>OY747108.1:9920484-11170484 GCA_963556455.1 Epiblema foenella | reverse complement strand
TGTTCATAATGGGAATGCCATCTAGTAATCGAACTAGCCTAACACCAACCAAAAGCGCAACATCGTTCTGGTGTCTCCATGGAGCTACTTCGATTCTGTTGTGTAATAGTTACATTTTAATTCTAGCGTAATATGGAGAGCTCTAATTACATCGGAAGATAGGCGAGCTGTACCTCTAGTATAAGTTTTTTCGAAACAAAACACAAACGAACACGTTTGCGTTTAGTCTCAATTTCTATGGCGAAAAATAGTTACCACCTAAGGCCACCAGAGGCGCTGGTCGCGTTGCCATACAAATTGATACTAAAAGCAAACGCGTTCGTTTGTGTTTTGTTTCGAAAAAACTTATACTAGAGGTACTGATTATGAACGTGTCTAAAGAAATGTTAAACTCGCCGAATGTTATCCATATAGCGAACCGCGCCCACGTGAGCGCGTTCAGGTTGACCATGAGTTCAACGTTGAGCATGACACTGGCGGCTGGCAGCAGCGGCACCCAGGGTACACGGAACGGCAGCCGCGCTGGTGATTGCTGATGCGCCCAGATTATGAACACACCTGATGAAAAAGACAAATTTATCTTAGTCACAAAATACACAATGCATGGTCTGTGGGTGACTGGGTGCTCTTCTCTGTGGCCAAAGAAAAAGCTTGAGTAATTATTTTTTCCCACTGGCTAATGCATTTATATATCTTATTTACAGACATAACAAACAATTTGCAAACTGTATGCGCCCAATGGACATTTTTTTTTATCTTGACTGGCTTTATAGGCCGGGCTCAATAAAGCGATAGGAGTGCGCGGCTGGAGGGTAGCCAGGGGAAAACCTCCGACACGACCACGCGCGGTGGTTTGGAACACTGAAATACTCCAAGAGTTTGCGCTCCAGTGAGATTGGTTGAGCGGTTTCAACCGAATCGGAGGTGTGAGTGGAATCGACCTACGGGAGTTTTGTCGCTGGTTCACTAAACCTAGCCTAGCTGAGAAGAGTCCAGCATGAAGCTCAGCTAGGCCCGACCTGGGTCGGTCTGGCAACCCGGCAGTGGCGGCGCGTCAAAAATATTAATAGGGAAGCCGGAAATAATTTGCCTTTCTTATTCTTCACGAGCCGTAGTAAGGGAACAGGACTGGTTGAAAATTAGGTAAGCCGGTGGGAATCGAGTTGTATGGACGCACCGCCACTGCTACCCGGTGTGCATCGGTGCCGGGACGAATAGGGACTATATGTGTCAGTGTTGTCGCGATCGCGCGGTGGACGTCCCCGTCGGCGGGAATGCCTAAGTGTATGCGACGTGTCTAAGTTGGACGCCGTAAGCGCAGCGTTCCATCTTTAGATGAATGCTGTGATTAATCCCCTAATCAGTAATCGCCGAGTTACGACAGAGGGGGGAGGGATGGGAACGTAGTCGACAGCCTTCCTACCTAACGGAATCTGCTTAAAAAAATCATACATGGTGCTAATCCACGGGGTACCCGTCACCCTATGGAGAAAACGATTCTGAATGACCTGAAGTGGCTTGAGCAAAGTCTACACTTGCATAGGACATGATTAGACGAACACAAGTTTTGTAGAGTGTCAGCTTATTTCTGACATTTTACTAAACCAAGCCCAAGCCTTCCTAGCACGAACAACGCACGGTTGCGTACCCTACTGATGTGGCTACGGAAAGTCAGTCTTCTGTCGAGGGTCACTCCAAAATATTTGACTTCGTTGGCCCAGGGGATGGGCCTTTTGTGCAAGCACGGGTGGAAGTCTATCGCAATACTTACAAGCAACAATGATAAAAGTGAGCACAAGGTCCGGCAGCAACGCCCACAGCCCCGCCTGCTCTGCCACGAAGTGGTTATGGGCGCACAACGCCGCGGCAGCCGCGGTCAATGTGTATACACAACCAGATACCGCCGCCCCGGGCGCTCGACCTCCTACCAGCGGCTCCAGCCAGGCGTATTGTGGACGAAGACGACCAACAGTCAAAGCTTCGAACATCTGAAAGGAGAGGAGGACAGTTAGATTTTGCCTAAGAAAGAGAGAGATTGCGCCCGAGAAAACGACTAGCATTTTCATGTAAGTAAATTAGTTTTCCTACCTCTGATGAAGACGATCCGCAGTCAGTCGCTGGTGTACCAGTCGCAGAACTATCTTCACGGTCTCCGGGAGATTCTAATTGAGGAACTCCAAAGCTCTTGTCGTCAACTGTAGGAGCGGGACGATAGCGTAAAATTATAACCGCAGCGGATACTATCGTGTACGCCAAGAGTGTACCGATCGACATGAATTCGACAAGCTTCTCCAAGTCAAACAACAGGGCTATGATTGCAGATGATAACCCAGCGATAATCAGGTTTGCTATAGGAATTTGAGATTTGTTGTTAATGTCACTGAGGAAACCTAATAGCAGGCCGTCAGCGGACATGGCATATAAACAGCGCGGTAGAGAGAACAATGAGCCCAGAAGAGTCGTTGTCATACCACAGACGGCTCCTACAGAAACTGCATATTTAGCCCAGTCTGCGTGCACTGCTCCTAAAGCGGACGGTAAAGCCGCTTCAGGATTAATACTAGTGTATGGCACCATTAGAGTCAGCGCTAGTGCGACAAGAATGTATCCAAAAGCAACTATGGCCATGGAGAGCACTGTCGCTATAGGAATAGACCGAGACGGATCTTTAGCTTCCTCGCTAGACGCTGATATGCTGTCAAACCCAACAAAAGCGTAAAAACAAGTGGCAGCTCCCGCTAATACACCACTAAATCCGAATGGCATAAATCCTCCATTCGCCGCGGACCAGTTTGAGACATCAGCGTAATAGAACCCAAGAGAAATCACTAGCGATATAACCAAAAGGTTAAGGATAGTGAGGCCGTTATTGATGTAGGCGGAGGTCTTAACGCCTACTGCTAAAATGAGAGATGCAACGATGCATATTAAAAACGCCAAAACGTCTGGATAGCGGCTGAGAAGTGTTTCATGCATTTCACCAGTGATAGATACAGTGGCGTTGCTTATAGCTCCGTTCAACATTGCGTCTAAATAACCGGACCACGCCCTAGCAACTGACGCAGCACCTGAAAAGCATAAAGGAATTTATTTTAAACATTGCATGGTAAAAGGTCGAGTCAATCTAAATATTGATTGCGTATCGGAAAATAATTAAAATTCAAAGAGTTTTGTGATGCTTTATTGTGACGATCGGAGCCGATCCCTATCGTTCGTCGTTCAATGAGCCGTGCAGCAAATACGGAATCCAACAATGTAGTGGGGTTAAACAATGAACGATTAAATGGTAGGTACCTTATCGTTAGGTTAAGTTAGGATACTTGTATAATGTAAAAAAATATGTGTTAATATTATGAAGCAATCCCAATCATGTGAAGGATAGAGATTGTGGAAGTAACATAGAGATTGTCTTGTCTTTACTCACAACGGAATGGGTAACCTCGTAAGAACGGGAAGCTGAGAGCCATGGCTGCCTCTAAGTAATTAGTAAACGTTTTCCTCGCTGAACGTAGGTACTCACCAATCATATACTCCAGCACGATGTTCCATCCGATGATGAAAGCCCAGAACTCGCCGATGCTCACATAAGTGTACGCGTACGCGCTCCCAGCTCGTGGTATCCTAGTACCGAACTCCGCATAGCAGAGCGCTGCGAGAGTGGACGTGATGCCAGCTAATAAAAAGCTGAGAGCCGTGGCTGGGCCGGCCATGTGGCGGGCCACAGCCCCTGTCAGGACGTAAATACCGGCTCCTACCATGTGGCCGACGCCTGAAATTTCGAGGCATTTGTAGTATTATAGGTATTAGTTTACGTGGAATTTTGTTCTAATACGAGTATACATAAGTTCAACGAGTCAAAGTAGGTACCGTCGCCCGCGGAGCGGAATATCTAACCTACCTACTTATTGCAGTTACTTGATCGTCGTAACTATATACCTACACTATTCTGAGATATCATTCCAGTTTACTACAGTACAATAGTTAGTAGGTAGTGCATGTTATCACGCTAGAATTAAATAAAGCATTTGTTGCAGTTCATTTAAGACCAACGTTATGACTTAGGTGGTTAAAAGCTCAGTTTTAATAAAAATCTGAAGAAATATAGAACTAACTTACTTTATTAACTAAATCACTTACAGTCAACGTATCTTTTCTTTTTCACTGGGTAACAATTACTATTCATGACAAGTCAAAGGGATTCAATAAATAAAAATTGCTCTGAGAGCAACCATTTTAGAGTTTCCTTACCAAGCAAGGTGATGTCCATGGTGGTGAGACATCGATTCAGAGGAGTCTCCATGCCATCTCCGTACAGAGGTTTGCGACGGTTCATCTTGTGACAGAAGCCCGATAACACATGCCCCAGAATCTTATGCCGTGCGCCCGGCATCTTGGCTGCTGAGCAAAATACACAGATCGATAATAAAACTATTAAGTAGGTCTTCCATTGTCGCCCATTTACGGATCAAATAAATAAAGTTCGCTAAGAATAAAAATAAATTTAATATATAAATAAAATAAAACAAATCTTTCGTTAGGTCAAATCACTTGAAGTTCACTCGCTACTCCTTGATGCAATACTTAGGATTAAAATATCATTGTAGGCCAAGTGCTAAACATAAATTGTAATGTAATTATGATATTATGCGTTGAAATTGCCAAGTTACCTTGTATTTCAGCCTCAGCTGACTGTATATTTGCGATGGTCGTTTCGCTGTTACGGGAACTACTGAAGCGGAGCGGGCAGCGCGCGCATCTAATCGATCCTTCATATACAACCTTGTTTACATAATAAGTACCTATGCTAGGGTAAAGCGCTCTAATGTTGGTACACTACCATTATCTAGGCACACATTTATTCGTACTTTCAATAGTAACCAAGGGCGCAATGACAATATCTGAGTAGGTAGTTCACATTCGCTGCAAAGATTGGCTTTGTCAGTCACCAGAGCTCAGAGAGCGCATCAGCGTCGCTCTCAGCAATAAAAAAAAACAGTCGCTGTGGCCGAATACGGCTAGAAGATGAGGTAGTTCATGCGCGGATCCAGGATTTGGTTCAGGCCCCTCACTATATGGCGAGGGGAGGCACTTTTTATACGGGAAAGGCCTGCTTTAGGTACTAATTTTCGTGAACTCATTTATGAAGGCTTCCGTGTCCGTATTACAAGAGCTTTCAGTCGCTCCGCACAACCAAATGAGTGTGACCTCCAACAACGCATAATTTTTGGTACCTAATCTAGAGCCCAAATTATATTACAAACTTACAATGGAGTACCCAATTATTTGTGAATTGATAGGCTGTTAATAGGTTCGGAGGTGTTCGGTGCCACTCACCTGTTGCGTTGCACACAACTACCTATAGTATTTAGCCTTTTAAGTGGCTTTAATGTTTGGTTCAGTGACCCGTAAGTAGAAATTCAAAGACGGTTAGGTATGTTACTAAAAATAGTGGACATTACGCGCATTAGTGGTATAGTAGACATATACCTACAGTTTGGAAATTTGTAAAACAATGAAACGATAACGAAACAGTTAGAAAGTAACATACCTACTTACGTACGTAAGTATATATTTACTCAGTAATATTGTATTGGTAACCCGGTTCAGTCAGAGGACCATATGTTCGTACATAATAATAATAATAATATACTTTATACATAATTAAATTAAGTAGCATAAAAATCCAAAGACGCAACGCAAGTCAGATTTATGATGGTCATTTTTCCGTATACCTAGTGTTGCATTCGTTTTGTGAATTGCTATGCCAGATTGCGTCACGAATATTGGTGTAAGTAGGCGTATCTATGTATACCTACTGTAAGATACTCCTACGCGATAAACCCCGACGCGTTTGTCCGGAGCTGTTGAAATTCTGTCCCGTTTTCAGTTGGAGTACCTACAGTAACAGACATACACGGAAAATTTACCGCCTATTGTCTGAGATGACTGAGAAGAATTCTCAGCCATGAATAAATATTTAGTATGTCTATTTTTAACACAATGTAAAAAAGTTACTTTAACAATTTTGCAGGTGGCGTCGGTGTAAGAATGAAATGGTCCTACTCAATCAATATGCTGTTGCTCGTCGTCAACCGCGCGCGGAAACTTGAAAAATCGGCATAAAACAAGTTTTTTGTCAGAACGGACTTCAGAAAGTAAACAATATTTTAAGGCTAATTTGGTCCATAATGCTTTCTCTAATCAATTATATTAATAAGATATGGGTTTTGAGGAAAACCACGTTACTCTTTATAGTCTGCAAATTATGACACCTATATTGATTTCTGGTGTTAAAGTTGTAATAGATATTGCATAAAAAAAAATACAATGATTTATTTAGGACAAATATTAAAAAATATACTGTTTCAAACCCTTTATTAAATCCTATACTCTACTAACCACTGAGTAATCATGTCAGACACAACGTAATAAAAACCTGTTAAATACAAATAAAATAGGTAATATCTAGACTTAAATCTTAAACAAATAATATTATCACCTAAATTATTACATATTTCTCATTTGAATAAAATAAGACTTGCAAATTAATGAAAAATATAATTAAATTACGCAAATTAACTGTAATTCGAATTAAATTGAGATGCAATCTATTTTTACAATACCCGTATAAAGCTTGTTTTTGGGTTCTCGAAATTAAAGGATCTCTCGTTTCTAATATCTTATAGCAATTTAATTATTCCGAAGCAAATTCAACAACACATATGTTAAATTTTCTATGTTTTCGTCATACACTTTGATCTTAAGAAATTACAAAAAATACATATTTAGATCAATAGAAAATATTACAAAATATATTTCAAATGAAAACATACCCGGGTAAGGACCAAATTTTCGGACCAATAAATGATTCTGCTGTGGCACGAAAAGAGCGGAAATTTGATCTTCACCCACGACTTTTATTGAAATGATAAATATTTCAGGATTGTCGAATAAAATAACTATGGGAAACTTTATATAGTACCTATCCAACCAGCATGCTCCATGGTCCCCCGTGAATGGACTGAGATATAAAAAAATACTTTCTTTCTACAGAGAACAACAATAATCCGTATTATAACGCCCCTTTCACGTAAGAATATGGAAGCTGCAACAGAGGCGCCATATCAAGTTATTGACATTTTAAGATGAATAAAAGGGCATTCCATTGTGTGAAGAAAGTAGCCCAGTAATCCCAGTATACATTTTTAAATTTGGTTACACAAAGTATATCGATTGATTTATAAACGAAACTAGAACTTGAGCATGTTCGGAATTCGTTCGTTTAAATTGCCGAGCATTGTTTTTATTAGGGTTCCGTATTAAACCCTTGTTATATAAGGGTTAAGGGTTCCTTAACCCTTATAGTTTTGCTATGTCGTTTCGTCCGTCCGTCCGCGACTTAGCTCAATAGCCGTTAATACACGAATGCTGTAATTTGGCACGGGTATTATACATATCAATTACGCCGATTTTTTGATTACGGAATCCATTTGTGTGATAATTTCTGTTATTCTCAAATAAAAAATCAAATGAATTATAAAGGGAAATTATCACAGCTAAGTAAACATTACTAGTTAACGAGTAATTGGAAAAGCCATTTCCATTGATTATTTGAATAATGTTGTTAGTTGTGTCAAACACATACCTAGTATTAATCCGTCATCTATCAATCCCGATAATTACAGTTCACATGTTGTTATGTATTTTGTTTTTTTTGCCGATAGACCAGGTCCGCATAATGTCACGGGTGGACAACTACGGAATCCTTACATTGCGCGTGGCCTGATAAGCACTTGGGCGGTTTTTATTTTGTAATACTTATGTGATAAATTGATAATCGCGCCCCAGTAATCCTGCTTCTAATAATAACACATTACCCGTTACTCGTTAATAAAGTAGATACATTAAAATTAATTTTAACATTGTAAGTTCGTCAAATGTGGTAAAATGGGACATTGATGGCTTACTTGGGACACCTGTTTTTAGGGTTCCGTACCCAAAGGGTAAAACGAGACCCTATTACTTGCTATTACTAAGACTTCGCTGTCCGTTCGTCTGTCACCAGGCTGTATCTCATGAGACGTAATAGTTAGACTGTTAATTTTTCACAGATGATATATATTTGTGTTGCCGCTGTAACAACAGATATTAAAAAAGAGCATAAAATAAATATTTGAGGGGGCTCCCATACAACAAGGTGATTTTTTTGCCGTTTTTATAGATAATGGTACCGGAACCCGTGCGCGAGTCCAACTCGCACTTGACAGAATTTTTTTAGATTAGTTCCTGATAAAAACAAGTTTCCCGATTAAGCCATGAATGTCCCATTTTACCTCATTTGACGGTAGTAGCCGCCAAATTGTGGGCCATTGCATTTTTAGAGAACCGAAGAATACCTAATACTTATAAGGTAATTTACTATTAGTGGTAAGTATTTAATAATAATAATATTTATTGCACCACTAATACAGGAGTACATTTAATTCATTGAGATAGAAAATTTTATTTTAAGTATTCTAATTTTTAAGTATGGCACAATAAATAAAATCTTTCATAACCTCATAATCAGTATTACCTATTACATTCTTATTATTTACGTAGGTACTTTATTTAAGGTAAAGCTTTCTCATCTCTATACTTAGCTTACCAGAATGTTGTAGTAAATTGTTGTTGTATTATTGTACTTATAATCAACCTCCAGTTTTAATAGTTAAGTTTGATTTACTAGAGCTGAGGGAACTATTGTTAGTATAGGTATGTAAATTATGTACTTAATGTAAAAACAGATTTAAGTAGGTTTGGTACTTCGGTTTCAGATTGAATTTAAAATCGAAACTATTAACACTAGAGGATATTGTATAATCCATTAGAAATTACAAACTCTAATTCAATTAATTCTTCTTATTTTTTAATCATCGTGCTTCACGTAGAGCTCCTTAATTAATATTATATTATTATTTTAATTTGTGCCTTGAATAAATAAAGTAATTTGCCAGTTCTTAAGAAACAACAATCTTATTCTTGACTATTTGGGACTTGGGATGACATAGAAATAAATCGATTCAGGGACCTTTTCGAGTTACTTACAAAAAAGTCGTTAAGTAGGTACTTATACTGAAAAAGTTTTCCGAAGAGCTGCGTAATAATCAATGTATTGACAAAAGTAAAGTGTGCAATTGTATTCAGACAGCTGACGATTTTAGTCTCTTGTTGCAGCTAATAATAGACCAGGCAGGTATGACAAATTCAAACGCCTCTAACTTTCTTGCATTGCAACGACAAAGTTCCAAACAATTGACTAGTTCAGTTAGATTGTAAATATAAAAAAAAACTGCATTAGAAAAGTCTGGGCGTTTAATTTTTTTTTATGAATAGGTTATTTTTATATAGTACTGATTGTGATAAGATAAGAATTTCATGTGAAATTTTAGTGTTTAAATACAAGCACTACTTATAAGAACTGACACTGTAAGAAATAATCAAGGAATATCAACGTTGACGAAAAACTATAGTTTAATTCTGTAATAGACGGATAGTACCTGAATATTATTTTATCATCATCCTACTAGCGTTATCCCAGTACAGTTGCATCCTGAAGGATGCCCGGGGTCCGCTACCTAATCCCAAGATTTGGCGTAAGCACTAGTTTTTACAGAAGCGACTGCCATCTGACCTTCCAACCCGAGGGGAAACCAGACCTTATTGGAATTGGGCTTGTCAAGTGAGTGGGCGACTTGACTGTTAGAAGTTCTCAAGCCGCCCAAAGGCCTCTAACTTGGCTTAACGACTGCTATCATAGGCAGTAGCCGGGATCAACGGCTTAACGTGCCTTCCAAAGCACGGAAGCGCTCAGTTAATAACTACTCAAAGCGGTCACCCATGAAAGAACTGACCTGGGCGGACGTTGCTTAACCTCGCATACCGCACGCGGTACGCGGGCGCCGCTGAAAGAAAATCATTACAATAAGTTAAAATTGATCTGTGATTAAAATAAGTAACAATGCCGAGACCATTGTTAATATTATTATATAAATGCCTAAATGCCGAAATATAATATTGCCACGTAGTAGTAGTTACCCGAGAATTAAGTAGGTACATACTAAATTTTACAGTTACATAAATATAAATAAAAAATAGTGTATCAAATGATATGTTTTAGCTTTCAGTCTTCAGAATGTAGCGATTTGTATTACAATTGTATAAAAATGAACTAGGCAGAATGCAGTTTTAGGTAAATATCAAGCGTAAATATATATGTTGGTAAGTATAGGTATAATGAGATGTGTTGAATACAATAATACATGCACAGACATCCTAAATATAAACAAAAAATACTAAATAAACCATTAAACGTAATTTATAGTAATAAATATGTATATACAATTTTATTTATTACCTCGGTTAAATTGACACGAACTATTCAACTCCTGATGCATAAGGAGGAATTAATTATATACTATTTTGGTATTCATTTCATTGTTAATATCATCTTGACTGATAATTGGAATTAATTATGCATAGGTATTATTAAATTGCGTCTGAGGTCCTCTGTATTTTATGCATTTTAATACTATTTTGGTATCTAAAAAAACATGTGCATTTTAAATGCGCGTCTGTAGTGCATAGGTTTTTATCATTACTTAAGACTAATAGTACCTATTTTGAAGATTTTAGTATGAGGCCTAAAGTCCTCATCATCAGTGTAGATATATACTAGATAACTAGATATACGCCCCACTAAAGAGGAACAAAAACAGACCTCTCTCCCTCCCTTCTTTCTCAGACACGGAAGTATTGCAATAAAATGTATTAAGATATTATTCGTTCACAATTTAATTGAATTCTTTGTGTAACCTTCCTTACCCTTTCCTACATAAGAACATAACTTACCTACGTTTCACAAATGATGAATATTAAATTGCAAACGAATTTAAGTCCATAATACATATGCACGGTTTTTTGGAAAACCATGAATACATAACAACAAAAGTATATATGTACCTACATAAAATGTATTTGTTATTCATATGATTTTTTACATTACAATTGAATGGGCAAACAATGTATAATAAAAACCGGCCAAGTGCGAGTCGGACTCGCGCACCGAGAGTTCCGTATGTGTACCGGTTCCAACCCTATTAAATCAGGAAAATCTCAACAACATGGTGTGGAAATTGGACGCCATGGGTACAGCGCCATCTATAGGCGACTTCTATTACAAATTTGAGTGACTGAATAACTTGTATGGTGGTTTTTCAAGGATAATTCTTTATCACATAAACCGTTTTCAATTTTTTTTTTGTTTGAAATAAGGTACCTTCAGCATAATCTCGTAGGAATTTATAAAACAAAACTACATGCAAAGGTGATTAAATTACAAACTTAGTATAGAAATGTTATTTGACGATAAAACAAAGAAAAACTAGATAGAGCTACAGTTATATTTTTCCTGTAAAATATGTAATAATTTTATATTTATTCCTTGGTAAATTTCGGAGATAAGGGGGGGAGGGACGGTATTTTTTTTACATATTCCCTCATAAAACAAAAATAAACTCAAACTCAACGTAAAAAAAAAAATTTTCAGAACGTGCAACCAAAGTCCATATGACACCCCACTCGACATATTAACTAGAGTTTCAAATTTTGAACCACCTATTATCTGGCATTTTTCAAAGATAATAAAAAAATATTTTTTTAAAGTCATGTTCTATATATGTATGTATGTAGGTAAGCCTTCTTTATAACTACTTATTCCAAATTTCAAATCGATAGCATAAGTAGTTCTTGAGATATTTAGCGATGTGACAAACAGACAAAAGTGAAACCATAAGGGTTCCTTTTTTACCATTTTGGTACGGAACCCTAAAAATTTATCAACCTTATATATTTGTACTATTAAAAATAAATAAGGAGGTATTAAATGAAACTACACGCCTCCAGTGTAACATAGTAATATCCTGCGGTCTGCATGGTTCATGTTATGAATAATAATAATATACATAAAGCTAAAGAATTTGTGTTAGCGAACTGCACAACTACCTACGGGTAATCCTAGTTCAACATAATTCAACCAAAATAGTGGCAAAAACTTGGAAATTGTTATATCTCGGATAGCAATAACATATGTACCAATAGGTTTTAGAGTTACATCAAGAAAATTGTACTAGGGGGTTTTATAAGAAATGTTTATATATATTTATAAACGAACAAAAAATTGGTCCTACTACTCTATAGGTCGTAACTATCTCAAATATCTACTCATAACTACATATATATTAAGGTTTACTATTACCTAAACATTTCTTAACTCAAGAAGTGTTTGAAAAGGATGCATCAATAATATGTCTTAATTTTTAGAAAACGTACAGATCTGGCAAAATTCTATAGTACCAGTGTTAAAATGAGGGCACGTTAAATCCTTTACAAATTATACAAAACTATTTACATTACAATACGTAAAATAATTATGACGCTCTTATAATGGTCCCAATGTTTTTAATTTCGATTAGAGCTTTACCAAAATCCGTTCAACTTATTGCATAGTGACTAGAATATTTGAAATAATTGTTTAATACTTTATTATTACTTTAGTCGTCATTTTAACTATTTACGTATGTAATTATTTATTACTATAGATGAAGCTACAATAAATAATTTGTCAGAAAATAAAGAACTCAAGAACATATTTTCCTTAAAGTAAGTAGTGAATTATACAGGAATAGGTCAAGCACTATTCGGTGCATTAATTACAGAATGGCACTAATAATAGAGTAACCTTCTTTTGAAAAAAATTGTAGAAGTATTTTGCGATATTGTCAAATTAATATTAAAAATATAAGTAGCAATAAAATAAAATTATATAAAAAAATCGATATCTAATTGTGATAAATCAGACTTAAATTCTTAATTACATATAAAAGTAGGTAATAAATTCTTCGGTTGTTAAAATTCAAATAAAACACTTTATCTTACATTATCTAAACAAATAGACGACTGATCATCAACTTATCGCCTAGACTTCATAAACGTTTCAGTTATATCGTATTACATTTATTATTATTTCAATTGCGCGAAGTGGCTTTATATTTTATTTTCAGGGATATTTTTAAACTGTTACTTAAATTATTATTTAATTATTGCCGTCCCTTTTCTCCTCTTTATTATTTTAGGACATACTAATTATTGGTTAGAATTTCTCCATTCCATGGGGTTTCCCACCTAACTATACCATATACAAGGCTGCACCATTCTTACATTAGTAATAGTTAACATTTTATTATGAATGATTTACAAAATCATAAAATTTCCATCCAATTTTTCAATATTTATACCTATAGGCCCTGTAAAAGTTAGATTAGATCCGTCATTACAAAATAATAGTGTCCGGCGATTTCATAATGTATGCCCGAATAATCGTAGCGTAGCCGAACTTATCTCTAATTAGACCACCTGTCTTTACTAACAAATTCCTTCAATGTTCGGATACGACGATGTTTATCCAAGACGAAATGATAATTCGACTCTGGTCTGCTCTTGATAAACATTTAGGTATATAAATACTTTATAGAAATATAGTAATGAAATGCAAAGATAGTGTATTCCAGTAGGTACATAATTAAAAATTAAATATATATTTGAAGATATATCTATATATATACAAACATTGTATCATATCACATGAGACAAATTTTACAAAAATATTTAAAGTGCAAGCCTTATTATCAACATTGTAATAGATAAAATGTAAATACGTAACGCCTGCTCAGAAAACTGGAGTCCATTCCATCTACGGAATAATACGAAAACTCTAGTTATGTAATATTACAAGAATCAGCACGCTTGTACAGCATAAACGATTCGATATTAAGACTTATATTTGCATTACCGTTGCCCATCGTGTGCACCCGTTCATGAATAAACGAGGTCTAAAGATACGAAATTATTAGTTCCATAATTTCAAAATCGAGTACTTTGCGTAGATAAAAAATGCACGTGGTCCTAGAGTATTTCCGTAGACTGAATTGTTACTCGGTGACTTTACGTGAGTTTTCTCGCCCAATTTAGGGAAGCGGACGGATTGTCAGCTGTTATTTATTGTACCACAGCAATTAGTATACCTTTAGAAATGAAGAGCATTTCAACAAGATTGGGCGTTATTTACGTTCGTGGTGGTAGTAAACTGTGACTAATAAAAGGTATAATCAAATTATCCACAAATTGATAAATTTATAATATAACATGCTAAGCCCAAGACTAAAATTTTGATAAGAAAATTGAACGGATTAAAAAAAATACTTTGCCAACAAATTAATTGGCTTCATTGTGTAACGATTATTAAGGGTAACTTTCGTTACACCAAGGAATCAATTAAATTGTTGAGAATATTAAGTCCGCAATTTTTAGAGTAGGTAGGTACAGTAAGCCACGAATTTAATTTACAACTTTTTGACTCCATATGGAGTGATATGGAGTTTTGTTCATTAAGGTTCTAGTGGTAGACCAATATCTAGGGTGACTGTACCAACAGCGGATTAGAGATATACGATTAGAGACCAATCAATCATAATAATTGGCTACAATCACAAACGTAGATATGCCAATAACACAGCAGAAGTTCCCAATCAGTGCAGCTCGCTTCCTTACAAGTAGGAAGTTGTGAGAGCGAGAGTATGAAAAGATTGTATTTTTGAAAGAAAAGTTGATTTGAGATTGCGAATAACTTTCTCGCCGTATGAAAATATTTATTGTTTGGATTGCCTTCCACTTAACGAGGTTGGGAAGCCCTTATCTGTAGTAAAAACGCTCTTTTTCCATGAAAAACGGTTGCGTTCTCGTAAGTTTGTAGCTGATTGATTTGAGCTTTACGAATTTCTGGGCAGGCTTCTTTGTCAATTTAATTATTACTTTAACAATCATACTCATCGTATTCATAACAGTATAATGAAACAACATAGTTGTTACGCAATGTACTAAACCAGTACCTACACTGTCGCCTAGAGTGCTCGTTTTTACAGTTTGCCATATACCTACATATATGCCACATAACCTACGCTAAATAAGTAATTACTCTACTGTAGCTAAAGTCTACTTTGGCATTGATTGACAATAGCTACACTAGCTGCCGCATTTTGACCTGATTTTAAGTCATGATAATGCATGAAACTTTACAAGAAGCACTCTATCGCACAATAGAACCAATCATAAAAATATCCCTTTGGAAACATTCCAACAATAAAATCCATCGTGTAGCACCTCAATATTTCTCAACGTCAACATTAAATGAAGGTATCACATATAAATTGCACATCCAGAAAACAGACACTGATCACTAAAACCCTCGCCACTGTTTACTTATTACTGATGATATGGGCACGGTTTTTGCACGATCTTCTGTTTTCCTTTCATTAAACACTATCCCCCAGTGCCATTGAAGTATTGAGCGTGTTTAGTGTAAGGAGCAACTATATGGTAGGGCGGGGGTTGGCCTCTGCCATACATGGGCTCAGACATGGCACTGCTCGGGCTGTGGCGATGGCTGATCACGCTCGGTGGCTTCGACGGAGGTATAGAAGGACTCGGTATAGCATCATACAGATCATACATGTTTGGTGAAGACGGGGCGTGTACATGATTGTAGCTGCCGTCATCGGAAATAAGTGGCGTATTTGTCATTCTGTACGGGTTTGTAGTATTCGTGTGCCCTGTTGGCGAATATAATTCTGGTGACTGTGTTGGCACATAAGTAGGACTCGCAGATGATATTCCATAAATATTGGCGTTTGGAGAGGATGTAGAATAATGATGGCTGTCTACAGCAGGACCCGGATAGGCGCTACTGTAGTTGCTTAAATTAGGCATAGTTGTTGAGCTGACAACCTGGCTAATAGTGTGTACCCGCGGATTTGGCAAATTGCCATGAGGGTGATAGCTGTAGCAGTCATAATTACTTTGGCTGTAATTTTTGTCATTAGCATAACCATAGCTCTCTGTTTCATAGATTCTTTCATGGTGATTGCCCATGCCCTTAGTTACGGGATGCTCTCTTCTATGATAAATGGGTTCAAAATTTTTAACATTGTCTATTACTGGTCTATGATTGTATGCATTGTCTTCAAAATGTGGTGATATTATTGTTTCATTATTTGACCGTCTATCCTGAGAAGTTAAACTTAATCTTTGCAGTTGACTATGTCCTCTATTGAAATTGCTTTGGTAATTTTCACTGTTATGATAATTCTTAGGTTCTATATGAGCTCCATATACATTCTGTGGCACAGGGACAGTATTCCTATCAAGCTCTTGTCTAGAAGAATAAACTTCTGTATTATGTGAGTTTCCGTAATGAGTTTTTTGTGACATGCTATAGTTATCGGCTGGTGTGAAGTCACTGTTCTCACCCTCATTGTTGTCCGGGTACAATGCATGATCCACACTTTTGTATGTTTTGTCTTGCTCATAAGTGAGATCTAGAGGTCTATCATATGCATTATCTGGTGTAACATTATCATAAACAGAAACTTTCATAGGGTCAGCATTGCCATCTGTGTTATCCTTTTCATCCTCAATTTCTTTTTTATTATCTGATGCAAATCTTTGCTGTAGCGTAGGTGTAATTTTGGCAGCCTTGATCAATACAGCATTTTGCATTGGAGGGGTTACATCTTGTGTTCCATCTCTGTGTATATTTCTAGCGTGTTTGGCCAATGCCCTTAGCTCTTTCGGATAAGGTGTAGGAGCTCTTCTCAACTGCCCTGGCTTCTCTGGTATTTTAGGTGCTACTTTCATGTCTACAAAACTAATATGGCGCCCAGAAGGTTGAAGGTTTTCTACATTTCCTGATTTATCATTTTCCAATTTTGTTTCAATGGGGGTCAAAGGCACTTGAGGGAAGAGGAAACAAGTGAGGACTTGCTCATAGGTGTGTGGATCCACTTCAGAATGCATAGGCACAAGAGGTTTGCTTTGATTTTCAGACAGCCAAAGGGCGACAAGGTTATCACAATTCAGTAAGGACTGAGGAAGGCTGCTTAGGGAGTTTCTCACTAAATTTAGTACTTTCAATGAGGATAGGTGTCCTATTTCTGGTGGGACTTTAGTCAACTTATTGGCCCGCAGTGATAACACTGATAATTTTGAACAACTTCCGATCTCTGGGGGTATTGCACGTATCATGTTATCATCAATGTTGAGATATTGTAATTTTCGGAGCAGGCCGATAGAGGACGGGATTTTGTCTATGTAGTTGCACATGAGCATAAGCTCCTCTAGATTTGTTAGCTGACCTATACTCTCTGGGATTGAGTACAACCTGTTGTTGTCCAACTTGAGTGTAGACAGATTGCTAAGTTGCCCAATGCTGTCTGGGAGCTGAGTAAGAGCATTTGCGGATAAGCTGATATCAACTAATTTTGAACAGTAACCAATTTCCATTGGAAGCTCTTCAATCATATTATTGCTGGCTTCCAAATGTATCAAGTTTTCTAAAGGTTTTATCACACCAGGTATACTTGTCAAACTGTTATTATCAATCCATAGCTCTCGCAGCTTTAGAAATCTTCCAATCACTTCAGGAAATTGTTGGAATTCATTTTGACCTAAATCAAGTCTCAGAAGCTCTGTTGAGCGAGAAAGCGATTTTGGTAAAATCATCAAATAATTATCTCTCAATTCAAGAATACGTAAATTAGCCAGTCGTCCAAAATTACCTGGTAAATACTCAAGGTAGGTATCATTTAGATATAATTCGTGTAAAGCTATTAAATTTGTGATGGCATCGGGAAGTTTTTCCAAAGGATTAACACTTAAATCTAAGAATGTTAAATACTTCAGGGCTTTCATTGTGTCAGGTAAGGAAGCCAGTGTGTTCCTGCTGATGTTGAAGTGGTGCAGGTTGACCAGGGACGAGATGGCCGTAGGGATGGCTTGCAGCTCATTGTCGCTCAGATCCAGGTGCTTCAACCCATGGCACATGAACAGTTGGCGGGGCAGCTCGCTGATTCGGTTGCTATGACACAAGAGAGTCTCAAGCGTCCTTTCATACACGAACACTTCCGTGGGAACATCCGTCAGGGACTGGTGGGAATAGTCCAACTCGCACACATCTTCTACTCCTGGCCTCACACAACACAAAAAGTCGAAAGGCATTGTACGGAAAGGCACTTCCCATACACAAACACAAATTTACACTATTCGTTTCATTGAACTGTTCACTCGTATCTCGTTTTCGTGTAAAACGACATTGTTATTATCGTTCTGGTAAAGCACTTGACTGTTTTAAATGGCACTCTGTTTTATTAAAATTAGGTGTAACAGGAAGTAAAATAATTGAACCTCTCGATAATGAATCACTCAACTCAAAAAACTTGTGATTGACCTTCCCATCTCAACACATACTTACCCAATCTGACAGTTCACTACTTCATCTTCTTTTTGCGCTTTTTGACAATGGAGCTGCGTTCTTTCAGCCACATCGTTCAAGATACGTTTTGTTTTTTATTCAGAATATTTTGTTATATATTTATACATCTGGAAAATATTGTTATTTATTAAAAACTAGTTAGACATTAAATCGAGACTTTACTGCGTTTTATGTTGGTATTACTTACGTTCCTCCAGAATATGGATGTTATCCTGGGCCTGTACTCCCGAACTTCGTATCGTGCCATCCTTTTCACTCATATAGTGACACTCATACAATAACACGAGAGTGAGAGGAGCGACACGATACGAAGTTCGGAGTACAGGGGGCTACCGCGAACTGAAAACGAACGAAGTTCGAATATCTCCCTCTCTGCCGCACGAATTAGCAAGTGCGACAGAGAGGGAGATATTCGAACTTCGTTCGTTTTCGTTTCCCGGTAGCCCCTCAGACAGTTGTTAGAACATTGTTAGAGCAAAAAGGTTTTAGTTTGTCATAAAATAATAGATTTTTTTTAATTTTATTTGAATGTATTTCTTTGATAATATATTACTATATATATGTATGTACAGAATAACAACATTGACTTTTGAAAATTGGATCAAACAGTTATGCGGCTACACTCCTTATTAGCAGCCACATTTGAATTTTATGATCCAAATTCAGTGGTCAGACTCCACAATCTAAATGCGCTACGTTCTTAACTTAAGACTACCTAGCATGCGAGTCGAGAACAGGCATTTCGAAATATTTTTCTGTTTCACCCGTCGGGGTCTTGCGCTCGCATCGTGCGATAGAGTCGTCGGCCTCGGCTGTTTGGCGCCTAATTTGACGCAGCATTAGTGCTTCGGGCGGCAACATTTTCCAACCTTTACCAAATGAGACAATATTGGCCTTGATCGATTCCTTACACCCTTAACTAGGTTTACGTTTTGGTATTTTTTTCTCGTTAATGAAATAATAGCAAAAAACCAGAAGTAAAAAAAAACAATCTTTAATGGTACACACCGCTTTTTGTATGTACAAATTTTGCTACCATCTGCTAGAATCCTTTTAAGTAAAAATTATATGTGAATACATTCATTTCAGGGTATGTCCAGGTCCAGGTTTTTAGTTCACTGGGCCACCTACAACACTATTGGGATTAAAAAAAATAGTTTAGTCGTATAATAGCAGTCGCTTTCAAAAAAAACTAGTGCCTACGGTAAAACTTGGGATTAGGTGTCAGATATCCGACTCCTTTAGGATACAACTGGGAACAACGCTAGGGGTACGTAGGATAATGATAATTGGTCGTAAAAATCTCTCAACTGAAGTTTAGACCAGTTACTACAACCGATACAGCTGAAATGTGACATACTTATATTAGTTCGTTGACCATATTAATTTATGGAGTAGGCCAACGAGTACTTGATGACTATGGGAAAAAGTTTGTACCAAAAATGATTGTTTTGACAACAGAATAAGTCTTTGAGGCCCTTAGACCCCCCTGAGGTTGGTAGTGCTATTTTAAACCCAAAGTTCTAGAATAAATATTTCACGGAAAGTATGCTGACACCGGCGTCGCTCGGTAGGTATTCTTTCGCGAGGATTTCTTCTCCCTGTAATCTACTTGAGGTAAATTGAATTTGTCATTTTCTTTTCCCTTTACCGACTTTTGGTATCCTGATTCTGAAAACAAAAGCTTAATTAAAAGCATACAATCAAATCTTTTGTACTGTGTATCGTTATACAGTCTAATTGTATGAGTAACTTTAATTTTAAACAAGGAATGAATTAAATTGTTATGTCCTTAACTTTGTTTGTTTTATAACGAATATATGTAAAATATATTTGAATTATACAGGATGATTGGTAATATATACCTTTCTTATTTGTTTTGTCATCTGCCGGCTTTAGATATTTAGGATCTAGTCCAATTTTATTACCATTGTCTTGAGTTTTTGTTAAAGGGCTTCCTTCGAAAGTAGACCTAGAATAAAAACACAACATAGTATAAAGCCTCATTTACATACATGCAAGAAGTTTCATTAAATTGCGGGTTATAGAGGTATCCGTAAAGATTTCATTAAATCTAATAAACCCCACAACTACGTTTAACCCTTTGAACCACAAGAACATATAAAGCTGCCGCATGTTGTGCCTACGGCGCCAATAACGACTATAGGTGTTATGACATACAGTCGTACTCATAAGTAGCTGGTCACTTTGGCACTTTGTCGTTTTCGCAGTCGTAATAATCACGTCATATTAATTTTTTATAGTTTCATTCAATTTAATTCATAAATTGACGTCTAGTCGTGTATAGCGGAATCGCCAACAATAAGATGGAAAGAGACAGCAATCATTCAATTCATTCACTTTCAGCGCGGTTGACTTGATAAATTGACACGTGTAGGTGTGTAGAACGCTTTCCATTCATACTGGTGTACAAGTACTTCAACTTACAATTTGGAAGTAGCATAGAAGTTTATAGATTCTTCTGACAGTCCTTCTGTTAGACCTGAGTTATCATTAGGGGGATTGTGTGGTGTTGAGCTGTATTTGGCAGGGGTTGCACCTGTAAACGCATGTTTGTTCTTCAGTGCGCTGACAGGTTCACATGTCACCTCCATTTTCTTATGCAGCCATTGGATCACTGAGAATAGAAATCTTGGGTTAATAAAGTATTAAATAAAAAATAAGTTCAGCCTTGGCTTATGTTACACTAGCAAATATATTTACCCATATTATTATTTTTTATCATTTCATCCCTATCTTTCAATGCTGCCTCGTTAGTTTCATACTTTTCTCTCAGCTTGTCTAATTCACTTTTCAGGTCGACAATATTCTGTTTCGTAACAGTAATTTCAGACTTTAGTTCCTCAATTTCTTTGTTATTTTTTTCTATGACTTTTTCCTGTTCCAATGCTATAGCAGTTCGACACAATATCTGAAATAATTATCAAAAATAATATGATCTAATAATAAAATATCCAATAAAATAAATACAATCTTGGGATAAAATTCTAAAGATGGCAGTCCATTTCCATACATATATATTTTTGCGTAAATCTGTTTTTATATATCAAGCAAAGAGACTTAAAGAGACACGACAAGAGTATATTGGAAAAACTTGGCCAAATTAGTTGTCAAAGACAGAAAAACATGTGAAGGCACAAAAATTTGCAAGTTAACAACATTGCAAACTTTACATAAATTCATGATTCTTCTTTACCTTTTCTTTCATTTCAATGATATCATTGTTTTGTTTTGAGATGATTTGGTTAGCTTTCAGCAACTGTTCTGAAGTTGAATTTGCTGCTTCATTATTCCTGTTTGCCAATGATTCGCTTAGAGCTAGTTTTTCTTCTAAACATGTCTGAAAAATGGAATAAAGTATTATTTAAAAAATCATGACAAGACAAAAAGACAAAACTTGGACTGCCGTAATGTTACTTACCTTTTCTTTTTTAACGGTTTGTAATGTATTTTTCAACTCGGTTACAAGGTCTGCATTATCTTTTCCAATCTAAAACAAATGTAATCATAATAGATACTGAAAGATTTGTTTATTTAACTTATGGCAATTATTTCGAACCATGAGATCTTCCAGAAGTTACGGTTGCCAGTTGAAAGCTGTTTCCATCCAACAAATCTAATCAAAAACATTGTGCTATACCTATTACCTTTTCCAAGTAGCTACATCTTGTATTTAGGTTGTTGATTTGCTTTTCTTTTTCTGTAATTTCCCTGTCCAAGGAAGCATTTTTAGCTTTTAAAGTGGCTGCTTCTATATGCGACTTTTGAACCTCACTCTCCAGGAGCATTAACCTTTGAGACTTTTCACTGAAATCCAATTAAACTTGTCAATGAAACAATCAATTCAAATGGAATACATTGGATGTGGACAGTAACTAAACTTTAAGGAAACTATTCATAACTCAAAATTACCCCAATTGATTATCCAAGTGTCCAATTTTATCCTTCAGCTGCTGGCATATAGTATTCAATTCATCAATTTGCTTGTTTTTCCTGTTTAAAATTTCTTCCGAATTTGCTAGTTGAGCTTTTGCATTCAATTCTGCATTTCTCTGCCATTGTAATCTTTCCTATAACAAGTGAATTAATATAGCTTAACTTATTATAATTGGGGCAAAATTATCTTGTAAAAAATTGAATCATTAAACATATCCAATAAACAATATAGTATAGGTAGTTCATATCTAACACCTGTGATGCCCTTTCTCTCTCCTGTTTCAATACATCCTGGAACTCCATTTCACTCTTTCTTCTCTCATCTTTTAATTCAGTCAGGTTGTTTGTCAGCTCATGAATCTTCTGTTCCATTCTGATGCATTTCTCCTTCCACATGACTTCACTGCTGGTTGCTGAACTTAGTGTAGATGCCAGTGAACTCTAATAACATTAATGGAAGATACAGAAACCAGGTATTTTTCAAGAATTTGAAAAATAATTAAAAAGTACAAATCAACCAGCTCCAACAATTATGCTGAAGGAAAACATTGTATGAAGAAATGCAAAATACCTATGTGAAGTGTAAAATGTCTAAAGGCAGGTAACATATACTCAGCAATTGGATACCTTTAAATTATTAATAGTGTCAGCCATATGTTGTTTGATGTCTGCATCAGTAGCCGGACCTGTCTTCAGTGACAAGTGAATTAAGCGCCTGAACTCATTATGCTCAACTATTTCAAAATAAAACTGGACCGGATTTGTTTGTTGTACAATCAGGAACCTATAAAACAACATCATTGTAACAACCCTAATGCATATCCTAATCAAAATAATAGACAAATTTGACCCAAAAATAATTAATATAAATATTTTTATTCAACTTTCAGCTACACAAAACATACTACTACTCTATAAAATAAGGCTCGACTGTAGATTATGTCCCATTGAGTCCAGGGCTCATATTTTTTTTTATAGATCATAAGAAGTCTCTCCACCAAATCTTAGAATGCGGAAATCCAGTTTCTATTAAAGTTGCCAACTTTCCAAACAAAATTCACTATTTCATGGCTCCTGTCAAAGTTAGCGTGCATTCATTTGCACGTATTTATTTCGTTAGTGGCGTTTTGCATCTAATTATTACAATATTACTTCTATGTTGTTGTATTAGTTATTTTTTTATGATTTTTTTTTTCTATTATATTAAGTGTAAAGCTGTAAACATGCTTTTTTTTCATACTAAATATGCACACTAAAGCCCAGAAAGACCTGTTAGGGCAAAATCGACTCTAACGCGGATAGGCTAGAAGATTAAGAGGGGAGCTTCGCTTCAATTCAGCTCCTGTATTTATCCTCAAGGTTTTTGTTTTTTTTAAGGCCAGGAAGACCTGTTGGGCCAAAATCGACTCTTAACGCGATAGATGTTCCATCCCCCCACTCTACCTCCCCTCTCCCAAGCTAATTTATGATCATATGGCCTTCAAACGATATTGACGAGAAGTGAATTTTGTATGGGAACTTTCAATTTTTTTTTTTTTCAAAAACCATGCATTTCTGCAACTTCTCAATTTTAAAAATGCACTTAGGATGGCTTAATCTACCATACAATAAAAAAATATCATGTTTGCCAAGGCACATAAAGTACAGTCGTTCCTAAAATAATTCACACATCATTTAATGCCACCCCCAAATTATAATCAAATTTCATAAAAAGCTTTACCAGCTTAGCTTATGACCTATATATCTACAATTTTTAAATTTACCATCACCAACTACTCACATATTATTTGATGCACATTGCTGAAGCAGCCTAACGAGCTGTGAAGGGAAATTATCGAAGTCAATCAACAGTCCCTGCTGTTTTTTGAGATCTTCGTAGTCACACCGCGACACGTTTAGAACACAGAGAAAAGTAGGATCGTCGTCGTCAGAAAGTGATATCCTCTGTAACAAGATATTGTATTCGCCAAAACTCTTAACATGATTCATACACTGATAAAGGATATGTTGTTTCACATAAAACATTTACAAACCAAACTATCACTTCCGAAGATCTTCATGATTGTCACAGTAACATCTCTCTTACAATCTTCAAACCCCCGTTTAAATGTAACATAGTATTTATCTTTATGGAACACCTTACATTCCATTATAATAAACACTGATAGAAAACTATTTTATTACAAGATATCCAAATAACAAACAAAATAAACGGGCGACCTTGTTTGAAAAAAATATTGTCAGTGTCACTGCCTCTCACAGACACCACAGACACCAGTGTAGTGACTGTCATAGTGATTATATCTCTTTGGACTGTGTAAAATACGATAAATAATGCATGGAAATGTCTCCGATATCGGATCGGATAGTGTGAACACTAAGCGGTTCTCCCATGCATTTGTATGTGATTTGTATCCGTGTCGCATCCTACACCGATATCTGATCGGATAGTGTGAACACACACTAAAGCTGTCCACAGTTTTTTCAATGCTTTTTTCACGTTTTTGTCAAGTTTTTGTTTTTGCCACTTGTCACAAATTACGTACACTAGTGCAGTATCTCCTAAGTAGTCTGTGACTAGTCCTGTCCCCCTCTTTTCTTGCCAAGTAGCCTATGACATCGACATAGCCAAATAAAAAAAAAAGCCTATGACATTGTTTGTGTAGCCGCGTACACTGATCAAAAGTTGATTTGTAAATATAATTGGAAATGGCGAAACTGCTATATATATTACTCGCTATTTGCATATCTAGTACTGTTTCCAAGAAATCTAAAGAAAAACCAGAATGGGCTAAGAAAGATATCACTGATTTTAGTGAAGCTGACATGGAACGGTCACTGCCCCTCTTATTTTGAATTGGATTTTCCTAACAAAACCACTATTCTGATTTTAAGGTGCTGATTACAGATTGCTAGATCAGTGGGAAGAAGATGAAGAACCTCTTCCCGAAGATGAATTGCCTGAACACCTTCGGAAACCGCCGGCGATAGACATAACCAAAATGGATATGTCAAATCCTGAAGCAGTGTTAGAAGCTACCAAGAAAGGACAAACGCTGATGATGTTTGTTACTGTGGCGAATCAACCATCCAGAGCACGTACAGATGAATTGACTAAAATATGGCAAACAGGACTGTGGAGTAATCATATACAGGCAGAGAGGTAAGTGAAATGAGGTTTAACCCACTATCGCCTCTCCATTCTTTCCTCAGGTTGGCCTAAATATCAAGTTTAGAATGACTAAATATGTAGCATATTGGTTATTCACATTTCTCCGAGCATTTCAACCACTTTAACTTTGGTGGTTGCAATGTATTTTTTTGTAAAGCTGATGATTCAGCCTATTTTTGTTATGTTAAAAGTTAACCAAGCTTTATTTCCCTTCAGGTATCTTATTGCTGATGACAGAGCCATATTCATGTTCAAAGATGGATCTCAAGCATGGACTGCCAAGAAGTATCTCTTGGAACAGGAAGAACTGAAAGATGTGCAATTGGAGAGTCAAACCTATGCTGGCACTAAGGCTGATCTGAGGAATAAAGCTCTCAGAGATGAATTATAAAGTGGTCTATGATGAATTATAACAGGGGCAGGTTGATGAAGCCAATCTTCAAATACTGTACAGTATCCATCACATAGATGGTAGTGAACAAGGTGTTCGCAAACACATTAACAAGACCTCATTTACAACAATTAAAGATTAAACATTTTAAGGAAAAGTTCTATATACAATTTTGATTTCTGGTGAATTTTTAGACTAGGCAAATGAAAATGATAACATTCTAGGAGTAGTCATTGTTATTGTTGTGATTCCAGATAATGTGGTAAGGTTAAGTTTTAGATAAGTAATGTCTATACAGGTCATTCACATTCAACCTTTTAAATGCCGGAGATCACTATATTACTACAATTCTCAAAACTGATTCACCCTTTTCCAGGTTAAAACACGAAATATATATTATGTTAAAAATTGTTTTGGTGATACATTTCCAGACGGGTCAATTTTTAAGAAAAATTAATCTAGAATTAAGATTGAAATTCTATTGACACTTATGGGGTTGATAAATCGTACTATGCCTGGAAAACGGTTAATTCTTCCAATGAGCTGAAGGACCTCCATGAACCTCCATTTGAGAAATGTTCTCATTTTGTTCTTTCTTAATATCAGTTTATTGCAGTAACATTTAACTAAATCAGTTTAGTTATTGGTATTCAAGAACTTAATGTTAAATAAACAATCTTACACAAATCAACCTAGTCCCAAACTAGGCAAAGAACCTAACTAACCGGTAACCAGTTTAACTCCTTTATAGCTTACAACTAATTGTAACAAAATTTATCAAATTAAAAAAATCTGGTTGACTGTTTAAGAAAATCTGCTAAAAAACCTACTGGTTTTTCATTAAATTTTTTAAATACCGAATTCAAGAACACCATTCATGTCGGTTTGGAGCCAATGGCCAAATCCAGTTTGAAAAAAATACAGTAATCAGATCCCTGATGTTTAGGTGCACGGATTCACTAGTCCATAATGAAAACTCTACTGAATTATGACAAATAATCCATAAAACACAGGAGATGGTATTAAACAAATATGGTAGTTTGCACTGCTTACAGCATTCATAAGGTTAACAACTACCCATGGAATCACACATAAATTAAGATCTACAAAAAACTTGTAAATCAACTGATCTGTATATATTATGAAATGAACTGAAATCACATTTAATTTAATAAATAAATATAATTTTATGTTTTATCATTTAACTCAATTGAAACAAATATAACATACAATGTGCATGTTTATTACAAAAATAACTTGCATTCAACAGTTGATAGCTTATAGAAAAATCATAATCTTGAATGTTACATTAGTATGTTAAAAAGCGTCTGTAGCTCGGAAATGTTCTTCATCAATTGTTGAGTAAATATGACCTTCACCACACATCCACTCCAGAATGTTCCTGAAATTCAAATAAAGATTTTATTTAATTATAAGGTAAGTTATGTAACTTATGTAGGAATCCATAAATTCTTAAATAAATAGGAATCATTCATAAGAATTATTCCTTTAGAGACAGGTAAGGATTTTGAGCTTCTATCCTGGTTACTTGTGATAAAGTCACTACGAGAAAACGGATGCATATGTCCTCAGCGTCCTTGGCGTTAAAGAGGGTTAATAATCCTTAACCCCTCATCTGCAGCTGTCCTATCAAATTATGACTTTGATGTTGTTTGAGGGACAAACAGACAAGACAAACTGCATGGTTAGTTTTTGTTACACAATGGAACTTTTTCACTTTCTTGGTTTTACTTAGTTTATTATCCACTAAAGATGGTCTGCTTACCTCAATCCCTATTAAATGCAAGTAAGAGAAAAGAAGAAAACCTGATATACTTACTCGAATTCAACTAGCGGCATCCTCTCCTTAAGCGATGCATACATGTCCTGCTTGCTGATACCCTGCTCTTGTGTAGAGGCCCTGATGAGATTAAACACCATCATCTGCCGAGGATTCAGGCCGTTGACGGAACCGCCTGAGTCTGACATGCCGACCATGGAGTTTGCTGGCAAACCACCATTGAAAGAGGGAGCGCTGCTTGCAACAGGTTTTTCCTAAAAAGCAGCATGTACTTTTGTTATTTAAAGCTTGGAAGAAGTTTGCAATGTTTTTTATCATTATTATAATTACGACAACAAGTGGCATACTAGAGGAGAGGCCTATGCTCAGCAGTGGGCGATTACAGGCTGACGATCATGATTACAATTGTTAAATATGTTAGCCTATTTTGCCAAAATAGTAAAGGTGGTGAAACACTGTGAAACAAATGGATGTGAATAAGACTACAAAAAGGTGTACTAATTTTTTTGTAGTCGACTCGAGCTGTATCTGGTATGAGGTATACAAGTACTCACCTTCTTCGATTCCGCTTCCATTTTAACCTTATTATTAATACACTGTAGATAATGGAATGTAATAGCATTAACATCTGTAATGGGCATTATTTTGAAGATCATCACCACTTTTTTTCCTTTATTGGTCTTCACATTGCCATAGATTTGGATGTAGTCGTTGACATTTACTTTTGGTGATGATTTATCCTGAAATTTAAAGCAGTGTGTAAACAAAATAAATATAAACTCTGAAGACAACTTTCTCATAAAGATTCTTTTGAGACTACAATAGTTCCGGTGACCAAAGTATTTTCAACTCTGAACTCTTGCAATTACCATTCAGTTTTGTTTGCAAATGACAAACTAGTATCATAGCTGACTCTTCTCCACTTACATCTTCATCCATGGCTTCCTGATCCAACCAAAGTACAGCTCTCATCCTGCCTGTCATATCCTGGATTGTGTACGTAATTTTGGTGCTCTGCATCCTTATATTCCTAACTCTTGCTACAAGAGACACTATTTGTATTTCAGTGCCCCAGATTTTTACACCATCATCACCACTGTGCAGCGCTTGTCGGATTACGATGGGTGCTGTACGGGATGCGCGTCGGCCCTGCAATGTTATTGATATAGATAAATAACAATAAAAATATAGTAAATTACAATAAATTATAGAAACATTACCATAATTGTTATGGCTAGAACAGTAATTTTCAACCTGTGGGTTGCCTATTTAGAAGTTGCAGCTACTGGAAATTATTTGTAACAGAACAAATACAAGTTAGGAACAGAGAGAAAATGGGGGTCACAAAATATTTTCTATCAAACCATGAAGGGTTGTAAAAACCATTGTACTTAGACCATTAATATTACTCATACTCATACTCATACTCTTTATTCATAATATTGTTAAATATTACATGTCACATTACAATTTTATTATTAAGATGAAAAACTTTTGTTATGCATAATAATATTGTTTTCGTAATACAAAAGGCACAGTAGTTTGTGCTAGCTGATAAGCTAATGATAATGTATGTTTATGCAGGAGATATTACACTACACTGCATTATCAATTTTCACAATTGCACAATCAATTCATACATTTGTGCTAGCTAATCTACATCCAAAGATACTTATAAAAGTTGTTATATAGATAATTTCAACCTTAAAATAAATAAGTAATGTCGTTCAGATTTGTTTAAATTTGAATTCCTATTTCCATGCATGGCATGAATAAGTTGATAGACCGAAGTCAAAAATGGAAGAAATTTGAACCTTATTGCAATGTAATCTAAGTTCAACAAAGAAACATCTTGAGTTGTCAACTTATACCCGCCACGCCATGCACAGATTTATTCTTTGCTTATGGTTGCAACAAAACTACTGAATTGATATAAATATCCATCAGTCTTATTACTATAACAATAAGTCATAGTCTAGACTAATATAGCCATTCAGAGTGACACAGACAAAGATTGTTACATTGATGATTACTGGATGGAACATTAATTCCATAAAAATGATTTAACCTGTCCACAACCAACCAAAAAAAAACAATGGCATTCTTTTCTCTCTAATAATCGAGTTTGTGGACATACACCCGTGGTAATATGATCTAACTAAAAATTACCTAGGATAATCAGAATTTTTGAAAATACAGTCTCACTTGTAGGATATGTTTGTTTTGATAGAATACTTCTCATACAGACTACCTAGTCTGTTCTACCTAGAATTGAGATTACGACTATTAGGAAATACAAAAAAATAGTCATAGCTGTAAACCAAAAGCTTTTACTTTATAAAGTGGGACAGTTAACTTCAGTGTGAGTGAAAACAAATCGTCAATTAGTACAAACAATGCATACCGTCTTTTGTGGCTGGTTTGGTGTGTTCGCATTACCGAACTGGCTAGGCGAATTAAAAAACCCCCCGCCGGCCGCCGATTGGTCTGAAAAAGTTCATTTGTTGCATTACAACGCAATTATAACCTTGAAGATAATGTGTTCAATTATTTAAAAAGCTCATACCGTTCCACATATTGATTTTAGGAAATAATTGATTATTATACTGTTCAAAAATTAGTATGAATCAGCAGGGCTACGGGGAAATTTGGTGCAAGAGGCGGTTTCGGGTGCTGATTACACAGGAGTTAAAGTTGGCCTGTTGAAGGACGATTTCACATCTACGGGCGAGTTATATTTATTTATAATTAGGACGGTGGGATCCAGCAAGCAACTACAAAAGAAATTAATGTAAGTACGCAAAATATGAAAGTGTTATATTATAGGAGGAATATGACGTTAAATTTAATTTGACAGTACGAGTATGAAATAACCGCGAAACTCATTTTACAGGGGAATGTTCCAAACCCTTCTAACACTCACGAAGTGTCAGAAAATGTGAGTTTGCTCAGTGTTTACATATATATTCGCTGTAAAATTTTTATTGTACCCATTTATATTTTTATAAGTAAAGGTAGTTTCAGTGGACTTCGGGAAAAAACATTCCATGTAAAAATAGGCCAAGTCTCGAAACTCTTTCACTGTAAAAAGTTGTGAAATATTACGTAGAGCCAAGTCAGGCATTGTTATTAATCTTTATTTGCTTAGTAAATAAAATTTTAAGACTTGAGAATCACACAACTTTAACTCATTCATTAATTTTTGCATACCTAAAACTATGTACTATTATCTGATTGCCAAGTTACAAAATGTTTTTTATGGGATCTCACTTCTTTTTGTAGGTAAAAGACAACAAATTTATAAATGCATCTAGAACTAAAAACTATTCGTAGATGCAGACACTTCAAAAGTATAACTTTGTATCGCATGTATTTCTATAGCTTGCTTATGCAGTTTTCATATCTCTGAAAGGTGACTGAAATTACAATATTTTTAGAATTTTTATGACTTGATAGGCTAAATACCAATTACGCTTAAAATTTGAAGCTTGTGGGACTACTAGATAGAATTACCTGAGAATTATGATGATCGATCAGTCAGTGTGTCAGTGACAAAACTAAGGAACTTTGACGGGTAATAGTTTTTAATATATCTAAGTCATGTTATGGCCTATATGTTACTGAAATTCGGGGTTCTAGCTTTAGCCAGCACAAAATTAGAGGATGTTGAAAATGGCCTGAATCGCTTTGAGAAAAGGAAGGTACGGCGGTGCCTCATTGTATTGATCGACTTGTCGAAGGCACGGCCGTGCTCCCAGATTTTTGGTTTTGAACAGCCCCGCTGTTACTTTCACATAGGAAAATTAGGTGCAAATTATATATGTATTTTTTCTCAAATATAAAGAAACGCTATTATCGTATTAATCATTGAAAAAATTTCAAGTCGAGAGTCGAGATTAGAATATTTATATTATCAAGTTGGATATTTTTCCCTTGCAATCATCGTAACTGACAATCAATCAACTTTAACTGTCAAAGTCAAACTACTCAAACGCAAACGCTCCAGGCGGGTACCAGTGACGGAAGACCGTCGCTGGAAACTGCCTGAGCATCTAAAAGAGCTGGTGAGGGCGAAGAATGCCGCCCTAAGAGCTTATGATGATATCCCCTCCGCCACTAACAAAAACACCCTCAACCGTCTCCAAAAAATCCTAAAACGCAAAATAGCTTCCCACAGACAAGGTCAATGGGATAAAATGCTATCAGACATCGAGCCCAGCCACCTAGCTTATTGGCGGCTGGCTAGAAAAATGAAAAATGATACAATAGCAGATATGCCACCCCTATCTAGAGGAGGGGACCTTCTTCCTGCCTTCGAGGATGAAGAAAAGGCGAACTGCCTGGCCATGAGCTTAGAGGCCCAGTGCTCACCCAGCCAGGTTCAGCTCGACCTCGAACACATAAGAGTGGTAGAGGAAGAAATAGAGTACAGATCCTCCCTTCCTCTCCTCTCCCCGCCGCTAAGGCCTATCCTTCTAGAGGAATTAAAACAGATCATTAGAAAATTAAAGCCCAGGAAAGCCCCCGGCGCAGATAACATATCAAACCGTTTAATCAAAATGCTACCTGATCACATTCTTAACCTTCTCCTAGTGATTTATAACGCAGCTCTACTCAACAGCCACTTTCCATCAGCGTGGAAGGAAGCTGATGTGATAGGCATCCCCAAACCCGGTAAGCCAAGGAATATCCCCTCGAATTACCGCCCAATCAGCCTCCTAAATTCCCTTGGCAAAATCTACGAAAGGCTAATCCTGGCGCGCCTCCTATCTCACCTTAACATCAACAATATCATCGTCAACGAGCAATTTGGTTTCAGATCCCAACACTCCTGCACCCACCAAATCCACCGCCTTGTGGAGCACATACTTTTTTGGATGACTGGCTGGGGTCGTACGATCCCAACCGGGGCGATCTTCCTTGATATAGCGAAAGCATTCGATAAGGTCTGGCACGAGGGCTTGTTATTCAAGCTTTATAACATCGGCGTGCCAGACCGTCTTGTCCGCCTCATTCAAGATTACCTACAAAATCGATGCTTTCGTTATAAGGTGGAAGGATCGCGGTCTGCCTCTCATCCAATAAAGGCTGGTGTTCCACAGGGCTCTGTCCTCTCCCCCACCCTCTTCTCCGTCTATATCAATGACATTCCCAAAGTCCCCCAAGCTAATTATGCCCTCTTCGCGGATGATACTGCAATCTTCGCTACATCACCACGCATTAACCGGGTTACCCAACTGCTACAGTCTGCAACCGATGCCCTTGGGCGTTGGTGCAGACTGTGGCGCATAGAGGTTAACCCGGATAAGAGCGTGGGAATCATTTTCTCCCGTACCTCCCGCTACACCCGTCTAATTAATTCCATACCCCAAATCACCCTAAATCACACCCCAATCCCTTGGAAGGACGAGGCCAAGTATCTAGGTGTCACCCTCGATAAACGTCTGAACTTCAAAAGACACATTAAAATTGTTTCTGACAAAGCTTCCTTTTATATAACCCGTCTCCATGCCCTCCTGAACAACAGGAGCAAACTGTCTTTAAAAAACAAACTCTTACTCTACAAATCAATCATTCGGCCAGTGTTCTCGTACGCCTCGGTAGCCTTCGCTCAAGCCACCCCCTGCACACTGAAGCGCCTACAGGTGCTTCAGAACAAGCTTCTACGTAGGATGGTGGGGGCATCCTGGTTTACGAGAAACCTGGACATACATAGAGACCTAAATATACCATCTGTCGCCAAACACTTTAAAGACATTAGTAAAAAGTTTTTCGATTCCTCAGTTTTTAATCCAAACCCTTTGATTAGACATGCCGCGGACTACGCACCTGAACTTCCACCTAAGAGGGGGGTGCGTCGTCCTAGGCATGTCCTATCAGACCCAGATGATCCCATTACAATAGCCCAAATAGAACAACATGAACTCATACAATTAATTCGCCTTAGGCGTCAGATGGAAAACCGACAAAACCATCTGGATCGCAACCCGTCGACCAGATACAGACCGGGAATCCGCCGCCCCGCCAACTTTTACAGAAACCAACCGCACTGGGATGCCAGACGTGCGCTCGACCGTGACATCAGATTCGGAGCTGGAACGTATGTCCGACTTCCAGATCCTCCGGCTCCCCCCATACCTCCAGCCCCTCCGGACCCGCCGGAGCCCCCGGACCCAGTACACCAGCTTTAATAAAAAATATCAATTAGTCCTCTTTCCTACTGTTGTTCGACTGTATACTGTGACACTCTTAACAATCAGTGTGGCCGCACCCACTGACTTGAAGTGAATAATTTTAGTTGTTTTTAGTAGTTTAAAAAAAAAAAAACAAATTCTCTTCTCTCCTCTTTCCTCTCTATCATCTTCTCTCTTCTACTTTATTCTTCACTCTTTCTCTTCACTTTTCCTTTTCTATTTTATTTCTTGACCTCGACTTGGCCCAAAAGGCCGAGTCGAGCGGGTCTTCCCGAAAAAGAAACTGGCCCCACTGGAGGCCAATCTTAAAGAATCTATATAAAAAAAAAAAAAAAAAAAAAAATCAAACGCAAACGTGGATAAAAATTATTCTCGTCACGAACGTCGGGGGGGCGAGTCGTTGCTGATGTATTTTTGAATTACACTATAGTCATGCTACGAATTCTATAAATATTATCAGACACGTTAATTTCGTGCATGTTAAACTAATACTGTACAGAATTCTTAGTGTTTAAGTATACTTATATTGAACATTAGTTGTGAAAGTCGGTGGATGCAAGTTTTTCAAAATTCCGGCCGTACTGTTACCTAATCGGAAAGAGTAACGTTATCATTTGAAGGACTTAATGTAAAGTGAACACCATGGACCAAGGCATAACACCGAATACTTCCAACCAGCAGCTAGTTAACAATAGCGACAATGATTCGGCGACAGCGCTGCTACAGGAGAAGCAGTCCCGACGGCGGGAGAATCTGAGAGACGTGAGCTTCGTCGAATACATGACAGTCGGCATACTGTGCTTCATCAACCTGATCAACTATATGGATAGATTCACCATTGCTGGTAAGTTTATTGAAATTGGTCCTATATAACAACCTCTGTAAATTACGGCCCAGGATTCGTGTCCTATGGACGTGAATTCCTGGGCTGCATTATTGGTCATTGTAACCAGTAAATGGGATGTAAATTCCTGACCCATACTTTATTGTGAGTACTAGGTTTAGTCTAGTGAGTAGTGGGTTTAGTGTTGTGGTAATAGGATCCATTTTAAATATTTGCTGGGGATGTACTGGCCTATGCCCTACGCCACGGTTATGCAATATGTATTCTTATAAAAAAATCTTTAAAGCAGGGTCCAAATGGAATCCTATTGCTGTCACTTGTGTGTCCGTCTGTCCAATCATCTGTCGTCTATCACACAGGTTTTACAGCCAAACAGTTGGAGCTACAGTTTTCAAATTTTCACAGTGTAAGCACATCTTGTTGACCCAAAGCCATACAAATTGTCAAAAAATGTTTTTAAAGGTTTTAAGGGGGCTCCAATACTGCTAAAGGGGGCCTGAAAATAAAACTACTTACCCTGTAGAATGGGGTATCCTTATTTAGCGCTTGTTGTGTAGATAAATAATATATTTTTTATTTAAAAAAATATTAGAAGGCAAAGGAATGAGAAGCCACCAAAGTCAGCGTTTTTTTTACAAAATTTTGTACTCTACTACTACACTATTTTAACTTCCCATTGAACTTGAAATTTTGTGATAATGTTTGTTATTACGTATATTTTACCAATGGATACTAAAATCTTGATAAATCAGGTTTTTACTTTGATTTCTTTTTTCTCCTTTGTAATCCAACTTAATTTTGCGGTTGGTGCGGAACCCTAAATTTGCGAAGTCTGACACGCACTTGGCCGGTTTTTATATTTCCTTTTATTTTGCTAAAAATTGACTGCTGAATTGAGTGTGCTAGTAAAAAAGAAACGTTCCAGATTCATTGTAATCCTTTTGCTTTTCCATGCCTTCAATGGCAGGGCAACTTGTGTTACTTGGTCAAGCAATAATATTTTTCAATGGCGCTGCCTAGCTAGAATCATCATGTTCGGTCCGGTCCATTAGGTTCAATTCCACATGTTTATGTCCAAAATAAAGCATTCCTCTCATCTCTCTCTTACATACTTGCTAGTGAAGGACAAATGTCTTACATTTGACATAAAAAGGGATCATGCTAGCTAGCCTGTACATACATAGTACTAATCAGTAAGTAGTGAAACCACCTCAAGATAATTTTTATTTTATTTCTATTTTTATTCCTGCTTGGAGCAATCCATATTTCCCTTTAATATTAATAAAATACTGTTTAAATTAATGGGAAGTGGTATATCAATAAACTGGTGCAGAACCATTTAAAGAAACTAGTGCACCATTTTATTTAATTAAATACTCAAAAATCAAAATCAAACATTTATTCTGCAAATAGGCCACAAGGGCACTTTTACATGTCAACATATTAATTTACAATTTAAGAAAGTCTGACTATAATAAGTAATACTTTTTTCATGTCAAAATATTAATTTACAGTTCAAGAAGGAATAATAATTTCGAGTTTACAATTATAACAAAATTAATGCCATACAGTGAAGATAAACTTGCAAAATTATCTATATTACAACAACTATTACATTACAAATATTACAACGTCAATAAAGTTAGAGATGTTTATACATCTCTAACTTTACTGATGTTGTAATATTGAGATCTTATGGTCTCAAGATTAAACAAGGAGTATAATGAAATTAATATAATATCCCAGAGATGTACATGGTCTCTGAGCGTCAAATACTAAAAATATTTATATGTGTGTTGTAAAATAAATTAAATTAAAGATTTAGATGGATACTTATGCATAATTGCAACCACCGAAGCAGAATATTTAAACAATTGCATATGTCAATGAGCTGAGCACCTGCCTAAAAATTGGCACATGCTTCTGCAGGTGGCGGCACGTGTGAAATTTGATGATTGCTATAACTCTGAAATTTTATGATTGCCTAAAGTCTGATTAAACATGTAATTATTTTTGTTGTTTCTAAAAAGATATGTTCTCTATTGTGTCAATCTTATTCAGTTATAAAATATTACCTACTTAAAATATCTTCAAAACAAAATATGACATACAAAAATATAGTATAACTAAGTAGGTAGGTACTCAGTTCAGTACCAAAATATATTTATCAAGAAATATTCTAAGTATTATAACTAAACCAGTACAAATTCACATAAAACTACAGATTAAATACTTAAACTTCCTTGAACACATTTTTAGTCCCGTATATGTCTGCAACCCATTTAGTAATTATATCTATGCACAGTACAATATTTGATAAAAATAAATATGTGATTATCTGTGATAAAAGCATTATAAGTAACTAGCGTTAGATAGTACTTGATAACAATTAATTATCTGTATGTGAAATCTAACCTACCTAAACCTACATCAACAAGAATTGACATTCTCTTTTTGTGCAATCCAATAGCATTTAATTAAGCTAGTAGTACCTACTCTCTTACCAACTTTCACGTCCATTTTCAAACCTTTAAGGGCTGATTTTTGCGATAAAGGTTGGTAGAAACTTATGCTTTTCATGTCATAAGTTGTTAATCTAGTTTACAAACTACATGTCATCCAAGTTTTATCCTAATATATATATATATATGATATATTTTTCAGTCAATGAGTTTGGTCATTGGTCTTACGGATCAATTCGATTAAACAAGAATAAAATTTATAAACTATGCTGAGAGTAAACTCGTACATCGATCTCTATAGTCTTCAACTTTATTCTTAGAATAAGTATTCATATCAGATTTTCAGATATGCTTGGTCAAATCCAGCCTAACTTAGCAGTTCTTTCTAAATGAACTCCGGCTTGCGCATTAAAACTGTTAAATCGTTTCGTTGACATGGGAAGTGCATATAAATACCTACTTTCGAATACAGTTTAATTGTGTTTTATAAGGATGCTACTTTAACCTTTCATTATCTTTCTCACAATAACATTATAATCAAGCGAGCGAGCGTTACACCTACGAACATGATTAACTTCTGACCCATAATTGTCCCGTCTAATTTCGTCTTCCTATTGTGGCTTCATAATTCGGGTTGCGTGGTGTTACGTCATGCTTGGGTCTTGAGTTTTCGGAGATTTTGTGTGATGCGCTAGACAAAACTCTTGTAATCTTATCTTACTGCCAGTGTCATCAACAAAAACTTATTTCATGAGTCAAGCCTCCTAGGATTACAGTGCCTAATCTCTTCCTAAGTTAACTTCTAAGGTGGGCACTTACCTATGCTACAGTTTTGCATGACATACAGATAAGATATTTGAGTTACTAAACATTACTTGGTAAAAAAACCTGCTGTGTAATTAAAGGATCCTAATCTTTGCGTCGCAAACAACATTCCTTGTTAATTCATGACTCAATCTATGGGAACTCTGTTGTCTAATTGTGGTCTTTAGTCATTAGAGTAGTTATCATTATCATACCTAAATTCTATTACTTCTTGCGCGGCATTACAACATTTTAAGTTCACGGCAAAGGCAACTGATAATTCCTAAAAGTCATAGGAATAGGACTTACCATGGTTCCTTTGGTGTATGGTCGGTTTTTTAGGGTTCCGTACCAAAATGATAAAAAAGGAACCCTTATGGTTTCACTTTGTCTGTCTGTCTGTCTGACTGTCACATCGCAAAATATCTCAATTTGCAATTTTCTGTGAAAAATGACAGATGGTTCTAAATTTGTAAGTCCAGAAAGTTCTAAATATGTCGAGTGACTTGTCATATGAAAGGGCTTGGGTTGCACATTCTGAAACAATTTTTTATTTTTTTTACGTAGTCATTTTTGTTTAATGAGGGAAAATGTAAAAAAAAATACCGCCGCTCCCCCCTCCCCTTATCTCCGAAGCTTACCAAGGAAAATATATGAAATTATTACATAACATTGATATCAATGTATATTTTACAGGAAAAATATAACTATAGCTCTATCTAGTTTTTCTTTTTTTTATCTTCAATAAACATTTCTATACTAAGTTTGTAATTTAATCACCTTTGCATGTATTTTTGTTTTATAAATTCCCTCGAGATTATGCTGAAAGTACCTTCTTTCTAATATTTTTTTTTTAAATCGGTTTACGTAATAAAGAATAAAATTATCCTTGAAAAACCACCATACATACTATTATATAAATAACGAAACTCCAAGTTTTATTCCGTTTTTATGAAACACTTTCTTTTCACGTAATGAAAGTTCTCCAACAAGTTTAGGATGTTTGCTTTCCTTGTAGTAGTTTAATGAGCCCTAAAAATAAATTGGACATCGGAACTCTATCATCATTTCAATTAAATTAAAGAAAAAAAACATGCAGTTAAATCGAACAGCTAAAAGAAATCCATCAGCAGTAAAAGCAGCAATGTCGCTCGTATCCTTCAACTCCCATAAAGGATTTACCATAGGGGCCATAACTACATACATACGTATTGCCGCAATGGGAATGTGGGTTGTTCAGAACCTAGTATTAGATATGTCACATGTTAATGTACCGAGGAATGCAATTACAAATGGTTTTCCATGTAACTAAACGAATTTATTTCTTTACTTTCAATTACCAAATGTCATAAAGCTTTTAGTGCCATTCAATCTTGAACGAGCGGTTTTGTAAGGACATGGCAATTATGCGGCGTTGGCAATTAAAGGGCTTTCGTGTGAGAGGCGAGGAAAGGTTGTCGTCACGTAATCAGGACCCTAATCTCCATGGTGTGCTCACGTGCGTGGGTTCCCATAGCTCTTTGAATGAAAGGCGTCCCGTGTAATAATATGTATAGTTAAGATTATATTCTAAAACGTAGTCGGATGCCGAGAAAAAACGTTGACAGAAAATACAAACAACGGATTGTAAAGACATATATACATATGTGGTGAAAAAGACTCGTTTTACCTATTGTATAACATTTTGTATAACAGCTTATGGCGTGATGTATTTCCCTCACCTAAATAAGAAATATATTCGAGAAAAATGCGCCAACGTCCACATATCCGATTGCATGTTTCCGTGAAATATTAAAATTTCACGCTTTTTCATGCCATTTTTTGCACAGAAATCAAACTCATCCATCAACCTTCCAGAGGATTCAGGATTGAAACTATTTTAGTTTCCATTTTGGTCCTACGTGTATTAGCGCCTACGAGTATCAAGCGTGTTTTGATATTGATAATTTGATGGTTTAAAATCATTACTCAGTTAAGTACCATAGATTTTTTTCCGATTTTTTTACATCTTTAAATAATTCATTTGAAATCATTAAATGTAATATGTGTAGTGTTCCCATCCCAGTCTCAACAAATCTATCTATAGGTAGTTGACACTATTTCAGAAGTACTAATTACATGCGGGATGTTTATAGGGATGAAGTGGAGGGTTCGTTCCCTAAGGGACGCTCAACAAGTTGTCAGTGTTCTGAGCTACCGCACCCTCGAGACCCTTATCTTGATTAAAATCTTAATGCAATCAAGCTCGATTTGCCGAATGCAGCTGGATAATACAACGTAAACACGAGAGATATCACTAATGATATAGAAACAGGTGCTTTGACAATGTGGTAGAAAGAGAAGATAAGAAATGTTTATTGACGAGGTTTTATTAAGTCGCTACCTTATCCAATATCCATGCTTCAGTGCAACGTATATACTAATGAATGGCTGAGTTTGTGGGCGTCACGTAAATTTAAGCAATATGTAAACTCAAAGTGCATATATACGTAGTTCTAAAAAGGTACCATTTTGTCGGCTGTTATTAAATACATTTTTAATTGCATCTTTTAGTCTGCAGTTTCGTAAGAGCTAAGGTAAGCAATATATTCATACAAATACAAACCAAAGAAGCTGAACTACATATTTCTGTACGGTAACTTGGCTATGTTTTTGCAATTTACGTCAAAAGTAACAAAAAAAAAAAAGAATGTCAGATTTAGATTTTTTGAACCCCTGTTACTCCCTATATGCACACCTACTACTACCCTTCCTTCACCAACTATAAAATATGAAAAATATCAGACACAACGCTATTTCTGGAGCAATTAGAGCATGTCGGAGATTTTTGGTCGACCTATCAAAAGCCTATAGTCATGCGCAAAATGTATCACTAAAACGAAAAGATTGATATACTTCATTCCTTCACTCTGAAGCTCTGAAGTATATCAACTCATTTAATTTCACTAGTTCAGTTTAGTTCAGTAGCTCAACAGATCCATCTACGATATAGATTGGGTAATGATATCAGTCATTCATTCAATCATGGTGTCACTCTCGGAGCGAATGAGTAGGCAAACGATATGATTCATGAACTGGTCTGACTGAAGTATTGAAGTATATGAATCCAAACTGAACTAGTGAATGATCATCATCACATTCGTGAACTACTCACGTCTAATCCCATAACACTTCATTCATTATGAAACATCAAACATATCGCTATTGTTAGAGTAATTATTTTGTTCGACCTATCCCATAACAGAACATCTAGATATTATTATTATTCTCTTTATTTATTTTTCACCTTAGGCTAGATTTTATAATAATTATATAAAAAGTAAAATATAAATCAATATTTACAAAACATAAAATCATTATAAAAACCTAACCTAGTGTGCCGCCGGCAGCGAGGCATTATTATTATTATTATTATTGCAGTTGTATTATGTGAAACTTAAGATGTCTTTGACATGTGTGACCACCGTAGATGCTTACTGGAATCGTCATAGGTGACTACACTTAACCTTGGTTGCATTTATCTCACTCTGTATGGCAATGAATACTGAGATGAGACACACTTAACTTAGAACAAGAAAAAAAAAAACAATAAACTAGTCGATGAACAATTTTATCGTTCTCTTCCTTTTCTTGGCTTAACTGACATTCTGAATGGCTGTGACTAATCACTCTCCTTGCAAAGGGAACTGGTTTAAAGTTTATTTGAACAACTAACCTAAATGTACTCGTTAAGCTTCTTTAACTAAAGTAGTTTAACCAGTCGTCTTCCGCCCATTGTCTTAGTAGGTATTTGTTTTAGTTAGTTTACGGCGTCTATTTACTATGGACTATTATATCCCTAGGCCTAGTATCATTCTATAAGTCACGCATGTTGAGTCACGATTTTGACGTCATGGTTTATGATATCCAATTCCATTGGTTTGTCGATCGCGCCAGTGTGTCTGGCCAAATCCAATTTGCCCTTCAACTGTCTCGCCATTATTTTGTATAACGTCACACTATCTCTGGTGAATTCTTAGGACAAAAGGTCGGTAGAAAGTAAAATGTTATGTTATTGTGTAACTGAGACACAGACTCCACATAATAAGTTCGATCAATGAGTATAGTTTGTTTGAAAGAAATGCGATTCGCCCAGTTTTAAAATACATAATTCCTCTTCGTTTTAAATTGCTCAATTACAGCATTTTCAGCTTCGAAATAAATCTTGTTTCTTTTCAACCGAACATGTTATAAATTGTTAGTGTTGTATATTTAAATATAATAAACAACAATGTCATTGTGATTTGGCCCTTTAATGCACTTTACAAAACGCATAGTCATCAGGTGACAACGTATATTTTGGGCATGATGGAGGTGTCCAAATGAAGTTGGTTATGTTATGAGATAATATGAATAAGTATTTTAGACATGGAATTCGGGTACGATGTGAAAAAAAAACGATTTCTGGCTTTTTAACATTAGTTTTAATATTAATGTATGCTAATGAGTTCCGTAGGTCAGGCATCGGTATAGGTTCAAGATTGTACACAATTGCATTCCAATAGGTACCTACTTATTTCCAATCAGTTCAAAAGCAATTCTAATCGGTTGACTCGTTGCAGTATTGTTTTGTTTAATGTATGCGACGTCTTTAGTGTTAGCAGCCTATTAGTTCTATTCTATTCCTTTCGGTTGCATTGACGGTTTTCTATTCATAAACAAATAGAACATGGAGTAAAAGTATTTACCTATACACTCGACATGTTCGTCGTTGTTACTTTTGCTTATCTGATTGAAGTTATATATGACGCATTATTTCGATTGAGTGCTACTTTTGAGGGCTATATTAACCACAATATGCAATAATTTATGAAAAAAAGGCATCTATCGCATTAAAATTTAAATCAATTTAGTTGGAATAACCTGTTTCGCTTGAAAAATCGATAAGTAGATCATTTACTTCGTGATATTTCATTTTGGTTTGGTTTCAGGTTTTCCGTTACATAAAGTGTCATTAACCTAACCTATCTCAAGCCTAAAAGAAATACATGGAGTCATCATAACAAATGCCATGTTTCCAGAACGTCTATTGATACTAACAACGGGTGTAATAAAACGGGTTGTCCCCATTTTGTTCAGTAAATTACTACGGGGCCCGGGTGTGCATCATTTAATGAATAAAATATGGGAAAGCTTATGCTAGCTTTGCCCAGTGAGGGGTAAATGCGGTAGAGCTTTGGGGTGTCGGTTATGAGCAAGCTTTTTATCGCTTGAGTACGCAACGCACTGACGTTGTTTTGTATGTCGTAAACTTCTTTGCCTGGTTTATGTTCAATAATCGAATAACGTAAAATGTTACGTGTCTTTTTACGACTTTCCTGTAAATGTTGCATAAGTAATGATGTAAAGGATTAAAAAGTTTGACAAGCCACCGATGAAAAAAGAAACAACGATACATAAAAAAGAACATGCCATGTTACCTCTTAATTTTTCTTACGTTAAATGTCAAGCAATAAATAACGTAAAAGAATGCTTTGCCTTGTTTGTTTTTAAGCCGATTAAAAACGGTTTATAAATCTATAAGATGAATAATTAGCGTCGGACATTAATATTCGTTCCCTCACAGTTTTGATCCTCCTAATGCGCGTGCAGGCTTTATTATTAACCGAACGCGCCCGCGCATGCATCATGTGAAGGGATCAAATAGGATCCGATAAATTTATGGGCTTATGTTGCTCCACGCGATAGGATTAATTTTAAATGTGTTCGGTATTACCCTGGCAAGTTAAATCCCTTCATATCAGGTGTCCTCGAAGATTCGACACAATGGAGTTTCGTAGCGGTCTCCCATGGCACTTCAATTAAATGTTATCTCAAAAATAAACAACCGTTGACCGCTTGAGATCGAGCATTTGAATGTACGTTGGTGGTCTGGTTAACTTGCGTCCATTTGCCGTAGATGGACTAGACATGTCAAGCGATAATTCCGCCTTATAATAATACTCAATTATGGTTTAATGACAGACAATGCATTGGTAATTACATTAGGTAATAGCACTTTACGCTGCCTAATGAGGGAAAGAAGCAGGTGTGCAAAAATGTGAATGATTAATTGGTAAACGATTGAGACGCATGTGAATGCATGTAAAAGTACTAGTTAATAAATCAGACTGAAATAATTCCACAACTGTGTGCGTTCTTAGTAAAAGTTTCGTAGTAAATGAAAGGGACTTTTACTTGGCGGCCGGTAACAGTGATCCTTTGATCTGATGCAGTACAGCTGCAGGCCGGTGTATTCCTATATCGGTCGAGTGCCCATCGAACGCACTTGAAGCCAATTAGTTCTGCAGAGATTTTATCGTCGAGTACTGATTTCGAATGTAAATTAACGATCGGTAGATTTGAATATCTACCGAGGCATCGGTCTTTAATGTATATTTCTCATACACGTATTATTGAACATTTATACTGTATTTATACGTAACATAACACATTCTAAGCACGTATAATATGATGTTCATTACAACACGCTTTTATTTTGTGTATGTAATTTGCATGTTATGTGGTCAAAATATAAGTCCAATTCTCCGATATCAACTCATAAGTCTGATATTGATAACATTGGATTCATGCGTGCATTGTTTTCGCCGATATTTTTATAACAAAAAGAAATTTGAATATTAATATTTTGAGAAGTATGCCTGATGCATGTTTAAATTCATGTATATTTTTGTCACCGATCCTAAACTCGTTGGTGCGGTGCGATAATCGAGGAAGTTTATGATTCAATACACTCGTAATGTGCGATTATATTCGTTACTATTACGATTCATTCATTTTCAAATACCAAACCGGCGATCGTGTTTGTAAATCTGTATTTACAGAAATAGACAGACCATGTAAAGAAGTCGTGATTTATAATGTATAATATTTCTTGATTCTTATCTAACCCGTATGTTGTATTACCCTTATGTTATTTATACTAGCCTTTTCCCGCGACTTCGTACGCGCATAAATGGTAGTTTACATGTTATTTTTATCTAAAAGCTATATGACTGCCTGGCACATTAGTACATTTTCGGTAGTGTAGCAGGACATATTTAGTTGAAAACATGTCGTCATCCAAACACAGTAACAAACATACATGTTACTGTTTTAATAATAGGTAATGGTAAGAAGTAGGACTTTATTAAGACATTACTTACTTACGTGAATTTTGAAATTTTTGAATAAAACAACGTGGAAGGAATTTTAAAAACGGCTGAAATACGTTTTATTATATTTAAACATTGAGTATTCTACATATGTAAGAAGTTTCAAATCTCACGCGTTAAAATAAAAAGGCTTCGCTCCCTGAACAAACTTGTACTCCCAGTAGTCGCAGTACCAAAAAGATTTGTTCCCCGTACAAACTCCGAATCCCCTTTTCACCGCTCTAAGGAACAAATTTCAAAAAACGCTGAAATGCTTTTATTATATTTAAAAAAATTATATACGGAGTCTCAAATTTCTCGCGCTAAAAATATAGATAGTTTATAGATTAAGGTTCGGGGTCAAGCTGCAACGTGCCTTTATTGGTCTATAATTGATTTAATTATTGTGTTAGCTATGACACTCTAAAGGGCAATAAAGTCAGCTTGGTTTGGCAATTAATCATAGTTAAACGACAAATGCACGGGCAACTATTTGTCTGGCCCCAGCTGCAACAGTCGGTAAATGGCCACAAACCACTTAGTGAAACGAGGAACGTTTAAATGACATTAATTATTTTAGGATAAATTGGTGGTGTACCTATTTCCGTTTTATAATTTGAGAGACCTGCCCAATTACAATTTTAATAAAGAAATGCGTTAAATTTTTCAGGCGGGACCACGTCTCCGTTTCCATTAAGTTTGTATCTGCGACGTCGATTTCAGAACAACCTGGGTGACTTGAATTGATGTACTAAAATCGCCATCGCCCAGCCTGTTCACCCCCGGAGCACCCCGGTCTTATAGCATAGTGGAAGATTATAAGTAGTGTAATATCCAAAAATAAATCGGTGAACCACGGAATGTTAATTCGAATTAGTAAGTCGACTCGCGCGTGCGACCACATACCTAATCCTACTACCTTTCGACTCGTGCATTGATTTTTGGTAATTGGATACGGCTTCGGGTGATTCAGAAGGCATGTGGCAAGTTTTACTTTACCAACTGGCACTCAACGTTGACATATTATTAATATTTACTGACGGCGAGTGCTATTGGAAAGTTAATGCAATTATCAGTAAGATAAGAACTCGACGTTGCGACATGGCTGTGTTGATTGTCAAGAAGTTAACAGTCCGCAAGAATATTCCATAAAATTGTAGTCCAAAATAAAAAAGTCACAGACGCATACAAACTTCATACATTTCTGGTACCTTCCTTGTTTGGACTGTAAAAATAAACATTTACACCAATTCGAGTGATAATAAAACTCTGTGGTACTCGTAGCGTGGCGAGCGGCCACTGCTTTTTCATAGTACCTACGAGTATACGTCTTGTTCAAAGGGACGGAAAGTGAGGTTGATGAACGTTTAGTTGACCCGAAATATCAATTCCAAGACTTTTATATTTATTCAGAGGTCATTGAATTCTCTTCACTACTGTTCGCAACCCTGTGTGCAGTTTAAAGTACATTGTTGCATAACACATCATTAAAGAACCCATGCTTGAGCGGTCGCCAAGGAAGAACAGAACCTGGTAACACATCCACTGCCTACCGATGCACAATAATTTTCTGACCGTAATTTTCTAAACAAGATGATAAAATTCGTACCGGTTTTTGAGTAAGTAATGTTAAAACAAGCTAGTAAAATAAACTTGTTAGATTAACAGTGCGCAAAGTTGGCGAGATTGCTGTGTTTGTTTTGCTTATAGATACAATCTAGATCCGCATCAGGAGTAATGGACGTTGCGGTTCTTTGCGGATTCGCGGATGTTATATTCGCGGATGTCAAGGGTCATATAATAATTTATTTCTAAAATGATATGATATAATTAATATAATTGTCTAATTTAATACACGCACCGGATAATAAGGATATAATATGCGAAGGCAATTAAATGCATCAATTTAATGCTACAATAATTCCGGGGAAAATTGGGAAAAGTGTTTCAACACAAAAATATGCTGTGTAAACGTATCAAACGTATGGTTTACTTTTTTAACCGACTTCAAAAAAAAGGAGGAGGTTATCAATTCGGTTGTATGTTCTTTTTTTTTAATCTGTGTTACCTCAGAACTCCGTCGTTTATAAACCGATTTGGAAAATTATTTCTTTGTTTGAAAACATATGCTTCAAGGTTGGTTCCATTGTTACCAGAATCTAGTTCTGATGAATTGAGGGAAATCCTCAAAAAATCAACGGAAAAATATAGAGATTTTAGTATTTTCGGTAATAAATCGAACATTTACATTCAGAAAGTAGCATTTGGTGAACGGGAACTGTTGAAAAACACCACGGATGTTCATCAAAACTCCTAGTGTTTCATAGATGGCATTAAGATATTTCGATCAAGATACTGAAGCGACTATGACGAAGTCAATTTAAATGGTCTTGATCTAATGTCACTATCAACCTGATCTGGTAATTGAAGCCGGAAGGTAGGCAACGGAACTCCGTAATAGAACAGTGTAGTTTATCCGTGTTTGAGCTTATTGGAATCGTCATGAGATGCACTCTGGTAATGATTCACTAAAAACCGACACGAAAAAAACACTGAAAAGTAAAAAACCATTGCCTAACCTAATAATAATATCTCAATATGAGACTAATATGCTTCTTATTGAACAATGCGTTTTGTAGTCGGTGCCATTCCATCAACTTTAAGCAATTTCTTTGTACGGCATCGACTACAAACGACTACGAATTAGTCTCATATTGAGATATTAGAAGTTAGGCAATAATTTTTTAATTTTCAGTGTTTTTTTGGAGTCGGTTTTTATAATCTTTTTAGTCTGTGCCATTTCGTCAACGTTAAACAACTTCTTTGGATGGCACCGACTTCAAAAATTAAAATAGTAGGTACGTCTACATTGTTCAATAAGAAGCGTAAAGTCTCATATTAGAAGTAAGGTAATTATTTTTTTTACTTTTTAGTGATTTTTGTAGTTGGTTTTATTATTTATTAAAAAAAATATTTATCAGTACTTAAATAATACAACAAGAACCTTGGTACCGACTGTTGCAGCAATAGCCACATAATATGACATGCGGTGAAAGTATACAGTAGCATAATCATCAGCATACTGCATACTGATCTTGTATACCAGCACACGGAGGTTATTGGTTACAGTTACAGCCAATGACGTCAGTTAATCTAAGTAGCACTTGAATAAACTGAATTTGCCTCATCAATGTGCTTACTGCTTGGTTTGTAGCCGTCGTAGGACTTGTAGGTACACTCTAAACTCGCTACGTTAATTGACATAAGATATGGGGGTGGATTTCAACGAGAAATTTTTCACCATACAAAAAATAATTAGTTTTTTTATTTCTTTCAAATGCGAGAAAAACAATTCAAAACGGTGTAGGGATGTTTGCTGAGTAATTTAATTATATTTAGCCAAACATTTAATTAGATTATTCGAAGTTATTACATCAGTAATATTAAACCATGAGATGGTGTTGACGAATGTGGTCTGGTAATGATTTTTCAATGGATGGTGATGATATCTTTGGCATGGTAATGACCAGTTAATGATATAAAGGTATGAAATGAAATACACTGAAAAGCAAATCGATATATTTTTTATTTGAATAATCAATGACTGATTTTGATTTTACCACTTCTTATTTATCTCATATATTTTTTTCACATTTGACAGCCAGAATGTGTAATTTTTTATACTCTCACTTTTGATCTTTTCTCATTTGTTTTTTACAATATGTTTGTCAATGCCTTAGGCATTTATAACATAATGAAATAATAGTCTATTTAGTTTAATCAGCCTCATATTACTGACATAGGTTAGTTTATAACAAGTTTTTTTTGGTTTAGTATATTTTGCTTTGCCTTGCACTTCTTTTTATCTAATAATCCTTGTTAATGCCTAGGCATTCATAAAATAAATATATACTTAATGTCATAGTGCCTAAACCAAAATTTTACATTTACTTAACCTACCTATATTTCATTCTAAGCCATAACAATACATGCAAAGTTATTTTACACAGTTCATTTATGGGACAATAAAATAAATCACCTTTATTATTAATACGAAACTTAAACTACACAACTTTTTTTAGTGTTTCGCTTTGTTATGCATTTATCACTTCTTGATTCTTTTTCGATTTGTATGAATCAGTCCCTTTTAAATTATAGGTACTAATATTTTGGCACCAATATTTGTACTTTACTATTAATTTTACTTTTTTATTCGTCTGCATCAAGTACACATTAAACTTAATCATATAAATTATGATTTTATCTTCACAAAATCAGATTATTGCTTAATCACACTCATGTCTTCCCCTCACTCCGATAATCTGAAAAGAAGAATAACGAAATTATAAGCCCGGATCTAAAATGCGGCAAAACTACCATTTAAAACGTTACTAAACTTAATTCCAACAGGAAAATCACGTATTTTTCGAACTCGTGTCATAGAATATAAGCAAAAAGTTTATTAATTTGTTAAATATTTTACAATTCGTCGTACATATGCAAAAAAAAATATATAATCGTCATCACCATACAGTATATGGTATCATAACCGTCCTTTGCTTGAAAACCGGTGATGACGGGTATGGTGCTGACTGTTTACTAACTTTTTAAAGATTATTCTAGAAAGCTGAGTATTATAGCAAAGACACTGCCAACCCAACACCGTAATTAGTTTCAATATCATGTAAGTACTTACTTTTAACGGTTCCTGGATGGTTATGACGCAATTCAAGTCTAATCATTTCTTCTAGAAACACTTTCCTGTTTTTTTCTGTTCAAAGGGTGCATACTTAAGTTTCTACTCACTTTTGTTATTAAAACCGAACTGAGGGAGAGGGAGGGCATATCCACGCTGTGTTTCGCTACGTATACACAAAACTACCTCGATTTTGATATTACGCTGACGGTGTTGACGAATATTGGTACTAAATTTTTATATATTTTAATTTGTACTTATTTGTTGAAGGAAAAATTTAATATTTTCTTATATGTATAAAGACAACGTGGGATAACTTTAACTGATATAAATATAGGTATCGTACGTTGTGAATGCGATATTTTTGACAATAAATATAAAGGTTTGGATTTTTTTGCAAGACTGTGATGATTTTTAACACATAAACCATTTTCTTACAAGAAAGTTATTTATTTATTGGTGATTTTGATTGAAGCACTATTAATATATAAGTACTAGCCAATGACTAACAGAGTTTCTATTCTTGAAACATGATAGTTTTTTTTATAATGACCTAAACGTAACTTAACGCCGGATTTTGAAATCCACCTATGGATGTAATGCAAGTTATTCTATAAGTTGCTCAATAAGATTCCCACGAATTCGACTTTGCAAATCCATTGATAATGTTTCGAGGAATTGAAGTGTTGCAAGTTAACAATGAAGAGTATATAGCGTGTTTCGCTTGCTAAATGGCGCTAACAATCAATAAATATTAATTGCATTAGTGTGTATTACCTTTACTTTCCCTCGAATGGGAGTTAGTCCAAACATACACCCTCATGGGAGAGACGTTTTTGCAGGCCCCGACGGCGCCTTCCGTTGATAACACCATCGTCTAGACGACGCCGAACCACTTTCGTTTAATCCTGCCATTTTTTAAACTGATTATTACACTTAACCCTTATTAAAGCAACGTTAGGCGCAAAATAATGAACTGAAAAGGAAAGTTTAAAGAACTAGCGACTAGTAAAAGTTTTTTATAACCTTTTAAGAGGCGAAGTCCGGAAGTCTGTTGAGAGGGCTATAATAATAAAAGGTTTAATAAAAGTGTTGTCAGCGAGTGGCGTGTTTGAGTTTGTTTTATTTTGAATAAATTTAGCTTGATGAATGATGCGTACATACTCGTCTTAAACTTATATATATTCATTTATAGTTTCCTTTTTACCGCAACGCATGACAACATTATAAGGAAATATTTTTCCTATTGTGTAACGGAATTACAGTGGGAAGGAACGGAAAAGGAATTATTAATAGTAATTATTGACTCGTCGTATAAGGAGGAGTAGTTACCAAATTTTTGGCCTTTAAAGCCAGTCAATCGTTAAACGGTTTACTCCAACAGGAAGCTAATCTGATTTCTCGTTTACTGTCGTTTTTACACATACAATAATTACCTGTTTAGAAATTCATTAGAGGGTAATCTGCCTTGGGAATACTTTTATTACTACGTTAGGATTGGCTTTCTTATCATTTGTATGCTCTGCTACTATGCTATCAAATTTAAATTGAAATTTATTATTTAATTTAATACAATTATAACGGGCTTTTATTTTCAAATAACAGCGTAAATCATTCATGCATCGTATCTTGTTTCAATGCTTCACACAATGAGTTTATTGACGTTGTCAGCGAAGTTAGTGAAGATATTTTCCAAAGAAATATTTACCTACGCAGCGTGAACGTGGATCCGCGTGCCACAGACTAACAGACTTCCCGGTATTGGCAGTTAGCGTCAACTTACACAAGAACTACATAATACACTATGGCAGAAATATTTTAAGCCACCTTAGTTGCAATACTTGGTAGCCAATATTTAACGTTTCGGATAATCGTGACATGACAAACTAAAAGCGGCAGCTTTACTATGTAAAGCGTTGTCGAATATCCAACTGTGTCCGGGTGCTTAAGCCATTTCATAGCAATGACTCTTATTAAGTAGGTATAAATGCTTCAGAGTTCATTATTCAGACACGACGGTTCCCACCAAAATTTCATCAATATAAACCATTTTTGTATACAATGTAAAAAACAGTACGTCTTGTATCTCTTTGTACATACTTACTACGAGTAATACAATGTGTTAGGAGACCTGACGAGGTCATCAAGAATCAATATAGCAGTTCATTCAAATGATGTTTCATACTTTACGTTACCTTCTATCTACTTACTAACCAATGTTGAGGCTAAACAATCTTTGTCAAAAAGGCCAACGAGATATCTACCTAGAATACAGATGTAAGTTGGTGACTTTATTATTTTTGTTTATTAATTTTAAAATACTTTGTCGCTCTCACTGGCTTGTGATAAAAAAAAAACAATTAATAACACGCGCACAATACCTACACTACTAAACTACTATACGATAACTAATTTATATATAAATATTGATTAACAAAACTTTTGATTTGGTATATCTAAATCATTCGATATAAATCTGCGGAATCAATAATGCAGACATTATGATTGAGTTATTTTGTTATTTTATTAATAAAAAAAACTGTTTTGCAATATCGCGGTAAACGTAAATTACGTGCTATTGTTATAAAATATTAATAACTTATACAAAAAGATCGTGTTGCTAAATATTTATTTCCTTGTTAACAACTTAAGAGGCCTTGCAATATTTTTAATTTTTGAATTCTAATTATGATAAAGGTATTGACAATAACTTATCAAAAAATACGATGTCTTTATGAAAGTTTTAGATAGCAACAAAGCTATTTTTTGCTTTTATTGCGTGTAGTACATTTTAAGCGAAAAAAAGCTGTTTTTAGCTTGAAAATTGTCGATGTGATATTTGAAAAGATATATATTTTTAATTCAATCAAAATATTAGGCCGCAATGGTCCTGTACCTACTAGATAGTAACGAAGATAAAATGTCAAGATACCTATCAACTCACACAGAACATAGCCTAAGGCCGGGTTTTACGATGATTCGTAAGACCAATTTGTCAGATCAAATTTTAGTAACTTAGTACATTTTTTTACATTACATTTACATAAAGGTCTAAACGGAACTTTCACAAGTCTAAATGAAATGAGCGTAAATGATATAAAAATTTGCTAAGAATTCCCTCCCCGTCCATATTAGTTGTTCTTTGCTAGTCACGCGTGATGTCACGATTTCTATCAGAATAGCGTTTTTTATCCTGACTATGGCTTTATAGGACTGGGCCCGTCTTAGCGCGATAGGAGTGCGCGGTTGGAGAGTAAGTAGCCTGGGGAAAATCCAGGGGAAACTTTCGACACGACCACGCGGCGTGGTTTTGAACATTGGAATACTCTAAGAGTTTGCGCTCCAGTGAGATTGGTTGAGCGGTTTCAACCGAATCTGAGCTGTGAGTGGAATAAATAGTGCTTGTGTGTTATTGATACTGTTTAACCAAAATATTAAACTTCTGCAGGTACTTCGGTGGATCAACCGGTACATCGTCACTTACATACACTTTACGCAGACCAATGTTTAACCATGGTATATCACTTCCTTGTATTACATTGTACTGTATGTGGTTTTAGGGTTCCGTACCTCAAAAGGAAAAAAAGGGAACCCTTATAGGATCACATTGTTTTCCGTCTGTCTGTCTGTCACGACCCTTTATCTCGGGATTATACTAAGGTCTACAGTCCCTCGAAGCTGTGAAAAATCATACTTTTAAGTTAACGTAAAAGAAAGATACGGGCTTTTAAGTCACAAAAAACGTATATTTCGATACTCTCAAGGAAATCAATATTTATAGGGTACTTCCCGTTGACCTAGAACTATGAAATTTGGCAAGTAATATCGTTATATACTACAAGTACAGGGAAAAATCTAAAAACTATATATTTGTAATGAAATCATATAAAATATCCTACTTAATATTATACATACGAAAATTAATCACGCAAAAACAGCTGATATATAGAGTTTTTAGCCTGGATTAACACGAGTGATACTTTTTGTATAGAATAGAATAGAATAGAATAATGTTTATTGTTGTCCCTTAAATCATCCCTCAAATTTATGAATTTGGGGGTGGCAGTTAAACTTATGAAGCAGACCAGAGTCATCATGTAGATATTTACAATGCCTGCTGACGTACGGAAAATTCGATTCAGAAGAACCAGTGTAAGGCTGACCTCCGAATATGCACATATTCGTCAATCTTAGGGTCAAGATATAATAAGGACGTATGGTGAGGCGACTCTATAGACAGTCTATGAAATTTGGCAAGTAATATCGTTATATACTACAATTACAGGGAAAAATCTAAAAACTATAGATTTGTAATGAAATCATATAAAATATCCTACTTAATATTATACATACGAAAATTAATCACGCAAAAACAGCTGATATATAGAGTTTTTAGCCTGGATTAACACGAGTGATACTTTTTGTATAGAATAGAATAGAATAGAATAATGTTTATTGTTGTCCCTTAAATCATCCCTCAAATTTATGAATTTGGGGGTGGCAGTTAAACTTATGAAGCAGACCAGAGTCATCATGTAGATATTTACAATGCCTGCTGACGTACGGAAAATTCGATTCAGAAGAACCAGTGTAAGGCTGACCTCCGAATATGCACATATTCGTCAATCTTAGGGTCAAGATATAATAAGGACGTATGGTGAGGCGACTCTATAGACAGTCTATGAAATTTGGCAAGTAATATCGTTATATACTACAATTACAGGGAAAAATCTAAAAACTATAGATTTGTAATGAAATCATATAAAATATCCTACTTAATATTATACATACGAAAATTAATCACGCAAAAACAGCTGATATATAGAGTTTTTAGCCTGGATTAACACGAGTGATACTTTTTGTATAGAATAGAATAGAATAGAATAATGTTTATTGTTGTCCCTTAAATCATCCCTCAAATTTATGAATTTGGGGGTGGCAGTTAAACTTATGAAGCAGACCAGAGTCATCATGTAGATATTTACAATGCCTGCTGACGTACGGAAAATTCGATTCAGAAGAACCAGTGTAAGGCTGACCTCCGAATATGCACATATTCGTCAATCTTAGGGTCAAGATATAATAAGGACGTATGGTGAGGCGACTCTATAGACAGTTCTCAATATCACGATATTTGACAAAGTCATTGGCATAGACGTGTAATTTTATACCGATGACATTAGATGAAGTTGAAGCTAATATTAATGAACATATTTAACAAAAATGATTTAAATATAATTTTACACTTTGAGTCTTATCGTGGCTAAGATAAAGCAGGTTTTCGCATTATTTAGTTTTTATTTTTACGATCGTAGTTACAAATAGAGTATTACGCTTCTACTTGATTAGGATGAGCTATTATTTTGACGAATTTTGTTCATATATATGGGACTCAGATATTACAAGAGCTAAATGATCTCCAAACCAAAACGCATTTCAGCCCCTAAAGTTCTAGCAATTACATGCATAATCGCATGAAAAGCAATCGATTAGAGTTACTGACCCATAGCCTCTAAAGCGCTTGCGATATAAATATAAGCCAAAACATGCTGACCCATCGAGCCGTAATAATTTTAATGTTTAATATAGGAGATTAAATTGATTGAGCTTTGATATCTGCCTACCGTAGTTGAAGAACCTATGGGTCAACTAAAATTTATGGAGTTGTTTAGTGCTTGGTTTAAAGTCACAACAATGACTGTATGCACGGCGTTCAATTTGTATTTTGTACGGCGCGCTATTAAGATATTTCCTGAATTAAATGGGGTCGGAACGGGTACACGACCTGTGTTCGGAACCCTCGGTGCGCGAGTCAGACTCGCACTTGACCGGTTTTTTTCTCTATATCAGTCACAAAACAAATCATAACGTATATAGGTGGTACAAATCGATACATTCGCCATTAATCCCCCGGGGCGATCCGTCATCCGCAGCAAACACCGTCCCGTTTGCCGGAAATGAAACGCAACGGCCGCAGCGCTTTCATCCATTTTCCAACGACGATTTCATTACCCCCATGAAAAACCCGAATCCCATTACATGTCTGTGATTGACACTTTATTAATCCCCATCATCCCTCTCTTTTAGGGCTATTTGCTCCCCACATTCGTGTAGTAATAGTAGCCAACGTTGGTACAATTCATGTATTACTCATTCATAGTTCATTGCTGACAGTTGTTTATTTTCTTTTATTAATGAAGGTCAGCGTCTATATTGGCAGATATTAAAATAAACATGAGTTTCGTCACGATGACTACAGGTTACCATTCCACCCGTTACGATCCGCTGAGCTGCACCGAACGTTCGACTCTCGAGTCTCGTGCGGCAAATCACCTCGACGCTGATTGGGCGCCGGTGATGGCGTGATGCGAAGTTGCGTCTGCGCGTGTCTGCCGGCGTGGCGCGACGGTGCTGCCCTCGCGATTGTTTTGCTGTTAATCTGGTAGCGACGGACGGTGACGTAGTCACACCACGCCACCGTACGCCCGTCACCACAGCGAAGGCCGCTGCGCTAAATCTTGTTAGTTATGATAAATAACTAAAATAAAAACAAGACCATGAGTGATGCCCAAGTGTAGACTTGAATGAGAAATTTTTACGATTAACCAAACACACCAAGATATGTTATCAATGTTATCATACGTATAAACATGATAAAATTAGCTATTAGTAATTTTACGCCGCCGTTACGCCGCCTTAAGCCGTCGTCTCCCGGCGAAAAAAATAATAGCATTCTTTTGTTATGATCCCTGGGATCCCAGGGACCGGTAGACGACGACATTCTTACCTGCTCTTGTCACTGTTTGTTTTAATAATTATGATGAATAGGTTACTTATAGATTTCAGATAGGTATACAATCTTGATTACTTTTCTATTAAATTTTAAAGACCTTAATACTTTTCAAATTAACTTAATTGTCTGTTCAGTAAATAGAGCGTTTCTTAAAGCTTTCTCACTGCATTTTATACTCATAAATCAGTGGCAGTTAAAATTAGAGCATCTGTTACCTCTCGGCTTTTTACACTAATTATTCCGACAGTTTGATCTGGGGACTTTGGGACTTCTTGACATGGCTGTTTTCCAAACGTTTAAATTTAACATTGATTATAATAGCCGGTACTTTCTTATCCATAAGCCAATCAGGTGTTACTCAGCACAGCACTTACTTTCTATATGGGGTATATCTTTTGTAAGTGCAGAAGCTATATTTTCGCCGTGCTTTCTCTATCAATGGGTAAAACGCTTTTCATGAACTATTATTAACTATTATATTACGTTTATTTCCTTTATTGAGCACTAGAATAAATGAATGAGTAACATTTACATTCAATGGCCGATGGCCATCATTGTCCGAGTAAGAATAAGTATAAGTACCGACTCCGATGCTTGCTGGAGTGTTGTTGGTCTATTTAGTTAGGACATTCCTTTCAAGAGCCAAGGATCACGTAGATTGTATGCCACTTTCATATTATCGAGCCTTACTCGTGACCGACCGTGATATGACCGTGAAAATGTGTTTACGTCATTGCAGATCACACCACCGCATGACTCAAACGCTTAATTAAAGGACCATCCTTGTTTTGAATGATGACTTTCATCACACCAGAATGTCCTTTTAGTTATGTCTAGAAGCAAAAAATAATACTATAATTCTGTACTACCACTGCCACTATATAATTATGTAAACCGTTCGTAAACAATATCCCATCCCATGCGCATAATGCCTGACATACGTATGAAAGTGAGTGGCTAAAGGCCCGTGTTACATTGACGAAAGTTGCTCAATACGAGTGTTGTGAACTAAGTATATTAGTCTCAAGCTCAATAATTTAATCACTTCATCTGCTTAGATGCTGCTTACATCCTTATGTAGAGCTAGGAATAGCTATTCTATTACTAATATTCATTGCTTCTCCATTTTTAAACTTAGTTAAAGTAACAATACAATATCTTTTGTCGTCTATCAGATAGAAGCTGGTTTTTTCATGTTTCATTTTATTAATAAAGGCTAGGACGATGAAAGCAAACTAATAAAACGAATCGTCGACGGGTACAGAACGGGGATTCGACAAATAAAGGTGACGCAAACAATGGGGCCCGGCAATAAAAGAAATGATTTATTGAAGTATCTGCATGATAGCCGCTATAGGACTTAACAGGGAATAATATTTTATATTGAGAACATTTGATTGAAATATTCAAGCGTGATATTTTTGAGTCGCGTATAGCGCAATTCGTCTAACATTTTTTTATAGATAATAGATTTTGACTCGTAAGAGTGCCATTGCGGATAACTCGTAGAATAAAGTTCAAAATTTCATAATTTACTTACTCGTATATCATTATATTTTGACTTAGAAAAACCTAGAGGAGAACACTTAAACGAGAAATAATACCATCAACTTTCTAAGCGTTGTGGCAGTGATTAATATTGATGTGTCGGTTAACTAATATGAAAGTAGGTGCCCATAACTCCCACAAGAAATTGGTGCAATTGTAATTGTGACGTATTTTATTTCTCATTACTTACTTTTAGTTGGCTTTAGCTAACCGACATTCCGGTTATCGGACATTTTGTGTTGTATGTTTTGCGAACCCCACCCTTCCTTTAGTTTTCCTCTTTTATTTTCTGTAATAAAGTATATAGCGCTTGTAACTAGTTCCGGTTAGGTAGTCGTTCTCTTTGGGGCATCGGCCACGCATTCTGCCAGTCGGCCAATCAACTTTGCAAGGTCAAGTTTCGTTGACGGCCGCTTTTTTGGTACCTGAAGCTTTTTCAAGCGGTTTTACGAGAATATAAAAAGATGACGCTGAATACAAGGTTAAATAAGACAAAAATATTGTTAGGTACAAGAATGTATTAACTATTGTTTTCAAGCTATTTACGTCGTTTACGACTATTTCGATATTGCCAAGAGACAAGCTGGAGAAGTCCAAAGGTTCAATTTCGAATATCTCCATCTGTATCTCTCGTACATCGCAAATACAACTTCGATCTTGGAATTTCGTACAAATGTTAGTCGAGAATCAGGATTATTTGTCATAGGTGGGTATTCAAACTGTTTGTCGGTGCGGTAAAATTACAGTAACCTAATCCAAGTGGGAAGGGGCACCGCCCAAATATCAGCCCACGATATCACGCGAGGGGCGTGTCTAAGTGCCGTGACTTCACTAAAAGTTTATGACAGCTTGTCACGTATGACATAAAAAAATAGGCCACAGGAGTAAAGATTATACCTAACTTTTTTAAATGTTGCCCGCCCTACTGTAAGCATTGGACTGTAATGAATATTGGACATCGAGCATGACAGAATACATTTGTATGAGCTGGTTTATTCCACGCGAATGCATCTGTTAGGGTAAAGTTGTTCGATTAATGCGGGCTAAAAACACGTGTTAGGTTTTCCGCCGCACCCCTGGAGTTTTCCTAGCGCCATCTATATTTTATACTTCGAGGTATTTTGACATGACTGCCCAAAAAAGGAGTATAATGTTTTCGTACATGAACGTATGTGAGATTCTTTATTCCACCAGAACTTCTCAACGCCTTCACCAATTAGATGTGTGAGGTATCGTTAGAATCCTTACGTCAACCCGAGTACCTAACATAGGCTATGTGACGTTACAATGAAAACAACATGGCGGACTATGTACTCTATTTTGTGTGATCTGAAGAAATAAAAATGTTTTCGATCTTATCAATTGGGGTATCAAAATTAAGTAGGTATTTGAAAAGACTATAAAAAATATACATGACATATGTACCTATTTAAATCATGATTTTATGGCATGAAATACTTAAAAATTTTGAAATCAAAAATTACGAAATAAAGTAATAATTAAAAACGCTGGATAAAAGTGAACTAAAAAAATAGAAACATATTTTAAAATAAAGAACTTAAAGAAATCTATTTTGTCTGCAGTCGGAGGGGACCTATTACATACAGTATCAAAATATTACGGCCGACAGCAAAAAAATAGATTTCCTCAAGTTATATATTTTTGGTTAATCTCTTTATGTACCTACTCGCGATAATTCACTTTTTTTGTTGTTTTGTTTACAGGTGTTTTAGGCGATGTAAAAACAGAATTTAAAATTGGCGATGACCAAGCCGGGTTGCTGCAGACGGTGTTCGTGGTGGCGTATATGGTGTTTGCGCCTATTTTCGGGTACCTGGGAGACCGGTATTCCAGAAGATGGATCATGGCGGGTGGAGTCGCCCTCTGGAGTCTTACCACCTTCGTGGGGTCGTTCTTCACGGTAAGATTATTTGATTTCGTAATGAAGCACGTTCTTGACATTTTATGTAGGTAGTGTTATCAACCGATAACATACGTACGAGTACTTACCTATAATATTATCAAGCAATTTATTACATTTATATATATGTTATGCGATATCTCGGTTATTTAACTCGGCTAATAAAAACTATAGATCAGAGAGTAAAGTGTAAAAAAAGATACTCTGTCCCTTTTCCGCAAAACGCACCTTTGTATTTGTAGCTTCGTTATTTTTTGAGGTATTTGAATAGCATTTTACCATTTGGTATAATTTTTGCCTTGTTTCTTTTGGAGTAGTCAAATTTTGAGTGAACAACCCTATTTAGCCGGTGGTTGGTATTGCATGAAATTTCAATTCCGTATATCTCTGTTTAAATAAACCCTTTACCAATTACCATACATGTTACCGTTTCCAGAATTTCGGTATGTTCGCGTTCTTCCGCGGCCTGGTCGGCATCGGCGAGGCGTCCTACTCCACCATCGCACCCACCATCATCAGCGATCTCTTCGTTGGCAACGTGCGCTCCAAGATGCTGGCCTTTTTCTACTTCGCCATACCCGTTGGCAGGTAAACACCGTGAATGTTATTTAATAACACGATGCGATATAGGCAGCGTTGACCTTAGACCCTGATCAGGGTGAAGCGATTCCTTCCGCACAACTCAAAAGGCGCCTCCAAAATGTTATCTTTGCCTTTTTTCTCATTGTGCATTTAAATGCGCTTAGGCGCCTAGGGCCGGCGCTGGATATACTCATATGTCATTATTTATACTACGATATAACTTTGTGTATTTGCTGATTCTCCGAGTGGACACATTGGATCGAAAGAGCTCCTCAAACTGAATAGTCAAAAATGTTAACTATATAAACTTATTGCTCGGATAGGATAGGTGGATAAATAATGCAAACAGTATCTCGAACGGTGGTCTATTGGTAAATCATCTACCTATTGAATTTACATGTACATTAGCTATATGTCTAGCCATAAAAATATCCGTTGCTACGTGAGTTCTATTAATATTTGTTTAATGTTTATCTTCCGTTTGGCGATGTTTGCTTTGCCCTTGCCGTTCCGAAAGCGGTTCGTTGATAAGGGCGAGACATTCGCCAAACCGTGCCAAGTGTGGAGATATCATCAGAAGATCCATGCGATTACCGCTCTCGCTTTGTACGTGTAACGTATATCAATAAGGACGATATTATCGTAAACCATTCGTTAAATATCAATTAGTAGACAACTGTATAAGTTGATAAAGGTCCTGATAGTAATCATTCCAGTCGAGTGTTATTGTTTATTTTTTATACCAACTGTAATTTACACTATACTAATAAAAGTATCAACAGCAAAAGGAAACGCCAGCCCTATATTATTACCAATATGCGATCCAGACACTTAATCTTATTGCTTACTATTGACACTGTTCTTACTGGTTGAAAATATTGAAATCATATAACTGAACGAATTAATTACAGTATGCGTAGTGTTTGGAAAAGTTAAAATTACTGTCGATGAAACAGAATCTCTCTGCTGAAAGCGCTAATTCCGATTATATACAGCGCTTGTATGATTATTTTATTTGAACGTGACTGTGGCTTTATAGGTCGGGCCCAATAAAGCGCCTAATATATACAGCGCATAAGGTACTAAATAGTAATGCACAACTAGGTGTACAATTCATAGTCGTGTGCCCTTAGGCTTTTTATTTAATACCACGTCGATGGCAAACAAGCATACGGCCCGCATGATGGTAATCTGTTACTGCAGCCTATGGACGCTTGCAGGTTCAGGGAGTCACATGTCCGTTACCGACCCTTATTATTATTTTAACATTCCTTTTTTGAAGAACCTCATAGCCAGGGGTCGGCAGTCTTTTAGCAGTCAAGGGCCACGTATTAGTTACCAAAATTGTCGCGGGCCGCACGTTGAAATAACACGAAAGAAGATGGTCAATAAGGAGGCTCGCGGGCCGCCAGTAAGGACCTCACGGGCCGCAGTCCGCCTGTTGCCGACCGCTGCTGTAGCCCCTCCGGAAAACCTCGGCATCAGCTCATTCCACAACCTTACCGTACGTCGAGCGATTAGGTAGTAGAAAACAGCCGTCGGCATCATGTCGAACAGTTCTTCGGATCAAAACCCGTTATTATACAAGCGATAGAACACTCGGACACGAACAAGTATTTTGTCTATTAAAGTCCCCTAATATTTTCTATTATATCTCAACACTCCTCTACCCTCTGAATCAACATCTATAAATAACGCACGGTTCAGTAAAGTTAAAATTAAAACCCGTATCAGAAGGACGTTGACTTATTAATGGGTTGGTAAAGATGAATAATACTTATACTTATCATACCATAAATCATCTATTCTCGATAAGGCAGTTACAGTGGAAATCTTAATAACTTATAGCATTAGGTAAAAAAAATGTCTTGCTTGTTCATACTATTTATAGACGTTTTAATTTACAGTCCAGTGTCCGAAACAAGACCTAATAACTTAATAATCATTAACTCTACATATTTTGGCTCGGAAATTAAGTTGAATATCATGTCAAAGCGTTATCGGCCGTTATTTTTTTCGTCCTCAATGTAGGTCATAGGGCACGAAGATAAGCTTGTAAATAGTGATTTATAACTGATCAGATATAAATGTAAATAACAATCTCTTGAGGCATCAAATTGCGTATTCATACTCGGCGGTAATTAAAATGACCACTTATTAAAAAAACGGGATTACCAGCGAATGTTCCAATTTCCAGTTCGATAATTTACCTACTCGTAATTTTTTTTATGGGAGATGTCGTATTCTTGGGTCATAAGCGGATTTAGGTTCGCGTCTTTTCTGTGGACATACCAAAAGTTAAGGGCTACAAAGCTTAATTTTGGATTGGACCAGTAACCCGCATAAACAGTGTCCGTTTCTATAAATCCCTGTAATACAAACATAGCTAACATGCACATAAGCCGTTAACTATTGACCACAGGAGGGACGACTTTTGTTTTTTCAACTAAGTATGACCCTCTTGGGACTAAATTATTTTGGTTTGTTTGTGTAGGTGTTTCTGTTTTGAGCATGCATATTGTGGTGTTAACAAGAAAGTAGCGCTACGCAATTTCCTCTACATACGACTAAACGGATGTTATCGGCCACGCGTCTACGAGCAGAGGACTCCCTAGGGGAAAACAACCCATTATTAAGTTAATATGATGGTATTTAAACCTCATGCAAATTCTGTCAAAAGGAAATTTAGTAAAACTGCATATAGTCAGATATTTATTTATATTTGTCTGAAAAAGCCGTCCCCGAAGAGTGTTACATCCCGTTTGATCGTGTGCGAAAGACATAAGCGTGTCTCTTTCACAGGGGGCATGGTTGACCGAATCGAGGAATCCCCTTAGTCTAACTCGGGGCCAGATGAAAGGCCCATGGGCTGTGATCATCATATTCATCACTCCAAACAGATACGTCCAACTGTTCAAGTTGGGCTCTGACTTTCCATGGACAAGAAGACATGGTAGATTTCAGGCTGCAATTCGATCTGAGGCAATTTTTTCTCACATTTCAGCGGCCTCGGCTACATAGTGGGCTCAGTAGCTGGCGCGGCGGCGCACAATTGGCGATGGGGGCTTCGCGTGACTCCGTTCCTAGGGGCCGTCGCTGTGGCGCTCATCTCTTGGGTCATGAGCGATCCGGAGCGAGGGCAGGCGGAGGAGAGCCACATCAAAGCTACGTCGTATAAGGATGATATAAAATCGCTTATTAGGAAGTGAGTATCATAATGTAGCTTTTGTGCCTGGATGATTCAGTTAATTGAGCAAACAAAATAAATGAACAACAAACGAATCTCAATTCTTACGTCTATAGCTGGTTTGGTAAGTGACGTAATGCAACAGAATACTTGCATTAATCATAGGAGCTACATATCCTAAAACAGGTATCATGAATGGAGTGATAAAGCAGCTTTGTTGTTAATGAGGGCTTAAGTCTTGTAAATAAAGTAACTCGAGGCGACCTTAACTCATCATTGTCTAGTCATGACAAATAATACAGATATGAATCATGGTTTAGATTAGTAATTTGAACTTTTTGACAATGTTATTCACCTAAATTCGTAAATATTTAGTTCATTTTAACTGATTTTTGGAACACAGGATCACTAATGAAAAATCTATCCGGTTATTTCATAAGAACAATAAAGCTATCCTTTTTAGGTTTCCGTAGTAAACAAGGAACCCTTATAGTTTCGCCATGTCCGTCCGTCCGTCCCCCGCTTTTCTCAGTAACCGTTAGTACTAGAAAGCTGTAATTTGGCATGAGTATACATATCAATGACGCCGGCAAAACGGTAGAATAAAATCATAAAACCCTTCTGCGGATCCGGTCCGTAATTCCGCATATGACCGGTGACGTGATGGACGGGCAACTACGGAACCCTACGCTGTGCGCGGCCCGACACGAACTTGGCCGGTTTTAGTAAAAAAAGAAACATCATTGTCGTTGATAATTATGAAATCTGCAGCATTAAAGTCTATTTTTACGATTATAATTAAGATTTTTTGACAGAGATACCAAGGCATTTTTCAATATTTTGTTCGGTTATTTCTTTTCTTTGTTTCTTTATTTGTGTAGTGTAATTTCTACGTTACATCTTCACACTTGAAGCTCAAACTTCATTCATTATTTTCGTCAGATCTTTGAATGTAACCCACTGTCTAACGATCGTGTACATTGCAGCCCGTCCTTCATGCTGTCGACATTAGCGTTCACGTGTGTGGCGTTCGTGACGGGCGCGCTCGCCTGGTGGGGCCCGCAGTTCATCTTCCTGGGACTAACGCTGCAGCCTAACATGGACATTACACTTGAGAGGTGAGAAACGAGTAGATAATCTCTAGATAACAAACATGTAGTAAGTTGTGAATGGGACGTGATTATGAAACATTCCATTGTATATATTCATATATGAACGTGCGAATATAACGACAATAACAAGTTCATATACGAGCATTTTTTTCCAAACCTTAGGTAGGTAATTATTTCACACAAAATTTACTAATGATCAATATGAATGATTAGTAAATATTACGCCAGTCGAAGATAAACTATACTATACGGCATATTATTCAATATGTAACTAAATACGATGTTATAATACCTAGTACCTATTTTAAACTGTACATAATCTAACTTAACACCCTGAAACTATGATTGTTCGTCAGGTAGCGTCTCCAACACATTTTCAAATGTTACTGAAGCCTGGTAGAGTTAGAGCAGAGAAACATACATATAACTCAAGACAGTTGGGTTATGTTGGAATTATTTGCAGATGACTGTGCTAGTCTAATTCTGGCCAGCCAATCATAAAAGGAAGTAACTGAGGATAACAACTATACACAGAACCTATTTATTTATCGTTACATTGAAAATAGTATAAGTAGTCCTGTCTCCTTCAACAGTTACATGTTAGCTCTAATTGAACTTATCTTGTAAATGTTCTCCTAAATTTAAGTTGTTAATGTTATATTATGTATGCAAATTTAATCCTGTGGACATTTTTGGGGCCAACTGTAAGCCTACAAGAGTTATTATTAAAAAAATAACAGTTGAAGACAAGGGGGTGAATATCAGAGCGCTTCAAACGCCTAATTTCTTTGACATTATTTATGGAGGGTGAGGGGATGATCCTGTAAGGTTTTATGATATTTCAGGGTAATTTGTACAAGGTCGCTACCTCTTTTAAACAATTGATTGGTTAGCCATTGTTATAAATCGGTTATTTGGTACGTACGACAGCGTGGCGTACAAGTTCGGTCTAGTGGGCATGTTCGCGGGCGCACTGGGAGTCCCACTGGGCTCGGCCATAGCCCAGCGGCTACGTGTCCGGGCCGATGACTGCGACCCGCTCATCTGTGGCTTCGCGCTTCTCGCCTCGAGCCCTCTCGTGTATCTCGCGCTGATATGCGTCAGTGTGCACGAGGCGCTGACTTACCTACTGATGTTCCTTGGAATGATCACGCTGAATCTGACGTGGTCCATCGTAGCTGATATTATACTGGTGAGCGTTTTCTGACTTTAATTGTGGGTTTCTGCTGCAATTATAAGTTTTGTTTTGAAAAAAATACTTTCTATTATTCTTTCTTGTGTTACTTGCAACCCGTTCACGTCGAGTGGGCCCCTCCCTCGTATGGTAGTTACCGTCCCATCCCCGCTCGGCGCTGAGCGGGGTGCGGTATGGGTACCAGTATTTCTAGTATAAGTTTTTTCGAAACAAAACACAAACGAACGCGTTTGCGTGTAGTCTCAATTTGTATGGCAGAAAATAGTTACCACCAAAGGTCATCAGAAGAGGCGCAGCTTGCGTTGCCACGCAAATGCGTTCGTTTGTGTTTTGTGTCTAAAAAAAACTTATATTAGAGGTATGCGACTGGAAGAAACGGTTAATTCGAAGCAAAGAGGTAGTAGTAGTCGTAAATTCGCAATCGACTTTAATATTAAAGTAATATACTCTACTTTAATATTAAAGTAATATACTCTACTTTAATATTACAGTCGATTGCGCTGTTGGAATTTTTGAGGGTCGGGTTATTGCCATGTAACACAATTTAAAATTGCTGATGGATTTTAGCAGCGGTTCATAATTAAGTAAATAATTGTAGCAGAAAACTCACAATACTTGCATATAGCATGCGGGCGCTAAGCTTCGTATGGTGCAAGCACTTAAAGCAGAAATCGTCCATCAGCCCATTGCATCAAGAAAAATATTCCAATGAGATATACGGACACTAGCCTTGTTATTTCATGACCTGTCATCGTCATCCATGCGCTGTTTGCCGGGAATGCCGCTTATTTGTAATCTTATTTAATATACAAGTTCGTATATTTTTTCACCACATGATATTGTGACTAAAGCTTAATTATATTATTTAATTTTAATATTTATTAATAAAAGCAATGATGGCATGTAGGTATGCTATCGAAGTGTATATTGAAAATATATATTTTAGTATTGCAGGGCTTTTAAACAGATTTCCAACTAAACAAGTTTCAATTTATATCTGTTTGTATCTTATATGCAACCTGTCATAATTGATAAATTAATCAAACAAACGCAAATAAAATACTGCAACAAATACATACAATCTGTATTGTTTATAAGCCGCGTGATATCAATATTAGGTAAGTACACTATTTTTGCAACTTTGAATGTCCAAGATAAAACGAATCTAAATCTTGTAATATGATTACTTGTTTTTATAATGAATCGTCGCATTAATTTTCGTGGATCAAAATGTTAATTTAAATGTTTTTTCAAAAAAAAAAATACTCATAATATACACTTTTCGTTTATCTATTTTAAAACAATTATTAATAATAACTCATAAATGTCCTTCAGCGTGGTGGTAGAATGGGCAACTGCACTAGTTAACGTTAGGTGCAAAAAATCGCAAAAATAATGCACTTAACTTACTTCCATTTCAACCAACGTTATAAAAGTAGTTGCAAAAATAATGTACAAAATTACTTCCAAACGGGCCAAACGCCGAACCGTACACGATATGCATGTGTTGACCACGCGATATTGCACGAAGGGTGTCGCTAATCTTCGGCGGGATCACGATGACCTCCGGGGTGCTGGGAGTACCTCTCGGCGCGTGGCTTGGAGCCGCGCTAGTGAAGCGCTACCCTCGCTCACACGCGATCATATGCGGCGTCGGACTCCTTGTCTCCGCGCCCGCAATGACACTCGGCCTTGTACTCTGCGAACACTATTTCTACGGACCCTTCGTCGCCATGTTTATCGGCGAAATCTTCTTGAATCTCAACTGGGCAATAGTGGCCGATATGTCGCTGGTAAGCTTGGATTCTCAAACGAGAAGTAATTTGGATGCTTATTAATTTTGGTTTGGGTTATTCCGACTTGTTACCAGTGGTAATGGATCGGGTTTTTTTTACTGTTTCCGGTGGTAAATTACTATGAAGAAAATTTCAGCTGTTACCACTAGAAAGAATTTTGATGAAAATCCCGACTGTTGCTCTTGATAACAGGTGGAAGTGGAAATAACCCTTTGGTTTATTAGTTTGTAGTGTAGTTCGCATCTTGGTTGGGTGCATGAAGTATATATGTAGTGTTTTTTAGTTTTTATTTGTGTATTTTGGCTTTGGGTTGCATGCATAAAATTGAATTCAGTCACTCATTAAAAGCCGTACCGGTTCACTGGTGCCCGGTTGTGATCAACTAGATCTAGTGTTAGAAGACGTTTAGAACGTTTTATTCATTGGAATATTTTTCTGCAGCATACAATCGGGTTGAGTGGACTGATTTCATTTTATTTTAAATATAGTGACATCTATTGACGAACATCAGTACTGCATGCGCAACTTGCTTGCATTTGGCACGTGAGATGGTTAGCAATATTGAGTGTTTCATAGATGGCGCTGATGTCAATATTGTAGAATACCTAATTAAAATTCATACATTATGTAAATTACCATAACATTTGAATCGAGAACACTTTGGATCGCTATAATTGTAATAGAATTTTAGAATTACTTATCTTGATATAAGTAAGCCACCTTGCATTACATTGGCTTAATACATGCACGATAATTGATAAAAGAAACGAGTATGTAGAATCAAAGACTATTAGACTAAAGTAGTGTGTAGAATCGAGTTAAATAATTGTGTGGTTGTATTTAATTGTGTACATTTATTTATTTGGCCTTTTACAAGCTTTAATTTAACTTGTTCGTATGTAAATTTGTCAGTAGGTATGTAACAAGTTGTCTTCATGCAATCCTTTTTTCAGCCACTTTCCGGTATCCGATTAAGCTGAAAGTTGACATACGTACGAGTAGTTCGGTGACAATACAGTATTATGGTAGCACAAAACTGATCTGATGTTGGAGACAAAATGTGGCTATAGCAACTCCTAAACTCCACAAGATACACTCGTCTTGTTGGGCTCATCTCATTAGAACTGTTTAACGGAGTAGTTGATGATTGCGGGAAAAAACTACAGTCGGCAATAAAAGCTTGTACCAAAAATTTTTTTTTGACAGATACTTTTTAAATCAAGTATTGAAGAGATCATCTTTTTTTGTTAGGTACCCATTTCCTGTAAAAGGTGTGCCATACTACATATTAACTTTGTTTTTCAGTATGTCGTTGTGCCACCACGGAGGTCTACTGCAGAGGCATTCCAGATTCTGATATCACACATGTTTGGGGACGCGGGCAGTCCTTATTTAGTAGGAGTGGTAAGTGTCATGTACAATTATTTTAAGTAGTCTCATGTACTAGTATTGGAAGTTTTGATGGTAGTTGCTTCTGCAAAACTACGTTTCTGTTGGGATTAAGTAGTAAAACATTATGTTGGTTTGTATTGCAATATCACATTTTCTCTATCTTTATCCCTACAATTGCTAAATGTGGCACTGGAATTAAATTTAATGTGCTCTGCCTACCCTTTTTGGGAATACAGACGTGAGTTTGTGTGTTTGTATTATATGTATGGACTTGTCTTTATCTAATGCAATATTGTAGCGTCACGGAACCAGTTCGTCAGTTCATTAGGCCATCCTAATGTTTAGTACAACGCCATCGATACATCATTTTAGTGATACTAAGACTACTTCTAAGATCTCATTGTACCTGAAATTATGTGAAATAAATTATTTGATATTGATATTGATATTGATCGACGTTAAATATTTAGAATTATCTCGACAAGGTACAGTTGGCTATAAATGCTTCTCCCAAAATTGACAGACATTTATTCCTTTTTATTCTTTCAGATATCGGAATCATTGAAAAAATCATTAACCACAATGCCAAATGAAACACCGAGCAAAAGTGTACAGTTCAGAGCGTTACAATATGCGCTATTCGTGACGTGTTTCGTGGAAGTAATCGGAGGAATATTTTTCCTGTTAACGTCTGTCTACATCGTCAAGGACAAGTTAAAAGTCGACAGAGCGATCGCTGGTAAGTTTTCTATGGCCTCTGTTCAAGTAGTTTACAATTATCGGTCGCATTGAGACAAAACAAGTCTAATAAAGAAATAATCGTTCTACGTGTGATATGATATTTCCCATTTGTTTCATAGAAGAATTCCTTCATGCAATAAAGTTCAATCTAGTGCCAAAAGTGCGAGTTCTATAGAACTACTATTCTTTTCTTTTGTGTTACGTCCGTTAATTTTGTTTATGTTGTGAATCTATCTTTCACCTTGTTTCAGTTGCTTCAAAAATAGTTTAGTTTAGTGGTGAGTTGATTAACTCGTTACACCGCTTTCTGTGCACGAGTTTCGCTGTGTTGTCTCTTTGTGACTATAAACAGTTATAAATATTTATGTTACTTCGTAAGTTCTCAAACTAAAACTGGGAAAGCTTGGTTCACAGCACTTTTTTATTAACCCTTTGAGCGTCGTTTTACACAAATCCACTGTAGTAACACTAACATCTTACTATCGAGATAATGCTTACTTGATATTATCACGAAGACTATTAAATTTGTCCTCTTCGAGGCTTATGATAACACACTGTGTGGGGTGTCGATGGCGTTCAGAGGGTTAAGAACTTCAATAGCTGTGTTAATGTTAAGAGATTGTTTTTATTTTGCAGAAGCGGAAGCGCAAATTGCTGAACCCTCACATAGCAACGCGCAAGAACACGCGGCAGGCGAGTAAAGTATTTAAGTGTCTTTAAGAACGTTGATTAGATCTGCGAGTGTACGCATTACGCGATGGAAGAAAAATCGTGCGCTTGCACACGAGGCGCTTGTGAAATCAAATCGTTTGATTGCGCCGTTGTAAAGACTGATTTGTAGGGTATTTTGTATAGACAAAGTACGATGGCGTGATTAGTGTGAGATATTGTAATATATTAATCTGTAGGCATCACAAGATCAACTGTTAGACGATGATCAATTAATGCGCATTTTACCACGCCGGATGGGATAGAACTGAGTTTTGAGTGCAAGGTGATTCATTTTGGCTGATGGTACATGATTACCTCATTTGTTACTCTTTTTACTATAAGAGTTTGATTATTCCATATTGCAAATTGATACATTTGCAATTATGTTATTATGTTCCTTATTTATTTGATAATTTATTTGGAATGAGCCAACTTTATGATTAAGCAAATTATTGTGCAGTTGAACAGTTTAACTCATCTGATAATTATATATTATACAGACCCATTAAAATTAATACATTTTGTAACTGATACATTAATTAATACTGATATGTTAATTATAATTATTAATATATTCATATTTGAAAGGCCATGGAAATTATTGTCAATGTTAAACTGTATTGTATGGCAAGACTGAGAATGTAATGAAAATGAAGTAATGAATTGTAATGTCTAAATTACGTTCGATGTACTGAAAGAATCGTTTAATGAACTCACGTTTATTGTGAACTTGTGGAATGAAGCAAATAAAAAATAATTTATTTTTTATAATCGTATTTTAATTGGATAAAGAAGAATGAAATTATCCACTCATATCAAAACGTAACATGATATTAGAATGGCATAATGTCGGTGGGTCAAAGGCGGAATCATTTCGCCGTCATTTTTGTGGCGTCATTCATTGTTTAAAATCAAATATACCTATAACTAGATTACACTTATACAAAGTACTCTGTCGTCCCTGTAGCGTCTTCGTAATTCCAAACCCTAGCAGTAGGTACTGGGAAGAATTGTTATGAAAGGCACCACTCAAAATTAATAAAATTATTTCTTTGGGAGCATCACAAAGAATACTTTAAGTATATATTGGTAACTAAACAATCACGTCAAACATCAACAATTAAAACATTAAAGAACACTAACAATGTTGCTTGTTATTGATACACAAAGCACATAAAATAATCAGCACAGCAATTGGATAAGAATCAATCATATCAACAAATATAAAATCAGTTTACTTGGGGTCTGATGCTACAGTTTTTATCATAATAACATGTTAATAGCTTGGAAATATCAAACTATTCAAACTGTCGATCCCATAATCTATGATCTACTATAAAATATTACAAAAGACCCCAATTCAACGTAACATGTAATTAAAACATTCGAAACAATTACGCTTACATAATATTCACAATGAGGTAGACACGTCTTCATCATCATTAATCAACATAATCAAAACAAATCTGTGACCCGTTTCATTAGTTATCAATGTTATCATTCAGTTACTATTTTAAAAGGCTTGAATTAACCAAACCGGAATAAGGACTTAATTTGAAATTCAATGTCAAATTTCTGTGGAACTAGTCTTGCATAACTTTTGGTCGAATTGGAACTAAACTGTCAATAAACCACTCCTCTTTGTAAAAATTTTAAAATTATAACTTTCAACATAGTGAACGAATCACTGGTAATGTAACGAAAAGAGTATAGCTAGTAAATTTACATGCCAACAGGTACATTTCTAGCTTTATGGGCTGCTCAAGCTATTAGCCGAGCTAGTATCTTCATCCTTAGAGGTACTCGTAGCAATCCTCAATTTCTTCGGCATTGGTTCACAAGAGCTAGTGAAGCTGTCGCTAAGACCACGCTTTCCTTTAGGCACTAGTCTTATAACAGTTACGTTGTCTGCGTTACTGTTGTTCTCCTCGTCAGAGTTCATTGAAGACACTGACAGTTGGCTGAACTGCTTCACTTGGGCTGTCTGAAGCAGTAGGCTTTCGACTCTGCTTATTACCTCGACGTCCTGTGAACAAATTGTACTCGTTTTGAACCATTTGACACCAGGGGTCGGCAACTTAATAATTAGTAATACTATCATGATAGAGTACATTGTCAGTTGTTAATAACGGGCCGCATGTTGCCGACCGCTAAGTGGTGATCAGAAATTAGTTTTTCTTTGTTGACGACCGGTTTAGCCTAGTGGGTAGTGCACCTGCCTGTGAAGCTGACGGTCCTGGGTTCGAATCCCGGTCAGGGCAAATATTTGTGTGATGAGCATGAATATTTGTTTCTGAGTCTTGGATGTTTTCTATATATTTAAGTATTTATATCTATTAAATATATCGTCGTCTAGCACCCATAACACAAGCCTTCTTGAGCTTACTGTGGGGCTAGTTCGATTTGTGTAAGATTGTCCTCTAATATTTATTTATTTATTTTTATTTATTTATTCTGTCCCGTCAACGAGGAGACAACAGAGTCTTAGAAAATTGTTTATAATATTGACTAAGCATGCTCAATAGATGACCCATGTCTAAATGGATTTATACTACTATATCATATCATACACTACGTTGACGAGTATATATACTTGGGCCAGCTAGTCTCTTTCAGGAACAGGCAAGACAAGGAAGTCGAACGCCGTATCGAAAACGCCTGGAAGAGCTACTGGTCCTTGAAGGAGCTAATGAAGGGCACCCTTCCACTGTCACTGAAGCGAAACCTCGTCGACATGTGTTGCCTGTCCTAACCTACGGTGCACAAACATGGCCGTTAACTGAAATCCAGAAATCCAAATTGAAGGTTTGCCAGAGCGCTATGGAGCGCAGCATTTTGGGTGTCAAAAGGACGGATCTTGTCCGAAACACTACACTGTGCTCTAAAACACGCATTGCTGATGTAGGTAAAAAAACTGCCAGGCTCAAGTGGGACTGGGCCGGCCACGTCTGTCGCATGCATCCAGATAGGTGGGCTAATGTAGCCACCAAGTGGGTGCCACATGATGGACGACGCAGACGGGGCAGGCCCAGACGGAGATGGCGGGATGATCTGGATGCATTTGCCAAGAATTGGGAGGAAGAAGCGCTCGATAGGGAGACCTGGAAAACATGGGGAGAGGCTTTTGCCCAGCAGTGGGACAGCCAATAGGCTATAAAGTAAGTAGTAAGTAAATACGAAGTATATAGAATATGCTCACTACGCTGCGTTACGAATTTATGATCTCATGGTGTACGGCCTGAGATCATAAAGCGTTGAGCGTCAACGCTCAACGCTGTGCAGGAGGCGGAGCGGACATATAAAACAAGTGAATTATAATTATTTTTAATTTGTTTTATATCCACGTTTCGCGTGCGTGCCCTCTAGTACCGTATTCACCATGGACTTGCGCCATCAATGGTCCAGATGCCACCAAATAGTTTCGTTTCCACCATCAATGGTGCAGATGCACTGAGGCCGTACCTAATGATGTGCCGTGGGAATATTCCCGGGAATGGGAATATTTCCAAAACAGGAGAATATTGCAATACAGATTGGGCAAATTATTTTTTTATTAAAGTTAGTTAATAATGAAGTACTCAGCAGAATTAAATGACTTTTGCTACAAACCTCGTGTTATGTCTACTAGATACACGTAATTCATGTTTTATATAATAAAATTTAAGCTTTTGTTTCGATCACAAAATCGTTTCTCTTTTTGCGATAGATACTGTTTCTGAGTATTATGTTACTGTCTCTTTCTTTCAATGGCTGTCTCCCTTCCTCTAAAAAAATAAAACGTGTTGCATTTGTTCAGTCTTCTAACGTATCTGGTGCTATCAACACGTGCGTAGATGTGCTTGAAATGAATGCATAAAAAATTGTCAGTTTCGTCCTAGTTTTTATATCGTAATAAGTACTGCACCGTTACAAAAACCAAAGTACATGATTTACTGTGATTTTTAATGAAACTGATGATTTGTATAGTTATTGCGAATAAAAAAATATTTTTCTAAAAAAAAAATATTCAACTTTCCTGGCAACTATGGGAATATTCCTGGGAATAATGGGAATATTCCCGGGAACATTGGGAATGTACTTTCGCAAGTGACTTACACTGTTTAATGTCTCGGTTAATAGTTCAATGAATAACGTTTTGATATAATCCTCAATCACACAATATGTAAACCTAATAAACCTATACACTTTCAAAATTCCCCAATGTTCCCTTTGTGTGGGAATATTCTCGGGAACGGCACATCACTAGCCGTACCCATAGAACTGATGCGGTGCAGACTGTGCACTTCAAAGCCTTTCTAAATAAATAATAGGCACAAATAAGCGCCCATTAACACAGAGGTAGTCTTGTTAGCTAGTTAACACATATGATTAAATCGTTGAAATCAAAATAATGTACTGTCTGTCTATCATAAGTTCTCTCATTGAGATAATACGGAAAAAAATAAGATTTACCTGCATCCAGCTATGCCTGAGGATTTGGTCAAGTGTTATCCGCCTCTCAACTGGCACGGTGAGCATTTTCTTCATGAGCTGCTTGGCCTGAAGGCTTATGCCGCGCCAGTGAGCGGGTGAGAAGCGGTATCGTCCGGATACTATCTGGTCTCGGAGAGACATGTCTGTGTAGTCCGCGGAAAATGGTAAGTAGCCGGCCAGACTGCAAAATAAATACATGACGCTTTTATTGATGACGACCACTTTAGCCTAGTTGGTAGTGACCCTACCTTCGAAGCTGGAGGTTCCGGGTTCGAATCCCGGTCATGGCATTTATTTGTGTGATGAACATGAACATTTGTTCCAGTCTTGGATGTTTTCATGTATTTAATTATCTATTTATCTATATAAGTATGTATATCGTCACTCGGTACCCATATAGTACAAACTTTTCTTAGTTTGGGACTAGGTTGATTCATGTAAGATTGTCCACAAATATTTATTTTTCCAATTCAGATGTAATATGCTTATTGGTATGCACAGAATATGTGACCATATTATGTAAACCTATTAAAGCAGAAACAAAACAGTGAAACTCACCAAACGAAAAAAATAACACCCAAACTCCAAACATCAACTTCAGGCCCGTATCCTCTCCCGTTGGCCTTCAACACTTCTGGAGCCAGATACAGAGGAGTCCCACACATGGTCTTCATGAAGCTGTCCTCTCCTACAAACTTGCTCAGGCCGAAGTCACTGATCTTTACTAGCGTCTCCTCATCCTTGCTCTCTAATAGCACGTTCTCAGGCTGAAAATAATACGGAATATAATAATAATTGCAAATTTCTTCACTTGTAAAACAGATTAGCGTGGTGGAAGTCCGCCCCGGCGCACCCTGAAGTGTGAGAAGAGATTTGCGATGCGCCTTGGTTTTACGGGTCGTGGTCTAGACCTACCATATAAATCAGTCATCAGAGCAAAGTATTTCATTGCCAATTTTTTGTATGTGGTTCAATGTTTCTTGTATTCAGGATCTATGTGTATTATTGGTTAAGTTGAAGTGGTTATTATTTAAATTAAGAAATAGATTCTCAAAGAATATATACTTTGAGGTCTCTGTGAGTGATGCCTTGAGAGTGCAGATACTTGACAGCCAACACCATCTGTCTGAACAGGAACCTTGTGAGCTGCTCTGGCAGACGGCCATGTTTGGTGATCCGGTCGAACAACTCCCCACCCTGCATCAGTTCTAGGATAATGTACACTGCGTCACGTGAGTCGTATACGGCTTCTGTAGATATTATGCATGGCTGCAAGCAAAAGGTAAGGTTTTACTAACTTCCCAAAACATTAGGTCAAAATAGGCCAAGTGCAAGTAGACCCACACACTGAAGAGTAGGGTTTTTTAAGAATGCTGTTGAGGAATACTCCTAATCCAGAAAGGGAAGCTGTTTGTACAGTGTTGTTGCACTTGCATATTTTCTTGAAATTAAAGCATGCTTAGGCTTTTCAAAACCCTCTTACTTGTGTCAAATATTGAATATAAATAAATGTAATTAACTAGGATGTCATACTTACATGCCTCAAAGCAGTCATAATATTGATTTCATTCCTAATTTTCTCAGGGTTATTTAAATTATTAATTTGTCCATTGGTCATTCTGCTTTTCTTAATTATTTTCATAGCATGCTTAGTGCATTTTGTCTGAAATATTTGATCAAATAATAATATTTCCATGTATACCCATAGTATGAGTGAGATAGTGTGAGAGGCACAACTTTGAGTCATAGACTGTATAAGAAAAAATAATAATTTTGTTAATACCTTATCATACACTAACTTGACTAGGCCACAAGCCCCTTGGCCAAGAATTCGTGAGATATAATACTTCTGTGAAACTTCTGTAGGAACTTTATCCTGCTCCTTTAACAAGTCTTTAAAGATAAAAACTGAAAAATAAAACATCATGACCACAAAATTTGTTTATAGTTCTTTATGATCACATAATCTGCAACCACAGTAATTTTTATGAACATTTCAACAGGAATTTCTGGCCTCAGTAGAGGAGGGGCTTATTTTCTCTCACACACTATATGTTGTTTCATAATTAAAAGTGAATTCCAATGTCTATGCATGCCAAATTTTCCTGTGCTAGATTTATTCACCAACAAAAATAAACATAAATACAGAATCTGTTTAGTAATCAACAAAAACAAAGTGCATACTCTTTATGGCCGGATGAGTCACAGATATTTCATCATTGTCATCAAGGACCCTGCTATTGCCTTTGCCAATCTTTTCACCATTTAAAAACGTTCCATTGTATGATAAGTCTGTTATCATAGCTGGGCTGAGAGGCTCCCTGAGGATTAATACATTTGTAGGTATGTTAAAATGAAAATAAATTTAAATAAGTACAGCAGTCAATCATTCTGCCAAGCACAACTTACATCATGTCTCTCTGTATGACAAAATGCTTTTTGCTAATGTTTTTAATAATATCTTCCTTTATAATATCTTTCTTCATGGCAAATGTGCAGCTAAGAGCCCTTCCAAGGCTGAATTCTGGCTGAATAAGATCTGGATATTACAGATATTTTTTTGTTATTAGTATAGTATATTACTTACCTAGGGCGGTAACATAAGGAATATCTCAGATCGCAGGTATTTGACCTGAGCCGAAGGCAAGAGTGATAAATGTATGATCTGAGGCTTTCTTTATTACCATCCGAGGCAAGTAAAGAAAAAATGTCTCCCCCTGGCCAGGAAGTGGGATTTCCGCGCGCGTAGCGTGCGGTAATTGTCACTTTATGGCCAGGTGTAACATTAAATATATAAGAAATACACACATTTGGTTAGGGCAACGTCGGAATACTTATGTCATAATGCATAAGTATTCCGACGTACCTAAATAGCTTTTTCATATAGGTATATCGATAAGTAAAAGAAATAAGTAGGTAGCAAAATACGTATTTTAACTATGAGAAATGGCTTGATATCATGCATCAGTCAGCTCGCGACCAAGGATGATGTGATACATTCGGAACGTCGGGCAAACAGTAAAGCGCTTATTACACCATCCTGACTGAGCTAGGAAGCAGATTCAGGAACGTGTAATCGCATTCAGGAAGCAAGGATCCTAAAAGCTTCCTTCCTATCCCCTCCCTCGCATCCTAGTTAGGACGGCTGATTCAGGATAGTGTAATAACTGCTTAAACCTCAAAAAAGGTGAATAACGTTGTCTACCGGTAAAAAACAAACAATACCATGTGGACAGAGCACTTCGGGATCGGTAGATAACGGCTTAAGTCCTGTTTACGAATAACAATGCATATCATAATTTTTAAGTTCTACATGTCCACTCACCATAATATTCCGGGTAGCTAGACGTCTTCCAGCAAAGTCTGCCTTTCAATGAAAGCTTAGTTGAATAAAGTCTACCCCATATTGTCGGTATCAAACTCGGAGTAGTTGGTTGACTCCACTCTATTTGCGAGTTCTGAGTTTGCGTTTGTGTGGCTTGACTTTCCTCACCCATCTTATAACCTATGTTGAAACCAGCCCCTGTTGTTACTTTAACATTAAAAACTAAAATCGAAAAAGTTCAGCGTCAGGCCATCGAAAACAACTTGAAAATGAAAAGACAAAAGCGTTAAAGCGCCAGGCCAGCGGTCGCCGGTAAAAACTTTTCCACAGATTAAACACCAAAACAATTCATTGCAAAACAACCACAAAATAAGGCTTTTTTTTTCATTCCTTAGGGCGTGTCTAGACTATCGATCCGATATTAGTGTAGGATCCGTCACCGATAAAAATGTATAGAAAACCGCTCACACTATCCGATCCAAAGAATATAATAATAAAATCTTTATTTCGGACTTTGTTTCCATATCGTGTTAGTACAGCTTATACCTACGTATTAGTATTAAATTAAATTAATTATAATTATATAGGGCGCAGCTCCTAATTTGCCCCACCCAGTGCTCGAAGATTGGACAGTCAAACCTGTCAACAATGACACTCAGAAGACTGTTGGGACTCCCCCTGAGGCGGTTTAGCAACGAAACGATTTTCTTGCGTATAATAGCTTGAAAACCGTCCGTGCGGGCCTCAGCAAACATTAGTGATGCGCTGCACCATCTAGGCATAATACTTAGTGTCCGACCGAAGTTTCGGTTTCGATTTCGGCTGGTTTCGGCCTAAAAATCATGTTTCGGCCGAAGGTTCGGTTTCGGCCAAAAAACTGCCGAACCTTTCGGCCGCGCCGAAAAATTAGATATTTTAGCAACGCATAAAAAGAATAAGAATTTCGTAAAATTTTGGGGCTCTGTAAAAAAGTTAAATCCAAAGACTAACCTGTGTAGGAAACTGTAAGGAACCTTCTGATATATCAAATTTATTTGCGAAACATTTTAAAACTGATCCACTGCCCACGTCGGGTGGCGTGCTGCAGACTGAGGACCATCCTCCAAGTCGGTCAGAACTTCTATTCACCCCTAAGCAGATACTGAAGATTGTGAGATCCATGAAGCGAAGTAAGTCGCCTGGCTTTGATGGCCTCAGTTTGGAACACTTTATCTATGCTGGAGACGAAATTTTCAACGTATTAAAGCATTTTTTATAATCTTTGCATGAAATATAGTTATTTGCCAAGCAATCTCATGCGTACTGTTGTCACTCCTGTACCTAACAACAAGACTGGCGACTTATCCAGCCTTAACAACTACAGACCAATATCCAGACCTTGGCACCATCTCGGGCAAGATACTGGAGAGACTTTTGCAACCTGAACTTATGAAAAACGTATGTATAGATGACGCTCAGTTTGGTTTCCGGCCACATCTCTCGACAGACTCTGCAATATTCTCACTGAAACACTGTGTGAATTACTACACCAATAGAGGTACATCTATATAAGCATGTTTCTTGGACCTAAGCAGGGCCTTTGACTTAGTTAATTACGAACTACTGTGGAAGAAGCTGCTTGGGTCTGGGGTCGCACCGGATGTCGTGAGTCTGTTGAGATATTGGTACGGTAACCAGCTGAACAGTGTGAGATGGGGCGACGCACGTTCTAATGATTACAGATTAGAATGTGGCGTACGTCAGGCTACGGGCTTACCTCTCCGGACCTCTTCAACATCTACGTAAACGGCCTAATCGAGGAGCTGAGGAGCACGAAAATAGGTTGTCACATAGGGAACGTTTGTTTGAACAACCTGAGCTATGCTGACGACATGGTGCTTCTCAGCCCTTCGATACACGGTATTAGTGACTTATTGGCAGTTTGTGAACGGTATGCAGCAGAGCACAAATTGCTATACAATGTCGCAAAAACCGAACTACTGGTCTTTAGGTGTGGTAGAGGGCCAGACAGGGTGCCCCAAGTATTTTTGAATAGGCAACCAGTTCGGGTTGCAAAGTCAGTAAAGTACCTGGGTCACGTTGTAACTGAGGACCTAAATGACAATGCGGATATAGAACGGGAGAGCAATCTCCTAAGTAGTCTGTGCGGGAGAGAAGGGCTCTGTCCGTCCGCTGCAGTATGTTAGCACGTAAGGCCGTTGTTCTGACGACGTGAAAATCACGTTATTCAAGGCGTATTGTCAGAGCGTCTACACGTGTCAACTATGGACGCGATATACGAGGCGTGCGTATAGTCCCCTCTCTTTTCTCTGTCACTGGCTAGGGACGATTTTGAGTGCGTATAGAGGGAGAGGATTATTATTATTATTATTATGTTATACCAATTTTTTACTTGTATTTTAATTATCTTAGGCCTGGTTTTATAAAGATCCGTTAGACCTTATGTCGGTTTGTTATGTCTAAAATGTACTGAGTTACTGAAATTTGATCTGACATTTGGTCTAACAGATCTTTATAAAACCCGGCCTTACTGAATTAATTTAATAGACTAACTTACTCTGAGATCTTAATTTTGATATCGCATGAACTTATTATTATTTTATGTATTACAGTACCTAACAGTTTATGACCTGATAATAATGATTTTCTAAAATTTTGACATAAGATTAAGATGTTATATTTAAATTCAATAGCTTTGTACACCTGAAAAGGTAGGTTTGGTGAAACTCTATATGTAAAAAAAAAAATATTATACCTGCAATGTAACCCAATTCTCCTTCTTTCCCAACTTTCAGTATGACCTGTATGACTTAACGTCTGTTACTTACTGGTGACGCCATGATTTCAACTGACGCATACGGCATCATGCAAACTTGACGGCGAACTTGAACGTGTGTGGTTTTTATGGAGACACTGCCAACTGGACGCCGCTTCAAACGCCCTGCAAGCTTGACGGTAAACTTGATCGTGTATGGCTTGCATAACAGGCCCAGACAGCATCAAATCTTTTGATTCAAAAGTAACTAACTATTTACGCATGTGAAGACGTTCAAAGCCTCTATTTTAAGGGAATAAGCGCTTTTGACCTATTTCTTTCGTAATTGTTTTCGATGCTGACTGTACCTATTCGATGTAAGTAGTACATATCTACACGTGATTTGAGTCGTACGAGGAATTCATGATGTGATTTACCGTGTCGGCACTCGTCAGGTTTACCACGTGAGCGATGTGACGATGTCCTTGCCCGAGGGCGAACGGGGTTTGTGTTAATTAAAAGTTTTAAACGAGACTAACGTTATCAAAATACAACATCCATTGAAACAGACAAAAGCTATATACATAGTGTAGGATCGTTAGGCTGGGTTACGCGACCAGGGTCAGTTTGGAACCATCTGAAGAACTCAATAAAACAGTACGTTGTATGCATTTTATTTGGGAGTTCATGAATGGGAATATTGAGAATCCGTTAAAAAATGAGAAAATATCCTTACAGTTCATCAAGTCATCCAAGTAATCGCAAACCGGCGCACCATATTAACTTCTCGCTAACCCACCTATCGACCCTACCTACCTACTCGGAGCGCTTGTGGCCCAGCGGTGCCCGCGTACCGCGTGCGGTATGCGAGGTTAAGCATCGTCGGTCAGTTCTTGAGTGGTTATTAACTGAGCGCTCTCGTGCTTTGGAAGGTACGCTAAGTCGTTGATCCCGGCTGTCACGGCAAGTTACCTCTAACCTCCGGGCGGCTTGAGAACTTTTGACAGTCAAGTTACCTACTCACTTGACAGGGGGGAGAGGGGTCGAAGTTGCACCACGTAACGTCCGTTAGTACCCACTGTTACCCTACACGTGATCCCTGGGTGGTGCCAAACTGTGAAACAAAACGGGCAACAGATTTTCCATACGATAAATAAAATAAACCTATACCTACTGCAACTGGGGTTATACATTGCTGCAAGAGAAACAGTATTACGAGATAAAGATGTTCCTTTTAGATAAGTTTTAATTATTTGCATGCTAGTATTATTTTTGTAATACCTATAGCAGAATATGTTCTTTAATTGTATTTTATCATCCATGTAATTAATTATTCTATGCAAATAAAGAAGTTTGAAGTTTTAAATTTGCTTTAGGTCTTCTTTAGCACCAGTTAAGTGGAGTGGAGGGAAACAAAAGTGCTTCTATGATGCAGGCGACTATGATGAAAACGCCATAGGTAGGTCGCTTGAAGTGTCACGGTGTAGGTACATAAACAAGGTCTAATATAAAGTCTGATGGCGAAACAAATTACTTCGAGTCGGATACGCATCTGCGATCTTTTACTGTGTCGGGCTTATTGATCAGTCCTGTGACCAGCTCTGGCGTGGCTCTGGCCCTAGCCTCTGATCAGGGTGGGGCGATTTATTCTTATACGGCATTTAGTCGCGTTCCATAGGCAGACTAGAGCTACCGCTCCGCTGAGGACGGCCTTGCCCGTGATCTATCGAGGCCCTAACCGAGAAATCCCTAACCATTTGATTATGTTTTAATTTAAATTATCGCTGTAATTCATTACAGATTAAGAGGTTCTTGCAGTGCCCACCTATTTAAAAGTCGATGTAAGCATGTAGGTAAGGCGGTAAATGTTTAAATATTCATAAAAAGCACATGACCGAATGTTCATGAAGCATGTATCTACTTGTACCTATCTAATACCTAACCGCCTAATACGTGTTAAAAAAATTCACCTCCCTAGCTCGGAAAGCCCTTTTTAGGGTTCCGTACTAATATGATAAAAAAGGAACCCGTATGGTTTCACTTTGTCTGTCTGGCTGTCTGTCACATAGCTAAATAACTCAAGAACTACTTACGCTATCGATTTGAAATTTGGAATACTTAGTCATAAAGAAGCATGAAACATGGCTTATTTTATTGTTTCTTCTTTTTTTAAAGACAGATTAAATGTGGGACAAAATTTCTAAGTCTAGTGAGTATGCCAAGTGGGGTGTCTTATGAAAGGCCCTGAGTTTTCTTTTACGTCTAGTTATTTTCGATTTATGAGGAAAAACTATTCCCCCTTACATCCGGAGTTTACCAAGGAAAAAATATGGAATGGTTACAGAACTTTAATATACAGTTTTTCTTTTTTTTATCCTCAAAAAGAATTTCTGTACTTTTCTGTAGTTTTTAATTTAATCGCCTTCGCATGTATTTTTGTTATAAATTCTTACGCGATTATGCTGAAAGTGCCTTCTTTCAAATAAAGAAGGTTTCGGTTATATAATAGGGGCCAGCCCCATAATACTATGCCTATGTCACATGATAATATTAAGCATCATGTAACCGGTTACACCTGATTATTATACTTGGTACTGGGGTGTCAATAATAATCGTGGATTTCAAAATTGTTTGGATTTTGATTAAGTATTGTGATATGAGTGTATCGCGTGATAATAATCTCCGTGTAACGGCCCCAAAAGTTATTTGGTCTATAAAATACCTATGTACCTAACAAACACATCAACCTATAACGTGTTACAGCTTTCATAAGTGTTATCAATGTTATCAGCATAAAGCTCTTTTGTTTTATTCTTTAAATAGGTTAAAGAATAAAACAAAAGAGCTTCTGGCGATCTGGCTCTTCCTTCATTTTTGACGTCACTCCAATAGAAAAACAATACTGTGTGACGTAAGCGCCTACCGAAGTAAGATCTGTTTTGATTTGGGCATCCAGTAACTAAAAGCATGACCTTAACTAAACACACACATCTAGCTAGTCAGTAGTTGTGTTCGAGTTTTTAATAATGCTTTAGACGTAGGTATGTATTAGTAGGCATTTGTTAGGCAACATTCTGAAGAATCGGTCGTCCACCTACTCGCAATATGTTTTCCCGGTTAAGTAAACATTTTAGTCACCATTGTGATGTAAATTTAGTTGAGCTGTTTAAGCCAGTATACGCTTTACTTTCACTAACAGGCTTGTTTCCATATTCTATCGTGTTTCCAAAAGGAAGAAGCGATTGTAAAATTACACGCCAGTCCTTGATACCTCATTTTCTTTGCGGCATATTGATGTGTGCGTACGTTTTCACATATTTCGTAATAATCTTCGCTGGATCCGGTGCAACTGAAGGTGCCTTGGTGGAAATAAATTTCATGATTGAATTGTTCACTGATGTGATATGTATTATTGCTGCTTATTTTAGTGCACTTCAGTACAGGAAAGTTCATGTACGGATGCTTAAAAGAATAGCCTTTATTTGGACTGACTTAAGTAACGGACCGTATTCTGATGTGTCCTCCGTTTTAATGTTTTTACGCAAATTATTCTTAGCACCATTTATCTTTTGGCTGCTGATCTCCTTACCCGTGCTGATAACATTGTGGTTGATGGTTGATATTAGCCTTTGGGTATTTTTATTTTTTGTATTTCCGTCAGCAGTTCCAAGTTTGATTGTCATATTCTATAGTGCCATGATACTGATGGTGGTCGGTTTGTTAAAGAACATTACGAATCATTGCAAGACCCTTGATGTGGTCAAAGTGCATGTCATAAAGGAAAATACAAACTTGAAATACGATATTTATATTTTTCTCAACCATTTGGAGTTGGCGTACGTGAATGCCTTGGAGGTCAAACAGGAGATCAACAAAGTTTTTCAGGCACCGATTGCAATGATTACCATTCAATGCTTTCATACAATTTTAAGCGAAACGCATGCCTTGTACCATGAGTTGATAATCGCTAGACAATTTGAAATGTTTTCGATAATCGACAATAGTTACACAGCTTTATATGCATTGGCGAAAATGTTCTTATTGACGTATACGGGGTCGCTATTGGAGGGTGAGGTATGTGAAAAAGTTTAGCTACAAGCTTCAAACTGCATCGACGCTCTCGACTAGCTAGCATGATCGTGTTTAGGTACATCAGAAGTAAAAAAAAAACCACGTAATAATAAAGCATTCGCCCTTTTCTGATATTAGAGTCGTCAGGGCGAGAGGTGAATGCTTTATGTCGGACATAAACGCGATTCTTCTACACCAGCATTGATGCCGTTTAAATCTTTGAGACCTTAACTTTCGAGATCATGAGGGATATTATAACAGGTATATATAACCTAATGCTAAGGTTTAATTAATTCTTACAGGTCACCCAAATTGGACAGGTTTTGCATTGTATCCCATATCGAACTCAAAAGCATGATGTAAATCTGCTTATGCAAGTAAGTGGCCATCATTATTTTCTTAAATATGAGATAATAGATTGTATTGATACAACAAACAAATGAAGATACTTAATCGCAATTATAGCGTATTCTACGCGCTATCATGACAATCCTGAAAGCTATAATTAAGATGGAAGGAGATATGGACATTAATGGTATTTATTTTCGTGGTCTATCTTATAGTTTCGATATACCGATATACCGGTTGTTTGGCACATGGTTAGACAAACGAAAACAGCGAAGAGGTGGGGGGGGGGGGGGGGGGGGGGTTGGCATATATGCGACTTGGCTCTATAAATCTAGACTAGAGCCCAACGTTTAAAAAAAATGTTGCCTTTAATTTAAAAATATACCAAAATTCAACACTGCTCCTATTTTGAGTGTTATTTTGTTGTGTTAAAACATTGGTGTAAATTATCTGCTGTAAAAAAAGTTTGCGAAAGAGATAAAAAAATATCTAATGTCCAACTTTCAATTGTATTGAAAAAAAACCTGAAAGAGATCGAGAAGTTCTAATTCCAGAAAAACATCCCCAATTTGTGCCCTTTCCAACGATTTGTTACATACAGACATTTTTAGTCAATAACTAGATTTATTTACTATTTATATTAGATGTCCCATCTACAAAACTTATTAGATACAAAATATAAAATAATGGAACTTTCGTAGCTAGAAGTATGTCAAGATATTTAACGTATGTACTACTTAAATAAATTATTTAAAAAAAGAATGTGTCGTTCATTCGCAAAAAGGATCGGCTACCTACTAACATTCATATTCTATTCATTACACATGAAATTAGTTTCTCCATCCGCCCTGCTCTTACACATTGATTATAAACGAGAACTAGAGTATTCGCGCGTGCAACAATAGAATTGAACATCTGAGCTATTAATAATTATTTTTGGTTGCAGATTCAACACTTTTCTACTCTTATCTCTTTTTACGGAGGTGGCATTAGTATTTATGGATTCTTCACGCTTGATTCAACATTACTTTTCAACGTATGCGTTTTTTAAATACTTTTCATTTAAATATTATTGGTAAATGGGAGGTAACCGCGTACAATCAAATATATTCATATTTTTTGAGGTTTGCCCAACGTTTTGAATGTGTCACACCATCCTTGGTTGCGAGCTGGCTTTTAATTGTAAGCTATTTTCCAGCACCGGAAAGACAATTTTTGGCAAATCAAATACTTTTCTCAAATATGCAATGAAATATTGACGTTATGTTCGTTATAATAGATTGCGTACTATGAGAGACATATGATATGATACTGTATGATGTTTCGGGTGCGGCGCAACTAGCGGTCCAAAATGGAATTTCATAAATAATTGCCAGCCTAGGCCGGCAAAGTGATCGTCTTTTGTTTCAGGGGCCGGCGGCTGGCCCCGGCTCGTCGGCGCCGGCCGCCGGCTGCTGCAGCGCGTGTTTTTATTACTGAATTTTCAAATTTCATTGCATTTTTTTGAGAACAGCACTATACAAGCCTCGGCGCGAATAGGAATTGTCGGCCTCGTATCTCTAGATGGCCGCGTTAACACTTGGCCATATATATAACTACTCGGCCGGCAATTCCCTATTTTGCGGGCTCTGCAGTAATGTACTATTTCAGATGGTCGCGTCACTGGCTACGTATCTGGTGATATTGGTTCAGTTTGATGGCTAAATTGACGTTCGATGCTTGCTTGTTGTAAGTTAGTAATATTGATATTGCTTAAAAATCTTTTGACATGTAAATTGGCTTTACGAATAAATAAGTATCAGTATGAGTATACAATGAAATCATTTTACTTGTAATTATGTAAGTAAAAAATGTGTGAAACTTTATGTAAGTAAAACGATCTGTTTTGTAATTTTAGAATACTTTCTTATTACATCACATATTCAGAGGGATATGTATGCCCCTTAACCTATTCCAGGTCAATTATGCTCATCGTCATGCCCTTACGTGCGATTTCCGCTCCTTATCGGGAAAACGCTGCAACGCACTACGGCGCTGCATATGTAGCGTTGCTTCGCCTCGAATGGCCAAGGTCTGTGCCCACTGCAACGTAGATACGTAGCAGTGCTGTTATGATTACCATGACGGTAACAGAACCGTAAGTCAGGCACGGAGAGAATCGTCCCAAACACGGCTTTGCCCGCTGCAACGGGTCAACAGCGTTTTATACCCATAAAATGCTAGTATTCAACTCATATCATATGCGTATTATGACTGTAGTAGAACCGTAGCAAACGCGGGGCATTAGTGTCACCGTACTGGCACCTGTAAAATATTCTTCACCGGACGGTCGGACATGGCACGCTATTATAATACTTTCAGCGCCAAGAACCCGCTAGGTGAGCGCTCTGCTTGTAAGCACTATTCTACATTTCGTTACACTGAATGTATTATTGGCTTTTCTACATGGCGAAGATCACAGCCATGATAGGGTTGTTGACTCAGAATTTGACTGCTTACTCCAAAAAACTACTTCAAAAAAAAGACAAGGCAAAAAAGTAGGCCAAATGGTGAAAATCCTATTCAAATATCTCAAAAAATAACGAAGCTACAACCGTTTTAATGTTGCTGGTTAGAGAGAGAAAGCGCGACAAATCAGTAACGTCATAGTCATTGACCACGAGCGCCATAGTAATATGACGATCGCTCTAATATAAAAGTGCGTTTTGCGGAAAAGGACAAAATATGGCCCATCTTAAAACTTTGAAGACTTATAATTAACTTATTGATTTTCTTTTGTGGTGTCAACATCCCTACACTAGTGGCTCTGTGAGTTGTACACCTCGGGAGTGTTTTAATCGCCAAAAAAATTATTAATTAGTTGCATTTATTCGATCGACATTATATCGAATTGTGTTCTAAGTCTAAAAATACCTGCCACCGTTGTAGCTTTCAAATTCACTATGAAAGTAAATTCATCGGACGAGAATGTATTGCCAAATTGTGTCAAATAGGACAAAGTAAAAATATCAAAACAATCTGATAAAAATTTCTAATGTAAAAGCTAATGAACAAGAAAATGAAAAAGATAATAGAAATGATTAACAGTGATGATTGTGGCGTGTTTTTTAAATATTTAGTTGTTTAATAATATATATAGCATTGAATAGTAGATTGTATGACAAGGGTCTAAAATGAGCCATATTACCACGAGATAGTTATTTTCCCGAACGAAGTGAGGGAAAATAGTTCGAGGGGTAATATGGCTTTTAGACCAGAGTTATACACTCTACTTTTCACTTCGATTGCGAGAAAATAAATAAACAAAGGTTAACCCATCCAAAATTAACAATAAATTCCACGGCGAAGATATATACTTTTGCAGCATGTTTTTTTTTCTATACTCCTTTGACACACAAAACATAGACAATGCGGTTCGCGCGCAACATTAACGCGCGAAAAAAGCTAAACTGACCTTCCATTGAGCGCTTCAAAGTGTTGCTCGAACGATTTAACCACTTTTTTTAATTATTGTGAAATAGGGACTACTACAAACTTAATCTTTAGACTCTTTAGAAAAAATAATTATGTTTCCAGATTGTCGATTTTAGTAAAGCTGTATTCTGGTTGGTTAATACCCAATACCAAATATTTTTTTAAGGGTTAAATTTGTGTTCTGTGATTGGTGGATTTAATAGGTGAAGTATTTTTATTGGTCAAATTCAAATGTTTTGTAAATCATAAATATGTATTCATATTTTCCCTAGGGGTTAAATGTACTACTTTAGCCCCGCTTGACAAGTCTAATATGACACACTTTTCGAGCATGAGAAGTGAAAAATATATTTATCGCCATCTTCCTTGCGTTGTATTCATGTGCAATAACATTTTTATGTGGAAGTAAACATTACGTTCAAATAGTAGCCCCCTCAAATTGCTGTGCCCTTGCAGGGCATCACATGTGTCTATATGTAATTCCATCTGCTGATGTATAAATGTGATGTGCAATAAACGTTTGATATTTGATATTAATAATAGTAGCGCTACAACGGTTTGGAATTTAGAAACAATAAACGATATATTGTATCCCTAATTTTCACGTAAAAACATGGATATCATTTTTATTATATGACGAAGATGAAGAAATCCATTTATTTAACATACCTACACAATGAACAATATACAAAAAGAAAACAAAATGAAAGAGATAACCCTAATATATCGTAATAATAACCTTATTCATAGAGTAATAAAGATTACTTGGCAGTCACTATCACAAACTATACGATGGATTGCTGACTGTATGTGTAATAGGTACAGTCAAAGGCATAAATATATGTACGTTCCCATTCCCAATGCGACAAAAATATCTGTAGGTACGTTCTTATACCCTTGTCAACAGAGCCATGTTTGCATATTTTATAGCTGTATTGCGTACAGATATTTTCGATGTTGACTATATCTAATTTTAAGACATGAAAATAAAATAGCTCTCCCAACTAGTAACTTACAAATGAGTAATAAAAGCCACCATATGACAACCATACGTATTTACAATAGCTTGCCTAAAGAAATTGCTGACGAACTCAAATATAATATTTTAATTAAAAAGTTAAAAACATATCTAATAGTGAACTGTTTTTATTACCTACAAGATTTTTTCAATGTAAATAAATATAGTTAGAATATGTTATCTTGTTATCTTAGATCTCAATGTGTGTAACCTGTGATTTTATGAATGTACCTTTAGAATATAAGTGGAATTTGCAATACCCTTACAGGGTGTCATGTTGTACTCGTAACAGTTAATGTAAGACCTGCTGTAAACCAACATGAGAGCAATAAAGTTATTATTATTATCCTCTTTATTTGCTTTAGCACTTAGATTAGATTTTATAATAATTATATAAAAAGTAAAATATAAAACAATATTACACAAAACATAAAATCATTATAAAAACATAACCTAGTGTGCCGCCGGCAGCGAGGCGGGGCCTAAGCTACCGGTGGTTAGGGCGACAGAGAGAGGAACCTCCTGACTATCCGCGCCGTGTCCAGGAGTACCGCCCTCTGTATCTGACCCTTGACCCAGCCATCTAGCGAGAGTCTCTTGAGGTGTTGGTCGAGACTCTTCGCTATTAGACCGTTCGCAGAGACGACTATCGGGACAATGATCGTTGAATCAACATCCCATATGGCGGTCACCTCGTGTGCCAAGTCTAGGTACTTGCTGACTTTGTCCTTCTCGGCCTTCACGAGGTTCTCGTCATGGGGGATGGTGATGTCAACGAGCACTGCCTGGCGCTTCGATCGATCTGTCAGCATGATATCAGGTTTATTGGCTACAATAGTCCTGTCCGTGATGATAGATCGATCCCAATAGAGCGTGGCACGATCATTTTTGAGAACTGGCGCAGGTGTATACTTATAGTACGGCACTTCGAAGTTCACAAGACCGTATAGAAGAGCAAGTTGCTGGTGAATGATTCTGGCTACTAAGTTATGTCTGTGCAAGTACTCGCCGTTAGCAAGATGACTACAACCGGAAATGATATGCCTGAGTGACTCTCCGAGACGGCGGCATGCCCGACAAATGTCGACCGTACCGTCCTTCAGGATATATTTCCGGTAGTTGTTCGTCATGATAACTTCGTCCGCAATTGCACAGACAAAACCTTCGGTTTCCCCGAAGAGATCCCCGAAACGTAGCCAGTTCACCGACGCGAGCAGGTCTACGTCGGGCCCTGTGAGGGCCCCGTAGAACCGCCCGTGTAGCTCCTTACTCTTCCATACCGCCTTGCGTTCCTCGGTGCTCCATACTTTAAGTCTGCGCCAGTTCTCCTTTGCCATGGAAAGCGGAGTGAAAGATGCGTCTACTGCTACTACGTTATTATTATTATTATTACCAGGCTATTTTAAGTGTCTCTTTGGCGCTATAAATTTGACTGGTAGAGAATGCTATTTAGCATTAAATCCGCCATTCGTGCAATAACATTTTTAAATCAAATCAAGTAACTGGTAATTACGTACCTACAGATAGCGAATATATATACCTATATGTTCTACATGTTTGTAAAATGCTAGTAAAATATTTGTTTTAGGTACACTAATTGCCAAAGCTTAAACCAGAAGTACATACATAGTAATGTCCACTTTGAAAGTCTATATTTAGGGGTTAGCTGAAACTGGTTTCTTAAAAGCTATAGTTCTTTTATATGCTTTCCTTAAAACTAGGCTACAATCATTTCTATTAACTTGAGTTAAATAACATTTGCCGTTACTGAAAATCAAACTTAAATTTCTAGAGTTTAAAACAACCAACATAACTAGATACCTACTTAGAAAACTTGTATAACTTGAAGCGTCAAAGTCTATATACGGCTACTAGGAAAATCCTATGAAGGTTTAGGTTTTTAAAAGAAAGATCCTCCCACATACATTATCTACGCAATTGTTAAAATGTCTCCTAAACATACACTCTCTAAAAGGCACTCTTCGCGGTCAGTGTTGTTTTAACATTATGGTAATCTAATACAAGCGACAGTCATGAGAAGCGAGATGATATAAGGACTAACTTCGACTAACGACGCGTTTATCAGTTTATCTACATAAAAAAACAATCTAAAGTTACCACTTCCTTCCCATTATCAGTTTCGCGTTCACTGAAATACACTTGGCTATACATGAGTAAATCTTGGCTACCCGCGATATTGTATTCAGGGCCTGTACTCCGAACATCGAAATCCTTGCTGCAGCCACCACAAAGTCACAACTTTACAAGCCATTGTTGTGACTTTAAACAAAGTACTCTAACAACTCCACACATTTTACTTGACCCCGGTTCTTAATAACTACGGTAGGCAGATATCAAAGCGCAATCTATTTCATCTCCTATTTTAAACATTAATTTCGGCTAAGGCTCGATAGGTCAGCAAGTTTTGGCTTATATTTATATCGCAAGCGCTTTGGAGGCTGTGGGTCAGTATATTAAGTAACTCTAATCTATTGTTTTTCATTCGGTTATCCATGTAATTGCTAATAGACGATTGCTAGAACGTTAGGGGCTGAAATGCTTTGATTTTAATTGACATAAGTCGTTTTGGTTTGGAGATTATTTAACTCTTGTAATACCAGACTAGAAGAGAAATCACTCAATTTGCAACTACGATCGTAAAAATAGAAACTATGTTATCCGAATACCTTCTTTATCTTACTCACTAAAGACTCAAAGTAGTAATGTGTGTAAAATTATGTTCATTAGCTTCAACTGCACCTAATGTCATCGGTATAAAATGACATAGATACAGTAGCTTCGGAACTTGACCTTCAATATAACACTAGCAGCCGTCCGCGACATCCTTCGGGTAGATTTTAAATTGTAACAAAGATATAAATGAGGTATATTTTTTTCTTTCAGTTGTCTGATGTTGTTAATCTTTTGTGCAACTAAAAAAAATGTTCGCCATCTTGGATTGGAAAATGGATGTCATTTTCGTAATGGGCACCCCGAGGAACCACAAAGATGACGCCCATATCGATTTTTAAGAAAAATTAATGTCCGCCATCTTGGATTTGAAAATGCATGTCATTTTCGTAATCGGCACCCCGAGGAATCTCGAAGATGACACCGATATTGATTTTTAAGAAAAATAATTGTCCACTATCTTGGAATTGAAAATGCATGTCATTTTCGTAATCGGCACCCCGAGGAACCTCGAAGATGACACCAGTACTGATTTTTAAGAAAATCAATATTGGTGTGATTTGCTCCCCGTACAAACATTTACCGGTTAAAAATGAGTAAGTAGCATTGTTGTTTTTCCTGACTATTGATATACATGGTTTGAAAGCTTGTTAAATACATACAATTTAAAGATTGCCGTATTTCAATTTCATTCCTTATAACCCTCGGATTTTCGGATCAAAATGTATCATCAAAGCAGTTACCTAATATTGGTCCTTATGTTTAAAAGTGGTTACGAAAAGAGTTCAAACTTTTATCAGGATTTAGTCAGACTTTCTATCTTTATTTTTAGTGTTCCGTACCCAAAGAGTAAAACGGGACTCTATTACTAAGAATTCGCTGTCCGTGCGTTTGTCTGTCCGTCTGTCACTAGGCTGTATCTCAAAACCCTGAATAGTTAGACAGTTCAAATTTTCACACATGATGTATTTCTGTTGCCGCTATAACAACAAATACTAAAAAACAAAATAAAATAAATAATAAGGGGGCTCCCATACAACAAACGTGATTTTCTTTGTCGTGTTTATAGATAATGCTACGGAATCCTTCGTGCGCGAGTCCGACCCGCATTTGGCCGGTTTTTTTACATATAAATAAAGCGGATGCCAGAGTGAAAATACGCAAATTTCTGGAGAAGATTAGCTTAGTGTAGGAACCTTTTAGAACATCAAATGCAGGGTGCTAAGGATGCTCTGAAATAGTTTCACATTTAGTCAATAGTCATATTTTCAAAAATCGCCACGTGCACGAGGCTGTTTTCGCTGTAGAGCTTGCAAGGATTTTTTTTTCAAATAAGGAAACACACATACACATACATATTATAGAATACATTGTAGTGTTATTTAATCGAAGTAAAATAAGCTTTCGAATCATGTACCTACCTATATATTGAATTACTGAAAGCTTGTTATTTTATTTTATGTAACAAAAACCTAGTAACAGAACTAAGTAATCGACTAGGTAGGTACACTACAATTACACATACAATACTTTTTCTATGAGTCCACGAAAATAACATACTTAACACCATTTTTACGCTGAAACAACCTCATTGTCGTAGGTGGTTATTACAGTAGGTACTTATTGTGATAATAATCACCATGTGGGCCGGTCGGTACAAAAAGAAAATCATTAGGGGCTACTGTGATTAGTGGGGTTGCTTTGATAAAAACTTCACTTCATGTTTAAACTCTAGTTATACGTTTTCTGAATGCATCCTTTGAACGCATAGGACGTCACTGTCGGCGTGTGTTTATCAATCGTGGGCAATTTGATCGATGAAAAAAAAATGAAAATATGTATATACTCATTTTACGTACGTTTAATAGCGTGTATAACTTCTCAGGTACAACTCTGAGTATAGTTAATACATTAATTGTATGTATCGGCCTAAAATATCGATCCTTGGTGCACAACACGACCTTGGCGGTCATTTGCTGTTTTTCAATATTAGTATGGGGTGTGATGGTCTACTTTGATACTGAGACACCCAGTGAAATACTTTTTTTTCGGGGTATTTAGATAATGTGTACCTATAGTTTTTTAATCGGTTTTTTGACTGTTATTGTTTTCATTGTTTTAAAGAATGCCTAGAACTATAGAAAACGCAGAGTGCGGATTTCCCCCTATCACTTTTAAATTTGCGTATTTTCGCAATAATGCTATTGTACAGACAAAGCTCGTATTGACTGAATTACATACTGTTCGTATTATTTGATAGTTTATACCTATAAAATTGACACATGGAATACCCGTATTTTTCTTTCTCAAAGTAACCCCAAAGAGACAAGTTTATGTCATTTTAAATCCTAAACCTGCGAACGGATATTTTTTTGATGTTTTGGAGTTTTTTTCCGTATTGGGGTTACTATCGAATTCCATTCAATAAAGGATGGATATCAAAGTGACCCCAATATCAGATAAAAAGTTGAACACCAATTTAAAAAATCTTTTCAAGAGACGCATTAAAAATATTTTTTTTATTGGTGAAATCAATATAGGAACAAAAACCGTTTTGGCATATATTTCTTTATTTTTTTGAAGTCACGTTCGGGGAGGTAAATACTTTTTGTCAATACCAGACCAAAAATATATCTAGGTAACCAAATATTATTGAACATTCGCCAGGACTGTACATAAGTCTAGACGTTTGTGTCACTCCAATTGGAAAACTGAGGCCTAATAAACAAAATAATCAAGTTAATGAGTGACACGGTTTGCTATTTATGTAGCCAATAATAACAACACAATCAGGGTGATTCAGAAATCTCTGAGTGAATGGAAGGAATGATTATGATTGCCAATATTGCCGAGTATTCGACGCGACATCACTCCTGCTGTGCGCCGCAAACTACTCCGGGGTGACATCTGACTTAAGTTATGTATTGAAATCAAATTTAAATTGCTTGCGTGCGTGTACTTTAGTAGAGCCTGAATTAAAGTGCCAAGGGAGTCTACAGTGACTCGCGAGTGCGAGCTAGGGGTCTGACGACATGATTTAAGTTATGACACATGATTATGCATATTATGCATATCGAAATGATTTATTGTTTATGAACCGTTTATTACCTACTCAAGATTCCCATTTTAATTTTGCGAAAGTATCTGCATATTAACAAAGTAAACATTTCTTTTTATTTAAATTTACCCAATAAGGATAATGACGGGTCACATTTTTCCTAAGAAAAGTGTATGTTTAAAAAAATGATTATCTATTTGGACTAGAGTAAGGCTGCCATTGCTCTCTATAATTAATATCTCTTATGATATGGTATTTTCAATTGCGAGGATTTAGAATTTAGCGTATTTTATAAAATAAAGGTATTGATAGGTTCTATCCAAGTACTTAGGTACTAAAGTCGAATTTTAAATTAAAACTATACCATTCCTCCGTGAAACATGATTTTAAACTAAAAAAACTGTTCTGGCAGTGAAAATGTTAACTCAGATGGTGCCTGTGCGGTGTAAAAGAGGGGAGACGGCAAACGGTGGTAACTTCATTCGCACGATTTTTTTTTTGATCTAACCCACATCGAGTAGGGTATCATTGTTTAGAGCTCACGTAGTACATGAATTCTGTATTATTTGTTTTATAAAATTTTGGCTAACAAAGGAATAAGAAGTCAGCAAAGTCAGATATTTACAAAATTTTGTTCCGAAGTATTTTTTATTCTGTATTGGAGACTCCAACAATAGATACTTAAATCATTAGGTTGGTACTACTGATATTCTAGATTAAACATATTACAACCAACTTAATTTTGCGGTTGGCGCGGAACCTTATTTTCAAAGACACGCATTTGACCGGTTTTTATGATATTTCATGTCACTCCATCATCATAAAACTTCCACCGCTCCGTATTATGGAGGGAATATTGGGAACTGCGACCAAAACTCGCGCCACTTCGCAACTGCAATCAGTGTGGAAATACTTTATGCTTCGGCGTATTTTAATTAAACATACAATACATTTCACTATCCAAGCGACTTCATTACGCAAAAATCATGTAATTTCAGACGTAAATTAATGGGGCATGTTAAAATTGTAGTGATATCATCATATGTATCATAACACATCCGTATTTAACAACATCCGTCGGGGGTATTTTCAGAATTTTTAATTTTGCCTTTATTTTAATCTTTTTAGAGAGCAGTCTAAGTATACCTATACGTTTGAACTCTCGAACACTTCGGTCGTGGAATGAGCTCCCTACCGATGTTTTCCTAAGGAGCTACAAAAATAAGTAAGTGCCAAGTGGCCACTTTCTATCCCCGAATGCGCCACAAGTAATCCTGAGGGCCGAAGGCCCGAAGCTAATAGGCGAAATACACGAGGTCAGAAGCTGTTCCGGGAAAGGCCGAAGGTCCGTAGCTTCTCCTTGGAGCACGTTTGCTATACGAGCCCGAGGACCGAAGGCCCGAGGGGCGAGCCCTAGTCGACAATTTCGAGCTCCAAGTGTCTTACAAATGAACCTGAGGGCCGAGGCATACGAGGTCAGAAGCCGTTCCGCGTAGAGCCGAAAGCCCAAAGCTTCTCTTCGGAGCACGCTCGCTCGCCCTCGATACGAGCCCGAGGGCCGAAGGCCCGAAAGACGAGCCCAAATCGGCAATTTCTAAGGCCGAAAGCCCGAAGGTGAGGAGCGAAGTATATGAGGTCAGAAACTGTTCAGCGAAAGGCCGAAGGCCCGAAGCTTCTCCTTGGAGCGTGCTCGCCAAGTCGACACACCCGAGTGTCTTACAAGTAAACCTGAGGGACAAAGGCCCGGTAGTGAGTGGCGAGGCACACGAGGTCAGAAGGCATTCCGCGCGGGGCCGAAGACCCGACGCCCGAGCCCACGTGGACGCACATTCTCTGTCATTTATCTTTTCCCTTCTTCTGCTCACAGCTGCCACAGATTTGTACCTACACTTCTTCCAACTAGTCCCAAAGCGTAAATAAATAAATACCCAGGGTTCATTTTCGCAACAGCTCCTGAAATCGGATATCGCAATTTGAAATACGAGTATACCTTATTTCGTTTACACAATTAAGGTAAACCTCCCAGTAATCGACACCTTAGTGGCCAGTAGATTACAGTAATTAATCACCAAACCACAGTATTGGGTCAGTGTCGAGTACAGGGACGTTTACCTTGCCAACATATTTAGAAACAAGGAAGTTTGTATGTTATTTCAGCAAACATAATATTTATAGTAGTCATTAGGACGGGTCATAAAGTAATAGCACATGTAGATGGAAACGCGAGCGCAGCGAGCGCGAAATTTCTCAAACATTATGATGTAGTGCGGAAAATACTTCATACTTTTCGGTCTCCGGTTAGCGCGAAATTTTTCAAACCTTATGATGCAGTTTGGAAAATACTTCATACTCTCGGTCTCCGGTTATAAAATAATATCACAAGTAGATGAAGACGCGAGCGCAGCGAGCGCCATAATTTTCGGACATTTAATACAATTGCGGAAAATACTTCATACGAGTCGCCAGAGATCTTTTCACGAGCCTTAGTAACCTAGTTAACATCGGTAGTATCCAAAACATTACAACATCGCAAAGCACACGATGTAAGTATCTGGTTATTTTTTAGGGTTCCGTACCCGAAGGGTCCAAATGGAGAACACAGAAGAGACACGCAGAAGCTACGCAGCAAACAGTATTAAAATAGTCGACATACGGTAATCCACCTATATGCCTTCGCAAAATTCCCTATGCTGTTGTTGTGCTTCATCATCAGGCCTTCTGAAGTTCCTGTACAGACGCGTCTCAATAGATAGGTACTATCAAAAGAGTCTAATGACATATTATTACTAACTAAATTCCTTTAAAACATGCCTTTCAATACTGTTCTGATCCATCATCAGATCCTCATCAGATCATGTATAGAAGCTACTCACCGAACACAATCTAAAGTTCTAAAGAGCCCAAACGCGAATAAGTTACTACATGCCATCGCAAAGTTCTCCATGGCATGGTTTTACTCCATCATCAGACTCTCAGAAGGCTATGTACGACGTCTGTTCATGCAACATAAACAAAAGGGACCAAAAACAAACAAAAATATTATCGACCTCTGCACAGTACCCTGCCATGCTTTTCTGCTCCATATACAATATATATATATATATATATATATATATATTTTTAGATTACGGTAAAATTAGTGGGTAGATTAAGTTTCTTATTCTTATCAATATGTGCACGATTTCCTACAGTGTCCTACAATTTTTTTCCACTGAGTAACAACACTTATGGGGCCTTCATAACCCGGTGGTAGATAAAGTCGATGAGAAAAAAAAAATTAGGGTACATATTATGATTTGATATATATATTTGTACAGAATCAGTAGCTCTTCCAACTTACTTATTTTCAGACAATTCAGACGAAAAATCTAAATCGGCAACAGTATAAAAGCTAGGCCACCTACCATTCTTACAACATTGTCAAAGATTTTGCAACAATAGTTTGATCAATTCTTTGTGAGATATATTAGACATCGCCTACACTACACGATAGTGCTACGCCGTCGTAGACATGCTACAAATACTCTACGATGGCGCTATATAGAATTAACTGCTACGTAAAAATTTTCGTTGTTAGGTATATACATAAAAAGTTTATTTAAATCGATGTATTGACAAATTAATTTTACAGCCTTTGTTACGCGTTGACGCGCTAATATCATAACCCTTAATCCGGAATATAAAGCTTGAACTCAACATTGAACTGCATTTTAAAATAAATAATCAGAAAATGCTAAGAGAGATTATTGTTTTTTATTACAAGATAATTCTCAGCTTATTTTGCCGTTAAGTCTGGTAACGAGAAACTTGAGTGTACCAGCTAACAAGATGCCTAATATTTGGGATGGTTTACGTTAAAATCTTAGAAAACGGAAGGGTTTTGATAATAATAAAAACATGTAATATTTACTAATTCCAAATTCTTTATCATTTCAGCCTCATAGTCTCCACGAACTTATACATGTAAATAAGTACGAATAACCAATCGAGTTTCGAAGTCGCAAAAATCAACCGGGGAGTTACGACGTTAGCTAGTTAACTCGGCGAAAATAAAATTACGTTAGTTTTTGCGCCGACCCGAAAAATACTTACCTGCCGTAAAAGTCCGAAGTTGCTTAACTTTGTGAATTCTCACATAATCTGTTTTCATTCTGAGTTGTAACTTTTTCAACAGCAATATTTCTTGTAAACGAGTTGGAACTAAAATATATCTTCATTTAAGAAAGCGTTACCAGTCCCATTAAAATTGGAATCGAAATCGTTGGTCGCTCTCACTTGTGCTATGTCATCAAGAGTGTGAGGTGATCAATACCATTATGATCTAATCTTACTCATAATATACTACAGTAGTTTGTTCCACGGAACGGATCGTCCCTGTGCTTAACTAAGGTCGCGTTTATGGACAGAGGGTGCGTGCGGCGAGAGCCCTGCCTCGTAAGTCGCTGTAAACACTTCTAGCAACGCCGGATAGGAGTGTTTATGAACACGGCTGTTATTTATAAACCGACTCGTCCTCACCTGTCTCCTCACTCTTCACCCGTTTTTATATGGAAACTGTCAAAAAGTGACAAATGACATTTGACAGTTTCCATATAAAACGAGTGAGCTGTGAGGTGAGAGCAGTGCTTAGCGAATCGTACAGCCGGTGTGTCCGTTTTCATGGCCAGACAGGACTTTCATAGCTTGTCCCTAAACAAGACCTTATTTATTGCCTTCAGCTCACAAAATTGGGTTAGTGTGTGGTTCAAAGAGGTTTACTCACATCGTTATTCGCAACGCTAATTACTTTATGCTAGTCGATGGCAAACCAAATAGAGTATTTCGAAATGTAGTCTCTGACCTTTTTAATATTATGCATTAATATGAATTTGTGCGAGAACATTTATGTACAAATGCGGACATAAAGTTATTTTAAAGCGGAAAAACGTACCCACTCAAGTTTGGTTATAAAAGTGTCAAGTCAGGACCATAAAAGAGGAACGTGTCTGCTTTTACCTGTATTGCTGCGTTGTTTGATACCAGTATATGTATAACGAGTAATCACATTGTACTAACACATTGTTGACGAAGTAGCTTAGTGCCTGCAATGCTTACGGCCTAAAGTACAAATCCTGTTAAGGGCAATATATTGACATCATACTACATATTGGTGATTTACTACATAATGGTGAAGTACTATAGGGGTCAATTCTAAACAGATAATAATGTGTTTAGGTTCATTTAACTATGATGTTCCTAAAATTTACTGTTCTAAAAAGCCAGCACGCATGCATGCATGCAAACAAGAAAGCAAGCATGATTTTTCAAGGCGCATAAAATATAAAAAAAACCGGTCAAGTGCCAGTCCGACTCGCGCACATAGGGTTTCGTACACAGATGTGTACCGGTTACAACCCTATTCTCAGCCACGTGGTATAGAAATTGAACGCGGTTACCCTTCTTTATATATATATATATATATATATATAGAATAAGAAGAATATATATATATAACTGTTCAAAATTTCAAATCTATAGCATAAGTTGTTCTTGAGATATTTAGCAATGTGACAGACAGACAGACAAAGTGAAATCATAAGGGTTCTTTTTTACCATATTGGTACGGAACACTAAAAACCTAACAACATTAGTTCACTGTACCTGATAAAGATAATCAAGAAAACGCAGATAATCAACAAAATGTTGTTGTGTAAGTGAGTGTTACGGTATGAAAATATTATAACATAAGAAAATATGCATATTATATGGTGTTATCAATTTAAATTATTACACTTAATGTGTATTATATAAAAATAAATTTGTTCTATTAAACGTTACAGAAAAGGTTGTTGTGATAAGCGAGTCTTAAGCTATTTAAATATTATAAACAATTAAAATATGCATTTCATAATTTTGATATCCATTTATTATGGTAGTCGGACATATGCTACTTGAAAATATGCATTTTATTTTTATGGTGACTGAACGGCACCCTCGTCAAAGACATGTAACTATACCATCGCGCCTTTACATTTGGAACAGGGCAAAAATACATTTATATCTTTGATATGACCTATTATTTTTCATACCTGCTCTCACGTCAAATATCTATGAATTGTCTGATAGTTATTTCATGCTTATTCTAATTATGGCACGGCTATGTGAGTTATGTGGTTACTTGAGCTTAAATTTAGGCCATAAAGGTAATCGCTATGTACTCGCTATGAAATAGTACTCATAATGACGGACGTCAATATACAAGTTATTTGTAGATTGTTGGCATTTGTGGCTAAATCAGTAACTTATTTTTCGGTATTTTTTCCACCATCCTATCATTCTAATCTTCCAATCCTATCGTCTTCCATACGGTTTACTTACACAATCCTGATCTCTCCTAATGCTGGGTTCGAACTATGAAGTTCGAATTTCGAATAGCTTGATCTCTTTGTGGGGGTTGTAGTCGCACAGCATAGATATTGCCACTATTAATTGGATTTATTGGCATTGGATTGATTTATTGTTTTTTTTATTATTTTCTTTTATTTAACTTGCACTTTTCGTATGTAGGTAAGTACTAATGTAATGTAATTAAGTTGTCCTCAATCAATCCTTTTTTCAGCCACTTGTTGGTATCCGATTGAGCTGATACCTACTTATGTAAGTTCGGTGAAGATGCAATATTATGGTACAGTTAGCGTCATAAATATGTGTACATTTTATTCTTTGGAGATAAGATCGAAAAATGCATATTTATGGCGCTGACTGTACCATCGAGCTGATCTGATGATGCAGACACAAGGTGGCCATAGCAACTCCTAAACTACACACGATGAACCCGTCGTGTTTGAGCTCACTGAAGCCGTCTCAGCGAGTAATAGGTGTGTTGTATAGTGTGATGGCACATAATATATCTGTATAGATGGCTGCTAGTCCCTAGTAAGGGTAAAGCAGCCGTGACATGATACGCTCGTTGGGCCAGCTCCTGTATCGTGCGCCGCGGGCGGCTGCGATGTTTATCGGTGCACTTTCCTTGGGCTGCCATTATTACGTGGTATTAGTAACAAATGTTAGAACCGTGACTAGACTCGGGCAAGAATACGAGTAGGTCCTACGGTCTCCCCTGCTTGTTGTAAAAGGCGACTAAAGGGGGTTATCGGGGTTGCGAGTGCTCAATAGGGCGGGGGCCGCAGCACTTGATTATCAGCCCCAGGGAGGGTGGCGCGGATCGCCAAAGCTAAGCCAAAGCTAGGAAAGCGCGAGGGGGGATCTAAAGTGCGTTCAGTATTCAGATCCTAGAGTTCCCCGCTTGAGAGCGCAGATGGCGGTCATCGTGGAGTTTTTAGAGGGTAGAAATACCACATAACCCAGCCATCTCCCGATGTCTGGGTATCTGAATCGCAGACTTCATTAATTATAATAAATACATTTCGACATAGATGGGTTCTAGGTATTTTTAAACCTAAGAACGAAAATAGAATAATAATTTGTCCGCTTTTCCACATTTCTTTGTTTAGTTATGTCTCGCACCTACTAGGATTATTCTCTGTTTGGCCTGAAGGTTGACTGGTAGAGAATGCCTTACGGCATTAAGTTCGCCTTTTGTATCCGTAACCTGTTACTGTGCACAGTACACAACTTTAAATAAATAAATAGTATGATTGAATGTTGATTTCCTTACTTACTTTAATTTACACCCTCGCTTACTCTAGTATTGTCGATGGCTATAATTTGACGGCTAAATCACTAAGGCAGATGGGCTTCTGTATCTTCAGATAATATTAATTATCGTGTGGTTACGTATTGATTCCATTTCAACTACCTTCGCAATTTTCAGTCACAGAGTTTATTGTACACAAATAAAAACAAGTCGTCTTGAAGGTGAAATAAATACGTATTTTTTTTCATATCTGCGCTATTAGGAACTTTATAAAAAGTATAAAATATCAGGACCGAATAAATTATATTGGCCCTCTGCTTGACTAAAATTAAAATGCCTCCGAGAGTCCTTAATTAACCATACTCTAAGTATTATTTCGTTGTGGTTTCAACGTTTTCGTGTGGGTATTTATGTCAAGATGGGTAACTTTAATAACATCCAATTTACTAACCAATATTTTATTGAGACGTAGATATTTTAATTATGTAGGTTCTGTCCATTAACAAACATTGTCACGAAGTATGTTTATTTACCAATAGATTATTTATATAGCTAATTATTCTACAAATTATGATTGATATAATAAGATCTTAGGTAGAATATGCAATTAAAGTATTTAGTGAAATATAAAACTATAGGTACCTATTGATGTAGTTACAAGAAAACAAAAACAGCAAGTCAGATATTTTATTAACTTTGAAGATAAGGATTATTATAATAGGACTTGCACTGTCGGTAGCCTTACTTGTAGTAAATAAAGCCCTTGCGGCTTAATTTATACTTAAGTTACATTGACCAGTAAGCATTAGCTTTTCAGTAGATTTCTTATTTACATGAACACCATAACCATAATCATACAGTCGCATATTGTGAGATCATTCCGAATTGCTATATCTACATATGCCTTTTAGACGCGGATCAAACTCTAAGGAAAGATATGACTAGATCTTTGAACAGAAAGGTAAATAAAAGAATTAGTCTATGTAAAATCCTTTCACATTTACATCATCTATGTCTTTTATTTAGCAATAAATGAGTTCTTTTTATTTAGCAATGTATTAAATACCCACCTAAAGAAAGGATAATGATAGCAGCAAGTGAGTTAGTCATTTCATTAAAAATGTAATACTTAATGACAGTAATAAGTAGGAAACATGAAGGAAGATCTTAAGTCCTGAACATTATGAAATGAGCATTAACCGTAATAATAGAGCGTGGAAGCGTCGTTGGTTTCGTCGCTGATTCGTTCATTTGCGGAAGCAAGAGATGGGATTGAAGTAGCACTGCCTGAAGCGGACTTGGCGCTTGTCGGCGCGCCACGGCCGCGCCAGGCGCCCGTCCAGGGCGCGCATGCTCCAGGCGCGGGGCTCTGCCTGAGGCCAGGAGCGTCCGACGCGGCCCATGCCCAGTCTGAAAATAAATTCTTACAGTTATTTTGTTCCGGATTAAGATTTACTAGTAGTAGGAAGCGATGTGAATGATAATAATCATATGTTTTAAAATGTTGATGATTTAGTAATATCAACTATTGGCCTTATTAGGACTAGAAGATCAATTCAATTTGGTTCGTGGAATGGAGCACGCGCAACACGTGGCATAAAAGTCTAATAAAATATCAATATGATGAGTCAGGTAGACCTTCACAGGTTCTCACCGTCCCGAATTTAATTCCTCTTCTTCCTAAGACATTTCTGTTATTACGACATAAGTTAAAAAGTGACATGAGTTGTGATAATTGATAACAATAGTAACAAATTACAGGTTCAGAATAGTTCAGTAAAATGGGAATTCATGTTATTACATACCTGGTTCAAGAATAAGTATGACTAAAATAAAAATCCCTTATAGCCTTAAAAGTGAGAGTAAGTTTCAAAATTTCTTCTTTCGCTATCTAGCTGCAACAAGTTCTGCGGTAGCCATCGTAAGGACGAAAAGTAATAAATATGCTTAGTCGTTAACTGTGGTTAATTACGTGTTTATTTATGTTTTAGTATCACCATAAGTCTTCAGAATGTCTGTAATATGAGCAAATAACAAAACCGTAGATTATTAAGATTATCTCCGTTTGTTTTTTAAGAGGTTAACTTCTTAAATTTTTTTATAAGTGTTATAAAAACAAAATAATATATTTTCATTGTCTAGGTATAATATAAGATGTCCAAGTAATCGTAAAATAAACCCTAAATTTGTAGAGTAAGTGACCCTGTGATCCACATTCTCGTAACTAAGTACTTTATTTCGTTGTATTAAGCTCTATAATCCTCCTCTCAATTTATAAAGAAGCATGCAGTAATTTAATATTGTGTTAATTCCTATACTTCTCAAATCCTTTTAATTAAGTTATTCTAGATGTAAAATATACAGATTTGTTATCCGATTACGAAATAATTGTAATTTTGATATTTATTGGAATTTAAACTTTTGGAGCACATTTTTAATTAAGTATGAGTAACTTAATTATATAATAACAAAAATATACCTTTAAGCAAAATACTAAAGCAAGTACGGTGAGCGGGTACTTACAATAAAGGAGAGGTAGTCAGAGGGTGAGATGAGGTAAGCTTTGGACTCGAGTGACCAAAACTTATCTTGTCTGTCGCCCTTATTAGTGGCCTTTAGTAAACAGCTAAGTATCCAAGTCTAAATTGCTCAAGTGGGAAAGGTAATCTACGGTACGCTTAACTACTTCCTTTGGTCCCTATTGTGCTTGCAAATTGGTCTATTGACGATTAAAAATAACAGTAACAGTTTGTGTGTATTTATCGTTTATATTAACCGAATGTTTTGAGTGGTTTGAAGGTTTGTATTTCGGATATAATGAACGAAATCCTCGTACTCAATTACACTACACATCCCACTCGAAATTTGCAAGCTTACAAGAGAACTTCTCAAGCTATAACAGCGGGGTAATCACGTAACTTTTTTACTACCGTTAGGTAGATTTTAATGTCAAATTCTAATTGTCAGCTCATACATTTATACTTCAAAATTGACAGTAAAATCTATCTACCGTTAGTACATAAAGTTACGTGATTCGCCTGCTGGACTATATTTTGTATCCCAATTAGAAACATTGACTTATTTACTAAGAACAGCCCCTACGAGCGCGATTTGGTGGCAAGAAATTTGGTACCATTGGTACGAATGCAAGTTAGAGGAATTGGAACCTTTTATACAGGAGTTAGATTTCATATTTAAGTGATCGTCGTGAAGCCAAAAAGGTTCGACCGGCGGGCCTATGCGTAATTTTCATTAAGACATACTGAACTACTTTTACTATGGGAATTAACACCTCAAAATTGTAAGTATTTGTTAATTGTATTTTTATTTTACCTTTCCTCAGCATCGAGCTGAAGCAGCAGTTTGCGCAGAGCCGCGGCGTTCACTGCGTCCCAGGGCGCTGACGACATGTCCATTCCGTTACCGTCGTGGGCCACCAGCGAGTTCTCCGATTGTTCGTCGTCCGATTCCTGATAATTGTACGTATAATAAGGGGTCGGCAACCTTTTAGCAACCAAGAGCCACACAGTAGCTAATAAAATTGTCGCAGGCCGCATGTTTTAATAATTTGTCTCACTCTATCAGACAAAAGGTACCACATTGTCGGTTGTCAGTAAGGAGGCTCGCATGTAAAGAAATCGCGGGCCGGTGTTTTTTTACCCAAAAAACTAAAGCGAAAGCTTGGTTCTAGGCTCTATGGATTGTGATGTGTACATATAAACTCTCTGAATTAAGTCTTTTTTTTAATTTCACATCACTTTTATGTAGCGGTTCATAGAATACACCTTCCTACCAAATTTCATAATTGTAGTGCTTATAGTCTCCGAGTAAATGTGACATACGGACGGACGGACGGACGGACGGACAGACATGACGAATCTATAAGGGTTCCGTTTTTGCCATTTTGGCTACGGAACCCTAAAAATAAATACTGATTGCAATAAAAACCATCGCTTTTGCAGGTTCTACTACCTTTTTTAATAAAGTAAAAACGACGAATATGCGTTTAGAGAAAAGCTTCATAAATCTGCATTACTAACAATACTCAAATGTTTATATTCAATTTTTTTCTACGAATTGCTTCTAGTAATAAGCCAACAAGTTCACGAAACCTTAAATATTAAAAATAATTAAACTGTACAAAATGAATACTTGGGAGTTTTAGTCTTGTATATCTAATGAACCATAAGTAGAAACATTCAATAAACAGCGAATGTCACTTTTTTGAGTAAAAAAGTGGTTGTCTATAAAGGCGGTTTACGGACGATAATTTTACGTGGTAACGTCATAAGAAACTAATTTCCGGGCACTTTTACCCTTTGAGGAGTGAAACCGGTTTGACCGTCAACTGTTTGACTTGAATTGTATAACTTGAAATCATTCAGTTGGCCGAGTTGGATCAAAGTAATTGGTTTAAAAAGCTATTTTACCGTTCGAACAATAAGTTTCAAAATCCAATAACATTTTTATAGAAATTAGCTTAACAACGCTCAGGTTAGTCATACATTACGTCACACTTTTTCGTGTTGGCATCCGTTCATCGATTGATAAGACGTAATCACGTCAAAAAAGACATGCGCTGGTATAAATATATAAATCATCAAGTGAATGGATAAGTAGTTTATATGTAGTTTGTATGTATGAGCTTTACACACTATGTTATATAAATATGCTTGGCCGTAATGTGTGTAAAAACGTGCGTTAAAATTTAAAAAAACACCTTTAACTGCATAGCATCGAGTGTAAAGAAAGCAATTCCTCATACATAAATTAAATAACGTACTCGCTTTTTAACTAAGTAAAACGACTTGACAAATTTCAGCTGACACAAAGCTTGATAATTGACTTATACATATGTCGGTATTCTAATTTTACGCTTTCATTGTACTTAGTAAGAACATTTCACATAAGTAGTTTACGTAGGTGTTTGTGTGTGTCAAGACACTTTGAAATTGGATCCAGGAAGTTCCTAAGAGAAAGAGCGCAAGATAATGCATTTAGTTCGATTTTAACTCAAAAGATTGTCTCTTTATTTATTCCAATAACAGAAATATTCTCAGGTTGATCACACCCATGTGGCTACTTTGTATGCCAACGATCGATCATGCACAGAGAAAACTTGCGATCCAGGTACCCAATCATCCCCCGATCTCAGTTACCTGAATCGCAGGTTTTCTCCAAAAAAAAACAAGCATGATTACGTTATGTGAAAGGGCTGACGTCTGGCACCAGGGTTACCAAAATCAAGTAAGAGGCCAAGATCATGGAAATAGAGAGAATAAGGAAAATTCTGAAAAAATGAGCAATAGCATTCTTTTGTTATGATCCCTGGGATCCCAGGGACCGGTAGACGACGGGTTAATATTTTTTACTATGAACCAAAAACAAATTCTTTTGTAGAACCCTCGGCGTGTTTGTTATATATAATAACCGACATTATGGAACCTCAGTATGGAAATTTCACGTGAACGTTTACGGCACTTGTTGCGCGCCACGCGCTCACATTGTCGGCATGTGCCGCCGTTATCAAGCGAGTAATCAAACAAGTTGCGCAGCTCGTTCAATGAGCTCTTATAGGGGATTATTAGCGGCAGTTAACGATTTAATTTTAATAATATTATACAGGGTGAGCTCGAGCAAGGGATGCTACGGAGACGTTTTCCGTTGATATCAATTACCTAATTCTGCTTACTAAATCTTATTTAGGTTATGAGTTAATGACATTGACCACTCATTTATTCAATTGGACGTCATTGAGGTACTTTGTCTGCCTTTTCTTAATCACAGAGTAGCAAGAAAAAACGTGAATAGGTATAAGGCTCTAATTTAACCTGTGACGTTGAATGTACTTATTATGGATGTATAAACAATTTCTTCCATCTATTTCATAACAAATATAAAACTAGCAAGGGCGCAATTGGGGCCTCAGATTTGATAGTAAATACCTATATATGCTTAGTAGATAAAACAATAAAACATACATTTCATTTTGGTTTGGATGAAAATCTTTAAAAGTAATCATTCTCTGTAGCTCTTCTGATACAACATTACGTATATAACTTAATGGTACAAAGATGGCCAATTAAAATTTTGATGTTCCGACTGCGCTTCGGTTTCAGTGATTTGTGGAAACATTAAATACGTCGTATTCATACCAATGTTCATTAAAATACTTAGCCAGTAGGAAGATTCATTATTAATGTAATTAAAATTACAATCAAGGATATTTCATTATGAATGTAATTGGAGTAAAATAAACAAGCGGTGAATTACTTAATCATTTATTAATTACATTCACTGCCAGACTTCGCGGTCTTTGAAACGCTGTTCTGCCCAGACGAGGAAACAATAACGATGGGTGTTCAGATACATGATTCTTGACTATATGACTGTGTTTCTGACAATAGCCGAAACATGATTGCTTAAAATTTTCTCGATAGAAAAAAATCCAAAGTTCAGTTTTTATTTTCCTTTTTTTACTCAGCCTACTAAAACAACGCATTATTAAACGACACAATTAAGTTAAAGTGATGGTATTTTACCGCATCTAAACTCTGTCAAGAGGAAATTTAATAAAATTGCGCATAGTCATATATATATCGAGATTTGTCTAAAATAGCCGTTCACGAATAGTGTTGCATCCCGTTTTGTCGTGCGCGAAAGACATAAGCGTATCTCTTTCACGAGGGGCGTGGCTAACCGAATCAAGGCATCCCCTTAAATGTAACAGAAACCGATATTATATATATATATATATAACGGGTGCTAGCGGGCTGTCTGGCTGCCTAGCCGGGTTCCTGGCAGTGAAAGCATCTGTTAATGTGTTTGTAAGTGACTTACCATTGGTCCGGCGTGTGCAGACATGAGGAGAAAAGCGAGTGTGCTCACAAGCACGAACATACTGCTGTACGCCGAGGAAGCCTTCATTGTGTTCTTGTGGATATCTGCCGAGGTAATTCCTGCATGAAACATAGTGGAGGATTTACCTATATAGGTTTAGACGCCCCAGGCTTCAGCGTACTAACGCAGCAACAGATTTTAAGGGGCCTCAAATATGCAATCAAACTATCATTACCATCTAACATAAATTAGTGGTATTGTGTGAAGACCGGTAGAGGCGGTAAGTTTGGATAGTCTATGAGCGGCAAATGTGCCACACCATTGTTTTGACAAAGCACTCTTGACCTTAAAATAATCTGTCATTCTTTTTGGGTTTGGTACAAGCTTTTATTGCCGACTGTTCTTTTCTTTATAGTCATCAACTACTCGTGGAGGTGGTACCGATGAACCCAAATACGACGGGTTCATCTTGTGTAGTTTAGGAGTTGCTATGACCACCTTTCGTTTCCATCATGAGCTCAGCTCGGTGATACAATAATATAAAGATTGTCACCGAATTTACATAAGTATTTCAAGTTCAATCGGATACCAACAAGTGGCTGAAAAAGGATTGCAAATTTTGAAGAAATCCTACATATATACAGTAGATAAACGCTTGTAAAAAGAAGAACCTGCGTTATTGTTACCAGAGGACATTTTTTTAGTAGGTGTGGGTTAGTGGATGGGTATAAATAGTAAAGTTAGTTGCGATATTGGATACTGGATAGTAAAGGTAGTAGGTATTTTTGGAAGATTCGGATAAACACTGTAAATAAAGTAAGGGATTGTTTTATATATAATCTTATACGGGTTTTCAAAACACATAATAAGCACATATTCGAATTTGTAATAGTTAAGTGTGGTTTGATTCCTAACTACTTATGTTTTTCTTGATGGACATATAATCGAGGTACTGGGTAATATTGAAGAAGAAGAAGAATAAGAAGAAGAAGAAAATTTATTTCGCAAACCATTACAGTGGTAAACTTAGACCAAAGATACAATGGTAGCAACAATGTGTCGCGCCGCATTTTAGCGCCACGACGCTGATATTCCGTGGACCCAGAGTGAAAATGTGTGCAAGACAAAGAGCAGTGTTTTTTTTATATTATATATTATATTATAAATAATGAACACTATATTTTGATAATAAGATAAACTCATTAATAATACATTTTGGGGGCACTTTGACCGTAGTTCACTACACATTTACAAAATAAAATAAAATACGGACACGATTATATATTACTTAAACTAACCTAAAGATTTTTGTTGTTCGAGTAGATGATGCTTTAGTGTCTTTTTAAAAGCAAACAATGACGAGGCGTTTCTGATTGGAGGAGGAAGGTTATTCCAGCATTTCGTGGCAGCATAACGGAAGCTGCCACGAAACGCAGCCGTGCTGTGTCCTGGGTAGAGGAGTCGAGGAGCCTACCTTACGTGTGTACGCGAAAGTATTTGTATAAAAAAACTTATCATTTGACATACAAAATATCCAAATAAAATCAAGTTTTGATTCTGAAATTTAAGGAAAATATAGTCGGCTCCGGCTTTCAATGCAAACAATATTTCTTTAAACAGTCAAATATCGTGTGGGCTCAATCACATGAATGATAAACAAGGCACGAATATCACGTATTTATATTACGGCTCGATATGTTAAATAACCCGGCTGTATTGGACAGTCGCCGCGGGCAGGTTTTTTTTATTCAACCGCTACTCCTTCGGTGTCAAAGCGTCAATAGCACTGATAGGTCGCAATATAATTAACATCTTTGTGGAGCATTCTCCCTTCTGCCCACTTAATTCATTTGTTTCTTTTCATGTTTGTTTCTTTATATATTTGATTAAATAGATGACTGTTGAACTTTTACCTGGTACTGTCCTAAAAGCAAAACACACGCGTACGTAAACACGTTCATGAGAATATCAATAAAAAGTTTGTATGGATCAAGTACAATTAGAGGAACACAGAAGACGTAAATAAGAGGCAAAGTACAGCATAACTAACGAGCACTAAAAACGCTCCATACTGATTCACACCCAGGCGTGACGTCACGCTTGCATAACCTCGTACTATCGTTGGGAAAGAGGGAAATTGGCCGTTTTTGTCGTCAAATATTGTGTTTATGTACACATTATTTAGCCATACAATTTCTTTTATTGAAACATGAGAATTCTATTGCTAGCTTTCAAGTAACATTTGACCAATAACTAAAAAAAAAAACGTTTTAGCGAATCTTCATAGTCCCATAGTTTTTTGCGATTTTAATTAATTTGTCTAATTTACTATTTATTGTGATAATTTAATGGTTTTCTATCCATATAGGTACACTAGATTATAAATTGTAACGTAAGTCATCACTCCTATAATATTTGAGAATACCAAAAACTGTGAATTTGTCTGAAAGCATCATACACGCATATAAGGTTCGCTTAAGTAGATATAAAATCAAATAAAACTAAAATTACTTCCGCGGGCCATGGTTGTCGAATAAAAAAATGGTTCAAGTCATTATAATTTTTATGTATTTTTTATAATTCAAAATTTTTTATTTCAGATACGTGTCCATATCGGGTCAGTTACAGTAAACAATTTGTATCTATGTTAGAAATTTATTTATTACCTATTTATCAGCCAAGAAAGTTGTATATCACTTTTGAACCTTAATAGACAAATAATAGAGTCGAAAACTGACCTAGACCAAAATACAATCCAATTTTTAAAAAATATGTGGCTTATTTTACAACGCCAATGCCTGTGATCGTGTCGCTTTGACAAGTAATCGGATATAGGTATGATGCTATTTATCAACGATAACGCCTGTTCATATTTACAATGTATCTACAGGAAACAAGTCAATTAGGTAAGTGCCGATATGGTGCTGGTATGGTGTTGGTGGTATTGCCTTTATGTTTCTGCCACTTTACCTTATTATCGGTAATTCTTACCAGTTCCTTTTTGACACACCATAATACCCATATAATGTAAATGGGCATCACACATCGAAACAGTGAATAGAATCAAGTAATGAGCTTCATGAGTAGTTCGAAAGTTGTAATTCAACGTACTTAGCGTTAACTCCACATCAATAGACTTCTGGTACGTTGTGTATCGTTTCGTCCTTCGCTTAATAGATTTACTACGCATCAAACAAAGGATTCAAAGACTGGTCTTTGATTGTAAGGGTTGGTCGGTGATATGGCATTTCTGTTAGTGATCTCGAAACTTTACAAATCACGCATTCCAAACTGCCTCCAAGTGTTTTGTGATGAATCATTTGAATCAATAAACTACTGTTGAAAGTAGTGCTCAGGAATTTGTTCTTAGTATTTAATTTATTACTCGACTATCCGTTTGTAGAAATACAAATACAAATGATTTATTGTTCGAATGAGTGGTTATGAATGGTGGTAGGGTTAGTAATTTGGTTACATCACAATCAGCCAGGATTTGGCGTACAATAGGTTGATTCTCAATATGCATGTCATTGGAATGATGTAATTACTATGATATTATTGTCGATTTAAATTAGTGAAAATAATAATTATAAAGCAACAAATAATAATCAAAATAAAAAAATGTCTAGACTAAAAAACATATATTAATATAATAAATGAATATTCTATTAAAATAATTGTACTTTGCAAGCCATTGTAATAGTTAATTAATTATAAAATGCACAAAGTGAAAACGGTTAATTGTTTCCACATTTAACAACAAGAGTAACAATAATTAAAGAGACAATTTAATTACCCACGACGGAACGGAGAAGGTATATGCGTTTAGGGTGAGAGGTGGTTTGTTTGTTTGATTGTTTGTGTGTGCACATCAATATCTTCGAAACGGCTTGACCGATTTAGAAACGGTTTTCTGCAATAGGTTTGTAGTTTAGTCGTGCAGAAATTTAGTTAGGAGTTACGATGATAACTCGCCAGGGGGCGCTGCAGTAAACATTTTTCACTTGCTAAAGTGCGTATGAGTGCATTTTCTCTGGAACTGCTGGGCCAGCGCTTGCGATTTCCATAGGACTTGGTGTGGAGTACCTACATGCACTTTAACTCTGAGGATCTGATGATGGAGCAGAAAAGCATAGCAGGGTACTGTGCAGAGGTCGATAATATTTTTGTTTGTTTTTGGTCCATCTTGTTTAAGTTGCATGAACAGACGTCGTACATAACCTTCTAAGGGTCTGATGATGGAGTAAAACTTTGCGATGGCATGTAGTAACTTATTCGTTTTTGGGCTCTTTAGATTGTATTTTCTGAGCAACTTCTATACATGATCTGCTGAGAATATGATAATGGATCAGAACAGTATTTAAGGCATGTTTTAAAGGTAAGGCATGTTTATTACCTAGGTGGTGCAATGTCATTAGACTCTTTTGATAGTATCTATTGAGACGAAGCCTCTGTACATTTTTTCGGAGTCTTTTTTCAGCTTATGTATAATCAAATTTAAATCAGTCTTGTGACTTACAATATCAAGTCAATTTTATTAAGAAAGGTTTTTGAAGATCTCTGTCAAGATATATACGGAATATGTGAAACGTCATTGTTTAAAACCCACCAAACAAATTAATGAAATTATTATAAAACATGAGTGGATTTATAATCAAATTTAAATCAGTCTTGTGACTTACAATATCAAGTCAATTTTATTTGGAAAGGTTTTGGAAGATCTCTGTCAAGATATATACGGAATATATGAAACGTTAATGTTTAAAACCCACAAAACAAATTAATGATATTATTATAAAACATGAGTGGATTTGATACGCGCAAGACGATTTGTTATTTTTCTTTCATTTAATCTAGCCACCTCTCTCTTATTTGCATAGTGCGTATGAGATAAGAGTGGCTGAGCCACGTGCGACTCTACTTGACTGAAAGCTGCTCTGCTCTACAAGTCCACGTACGTTACGTAGATTTAAATGTCATTTTTGTAGGGAAAAATGACAGTTGATTGGTTCTAATGCTCGTTGAAAAGTCACGCAATCACCCCTAGGAGACAATACATTCTGAAGAGCCTATATCTGTTTCTAGATGTTTATCCCTCAAATGAGGACACCGTTGAAGACTAATATCGGATAGAAAACAGCGTTGCATTAATATGCAAAATCGATCAAGCTGAACAAATCGGTTGCATAAAGTAATGGCCATTAGGAGACGCGCTCCGCCTTGCTTAGATGGAACATGTATTTAATGTCTATATGGACCGTATCTTTTTACAATATTTACTAGCAACCTCCAGCGCAGAACTCATTAATTGCAATCGTATGCACACTTGCTCCTAACTACACTCATACCGTAATGATTTTTTGATATATTATGGATGTTATTTTGTGTCGAACAGCCACGCCCGATTGACGAGTATATAAAAAAGCTATTAACTGCACTTTACCTCGATACCCATATTTATTTGGTAATAAACCCGCAAAATTGCCCTTTTCCGTGTTCTCAAAGCATTTCCACATGAAATTTCATTTGAATAATTTCAGCGTGCATTATTAAATAGGTACGAAAAAGAAGAACATCCATCTTTGCAGTTAAGACTAGATAAGTACTTTTCGTTCGCTGTTGTTTTATAATTCAGGCTTGACAATTGTCCTTGGGTTAATGAATATTTAGTGCTATCTTGTAAGCTTTGGGCCTCCATTATTTACTAATAGAAATTATATTTCGCGCTCATGCTTACATGGATATGCACTACCATAAAAAAGTTAACAATAATATAATAATGACATTACATCGTGTATCAAATTGATAAAAAAAACCGGTCGAGTGCGAGTCGGACTCGCGCACCGAGGGTTCCGTACACAGATGTGTACCGGTTCCTACCCTATTAATTCAGGAAAATCTCAACAACATGGTGCAGAAATTAACATGGTACACCTTCAAAGAAATGAAAGTCCTTTTTATTGAGCGAGATGATGTAATCATTAGTGAGATGATAACCAAATTATTTAAAAACAGCAATAAGTAATGAATAAACATGGGTAATTCGAAACACGTTAAAAACACACGCAACTGTGGATACTTTTGACATTTCACCAAATATTTTATTATGTATATGGACAATTATTTCTGACATTTTAGTTGTACTTATTAATATTATTTTTGAAACAGGTGGGTATCCAGAAGTGCTTACGAGTACCAGAGTGAGCCCAGTGTATAAGGGAAAGGGAGACAAGTGCGATGTTAACAATTATAGGCCAATATCAATAGTCCCCATAATTTCCAAAATTGTGGAGTCTATTCTCTCGTCTCATATGATGACTTACTGACTGATCGCCAATTCGCTTATCGGCAAAATATGTCCACAACCACAGCTGCGCTCAAGATATTTGACTGTATTGTTTCCGGGCTGGATGACAAATGCAAGATGGCAGGTAGGGTGGGTACTTTGTGACTTGTCCAAGGCTTTTGATGTTATTGATCATGAACTGCTTTTGGACAAGTTACATCATTATGGTATACGAGACTTCAGCCACAAATTAGTTACATCATTTTTGTCCAATCGGAAACAAGTTGTCAAATTATCCGTGAGTGGCGAACGACTCAAGTCTAGTGCCGGCAGCGTGAATATAGGAATCCCTCAAGGTTCGGCGTTCGGAAATAGCCTTTTCCTAACGTTTATGAACGACCATTCTACTGCCGTCACGGCTGGCCTCTCTGTACTATTCGCGGATGATACCACGGTGGTGGTTAGCGCGCGTTCATTTGAGCAAATCGGACAGAGGATTCATGACAGATGTGATCAACTGCAGAAGTGGCTCTCTGCTAATGGTTTACTCTTAAATATCGCTAAATCCAATGTCATGGTCTTCTCGGGCCGCAGAATTACTATTCCCCCGTGTGTAGCAAACAGCCCGATGCCGATAAGCGAAGAATGTAAGTTCCTTGGTTTCACTCTGGACTCTAACCTTAACTGGAAGTGCCATGTAGACAAACTATGCGACAGATTGAGTAGTGCAGTCTTTGCTTTGCATAAGCTTAAGCCACTTATATCTAACGACGCCTTGAAGTAGGTATATTTTGCCCATTTTTATTCCCTGACGTCGTATGGCACACTCATTTGGGGAAACTCAACGGATGCCAACAGAGTGCTGCTCATGCAGAAACGTGCCGTGCGTGCGATGATCGGGGAAAACTCGAGGATTTCGTGTAGAGGACATTTCTCAAATCATGGTATTATGACGCACTACTCACTCTACGTTTTCGAAATTATAATGTTCGTAAGGAACATTATATCTAACTTTCATAAAGTAAATGTTATTGGCAAAACACTCCGCCACACTGGGCGTTTGAGAACAGTTCCCCGTCGCATGGCACTTGCAGACAAAAACCCGCGTGTCATTGGACCTACCTACTACGAACGACTGCCCGCCGACCTCAGACTAGAACCCTCTGACGAAGCATTTCGACATTATATTTATTTAACGAGTATTATTCCTAAATTGTGTACCTATTTAATTTGTTTTTATTCGTTTTTGAAATGGACATTAGGTAATTATTAAGTAAATGACGATTCGTAGTGGGAGATAATATATTTAAATTTGATTTTCTTTTTGATTATTTTTTATTTTGTTGATATTGTGTTATTTTTATTGTTTTGACGATTATGATAACTATTCTTATAATTTTGACATGTAATTCATAATTCATTTATTGCAAACTACTAACTACCACCAAACAAATAAACAACTACTACTAACTGATTTGTATTTATGTTTTGAAATTTGTATTTTGAAATGGACATTATTTTTTCTGACTGATGATTCCGAATTGAAGATGCATTTATTTTTCTGTGTACTTTTTATCGTGTTTTGTATTACTCTGGTCGACATTATGTTATTTTTTATTATTCCTTTTATGACGATCATGATAACAATTCTTGTAATTTTGAAATGTGTGCAAATTTATAATGTAATTCCTTATCGTGAAATAAATTATCTAATCTAATCTAATAAATATTTGTACAGGAGGTATGATTTAATAAAACACTGAACAATATCTAGTTTGTTTGTTAGACTCACATAATAAATTAAATAAATCACTATTTCATTATATTTTCTCTAAAATTACAACACATACAACATATAAATAATATTTTACTAGCTATAGGAATATAACTGTGATTCATTTCACTTTTTAATATATTGTAAGTCTTAAGTGAGTCCAATTAAACATTCAATGTGCATTCTTTTACTAGCTAAATCTCTATCTTTTAACACTGATAACCTTGATAACTGTTTTACTCTTTAGAAATGTTGGAATATTGTCAGTCACGTCTTTGTCTGCAAACATGTCCTGAATATTAAATCCACGATCTGCCAGAATACAGTCGCCACTTCACATTTACTCATTAAATCACTTCTTTCTACTGTTTGTCTATCACTGACTGAACCGGCATATGCTGGAGAACAGTATGTTATTAACCTCCCCGGAGTAGCCCCAACAAGCACTTTAAGTGTATTTGCATGTTTATAGTTGCTCCAAGATGCCTGTTGGGCTGTAGGATTTTTTGGTTTCTGGACGTGAATTTCAGTACCATCTAAAATCACCCTAATGTTACTATTATAATTTCTAAAATGGTCAGGCGTGGTGTATAGTACTGTATCAAATTTTTACTCGGCCATATGTAATTTTGCCCAAAGTTGGTGATGTAATGAATATATTTGACAATGTTGTAGTGCTTTTATTAAAAAATCTGTTAATTCGAAAATACATTTATTTTGTCTCAGTTTCATCATTGTTAAAAAGAATTGATTTTTAGTACTGAGCTGAACAACACAACTACCAAAATATTGTATTTTGTGTGCCATGGGACTTAAAGTAGAATATAAAAAATTGAATTTTTCGTAACGATCAAAGCCTGTGTAAAATTGAATGGCTTTGTCATCATTTTTGAATCTATATGTATGGTCCCAAACACATGTTCCATATCAATTTGTGTACCTTTAGATAAGACTTTAAAATGGTTTTCACTGGGTACTACAAACTCTTTTATTTCAGCATTTTTTTTCTATTTCACTACCTATTTCCATGGAGTTTGGCAACATCTTTACATCATTGTTAGCTTCATGAGTTGATGGATTCGACGGTTCATTGTCTAGATTATGGTTTGCTAACGGAGTTGAAGGTCATGGTTTTGATTATGGCTTGTTGACAGAGTTACATTTTCTTCAAACTGTAACTTTCTCTCACACCTTCTTTCAAGCAAAGCAAAATAATTTAAAATAATTTACTTGTAAATTTACTTTGTCCATAATAGTCGTCTGATCTAAAATGCATCGAATTAACGAGATGTGTCCTTTGCTTTAAAGTTTTTAATTCTTAATACATTCTCCCAAGCCCTTCTACGCTTTCAATCTTTTGGAAAAACATGTACACCTTTATTTTTGCAGTTTAGGGCACTGCATTGTGTCATTTCTTATTATAATTATCTAAAAATAAGTGTTCGTTATTCACAATTTACAATAAATGTATAGGATTTGCCAGATGACAAGATGAGGTTAAGCATAGTCGAATATGCGACATCTGGCGTGATAAAAAGGCAGTTTTCTCCTCTGCGAAAACCTGCTTTATCTTACCCATGATAAGGCTCAAAGTAGTAGTAAATTGTGTAAAATAAAACTTCACCTAATATCATCGGTATAAAATGACACCTCAATGCCAATGCATGACGTTGCCAAATATCGTGTTATTGACAACTGTCTATAGGGTCACCTCATCATAAGTCCTTATTATATATAAAAAGTCTTTGCGTTAGGTATTCAGGTATCATATTTATTTTACCTATATCAAAACGATCGTGACATCTGATCCTAGCCTAGCCTATGTCAGAGAAAATCATTCATTAGGTCGTAGTAAATCGTAGTAACACCTTATGGGTTATACTCTTTTACGAAGTGAGAGCATTAGGTACTTTTCTCTAGAGATTGCTGTGGTTATACGCGTAACCGTAACCACATCCGGAATTACAACCAGATGGTGTGGTAGTAGGCGGCCCACTCTGCCAAGATCTGGGTTGGATAAAAAAAAACATTTTTTACCGAACCCAGATCACTTCAAAGTACCTATTATTTCATAGTTATGTAATTAATGTTTATCTACACCCATACAGTAAATCCTCTTTTATGTGTTCAAAAAGTGTAGGGAAGCACCAACTTTACAATATCGCGCCGGTCCGGGGCGGAGATGGCCATAACAGCATCAAAAACTGTTATCGTTATGGCCATCTCCCGCCCATAACGATACAGGCTCGTGCTCATTAGACTTCAACGGGCTCACGCTCGACCTCACTAGACTTGCAACGCAATGGTTCCTGAACACATGAAAGAGGATTTTATATACGGATGTAGATAATAGTACATTATGCAACTGGTGTATAAGAAGGGTATAAAAAGGCGAGTGGTGTGGGTTGCGATGTGAGCCTTGGCGAACATCGCAAATAAAGACACCACGAGCCTTTTTATACCAGTTATACACCGTTGCATACAATACTTTTTCTACGACTCATTTCAGATACAAAGAAAACTACCTATTTTTCAGACTTTTCATGCGCCATATTTTCTCTTAGTAATTGTGCAACTTACCTACGCAATTTCTTCAGTAATGCTATATAACTTCTTCATGGATTTTTAAAAGAATCAACGTACCTACCAGTGGCGGCGCGTCAAAAATATTTTTAGGGAACCCGGAATTAATTTGCCTCTCTTATTCTTCATGAGCCGTAGTAAAAGAACTGGACTGGCTGAAAATTAGGCAAGCCGGTGGGAATCGAGTTGTATGGACATTCAATTAAGAATTTGGTGGGAAATCAAAAATATGACACTTTGTTTATGGTTTTTCTTTTAATTTGCTAGACTTGGCATCCGACCTAAACTGAATTCAAATCCGGATCGAATCTTAACTGTTTCGATTTCACAAATATATCCGAAAATAGATAAAACTTGTTAAAAAACACCAAAAAATATATAAATGTATGTATTTATATTAGTAAATAATATATTATGCATTAATTAATACATAAAAATTATAGCAAAGTTGCGTTAAGTTGGCAGCACTGATTTTAATCATAAAAGTTTCACTTGAACGCACCAAAGAATGACTACTAAACATAGTATTGGTAGTAGTCTGTGGCACCCAACTCTTCTTTAATTTTTCATTAAAGTAGGGTAAGGAGTGTGTTTTTGGGCAATAGACTAAATAGACTTTTTACAGAATAAATAAAGTATGTATTTATATTAGAGTTCATGATTGCTTAAGTCGCGAAAAAAGTACAGGAGTAGAAAAAGTAGTGTATGCAACTGTACATAATTAGGCCTTAAAACACTCGTATGATCCTATTATGAAACTCGCTGACGCTCGTTTCATAAAACCACACTCGTGTTTTATGTCCTCTCATTATGTATCAGTTGCATAAACTACTATTAAGTTTGAATTAGAATACATTTACTTTATTTTGTCATTTTAATTTTTCGCATAATTTGTTGCTACGGTGGGCGCTCTGCTTGCAGACGTTCTTCAATATAAACCCTTGGCATCAGCTACGAGCATAGCGCTACGAAAAAAATGGTGTCCCGTCCAAGGCCAGTGACACGCAAGAGTCGTTCCTACCACCTACCTTCCTACCTCTACGAGCATCTAGGCTACTAAGCGAAACTAGCGGCTCTGTGAGCTGTGGACCTCGCGAGTGTTTTTTTTTGTAAATTTCTAAATAACTGACTAATCAAAAAATTCTGTATATAGTTATCGAACCTACTAAATACGTATTACTATTTAATACGTATAATAAGCTCACAAAATTTCACGAGAATTGGTTGAGAAATGCGATCTGTAGAGGAGAACAATCGTGAATTCGCCGGCCAATACGAAAACATTTATGTTGAAGCTGAAGCGGAGACCTTCGTTTTACTCGATGAAAAACGCTATTACTTAAGAGTTGCTTAGCTTCGAATGGGTTAGAAATCGAGGCATTCATCGATCGACGTTTCAGGGGCGCGTCAAGGGCCTTCTAGAGATTATGATGCTTTCAAAATTACAACTAAGCGGGCCTTAGGCGCTTGGTTGGTGGCAAGGCGGTGGCGTGATTGCGACCCGATTGATAGTACCTATGATAAAATTGGTGGTGTTCTAACGGACGAAATGTATTTGGCATGATTCCAAATTTCCAATTGTCACATTCTCATGTCAGAACAAGTGTTCAAAGCAATTGTAAATATGATATCAGAGCAATATCTAACTTTACCCAGACTCCTTTTGAAATATGAGCCTCATACGAGATCTGATAAAGGGATGAGGTTGCAAATGATGAAGTAGTAGGTACACTCTCGAAAGTATCTGAATACGTACGGCGTTAAAGTGCAAATTCAGATAGTTTAGAGCATACTGAAAAGTACGCATATATTTATTGAAGGCGGCTGTACCTAATGCCCTCTCGCATTCCCGAATGTATGTAAAAATGTATGTATTTAATTGCGAGTCAAATATAAGTTTTATACGAGTAGCCCCAACATAGTCAGATTACAAGGTTTAGATTTAATTTCACTATGGAATTATATTTGTTTAACTTTCCTATATGTAAATGAATGTTAAACTAATGGATTTTAAATTAATTCATCTATGTTATTCCTGTGATCAACTCAAGTGATAAAATCATAGTTGTTTTAGGCTTTCGAAAACGTGCTACTCGTGCTGTATAGAAATTACCGACCGAGCAGACAGAGCTTTAGAGCGGAAAATTTAGGATTACATTATAAAGTTTATATGTATTGTGATGAAGAGCCAAAATACCTGTGTCCCTTCAGATTTAACGAAAATGGTATTTGTCCAGTCTCTAACATATTTTAGCAATGTATACCTACCAATATTGTTTTTACAAGTCTCATACAGGTGACTATAAAAGGCGAAGTAATTTGAGCGTTTCCCGGTTGGCGATGGATACGCGGATGCGGGGCAATACCGGCCCGCTTCTCCGCAAATGTAGCTACCAAATACTGACAGTATGCCAATAAGAAATCTAGGCGACGTCAGTACTCTGTCGGGAATGTAGAAAATAGCGCAAACAGCTGGCGAATCACGTAACTTTATGTACTAACGGTAGATAGATTTTACTGTCAATTTTGAAGTATGAATGTATGAGTTATATATTTATACTGATAGTTAAAATTTGACATTAAAATCTATCTAACGGTAGTAAAAAAGTTATGTGATTACCCCGCAGGTTGCGCCCCGCCAAGTCAGGAAGAAGTCTTAAATCAATCAAACCCATTTTAAACTGAACGTGCCTCCCAGTGTGTTTCCACTCACATCTGCTGTAAGCATATAGGCGTAATCTATAGCAACTCCCATATCGAAGCAATGTCTATTAGGAGAGAGGATCCTTTATAAATAGTTTTATTCTTTCTGCTTTTTTTCCTTATTGCCATTTAATATGATACGCACGGATTGATAACGATGTGACTTTCTCTCTTAAGCCAGATGTACACATTGAGCCAAGATACTTGCGTCATACTTAGCTGTATGTTGGTAGTTTTTACCGGTAGTTCGTGTTGGTTTAAAGGTACAGTCAGATAACTCGTACAGTTATTCATATAAAAAGAGTCGTAAAGTGGTAGACCAATTTGATTCCTGTCTGTATTTAAAGAAAATTTAGATATAAATGTATTAACCCAACCCGCAGGCATACGAATAGAGCTTGAGTTATATTTTCATGTCACGTCACTGGTGAACTCACTGGGCATATACCTAAGTTTTCCTATTTATTTTCATCAGGCCTCTCAGGTTCTTGTTTCGTTCTTGTAAGATAAATGGACTATAAGGTAAAGGACGCACGATTGAATATTATATCGAAGTTGTTTACATAACTTAGTAGTGAAGTAATTGACTCGTTAATATTTGGTTAGAAAGCTCGCCCTTCGTTCGCGGTGGGGGCCGGAAATTGCTAAGCAACGGTCTAATGATGTGCTCGGCACTCACGTAGCCACACATTGCATCCTACAAACTTCTGAACCATTACGAGTAAGTACTAGTGACCAAGCATAGAATTTACAGGTGCTAACCGTACTAATATTTATCCACGGACCAGTAATATTTCCGTTTGTTTATTTCTGTGTAGCAATAATTAAATCTATTTAGCCTAATAAAGGTTGACTCGTGGAGAATAAATGCGGTATACTCTTACTTGCCATAATTTCATTTGGCCGAATTTCATCTGCCATATTGCTGTTTCTTGTAATTTCGTATGCTATACTCATTGTTTACTATATTAATCATATGCCAGAATTTTTGTTTCCGATAATATCAATTCCAATAGTTACACATTCTGAAACAATTTTGTTATTTAACGTATCTTAGTCATTCTCGATATATGAGGGAAAATGTAAAAAAAAATACTACGAATAAGAAGTTTACCAAGGGAAAACATGGACATATTATATAACATTAATGTCAATGTATATTTTAAAGGAAAAATATAAGCATAGCTCCATCTAGTTTTTCTTTTTTTATCATCAAAAACATTTTTATACAAGTTTGTAATGTAATCACCTTTGCATGTATTTTTGTTTTATAAATTCCTACGCGATTATGCTGAAAGTACCTACTTTCAAATAAAGAAAAAAAATTAAAATCCGTTCACGCGATAAAGAATTATCCTTGAAAAATTCCTATACAAATTCACCGATAGATGGCGCTGTACCGATGGCGTTCAATTTCTACAACATGTCGTTAAGATTTCCCTAAATTAATTGGTGAGCGACTCGCACTTGACCGGTTTTTTGAGTTTCGAACGCTCGACTCTATCACTCGAAAGCTGTCAAAAACAAAGACATGTTATTTTTAAAATTCGGGCGATAGAAAATTTAAAGTCGAGTGGTAGGGTCAAGGAACCAAAGTATGAATACTTAAGCGACTACCTAAATTTAGTTTTTTTTTCCGAGTTTCTTTACATAGTTTGTTCTATTTTTATTTTTCTATACGATTAAGTATATTGTCGAGATTGGATTCTAATTATTTAAAATCTTCTATCACAATACAGTATTTTTCTAAAAAGGATTTTATGCCAGAATAGGCCAATTTGCCCAGAAGTTGAACAGTGTGCCCTGATTCTGAACAATTTGACACTTGACTTTGACTATTTGTGATTTTGAATTTGATTTTTTTTGATTTGATAGTTCAGGTTTTGGTTCCCGTTGTCTATAAAATGAACGAAGCAAATCAACACTAGGTTCACTTATTGGAATAGAAGTCAAAATATGAACTAGTTTATTTTATTGGTTCATTATTTGGGCACAGGTTTTTGGTGAACAATCTAGGGGAGGCCTTTGTCCAGATGTGCAACACTCCATCTACTAGGATAAATAAAATAAAATTAAAAACGTGGTGCTTTTCATAGAAGCCAAAAGTTGAACTAGTTAATTGTATTGGTTCATGTTATTGTCACAGGTTGACTTTTTTTGAACATTAGTGCTTTTCATACTAGACAAACCGCAAAATAATCATGTTGGGAATCAAAAGCTACGTTCAACTTCTGGTAAAAAAATTAACGGCAAGAAACGATTAATGTAAGCTATTAAAGTTCTATTTACCTTTGCTAGAAAGAATTTATATCAGCATTTGAAAAAACTATACCTTGTCCGAAAGTTGAACGCCGCCGCCCGCGACTTCGTCCGCGTAGATTTTAGATGGTAACAAAGATATAAATGAGGTTTATTTGTTTCTGTTAGTTGTCTGATGCTATTAATCTTTTGTGAAAAATTTCTCAAAAGAAAAAATAAATGTCCGCCATCTTGGATTTGAAAACGGATGTCATTTTCGTAATCGGCACCCCGAGGAACCTCGAAGATGACACCCATATCTATTTTTAAGAAAAATAATTGTCCGCCATCTTGGATTTGCAAATGCATGTCGTTTTCGTAATCGGCACCCCGAGGAACCTCGAAGATGACATCTATATCGATTTTCACGAAAAGTAAAGATTTGCTCCCCGCACAAACTTGGAACCCCCTTTTTACTCCATTAGGAGAACAATTTAGAAAAACGCTGAAACATGTTTTGTTATATTTAAACAGAGGGACTATTTATGAAGTTTCAAATCTCTCACTTCAAAAAAGATTTGCTCCCCGTACAAACTTTGAACCTCCTTTTCACCCCTTTAGGGGATGAATTTAGAAAATCGCTGAATTTTGTTTTGTAACATTTAAACAGAGAGTCTATTTACGAAATTTCAAGTTTCTAAGTCCAAAAAAATTACGTTTCCCATACAAATTTTCATCCCATGGTTTACCCCCTTAGGGGATGAATTTCGAAAAATCCTTTCTTATCCCTAGCCTACGTTATAAATGTAACCGACTGTGCAAAAATCAATTCTCTAGTGTTAGTAGTTTCGGCTGTGCGTTGATAAGTCAGTCAGTCAGGACTTCTTCTTTTATATATATAGATAAAGGGATTAATCAAGAATTCATATCATTCAAAACTATGCAAGCACACGTGTTATTCAATTTTATACGGAATTTAGAGCTTCAACTAGGAAGTGCGAATCTCAAGTAGATCTCCATACAAATTGAATTTTTGGTGCGAAGCCTAGACGCGACGACCGCTCACACCCGCATGCGCGGCGAAACGTCCTGGAAGTAACTACCTCGGCAAAGAGATGCCGCTTTAGAAAAAAGATATCCCGACCACGTTAAATATGCCACTATTTTTATCAACTATTGGGGGGTGTTCATTTTTTGGTGCCTTTATCCTATTGACCACTCGTATTCAATTTCATCAGTAGTAATTGAGTAAGGACCTACTAAGTAGTTCATCCTGAATCTATTTACTTCCTACTTGAATTTAATATTGGTTACGCTAATAATATTCACCTTAATAAAGCACTTACATTACGACAATTCATTCAATCATGATGTCATTGTTATAAATAACATAGCCTCAAATCCAATACTATAAATTTTTCACACGCCATATTATTTAATATAAAAAATGGCGCCAACACATACAAAACAAATTATAGTTACTAAAATTATTGAAAACCATTATACCTAATTATTTTTAAATTAAACGGAGAGAAGGAATTTGACATGTTTATGTTTATCGTACACTTACACTGCAAATGCACTTACATATTAAAATGATTATGACGAAATTTAATCTCTATTTCGTACTTATTTTAAATACGAATTTCAGTAACCGGCAACGAAATGCAAAATATCGATAATTCTTGCTTGCTTTCGAGTGATGACTCTTAAAAATAGCGTTTATTGCGATCATGTCAAAAAAATCAATTTAGTAGAACGAATCCATCATCCCCGTTTATAAGTTTCAGTGATGCGCTAAAAGTATCCACTTAATTAATCTTTAACAAAGATCAGGAGTTTTATAACGGCGCGGACCAGTTACGAAACTTTATAATATTTGTCTTTTGTGCTGTGTTTTCGATACCTAAACAACAATAATTAATTAAATGCTGGCTAATAGATGTAATTATAAGGATTGCATTATATTTTTAACCTAGCTGCTACCAACGACTTCGTACGCGGTTAATTTATAGCCTATGTCTTATTCTAATGTTTAAACGTTACTGGAAAGTTAAACAAAAACCCTATTTAATACAGTTGCTCAAAAAGTGGCACTTTATGTAGCTGTATATCGTGCGCAAAGTTGGATTTCGCGCACTACTAGTGCTTTTTACTATTCAATTTTTTTAAACTGTTGATTCAAGCCATACATCCAACCAAAGAGTTTTAGGCTCAATTAGTTAACTTATTTATTTAATAAAGCTTTTGGCATTAAAACTATACTTCTATTATATTTAAAACATAAAAATTGCATATTCGACAAGTTAAAGGGTTATCGAATATTAAAAAATTTAAAACGTTTTTCAAAACGTTGCCTCATTGAGTAGACTAATGACTGGAAACGTTTATTATGTGTGACCTCCGATTAATAGAGTATTATGCAAGACCGCCGCGCCGGATGAATGAACGCTTGTTTTATTTCGCCAAAACATACATTTATTTACAAATAAATCAAATAAAAATTAATTATAAAATAAAAATGAATGTTTTTTCATGTTTAAATGTAATTAAACTACCATGTGATATGAAATTTCTCCCAAAATAGATTTATACGATTGTTCAATAAAATGTATTGTAAACTACGCCAGATGTAGACCAGGAACGCGCAAAGCCCACAATGGCAAGTAAACAGATTTAAACAGAGAAAAATAATTACCCTGTAACTTTATCATACCGATCTAAGGCTTCATCATAAGGATTATTTTTTGCAAAAAAACATACTGTCAGAAATAAAAGAAAGACCATGCATTTTAACATTTTAAATACAAAATTAATCAGTTTATCACGTGTAACGGGTTCGATTCCCGGTTCAACCATAAAATTATTTAAATATCTGTGAATGCAATTTAAATTGTTTTTTAAATTCAAATAATGTCTTCCATCAGTAAAATGTTTCAATTACAATATTCAAGGTACTTTCCCTGCATGTGGCATAGCCGTAGGACGCCCTGTAGACTTTATACGTATTTCTTGCGTTTTTTTTTATGTTATGAAAGTAAATGAACGATAGGATACAATAATAGTCAACAAACCATCTTTAAGTTCAATCTTGTCTTATTTAATATATGCCATTGTTTTGTCTGAAATTTAATGGGTTTCTCGTACATCAATCATTTTAATAAAGGTGATATAGGTCCAAGAAAAAATGAAATAGGTGTAAAAACCAATTAGAGGTTTTTTGATTATATGAGCGGTTTTTTGATTAAGTAAATCCAAAGGTCGATCACCCAAGAAGCGGTTTAAATTGGCAAAACGATCCGAAGGTTTTAAATCGGAACAATTAATTAATTTTCAATTTGGAAGTTTACATTATCTCCCTCCTAGCATTCATTATAATAGAAACAGAGATTATAAAAGATTGAAAATTGGAAACTAAAAATGACCAAACAAACATTACTTAAGTTATGTAGTTTTTAAAAGCATCGAGTTATCATATTTGACATTTATTAGTAAGTTCGGCTTACCTTTATTCGTACGCAAGTGAAGTTGGTAGAGCCTCTCCCGTCTTCCGTGTTGTCCGCGGATGGTTTCTGATAGCAAATGAGAGATTGGCTGCGCCCGTCGGCTTATATACGGCGCGGCTCCCGTAGCCCTACGCGTAGGTGAGCAACAGCTACGCACCTACGACGATCAATTTGAAATTTGTTATCAAAAACAAATCGAGTACGAAGTTTTCGGGATGAGGTATTTGTTTATGAATTATCGTGGTTAAATTGATTATGAAAACATTTATTACATATGCGTATTTACAATTTTTTTAATGAAGCGAATCTGGGGTAAGTCAGTTGATTTCTCTAAAATTTACGTACAAAATTAAACCAACCTGGGATTGGTCGATCAGATTCTTGAACAAATTTTACACCCCCAGTCCATCCCTAGGGCGATCCTATCTCCTTCTACGAAATTTAAACTATTTATGTCCATAACAAATTTCATCTAAATTGTTTCAGTTCCAGGAGTTTAAGCGTAAAAAGTTCACACAGAACAGACACGTTTTATCAGTTCCTTACATTATAAATCATCGAGGTTCCTGGGGGATCCGATTACGAAAATGTCATCCATATATATGTATACCTACATACGTAGAAACAAACTTACGGGTCAAACTGGGAACTTCCTTTTTTGTAGACGGTTCAAAATTATGCTTAGTACGCGGGCGAAGCCGCGGGAAAAAGAATATTATAAAATCTATTTTTATGTATTGTAATATGTGTGCAATAAACAATTTGAGCTTGAGTTTAAACGCGAGAATTTGTGAGGATTCTTGAATGTTTGTTAGGTACTCTTTCACGCAATAGATAACTATCGCCTTTTGATGAAACATTTCGACTATACGTGTAACATATAAGATAGAACAGCATGCTATTTACATAGAGCACACGCCGGGTTCCGGAAATCAAGTTCTACAAAGAAGTTTTGATATTATGGTACCTACGTGCAGTGCATGTTTTCGTATTCGAGCGCTCTCAACGGGTTTTGCAATAAATTTCATTTTCATTTTCATTTTTCATTGTCACTTTAATGTAATATTACAAACACACTGTTAATGTCGTATATGTGTAGTAAAACTGTATTACGTTAGCGTTAAAGTATATTATCCAATGAAATAAGTGTATAATTCAGTGTCAAACTCAAAAGTAATCATAATAGTACTGTACGCATTATGGAATTTTTTTGGCGTTAAGTACTCGTACTTTCTAAACACCGGTATACCTGATGGGGTGAGCCATGCAATTCATCATATACCGAATTATCGCTCAGCAATGTCAAGATAGAGTCTAATAACAATTTGGAAATGAATGGCGAGCAGCGATTATGCATAGGTAAACAGATAAACTTGTCAAATGCTTGTATATTGAGTGTAAGTGCCAACCTTATCTTTTTATGAACAGTAGGTACTGTCGTCGTGATATGTGGTCTGATTTATAAAAAAAAATAGACCTTGATCCGTAGATAAATGGTGTTGTGTTCTTGGTGACGAGTATAAGGACGCCGGGGCTGCCAAGGTTGCGTGTCGAGAGTGAGGGAGCTGGATGAAGCAGCGCGATTGGGAAGTACAGAAAAGCGGTCTACTTTACAGTAGAGGGTCCACAGTCAGTTCCAGTGTTGTGTTCCTGCTGGCCGCGAATGTCAACAGAGCTCCCATGCGTCATGTTGCAAGTGGACATGTATTAAGCTTTATCAATAAAAAATATTCTAAAATCGCTATGTTATCTATTTTTCTTCTGTCACCGTCGTGTTATTAAAATGATCTTATCATATTTTCCCAATATGTACTATTCCAATTTTTACGGTAGTTTGGTCATATTTTAGAGTAGTCCACTATCTGTGTGGCTAACAGGTAGTTTTTAGGTTGAGAGCCTTCGGGATCCGACTTAGGAATCGATCGGGCTCAGAAAAATAGAATAAAATAGAAAAAAAGGAATATTTATTAAAAATCCTTATAGCTATTTTTTACATTATGCTTACTACATAATTAGATAAATTGTTGCATGCGCCTAAATTCGGATTGGAAAATAAACGGTAAGTAGTTCGATTTCAATTTATTACGATTATCCGGGAATTCTACAAATTCCTTTATAACAGTTATGCTGCTATATATTCATTCACATGATCGATTTCTATCAACTTACGGAAACATCATCTGAATGTCTGAAGAGAAACGAATGATTTAGTCACTACACTAGATTTAAAAGAAGAAAAGATATAGTACGCAACGCGCGGCGACTACAGCGTTCAAGTGCAACAAAATAAATATGTAACTGGTGGTATCTGCGTGTTTTGTTATTCTGATGATTCTATGAACGTATTAATCGGTGATTCAATATTAATGGCTATAATTGAAGACTGTTATAAATAATAATGCTTAAATGTTATTTATCTGAAAGGAGCTAAATTACTTAAGTTATTTATACATGGCTTTGGTCTGACATCGAGACAAATCATTACGTGATTTTACGATGTCTTATGATAATTATTGTAATTAATTGTTTATCCCTGAAAAAAAAAAAAAAAACTGTTCATGGTGAATCATCATAAATTACCGCGATCAGTGATAGAATAGAAAACATTCATTTGTTGCTCCTCAAAACGCTTACTACAATTACTTTCTGTCTCTCATTAACACATTCACATCCGCTTCTCTAAATGTACCTATCCTTATGAGCTTATTTATCTACATGACCATGAAAATACCGAACTTATTACATGTAATTTTACTAGTTTATGGGAATAATAAACATATAATTTTACCAGGTCAAATAGACACGGGTTACAGTTTCGATAGTTACGTTACACATGAACTATGATAATGGTAGTCCAATTTCCAAGAAAGTGTTTTATAATACAAAAAACTAACTAGGGAAAACTCGTGAAATGCAATTCCTGTGTCAACATAATGGAACCGATTTGAGGGAACTTTGGTACACAAGTAAATTCATATTATAGATTAACACAATGGCCAATGATATATGAGTCGACCATGCCTCTACGTGTGATTTCCGCTCGTAGTGGGAACACGTTGCTGTGAGCTACGGTGTAGCACACGTAGTGGGAACACGTTGCTGTGAGCTACGGCGTAGCACACGTAGCGGTGCTTGGCCTTGAGTCTTGACCCACTTCCATCAAATTTTTAAAAGATTTTATGATGATTGTGTTATTATCTTGGCATTTTGGGAATAATTTAATAAATTTATGTGTATGGATTTCAAGAGTAGGTAATAAAAAAAACTGGGACATCATAACTCCTTAAGTCATACATATTTAATATCCTCATTCATAACTTTTTTAATCATAACTGTGACTTCTATGCGATTTACTATGTACCGTTGTCACAGCTCACCCATTTTTATATGAAAACTGTCAAATGTCATTTGAACTTTTTGACAGTTTCCATATAAAAACGGGTGTGGGGTGAGATGACAGGTAAGGACGAGTCGGTTTGCGAATAACAGCCAGAAAATTAATAAGGCTACTAACGATGATGGAAAAAGGACACAGTTTGTTACGTTATTGACGCTCTTAAAGATTTAAGGATTAGGTAAAAAAACCAAACACGAAAAAGTTAAAATATACGCAAATAATTTATTTAATTCAAATTAAATTTCGCGCGTAAATGCTTCAAACATTCCATGGTAAATGATTTTTGTCTGCATCACAGAAATAATATACATTAAGTTTCATTTATCATAATTTCTCATCAATCAAAACCCTTTTTTTATTTTATAGATATTTATTAATGTTTTCAAACAAATAGAATGCAAAACAACTATTAAGCGACGGACAAAAATAGACCTTGTATAGGTCCATGTCCACAGTTCCTACTTAATCTACTAGGTACTTTTGATGAAAATGAAAGTTATACGGATAAGTTTACACCACACTACTAATGTGTAGAGTAAATATTTTTGTGAAGAAATATTATTAAATAAATATTTTGTGGACAATCTTACACCAGTAATTAACCCAGTCCCCAACTAGCCAGAGCTTGTACTATGGGTACTATGCGACGATATATATACTTATATAGATAAATAGATACTTAAATTGAAAACATTCAAGACTGAGGAACCAATACACGTGCTCATCACACAAATAAATGCCCTGATACCTAATTTAGTGTTTATTTCATCTTATTTCATTTTTGTGTATTGTGTAATGATTTAACACCAAATAAATATTTATTTCTTTCTTTCTTTCTTTCTGATCGGGATTCGAACCTGGGACCTCCAGCGTCTACAAGTCTAAAAGTCCACTGAGTTTGAGTGAAATTGCAATTACCTATGGCACTGTTAGCGACTGCTAAGCACACGTGACTAATTATGGTTAGGTACTTACGACTACTTACCACCTGCTGATCTAAGTTTTCGTTTGACGTAAACCCACTTTACAAATTACCCGTGCGTAAACTGACAGAGTTTCTAGCAATTGAGGACATTAAGTAAACGTCACGTTGGGTCAGTGTCGAACACAGGGACGTTTATCTTATTAATGCAGTCGCAGTATTGATACATATTAATAATACAAAAATGAAAAAAAACATCTCTGTAATTTATTTCATAATAACGCTAGCTACATGGGTTTTAAGTCCCGCGTTAGATTAATTAACTGGCGTAGTAAAGTCGATCAGGATACGCTGTTAATTAACCAGAAGGCGTCGTTTGCCGGCTTCGTCCAATGAGAAAACTTTACTTCACCTGTCAGTTGCTTTTTATTTGTCAGGGTAATTATGTAACTTTTCGAGCGTGCATTAATACCAAGGCGTATTAACTACGCTAAGACATGTGGCTTGCTTGGTATTTACCTATGTGTGAGGTCAGAAAAGTTTATTTTTTGCCAGTAATTAGAACATATTTATTTTCACACCCGCGGGGTAATCACGTAACTTTATGTACTACCGTTAGATAGATTTTAATGTCAATTTTGAAGTATAAATTGCTGAGCTAATGTCATGTTTTTTGTACCCGACGCTAGTACATAATTGAATGAACGATTGAATGGAAATCCCATACTAAAGTGAGAAATTGATCAAATGATTGGAAACACGTAACTTTTTGATGGTTAAATTGTACGGTATAAATATGTCAATTACTGCGTGACAAAGTCATCGTCAGTCATCGTGTCTGTCATGTCATAACAATGAATTAAACAAAGATTTTGGTCATGATTCGAGTTTATTAATTAGTGAAAATGCCCCAAATTTCCTTGAAATGTCTTTAAAACACACGATCGAGTTTAAAATTCCCTAAGCACTTTAAATAAAACGAAAAGTAAGTAACAACAAATGTCATGGTCATGTGGTATTTATTTGCTCACATTCGTATTTACTAATATATTTGGTATTATTATGTGCTTCTTTTCAGGATGTACGTAAACCAGATTCCCTATCTCTTGGTGATGATGCGATACTGCAAGATGCAGAGTGGGAGAGATAAAACGAGGGAAACTATGAAGTAACATGAACCAAGCAATAGCGTGCCATATTTATTCATCGCTGAAATATAGAAGTGTTAATTTATAAGTATGTACTTTTTCATATACGTGCCCCGCGTGTCGATGTATGCTTGTCGATTTATGAAAAGTAATAGGACGACATAAATTACCGACCTGTAGCTACCTAGTCTCCGAATCCTTTAAACATGAGTTTATTAAGTCCACTTGGGATGCTATTTCTTTCTTCCTTTGTAACCAGCATGTAATGTGAACCTTCGGTATGTACATAAGATATATTATATCCCGCGCCTCTACTTGCTTTCCCTAGCAAATAGAGTAATACTCCGGCGGATCCGCGCGGGTAGGCAGGTAAAGTAAGACAAGAGTTATACACAAATGTCAAATGTTTTAGATGATACAACGAGATTGCGAAGCCGTCGGTGTTGCTGGTGAGTTTTTAATTCCGCGCGGGTTTACTGCCAAGAAAAAATCCTACTCGCATGAAGAGAGAAGAAAGTTGTATAAAGACATGATGTTATTTCTTAATATATTTTTGTATTTTTTCGCTGTTGTTTACATTATTTAAATACGTAAATAATACGTTTCGTCATTCATTAGGTGTAAGCAGGTACATATGAATACACTATATTGAAACGGTGTGTATGCTATTGCATCGACTTATGTTCATTAAATTAAATTCTTCTTTAACTATGCAAATAGAAAGAAGAAGGAGTTTAATTAATACTCTTACTCTTTTTTATTCAAACGGTACGAGTAGCGACGCGTGGGCAAATCTATAAACCTTGTGGGGTGTAGATAGATTACTATCAAGGCACATATCGCACCCAAAGCAGTCTATAACGCTAGCGCAGAGCAATAAATTTGGCAAGAACAAGAAGCCAAGGGACTTCATCAGTACCGATTGCGTAGTTGAGCTCAAAATACATTAATCTCGAGTAATGTTGTAGATGCAATAATGTAATCCATGTGTGAAAAGATTAATATCACGTTATTGGTCATGATTATAATTTTATATGATATTTATTGTAAAATACAAGTGCTGCCCAACGTGTGCATGGATAGATTATAAAGACTGAGTTTCTCTCAATCACCTCTCAATAAAATAGCTAGTAATGTATATACAATAACTTATTCTACTTGACGCTAGATGTCTAAGTTGAACCCATTTCGTTTCATACAATAGCAACGGTAAAATCCGGTAGTCTTCTTCTAGCATTAAGAGGCTGGATAGCTACTTTAACTTTTAAAAATAATAATTTGACACGTCGTGTCAGTCAACATTTTAGAAAAAATTAGTACAACAAAATAAATACATTTTACAATTATTATGTAATATTTAGTCCAGAGCAATATTAAACACTTATTTGGTGAATGTCACGTATAAAAAACATTTTTTCATAATGGCTCGTATCGAATAGTTGGCTATGGTAGTTCACTTAAGTAACGACTTTATCTGCTACAACGCGCCAAGGGTAAGTAATTTTATTACATATCACTAATAAATAGTGTGCATATTACAACATAACACCATGGCATAACTCATTATCGTTAGCTGAATAGACGTCCACTGCTGGTCATAGGCCTTTCCCGGAAAATGCCTTGCTGATCGGTCGCGTGTCGTCCCAGGTCTTTTGACTCTAAGGTCATCAGGCCACCTCGTAAGGAGCCTTCACTCACTGCGTCATCCGATACGCATTCGTCACTCGAGAAGTCGCTGGCGTGGGTTAAGCAGACACCATAGCCTATGGACGCTATCGACTCCTAAACAATCACAAGCACGTTGCCGCACATTATTGAGTTTAGGATTCAGGGACAGGGATATGTAAATGCGTATTTTGGTATTATAAATTGCGGACTTTTGAGACTATGGAGCGTGGGTGATACTGATAATGGTACTGAGTCAAATAGGGAATGTCCTTAATATAAAATGTAGTATTCTTAGTTTCTACTGCTACTATAATATACATAATCTATAGCTAGGCTCATGATAATTCAGATGCTATTTCAAGATGTTCATACTATGCTCTAACTTCTTCTTTCAGTGCAGCAATTGTGAATTGCGTATTTTTAGGCAACGTGTTAAAGATGACTATTTCTTTGATCAACACATGGTTATGATGATAATTGGATAAATTGAAAATCTATAACCGCCACCCTGCTGCCTGGTCCACAAGATCTCCTTACCTCAAGGCAAGTAAGTTTTTTTAGTGAGTAATCTCTAAAATACAGTTTAAAACAACCAGAATAGGGATATTGTAATTTTAAAGGAGGTTACCTCATCAAAAGTACTCGTAATTTCCAGTGGAGCTATATCTCCTTCTTCGTCGTTACACTCTTGACAGAATGGTTGTGGCCGTCTAACGTCTAAACACCTGGCACTTTAGTACAATGGGCAGTTCATTGCGGCCTTAATTTGATCAGCCCACCTCATGGGGCACCCGTCACGTGGTCTCGTGCCCACGACTATGCCCTGTAATGTGTCACATGCCGTTCGATCGACAGATGTCCACATCGTGAAGTGGAGCTACATAAGTGCCAAATTATTTCTTGCTTATTGAGTGGGGATTTACATCGTGGAATGAACAATACTTAATAAAGCGTATGTACCTATCTAGTTCTGATAGGAAACTGTTTTTAGAGCCTGTGGACGCTTTTCGTTTCAGGTATATTTCATGTGCTGCCAATAAGTCACAAAAACCGGTTCACTGCTTTCTTGAAGGACCAAACACACGCAACTTTTAGAGTTCCGTATTAAACAAGGAACTCTTATACAAAGTGCGAAAAGAATCCGTTTTGTGACGCATTTCTCATTCAGTTTTATATGGCACGTCACAAAACTGACACAAAATATTATATGGTAAATCGAGGACATTTTTAAAATGGAACCCTTATAGTTTCGTCATGTCTGTCCGTCCGTTCGTCCGTTCGTCCGTTCGTCCGTCCGTCCGTCCGTCCGTCCGTGCGTCCGTCCATCCGTCCGTCCATCCGTCCGTCCGTCCGTCCGTATGTCACAGTCGATTTACTCGGAAATTATAAGCACTATAATTATGAAATTTGGTAAGAAAGTGTATTCTATGAACCGCTATATAAAAGTAATGTGATATTAGAAAAATATATTAAACGAGAGTCCCGTAGCGGCGTCCCGACGCCGCTAAAATACGAAAATTCTCATAGTTATTCAGAAAAGGAACAACTAAAGGTACAAATACATTTCTTTAATTTTGTGCCTCTCTTAGGAACACCAAAAACATGTAAAAAGGGTTCTTAAAAATCGACAGTTCCTTTTCATTGTCACATTATGCCGGACCAAAACCATGCCTAATAGTAGACTGCTAGGTAAGTTAGTTTTCCGCACAACGTGGATGCGGCACATCATCATCATCATCATCGGTCGTTCCGTCAATGCTGAGGACATAATGTCCAATTCTTGCTGACCAGACTCCTCCATAGGCTCCTGTCACCCACCTTATGGATGGCCTCGTGCAGATATAGTTACAGGACACCACCAGTGATTTGGGTATTCCGTCTAGCGGGTAGTCTGCCTCGGGACCTCTGGCCCTCAACTTTTTCCGTCATAATATTTATCTACTGGCTATCCGAAGAACGTCGTGAGAGGTGTTCGAAATATATATGAGGATGCGGTCCTGACATACTGTCGATAGTCGACAGCTTAACGTAGCTGGATGGACTGGTTTGTTCGCCTTGCAGTCCATGGTATTAGAGATTTTCTCTCAAAATATTGAATTTGCGAAGAGCTTGTATAATTATAATTTTTGTTGAAATAAAAAGGTCATGAGGTTTGTATGCATGTATTGTAGATACCCCTTACACGGTTTTTGGGCGAGCGTAGTCTCCTGACACAAGTACATTTATTACTTAAAAGGAGATTCTTCTTGCTTTTGTTAAACTTTATTTTAACCAATAGGTATGAAAGTAAGTATGTATTGAATCGCACAAACGTGTTGCCCAACCAATATCCTCATAATTATGAGGATTCAGAGTGCTGACATTGTACGACCACGGTAAAGTAAATATAAAAGCGCCTTTTCTGCGCGGTATCGTTCATATCATACTTGGTATGTCTACTAACTATTGTAACTATTTTTCAGCTAAAATATGGCGTCCGTCGCTCTCAATACAGCTCCACCTCTGAAGCTCTGGCATTCTTGGTTGCCAGGAACACAACGCCTCATGTGTTAGTAATTATGTGTTATTGCTATATTATATACTATTATTATGGCTTCTCCAAGGAGTAGCATATTTCTCCAGTATTATGCTGCTCAAAATGTTTAACAAATCGGGGGTCATTATCCTCACAGCATCTTTCCGGTTGTGCCCTAAGGATCCTGGGGTCCACTTTGACACCTAATCCCAGAGTTGGCTTAGGAACTAGTTTTACTAAAGCGAATTCCATCTGACCTTACAAACCAGAGGGAAAACTAGACTCTGTTGGGATTTGATCGGTTTCCTCACTATGTTTTCCTTCACTGAAGCGCCATTGTTACATATTAAACGAAATATCATATAGTTTAAGATTGAAAGTGAAGTGTCTCACCGCTCGGCTACACTAGCTCGGGTGATGAACTGATTTGTGTTTTATCATATGGTTCCAAATGATTTTAACAAAATTTGACTATATATATTTTAATATTAAAGTTTAAATGTTTAACAAAAATAAAAATAAAATCATATGTTTGAGTGTTACAGACAAATAATTCTATAATATGCTACGTGGATTAGGTACAGATCTAAACGTATAATATTACAGGATATCACTAACATATTAAATTTTTTAGCTCTGAAATACGATAGAAGTTTGCAAGAGAACAACGTCAGCTAAAGGTTAAGCTATAATATATTGATATTGATATCTATATGTATATTATTCAGAAGCCTGCAGAATGAGAGTAAATTGTGCCTTGAGCTTTGAAAGAAAGTAGTACTCAATCATCAAGTGTTTCGAAGCTTATGGCCTGCCTATGTCTGACGGCAAGAAGACATCTTTAACAGGATTTGTCGCATCTCTCTCTCTCTCTCTCTTGCAGCATATTTGCATCCACTTCTGGACATATGCCTTGATGTCGTCCGACCATCTGGCTTGTGGCCTTCCCACACTAGAACTTACCGCTCGAGGTCGTCATGTAGTAGTATTCTTATAATTCAGTGACAAGAAAATACATACAAGAATACGTAACAACAATCATCATCATCATCATCCTAGCGTCATTCCGGTACAGTTGCATCCTAAAGGATGCCCGGGGTCCGCTACCTAATCCTAAGAGTTGGCGTAGGCACTAGTTTCTATACATAGTGTAATACATAACAACAATATATGAAAAAATAATATTAAAACTATCTTCAATATAAAACAGGCCCTTGAGGGAGGCGTACCGAGGATGCTTGCGGTATTTCCTCGCTATATCGCAATGCTGATACGTTCTGCGAGGAAGTCGCTAGGTCTTCGGTCACCCGTTACGTGAACCAGATGCCTCGCAATTTCAGTAAATAACTACTAACTCTATTCTATTGAGTAGCTCTTCGTACCTTATACTTATGTCAGTTTACATATTACTGTTATAATAATTTCGGATTGTAAAATGATGTATATGAATAGGTACAATTTAGTTTACAAAGCAACTTCTACAGATCATGTTTTTTTTTTTCAGGAATGCTTGAAAACTGCAAGCAGAAGGTTTACCACTACAAATTATGACTTGCTACGGTCTTCCTCGCAACGTTCAAATCATCGCGGCAGACCCAGAACGTAACGATACTTTATACATTCAAGAGCAATAGTAATGGGTATATACTTTCTCCATAGAAAAATCGATACAAAGTGTACCCGTTATTTTTGGTACTTGCTTATTTAGGTAGTAATAAATGCTATTTATGTGTTGGTTTATTATTATAGAAAGATCCCTAATAAAAAAGGATTTAAATACTTTTAAAGGTATGAAGGATCCGACGTATTTCTTACCGAAAATAGTCGTTCTTTACCCTTATTCCATATGTCTCTACCGACACATCCCGTCTGTTAGAGAAATGTGGACATTTTACTTTCTTCTCTACCGGTAGGGATATTATTTGGCTATTATCCGTGGTCCCACCAACCATTCCTTAACCGTGGTACCATCAGATTGTAACAACAATGGTACTACGGCTAATATTATTTTTTGTTACCCGTGGTACTGGATAGTAGACAATTTGGTAATTAATTAACAGTCATGTAGATAATGGTTACATATAATTTAAAGATCTTATTTTAATAACTGCATATATTATTATTTAGCCAAGTCGAGCAATACAAAATCACGGCTATTACCATCCATTTCTCGAAGCCATTCAGGCCATTTTCAGCCTCTTGTAATTTTGTGCTGGCTAAAGCTCCATTCATAATTTATTTCATTTTCTATTATAAGATTCAATTGAACTTGTTGTTTTTGAACGATTGCAGGTCATAGTTCATTAGTTTTGTCACTGACTGGCTGATCATTGACCATTATAATTGCAACGCAATGGTACTAGTAAACATTTATTTTACCGTATTACCATCAATTATACCAGATACCACGGCAATAAAATACTTCGGTTGTACCATTAATGCTACCATAGCAAAAAAAGAACCATAGAACCATCAATGGTACTATCTGATGGTGCCACGGTTAAGGAAGGCCTTCTGGTGGGTCCACGGATAATTTGTTTTATCCGTTGTCCTACCGTCGTTCTTGACCCATCGCCCTACAGTTCGAAACAGTGTTCGCAGGTGGGTCTACATGTCCCCCTGGTGGGTAATTGTTTTTGACCCGTTGTCGTCCCATTATAAACAGTATTCACCAGTGGGTCTGCGGGCAATTTATTTTTACCACGGTCCCACTGCATTAAGCGGTAAACATTAATTAAAAACTAGCTATTTTGTTTGGTAGAACTGCGAACAAGTAATATTTCTGACCTAACCAATTGTAACGAATGTTCGGTTCTGGCGCTTCGCCGGCTCTGTAGGCTCATAGTTCTGTTTAAACACTCCTCGCTTCGCTGCATTAGAGTAGAATACGTAGTGCAGTGGGACTATGGTAAAAATAAATTGCCCGTAGGCCCACTGAAGAACACTGTTTAGAGCGGTAGGACAACGGGTCAAAAAAAATACCCGTGGATCCACAAGGGGGACATGTTGGTGGGACCTCGGGTAATAGGCTTGTTTGCCAGTGTGCCAACGAGCGCAGCTAGAAAAAGTGTTGGTACAACTGCGACATTACAAGCAAAGCGACCGTGCCGCGGCAGCGGCCGGCGAAGCACCTGAACCGAACAGTCTTTTCTAACGACCATTTTATTTGCAACTTGTCGGGTCGCACAGTTTTACGAACACTCCTCCTAGCTTCGCTCGTCGTCGTGCCTACACCTCTTTTTAAGGATGGTCGTCAAACGTACTACTTTTATAACGACCACCCTTAACAGATGTAGGTGGACGTCAGTAGTTTCATTTGTAGCGACCCTCCGGGGGAGATGTTAGAAATCACAGGTAAGGATAGGATGGAACTTATTGCATACTGGTATCCCAGATATCTTGGCTCCCACTCCCAAGCCACGCCACAGCTCAATAGCACCCCAGCCACCTCTGCCTACCCTGGTGGGCGGTATGGGAGCCAGAAGGAAAACAAATTCCTGGGTCCCAAACAGCAGCAGTATGGGAGCCAAGAGGGAAAATCGGCGGTATGGGAACCAGGAGGAATAACGTTATCCCTGGATCCCGTTGGGCAGTGGCTTGGGAGAGACGAGGAAAAATACCACCGCTGGATCCCACAGGGCAGTTGCATGGAAGCATGACGGAAAAATATTTAGTTATCAATGGATGTTATGGCAGCCAAACGGCATCAAAATACATCTAATGATACCATGGGAGCATAGCGACAAAAACATTACGTTGCAATTCCATGGAATCATAGGCTTCGGCACCAAGTGGAAGGAGGGAAATCTAACGGTAAGCTACCAGGGTAAATGTAGTGGTAGAGATATATGGAATACGGGTAATGCTAGGCCTCTGCTCCAATATACTAAACTGTCTGTTTAACCAGTTGAACATATTGGACAACTTTCCTCTATTGTTTTGAAATGTATCGTAAGAATAGTTCATTTTATTTAACGTCATAATACTGTAATTGAACTTATTTTAAGTAACAAGTTGCTCGACTACTTTTTAAAAATTGAAGGAAAGTTATACAATATGTTCAACTGGTTAAACAGACAGTCAAACATATTGGAGAAGAGGATGCTAGGTGTCTATGGTCAGACTGATAGAACCAAGGACAAAGAAAATTACCTGTGGTACAATTATTAGGACTAACGGTGTAGGGCCACGGGCAAAGAATGATTTTTAGTTTATCATTATGGACCATTACGAAGTAAAGTCATGAAGCAATAATTAGGCAAGCCTACAGTGTGACCTTCAATTTGTCAGAAGTTTGTCAAATCCTTAGGCCCGGCACCCATTATTGGCACGGCATTGGCACGCCAAGGGATTCCTCCTCGGGCACGCCAAGATGTGGTTAGGATTGCCGGGGTTGCCGAGACGTCCTTAGGCATGACGAGGCATCCTTAGGCATGCGCATCCATCCTTAAGCATGCCCAGGCCTCATTAGGCATGCCGAGCATTCCTCGGCATTCCCAAGCACACCTTTGGCATGCATTGTCTATCCCGCTAGTCTAATGTGTGAGGCTGAGGAGCCCTTTGCCGTGCCGTGCCGATAGTGGACGCCTTTGCCTTCATGTACCTACTTAGTGTACACTGATGTCGGATCCGATTGAATTATAGAGAACATTCTGTCTATTGTGGATATTCAAGGAACGTCCAGAGCTATTATGTATTAAATTTGGGAAATATAAATGCTCGTTTCATTTCTGTTTGGGGACGTAGGTAGATTAACCCTCTTGATATGGCAAAAACGCCTATAGGTGTTACCTGCTTGCCTGGTGGTGTAGTGTGGTGTGGTGTCACGTACGTTGTCAAAGTGACCTTCGTGCTTTACACTAAAGTTCATATACAATCTCTTATGGAAAATGAGTTTGTTTGTAGGGATCACTGCCGTACATGACCCATGGCGATTAAACGGTTAACTAAAATAGGCAGGTTATGCCTACAATTCTTAAAATTTGAACCTTTTTGGACTGATTTGAAAGACTATACCGATATAAGATTATTGCAATAATAATATTGTTATGATAATGCAATTTCACCACACTTTTCATTTTATAATTCGGTGCGGGTCTAGGCTTCGGTGTATAGCCAACATTATTTTATTGCCTGACTCCTACTGCATACTAGATGTCAATATTATGGAATGCAAGTGAATTAACTGTCAACAAGTTCTCCTATTCGATACTAGATGGCATTTAGTTCTTTAAAATAAATATTATTAAATGATACAATATAAATTGATATATTTATTTATACCGATATTATTTAAAGACTTATTAAAAGAAAATAATTTAAAATATTACAAAGGTTTTACATCGTCACATTTACATTTGTCTTTCTGTCATACTCTCTCTGTAATAATGCGTTTTGTGTTTATCGGTTGCATGTCTAGTATTTGTGATTTAAATATAATAACTCGTGTTCATTTATCAAGATCACATTTTTCTTAATTTTAGATAAAGTGCTTTGAATTGGGTTATTATGATAGTAAATTTGTGCAAAACATTGGAAGGAACAACCATTCGTTCATTGGATCACCTTTGCAATAACAGAACGTCGAATCTCATTCACCTTGTGAACGGTACGGTACGAAACGGTGTTTCTAACGTTAGTACATAAAGTTACCTGGTGCGAATTTTTGACAGGCGTTCGAACGGTCGAAAATTGACAGTAAAATCTATCTACCGTTAGTACATAAAGTTACGTGATTAGCCTGCTTAATCATTCAATGTTGAGAAATGAATTTCTCTATTTACTCACACTATTTTGTTGTGTTATTTAATATTTAAACAATTAGCTTGATCGGATATTTACCGACGTTTAGCGTCATTTTTGCTCGCACTTAGTGTCTTTTTCATATAACGCGGTTCCATTCCAATAACACAACGCTTAAAAATATGTATGTTATTCTTAACGATGTTACTTCGTGACAAGTATTCACAGTCTACAGTCACAGTAACAGCGGTCACGGGCGGTGCGAGACGCTATGCGGTTGCTTAGACACCGACCGGTTCCACTGTTAGCGTGGTAACGGAAAGCTAAAAAATATCTATGTTTGTAACGTTGTTACTGCGTGACAAGTTTCAGTGTTATTTTTTAACGGAAGATCACCGTGATTTTTTCATCGTGAAGTTATTTATCTCTCATCTCTATTGTCAGATTTGTCAGGTTAGTGTCACAGTTGCGGTCTATCAATAATAGTAGTGTTGAAAATTAAATGATAAATAACAAAAATGCCCAAAACGTTCCCTAGTCAAGAGAGGAACATTATCAATAAAGTCTATAATAAACTGCTGATACAAAACACGCTTGGCAAATTAAACTATTTTGCTGCAACACATTTCATATTTAACATCAGAGCTTATAGCGCCCTCTTGACAAGCGTCATTATATTTCTGGTCGGGCTTTAGTAAAGTATCCAAATTATTTCCGTACGAACTTAGATGCCTTTAGAGATAGACTGTAGACCTTATGTTGTTGCAATAAGGTATACAATTAGATAAGTATGTCACAAGGAAGAACAAGAAGTCAGTAGCGAAATAAGAGCGGGTGGATTTACTTAGCACACGTAGCATTGTAAATCACGTTTGGGCCAAGAGGTCGTTGAGATGAGGTCAAAGTAACAATAGTACCTACACTTAGGCCGGGTTTTATAAAGATCCGTTATACCAAATGTCAGATCAAATTTCAGTAACTAAGTACATTTTTTGACATAACAAACCGACATAAGGTCTAACGGATCTTTATAAAACCGAGCCTTACATTCCTTAACCCAATAAGCAGATATCGCAAGATGCATGTGTTTATCTTATGATGTGAGAAGTCTTTTTTTGTACATGTGTACAGTCAAATATAGTAGATTGTATGACAAGGGTCTAAAACTAGCCATATTACCACGAGATGGTTATTTTTCCGAATGCAGTGAAGGAAAGTAGTTCGAGTGGTATTATGGCTTTTAGACCAGAGCCAGAGTTTTCACTTCGATTGCGACAAAATAAATAAACAAAGATTATCCTATTGTTATTACCCACACTACCCACAGTTAATAATAAAATACAATGAAAATATGGCGGCAACTTTTAAAAAAACTATTTTGTCTCAGATGCATATAGTAGTTGAAATAAGGACGAGAAAAGACCTTATGTTTTTAATAGTTAAATTAGTTGAACAAAGTATGAACAAAATGAACCCAACGATCCGATTGGCTGTTGACGTGTTTTCTGATTGGTGGATTGAATATGGTGAAGTATTTTGATTGGTTAAATTAGAATGTTTTGTAAACCATAAATATGTACTTATATTTTCCCTAGGGGCTAAATGTACTACTTTAGCTCCGCTTGATAAGCCTAATATGACACACTTTTCGTGCACGAGAATATATATAGAGATAATTGTTAATCAAGTCATTTAAACATCATATTAACAATTATCCATATGTTTAACCATTGAATATCACCTGGGTCAATGGTCAAATCAATTCCATAGTAAGTCCAAATTACTATTGAAAATTTTATCAATATTGTGCATAATTCAAACTTATTTATTTTCGTAAAATAATTACATAGAAAGATTGAAATACAATAAAGGATGGAAATTATTAAAACTTATCTAAACATATTTATTGCTTAATAGGTACTGATTTTCTTGCATAGCAACGTTTTAGATAATATCACTAGTTATTTAATTAGTGGAAGTGGACGAAATCGACCTGCATATAACAGTCATATACACATAGATACGAATACGAGTACTTAGTTACTGGTGAAGTTAATATAAGGCTTGTAATAAGGTACTCGCATTCAATATCAATCAGTTTGGTAATTTCGCTTTCAACTCATGAATGAGCGCGTGCGACAATCACTGCTGTGCGACAATGATTTCGATTCAATACACTAAGCCGATTTTGGTAGATGGTACGTATCGAAAGTCATTGGAATCGAGCGCTGTAGTGATAATATATATATATATATATATACCTATTACAACATGTATAATAGGTATCGTTAACTTTCGAATGATTTAACATACGAGCATTGAATATCGAACTAATGACACCAGGATGAAAGTCGCTACAGTGATCGCTATTGCCATGGTTCCTTGCACGCAAGTATCTATATAGGCTACCTCCTTACCAAATTCTGAGGAGCACACATTTGTTTAATGTTATTTACCTGTATAATGTATAACCTGATTTATACATGAAGTATTTTCTAAAGAGCAAGAAATATTCAGATGAGGATGAAAGCACTTAACTAAATAATTTGTGTAAAACCATAGGGTCCTTTAATTTGGTAATCTTGCTTTAGCAATATTTTAAATATCCGCAGATTAAATGCGCCTTTGATGAATAGCAAGCAATTATTGTGTTTAATTCTACCATTTGGAGGTAACAGACCCCGTGTTAGCAACATCCACGGGTACATCGCCCCGGCTTGTTTAGGTACTCCGAGTCCCATCTAATTTATTTTCCGTTTAAATGTCAATAACATATCCACGGCTCCACAACATAGGAGTTAGGGCTATTTTAAAATTTTTAGAGTGGTAGGACACAGAACAATGCCATCTTGCTCGTAATTTAGAGCAGCCCAACTGGGGAAGCACCTCCGCCTTGCAGAAGACCACAGCCAACATTATCTATATATATAAAAGAAGAAATCCTGACTGACTGACTCATCAACGCACAGCCGAAACTACTAACGCTAGAGAGTTCATGTTTACAGAGTCGGTTACATTTATAACGTAGGCTAGGGATAAGAAAGGATTTTTCGAAATTCATCCCCTAAGGGGGTAAAACAAAGGATGAAAGTTTTTATGGGAAACGTATTTTTTTTGGACTTATAAACTTGAAATTTTGTATATAGACTCTCTGTTTAAATATAACAAAACTAAATTCAGCGATTTTCTAAATTCATCCCCTACAGGGGTGAATAGGGAGTTCAAAATTTGTGCAAATCTTTTTTGAAGTTAGTAATTTGAAACTTCGTAAATAGACTCTATGTTTAAATACAACAAAACATATTTCAGCGTTTTTCTAAATTGCTCCCCTAAAGGGTGAAAAGGGGGTTCCACGTTTCTACGGGGAACAAATCTTTTTTGAAGTGAGAGATTTAAAACTTCGTATATAGACTCTCTGTTTAAATACAACAAAACGCATTTCAGGGTTTTTTGAAATTGCTCCCCTAAAGGGTGAAAAGGGGGTTCCAAGTTTGTACGGGGAGCAAATCTGTTTTGAAGTGCAAGATTTAAAACTTCGTATACAGACTCTCAGTTTAAATACAACAAAACATGTTTCAGCGTTTTTGGAGCGTGCGGGGAGCAAATTTTTACTTTTTAGTAAAAATCGATATAGGTTCCTCGGGGTGCCGATTATGAAAATGACATGCATTTGCAATTCCAAGATGGCGGACAATTATTTTTCTTAAAAATCGATATGGGTGTCATCTTCGAGGTTCCTCGGGGTGCCGATTACGAAAATGACATCCATTTTCAAATCCATGATGGCGGACATTTATTTTTCTTAAAAATCGATATGGGTTTCATTTTGTGGTTCCTCGGGGTGCCGATTACGAAAATGACATCCATTTTCAAATCCAAGATGGCGGAGATTTTTTTTTTCTTTTGAGTAATTTTTCACAAAAGATTAATAGCATCAGACAACTGACAGAAACAAATAAGCATCATTTGTATCTTTTTTACCATCGAAAATCTACGCGGACGAAGTCGCGGGCGGCCGCTAGTCTATATATATGAAAGACGGAGTCCTCACTGACTGACTGACTCATCAACGCACAGCCGATACTGCTAACGCTAGAGAGTTGATTTTTGCAAAGTCTGTTACATTTATAACGTAGGCTAGGGATAAGAAAGGATTTTTCGAAATTCATCCAATAAGGGGGTAAAAAAAGGGATGAAAGTTTGTATGAAAACACGTATTTATTGAAGTGAGAGATTTGAAACTTTGTTTATAGACTCTCTGTTAAATATGTTTATGGCTTGTTCTAAATTGCTTCCCTAAAGGGGTGAAAAGGGGGTTCGAAGTTTGTACGTGGAGCAAATCTTTTTTGAATTGAGAAATTTGAAACTTAGTAAATAGGCTTTGTTTAAATAAAATAAAACACATCTCAGCGTTTTTCGAAATTGCTCCTCTAAAGGGGTTAAAATGGGGTTCTAAGTTTGTCCGGGAGCAAATCTCTTTTGAAGTGAGAGATTTGAAACAGTTAGTAGACTCTGTTTAAATACAATGAAACGTATTTCAGCATCTTTAGAAATTGCTCTCCTAAAGGGGTGAAAAGGGGGTTCCCAATTTCTGCGGAGAGCAAATCTTTACTTATCTTGAAAATCGATATAGGTGTCATCTTCGAGGTTCCTCGGGGTACCGATTACGAAAATGACATGCATTTGGAAATCCAGTATGGCGGACCTATATTATTCTTAAAAATCGATATGGGTGTCATCTTCGAGGTTCCTCAGGGTGCCGATTACGAAAATGACATGCATTTTCAAATCCAAGATGGCGGACATTTATTCTTCTTTAAAAATCGACATAGGTGTCATGTTTGTAGTTCCTCGGGGTGCCGATTGCGAAAATGACATCCATTTTCAAATCCAAGATGGCGAAAATTTATTTTTCTTTTGAGTAATTTTTCGCATGATTGATAGCATCAGACAACTGACAGAAAAATATAGACCTCATTTATATCTTTGTTACCTTCTAAAATCTACGTGGACGAAGTCTACTATACAAGTATGTAGTGTTGTTGTTCCTGGAGGTGAGCAAGGTTTCCAGAGCTCCCGAGGATGCACTCTGTTGAGAGCGAGGGACCTAAATTTGTCCCTTCTGCTGTCAACACAGTGCATCCTTAAATTTTATAAAAGGTCGGCAACGCGTACGTGACTCCTTTGGAGTTGCAGACGTCTATAGGCTACGGTGGCCGCTTACCTTTAAATGGACCGTACGCTTGTTTGCCACCGGCGTTGTATAAAAAATATCTGGAGAGCAGCGTGAGTTGATAATTAGTTGCAATTAAAAAATAATTTTGGCAACCGATTAGATTCAGATCCAGATGCGGATTTTTAAAGGTATCTGATGCTGAAAAACTCTTCAAGGAAACCCTTCTTCCACAAGGTCGTCCTTGAGGTGTTTTCATGTCTTCAGCTGGGCTGTTGTTGGCGAGACGAGAATTTTTCCCTTAGGCCACTTGGTAATTTACAAGAATCGCTGAAACGCGCGCCCCGCCGGTTACCAGCATGTTGTCCTAACTGTTCTATGCTCATCTTGTTAGAAAAGCGCGCGAAATTATATTGAAATGTAGTTTTTTATAGGAATTTTTAGTGTTTAGTTTTAGTTATAATTAGTTCGTTTTAGATACGTTTATAATTCCTTTCATAATGTTCATTATTGTATTCTAGTGTAAGTGTTTAAATGTAAATGATAGTAGATTGTATGACAAGGGTCTAAAATGAGCCATATTACCACGAGATAATTATGAAATACGTAAAATAGATCGAGGGGTAATATGGCTTCTAGATCAGAGTTATACATTCTACTTTTCACTTCGAATGCGAGAAAATAAATAAACAAAGGTCATTTACCCAAAATTAACACTAAATTCCACGGCGAACGTATGTATAATTTGGGGGCATGTTTTTTTTAACTGCTTTGAAACACAAATCGTAAACACCGCGGTTCGCGCGCAATATTCACGCCGATTAGAAGTTACTTACCTTCCCCATTGAGCGCTTCAAACCGTTGCGCAAACTATTTAATCACTTTTTAATTATTGTTTTTATTTTATATAAATATATTGATTATGACCTGGATGCGAGTCCTTTAAGCCAAGTCTTTTTTGATAGTTGTTTACACTTTATTTTTGGAGTTCGAATGGCATAGGATGCGCCAACACTACCGTCTCGCGCTAAATGCGCAGGCGCAGAATTGTGTCCGAATCTCAGTCTATTGATTGTGGTGATAAAGTCACGACTTCCCTTCTTTAACTTCTCGTACCAATGCTTTCCTGGCAATTGAGATTGAATACTAGCGTACCATTTTCCTTTAGTTTCCCTGTCCTTTAACCATATAAGTATGTCCAAATCTTCAGAACATCCTTCTTTATTGAAACTTGACAATCTGTCATCGATATCTTACATCTAATTCATTAATACCTACAAAAGCAGCTTTGTCTGCGATTTCATTCCCAATTATCCCAGTATGGGATGGAATCCACATAAAATTTACATTTACATTTTTATTTTTAAATAGAGCTAACATTTCTTTAATTTTATACAAAATGAAAGTATTTTATAATGAAACTGATTATTCTGTAGACCATAAATTAAGCTAAGCGAATCCGTAAAAATAAAGAAATGTTTATATTCTGACACACTTTTTATCAATTTTAGACATGGGCAAAATGTGTCACTTTAAAGACAAGAGTGAAAGTAGTGAAACATATCTTTCGGTACCCGGGATATATATCACTCTTCTATATCTTTATATCCGTATGCATCCGTGACATCCGTCGATCAGTAGCTCTCGCCAGGAAACGCAACGCTTCTCGCTCTTTTGCGTCGCGAACGCGAATTACGGATCGAGATTGATTCGAGTTAATCAATCTTGTATATCAGTAATCTAGTAAGAGATATAGATTTACTTATAATGTATAACATTCTGTGTGGTCGAATTTTTATTTTATTATTTTAACTGTAACCAATTGCACATTTTGTAACATTTTTTTTTTACGTTGAGTAATTTTTGTTTTATGAGGGAAAATGTAAAAAAAAATACCGTTCCCCCCCTTATCTCCGAAGTTTACAGAGGAAAAAATATAAAATTATTACATAACATTGATATCAATGTATATTTTACAGGAAAAATATAACTGTAGCTCTATTTAGTTTTTCTTTTTTTTTATCGTCAAAACATTTCTATTCTAAGTTTGTAATTTAATCACCTTTGTATGTATTTTTGTTTTATAAATTCCTACGAGATTATGCTGAGAGTACCTTCTTTCAAATAAAGAAAAAAATTGAAATCGGTTTACGTGATAAAGAGTTATCCTTGAAAAACTACCATACATACAAAGTTATTCAGTCGCTCAAATTTGTAACAAAAGTCGCCGATAGATGGCGCTGTACCCATGGGGTCTAATTTTCACACCAGGTTCTTGAGATTTTCCTGATTTAATAGGGTTGGAACCGGTACACATCTGTATACGGAACCCTCGGTGCGCGAGTCCGACTCGCACTTGACCGTTTTTTTTTTAATCAACCGGCTGATTTTGCTATTGTAATAAATAAATATATATATATATATATATATAATATAATATATATATAATATCAGCATCATCCTCATCCTCCTCATCAGTACAGTATATATATATATATTGGAAATATTAGCAGACGATATAATAATGACGATTGATATAATAATGTCGTCTGCCAATATTTCGAAATTTATAAATTCTTTAACATAAATAAAGCGATATTTTCTTTCAATGGTATTCTGTTTATCACTTTCTAATTTGGCTTTATCAAACGATGAACCTGAGTACCATCGACTCGTTTGCGTATGTTGTTGCCCTTTGTGAAACAATATACAACACACTCATATGACACTAAAATTATGCCTAATAATGTAAAGTCACGAGTTTTAACGACTTTAATAACCTTTGTCATACAATGGCGCCATCGGACACAACACGCCTAAATTCTGTACCAAATGCTCATTCAAGCGATAACAATTCTCGAACTAAGGCCGAGTAAACATTTCCTAAAGTTTTGAATATTTGTGGTTTGAGCCACATTCTTTTGTTTTTGCTGAAGAATAGGCAACTACGTGATAATTTGTAGTGGTTAATGGGGTAGAATTGAGTAGGTGTTATATTTTGAGATTGTTGAAATAGGTACAATAGCAGTGTTGGACCCAAGCGTCCTTACCCAGGTTTACATCAGGTTTGGTGGCTTATAGGCACGCGCAAAATTACAAGTGTCGCATTGCCAGCCTTTCTATCCTCCGTCCATGGCACTTCCGTTTTTGTGGGCAAAATCCAGATGGCGTGCCTGACGGAAGCTAGAGATGCTTGGCGGTCTGCCTGCCCCGGTCAAAATATGCCTACAAAATTACATTTCCAACGGAGCTAGGATGACATTCAGTGCAAAATTGAATACATAAATTGCTTAAATTCCAGTACAGGTCATACTCGTGCAAGGCTACTGGCAGCGGCAGAGCGGGAATCCGGCCAGTGGCTACACGCCTTTCCCTCCCTCCCCCCCTCCCACTGGAACATTCTTAGAACCAGACACTATAAGGCTGGCTGTTAGTTTAAAATTGGGTGTGAAGTTATGTCCCCCATAAGTGCACGTGCCCCTGTGGCACGTTCGTCGACGAGCTTAGCCACCACGGCCTATCATGCCATCTGAGCGCCGGCCGCCTCTCCCCTCATGTCGCCCTGAACGACATTATCCGTCGAACTCTCACCATCGTCAACACGCCAGCCATCCTCGAACCCAACGGCGTTTCAAGAGACGATGGCAAGAGGCCGGATGGGATGACCCTGGTCCCTTGCAAGATGGGGCGAGTGCTGGTGTGGGACACTACATGCGTTGATACACTAGCACCGTCCCATCTTCGAAGAACGTCGTCTAGGGCTGGTGGGGCGGCGTAGGCGGCCGAAACAAAAAAAAGCATCGAAGTACCAGGGTCTCGGCACCCAATACCATTTCATGGCTTTCGGTGTTGAGACCCTTGGGCCGTGGGGCCCGAGCGCTCGACAACTGTACAAAGAACTCGGTAAAAGGCTCGTCGACGCAACTGGTGACCAAAGAGCTGGCAGCTTCCTCGCGCAACCTTTAAGTACAGCCATACAGCGAGGGAATGCTGCCAGCGTCTAAACTTTGGTACGATGCCACGGGGGCCCTTTTTAGATATAATTTAATTACTTTTAATTTTAGTTTAGTTTTTGCTTTTATTAGGTTATTTATAACTTTATTATAAGACCTATGTACCTATGTTTATTCTAGTTCAGATACAATTCGACAAGGTTTTTTAAAATCCAAAAGTAAAATGAAACTACGAAAATGCACACGTCTTTATATCCCACTAATTTGGCACTTTTATATAAGTAAAAACGTATTTGTACAAGTATTCTTCAATGTGAATTGTACAACTGAGGTTCCTAGCAGTTTCAAATGCAAGTTATTTCACTGAAGTTGCAAATAATGAAAAACCCCTGTATTCAACAAACTTTATACAAACGACTAAATTCTTCAAATACTTATTGATATTAGCGCAAAGCGGCACCTACTAATCCGATTCTATTTGAACACTAGCTAGATTCTACCAAACAAAAATAAAATTTATTCCTATATTAGACCATACGCTCATTTGGAGCAGCCGAATTGTACATCACGTACCTCTTTCACTGGACTCCGCAGCAATAATAACAGCACGACCTGGGGCGCTACCGCGAACAGCAAACGAAATTTTCCCTCTCTGTGGCACTTACGTCCGAACGTGCAAGTGCGACAGACAGCGAAAACTTCGTTTGCTGTTCGCGGTAGCGCCCCTGCTCTTTATAGGTAGGTTTTTGGTGTTGTGTTTCTGAATAAGATCGCTAGGGCTCCCGAGGATGCGCTGTGTTGAGAGTGATTTTTAACTATTTTAACATTCTACCTCATATCAAGTACTTATTATTCCTTTGGTCAAATCCAGCGTCTATAGATTGTTTTCTACCTTGTATTACTTTTCTGTTGTTTCATCTTTTTAATGCATTATTTCGTAGACATCAAAGTGGTACTACTTATCCATCCATTATCTATAGACGACCTTTAGCTAGGTAAGTATATCATGTTTTAATCCAATGAAGGATTTTTTAATCAAAGTCCTTTCCGTCGTACTCGCACAAGGTTTCTTATGTGCTTATATCTACATATAGTAGACTTACAATAGATAGACACATTAAGGTGATAATGAGTTTGTCAAAAACGCGTATGGAATTAGCAACGTATACATTTTTCTAAGTGCCAACTTCTTTTTTGTGTCATTTTAAGTTATTTAGTTTAACTAAATACATAAAAAAGAAGTCTGCACTTAGAAAAAAGTATACGTTGCTAATTCCATACGCGTATGTGTCTATCTATTGTAAGTCTACTATATGTAAATAAGCACATAAGAAACCTTGTCCGAGTACAACGTGTACTGATGATATAGAGGTGGAATTATTATGAAACGAATATTTTTGATAGCAACGGCACGGCAGTGCTCCCGACAAGTCGAGCAAAACAAAGAGGCATGGCTGTAACATCCTTTTCTCGAAGCCATTCAGGCCATTTTCAACATCCTGTAGTTTGTGCTGGCTAGAGCTAGAACCCTGAATTTTCAGTAATATATGGGGCATAATATGACTCAAATATATACTCAATAATATTCAATTTATATTCTCAATTCTCAAATTTTATTTAGTAAGCAAATACAGATTTATGACAATGCCTGACTTGGCTCTACGTACATAATATCTAACAACTTTTTACGGTGAAAAAGTTTCGGGATTTGGCTTATATTTACATGGAATGTTTTTATGGGATTCTTTTACGTACACCATAAATTCACGGAGAAATGTTACGTAGCAAAAGTAGGCTTTAGTCAACAAATGAAAACAGATATTTCGAGGAATATCCACCAAAACTCATGCTATAATACGTTCGAATAGATTAACATTTTATTAGTACCTTTGACAGTGTGTCTCTACGGGCAAGAAGATATCGGTCATTGAAGGACAGTTACAAACGTGATTTATGAGTTCATATGAAATTAGAACTTAATTCGTGTGGAGTAGAGTTGTGTTTTGAACTACACATCTCGTCACATCTCTGGAAATATAGAATTAAATTCTGATCAGTGTATTAAAGCAAGTGGTAGAATTATGCTGTCTTTTGATCTGCGGAGGTTTTCATCGAGAGTAATAAAAGTCAGCTAACATATATTTTTCGAGATAAGAGTACGTGTTGAATATATGGATCTGTCTCCAGTAGTCTGCAACCTTAATCAAAGATTTCAAAAATAAGGATAGAAGAATTTGAACTTACGGCTGAGGGCAGCGTCTTACTAGAGTCAATTTGAACTCCAATCCACAATTAGGCGAAGTAAACTGACAGATAAGATGTTGCTATGAGTAGAATAAAATAAATAGTGTAATAGTTATTGTACTACCAAACTTATTCCAATGTTGTAATCTATGAGATGTGAATAAAAATATGTATAAAAGCTCGTTAAGCGGGACAAAAGTTTAGTCCTTTAAATAGGAATGAATCATAAGACTTACACATCATTTATTATTTATAATTTTGACGACCGGTTTAGCCTAGTGGGTAGTGCACCTGTCTGTGAAGCTGACGGTCCTGGGTTCGAATCCCGGTCAGGGCAAATATTTGTGTGATGAGCATGAATATTTGTTTCTGAGTCTTGGATGTTTTCTATGTATTTAAGTATTTATATCTATTAAATATATCGTTGTCTAGTACCCATAACACAAGCCTTCTTGAGCTTACTGTGGGGCTAGTTCGATTTGTGTAAGATTGTTCTCTAATATTTATTTATTTTATTTTATAATTGTTTATTTGCTTATAATATTGTATAATATAGATATATCTTTGTACTTAAATAAATCATTTTAATTGGACAAATTCAGATCATGTTAGATTGAGAGAAACACTACTAATTTCGATTTTCGATGTTCTCGGCAAGCACCTAGAAGTACCCGATAAATTGCGCCGAAAGATCGATAAGTCTAGTAAGGCGGTAAATCATATCGATAAGAACAGCACTGGCCATACTGTGGCAACATTTGTGCATTTTGACTTGTCAAACAACTTCGCCTAATTGTGGACTTTAATGTAGCTATTATAGTAAGCAACGTTTTTTTTAACAGTATTCTATTGTATATGTTAATCTAGGCTATAAACTCATTGTATACCAATTTTCATCATAATTCGTTCAGCCGTCTCTGTGTGATTGAGCAACAAACAACCAAAGAAAACGTTTTCTAATTGCTTGATCCAGCACCATTCAATAGCGAGGGAAAGATGGGTGGCACTAATAAAACTTCACATTACCACTAACACTTAATACCTATACATACCTACGTGGCCTCCGCAATCGTCTGTAATGGAACTTTGAGTGCTTTAAAGTACTAGGTAGAGGTTTTTTATAGTCTTCTTCTTCGAAAGAATTTGCGTTAGGTAAGTAAATTTATTTCTAAAATTACGCAAATAGTTTATCTTTCAGTCAAAAATCAGTCAAGCTACTCTAGTCTCCTGACGACTAGGTATCAAAACTTGGCAGAATAAATGTTACTATGTATAGGATGCCGGTCGTCAGAAGGCTAGAGATAGTATATGTATCATGAAATTAACACTTATGAAACATGTTTCTCTGCACGAGACGGTATAAATATTGAGAGAAACATTATTGGGGCGAGTAATATGAAGTAGGTAGTAAAATAAGAAATCTAGATTTACCTAACGTTAAAATACAAAACCGTAAGAAATTTTCTGAAATCGTTATACTGTTCAAAAACCACCAAACTACAAACCTCAAAACTTGATTGACTCCCAAGAAACATTAGTGGATCTCACGCAACGTAAGCACGCTTGGCGACTAATATACCTGGAATAATCAGCGATTCCGTCCTCTGTAAACGTACAAAGTCACAAAATCCTTGCATTTGCGACACGCCTACGAGGACATTTAGTAACGTCCAACTCCAAACACATGATGCCGTAGTGGTGTTAATAAAAAGTTAAAAATCGGTAGCCTACTAATTTAGGACTAATTTTAAAAGCACAGCAGGCGCCCAATGCGTTATAGGTACTTCAGTACGTTGCGTTGGTACCTAATCTTAATCTTCTTGTTTAAGTCTCTCTTTCATCTTAGCGTTTATCCCGGTTGCTTCCTCAGCAACTGTGCGGAGCTCTTGTGTGAGACTATTGGCGCGCATGCCATCCCTCGCAACGTCCAGCCAGCATCTCCAGGGTTTTCCCATTTTCCCGGACCCAGGCGGAGGCGGCATAGCCAGACATTTGTTACCCACGTAGCTTGCCGGATTTGGCAAGACGTGGCCGTACCAGCGAAGGCTATGTTCATGTGGTTTATTTGCTATGTCACGGACAGGAAGGCTGCCGCGAAGGCAAGGAGACCACGAGAGTTCCTTGTGTGGACATGCCACGTCACCCCGCACATCCAACGCAGCATGATAATTTCCGTGACCCGCTCCGATCTTCTTGTTTAAGTAAGTATACTTAATTTTTTCCATAACTGCTGAATACAAATTGCAAACTAATAAATAATAGAACGCCTCAGCTTTGATCGTGTCCATTAGTATTTATTGTTTCGTTTACGAGTTGTAAACGGTTCTCGCTCGCCTTGCGGTCGCCAGGTTTCAGCGGGACATCGTTCAATTTCTACGTAAAACTTCCCAACTTGAACTCCGTATAAATCACAAAAAATTACATTGTCAATGTGTGTAAATATGTCATTTGTAATTTTGGACGCATCTCTATTGACATTGCTTCATTATAGGTATAATAGTTATAAGGAAACTCATATGACGGGTCACTGCGTCAGCTTTTTTTAATTTGGATGTGAGCAATAATTTTATGATACTTACTGCGAAATTTGTTTTGCTTAAATATGCTAAGGCCATTGGCGTCGGGATATCGTAAGTATATTAAAAATACGTAAGTAGGCAGCAATTTCTATATATTTCAATAACTTCTAGTGTGATATTTAATGCATGAAACTTGATCTGTCCTGTCGCATAGAACATCAAGTAAGAAAATAAGTATATAATGTTACGAAAACATAGGGTGAGCTTTCTGGGTCACGGAATTAACTAAATTAATGCTTGAAAGATGATCTGATTCCATTGACAAGTACGAAATATGTATAAGTTCTTAAATTCCACACTCATATTATAAAATTCGAAGCTTCTACGAAGGCTACATTTCGATATGTATGATTAGGTTCGTTTATGGATATGAGAATCCGTTCTTTATTCCTATCTTTATTAAAACGGAGCCTCACGTATCAATTTTACTCTTAATATTCAAAACGACACCTATTCATGTTACCAATTTTAGTAAATTGTAGTACAGTATTATATAGCCGGTATTGAGACAATGGCATAATATTATTACTAAATGTCACTTAGCAGTCTGCTACAATTATCCTACGAATTTCAACGCAGCTATACGAGTATGATCGTGTTTAATTTAGACGTCAAATAAGTAGGTACCTGATTATAATGTACATAGTTCTCTTATAATTTTTTCTATGTGTTTTACTGATGAATGGAAATATCTCAAGGTTACAAAAGACCAGGCATAATAACCACTATTTCTACCTCTGTAGGAGGTAGGTAAGTATGTGGTGTTGCATTTCTGATGGTGAGTGGGTAAGGTAGCCACAGCTCGCGAGGAAGCGCTGGGTTGAGACTTAGGGACCTACACTATCTCTAGCTGTCAACAACGAATCCTCAAGTCAACATAGGGTGCTTGTGTTTTACCTCTGGAGTCGCAGCCATCCATAGGTCGGGTGTCTTGCCATGCTTCTAATCAGGCAGGCCCTAAACTTGTTCCCGCCCTTGTAAAAAACATATGTATATAATATGTACCATAATATTTCTCTACCTACTCAAGTTTAGTACTTATCAGTCAATAAATGAATTTTGAAGCCTTGTACCTAGCAATCAAACCGAAAGTAAACTTGTAACGTCCCCCCCCCCTCGTAAACGATTCCCCAAATCACCAACTCACCTCCTCCTACCCCACATGTCTCAAACCCCATATAATAATTAATTGAAATGAAATATAACGAAATCATTTATTCTTCATTTTAGGCATACATGCACTTATGAAAGTCAAATAACTACCACCGGTTCATAAAATAAACCTCTGCCTCGAGAAGAACCGGCGTAAGAAACTCGGCGAGGTGTCATTTTTTCAAAACAATATACAATGTATATACAATAACAGTATCATAATACTACAAAATTCAAATGCTACAATATAAACATACAAATATATTTTTAATATTAAGGACAAAATATTTCTGTGTTAGATTCCTTGTGCGGGACGCTATCACTGTCAACACATCCCTACAGCGTGGATGCGGCACATCATCATCATCAGTCGTTCCCTCGACGCTGAGGACATTGTCCAATTATTACTGACGACCGCTTTAGTCTAGTTGGTAGTGACCCTGCCTTCGAAGCTGGAGGTCCCGGGTTCGAATCCCGGTCAGGGCATGTATTTGTGTGATGAACACGAATATTTGTTCCTGAGTCTTGGATGTTTTCTATGTATTTAAGTATCTATTTATCTATATAAGTATGTATATCGTCACTTGGTACCCATAGTACAAGCTTTGCGTAGTTTGGGACTAGGTTGATTCGTGTAAGATTGTCCAAAAATATTTATTTATTTATTTTTTATTTACCAGACTCCTCCATAGGCTCCTATCACCAATCACCTATCACCTTATGGATGGCGTCGTGCAGATATAGTTGCAGGGCACCAGTGATTTGGGTGCTCTATCTAGAGGGTAGTCTGCCCCTCTCTCTCTGCTGTGGCCCTCAACTTTTCCCGTCATAATATTATTCTACTGGCTATCCGAAGAACATAGAACTCCCCTTTCTTCAGTACCCGCTCCACGATGCGCCTCAGGTAAGGAGGGACTCCATGATATTGGAGTGACATTGGGGCCCGCATTTTCTAATTGCTTCCCGATCCAGGAAGCGAGGATTCTTTCCAACATATTCCCGATCTCGTCCAGCAATACCATCCGGAAGGTGAGTCCGCTGGGCGATTTGCCATTCCGAGGATAGTAAAGTCTTCTAAAGGCTAAATCGCCAATAGGAATTGTACTCCTATCGGCGCGCAAGGCACTGTTAAGGTCAACAAAAATGCCAAGAGACTATCACAGAGATGGACGTCCACGACAATGAATGGCTTAAACCTAAAGAGGTTTCTCTCAAAATTTTGAATATGCGAAGAGTTTGTATAATTATAATTTTTACTGAAGTAAAAAGGCCATGACAATTTAATACTGGCATAGAAGGAAAAATAATTAAATGTTGACGTTGAATTAAATAACGATACAATACGTCTGTCATTCATGTAAACATTGTAAATAGATCGTTTATTTTGAATTTTTTAAATTTCCTGGGGTTTTTGAAGACTGTTCAAAAACCTTAAAGACTGTTCAATTTGTCCAGCAGATGGTCACGCTGTAACACAGTATCTGTATGCACGGCATCCAGGTTGGCTAGCTCACGTTTGAGTTCTGTATTTTTTTGAATAATCTGCTTGACCTCCTCTTCGCTTTCATCGCGTTCTCGTAGTAGCTCGTCACATAGAGTCTTAGACTGCTTTAGTTCCTTGAGCGTTGCATTGAGTTTTTGCTCCAAATCACGTACTGTGACCTTGCGTGTCATAACTGAGCTAGACATGTTGAGCTAGCTTGACACACAGCTCTCCACAGCACCTGAAATGTGACGGCAACGCGACTGAACACCAAGCAGAGAAAGCACAGTAGAGAGATAGCAGGACAGAATAGGCATTAAGTGTGCAGGTAGAATATAGATATCAAAATGGTAGGTAAAATTGAATAGTGAAAAGAGTTATGGAAAGACTATTTGACAGAGTAAAATACTATAGGTACAAAAGTTAATGATCAGCTGACCGAGTGCAATGTTATTTTCGCGTGAGGTTATGCGTGTATTCATTTACTCGGGAATTATTCAAGTAAATGTTATTGAAATGTAACCAAAGTACGACTACAATTATATTATAATTATATTGGACACAAATACTCCCCAGGTTTATCTTTGAAGTTTCAAACGATAATCCGTTACATTGACGTTTGTCGGTACTATGTTAAGAGTTCTTCTTTTGCACTTGCACTGTCTCTTGCGATTGATCTATACAATTAACACTATATTTGCACTAATTGACGCTTTTTACACATAAATAGACTACTAATTATGCTCATTTTATAATTAATTCGATTATTTAATCAGAGCTGTGTGAAATTTGACGTCTGTGCTTGGCGGTGTTGCCAGCCTCTAAATTAAACATGAACATAAATTAATTTGGCCAAGTGATCGTCTAGTATCAAACCTACGTTGTGTACCGAAATAACCCCAGTTCTTTAATGTGAAACAAATCAGACCAGGACTCTTCACTAATTAGCCTAAACCCTACAAAGCCTATTAGTTTTTCTACTAAACCTACTAGATATTCCTACCAATCGTAACTTTTCCTACCATTTCTACTGTATGCCCCCAACTTTCATAATAGGTTCTCCTAATGTATTTTAACTACTCTTGTTGCCTAATCTTATAGAATAATAATATTTGTTTAGTAATTTATCTCCTCGTGACCTCTTTACGTAATACAGTAGCTATTGGTTATTATAGGAGGGCAACTCTCCCAGAACGTTTCTGTCCTTTTAAATTTGAAGTTTACTCTGAATGTTAGCTTGGCATACATCCTTATACTTTAAGAAAACTTTGTCAAGATATATAAAATTACTTTAAATTTGGCCAAGTGATCGTCTAGTATCAAACCTACGTTGTGTACCGAAATAACCCCAGTTCTTTAATGTGAAACAAATCAGACCAGGACTCTTCACTAATTAGCCTAAACCCTACAAAGCCTATTAGTTTTTCTACTAAACCTACTAGATATTCCTACCAATCGTAACTTTTCCTACCATTTCTACTGTATGCCCCCAACTTTCATAATAGGTTCTCCTAATGTATTTTAACTACTCTTGTTGCCTAATCTTATAGAATAATAATATTTGTTTAGTAATTTATCTCCTCGTGACCTCTTTACGTAATACAGTAGCTATTGGTTATTATAGGAGGGCAACTCTCCCAGAACGTTTCTGTCCTTTTAAATTTGAAGTTTACTCTGAATGTTAGCTTGGCATACATCCTTATACTTTAAGAAAACTTTGTCAAGATATATAAAATTACTTTAAAATTACACAAGGGGCACAGTAGTGTCCCCGTCAAGTCGCCTGACTTCTTTTAATGATCCAATAAAGTTTATCCCTTAGAAAGTTATTTTAATATCAATGTGACAGGACCAGCTAGCCACATTCTATTACAAGGCGTTAATTATAGACATGTTTGTAGTTACAAACTGAAAAGCTAAGGCAGCCATGTGAGTATGATAGATGTGATTAAGGGCCGATAAAAACTAAACGCCCGCCTATAAAACCGAAGGAAATACATTAAGGAACGCATTTCCCCTGTTACTGACGTCCTTGATTTTTGATATGGAAAACACATTACAATATAACCTTCGCCACTTTGTACGTGTATAAGAAACAATATTTGCCCTATGAACCATTCATGACCGGCAGTGACACCTCTGTTCATGTTCTAAGATTGAACCTTAGTGTAAAGTACGGAGATGACTTTGACAGCGTACGGTATAGGTGTTAACCTATAGTCGTCATTGGCGCTGATGCACGACGACACGCAACATCTTTGGTCTTCCTTGGTATCATGCGTGGTGTTCAAAAGGTCAAATTAATTGACCGAGTGAAAAGAAGGTCTTTGCTTCAGCTTCGACAAAAATGGTTTCGTATGTCGGGCGGATTTAATTGAATTTCTCAACCGTTTCTAGTGAAATTTTGTGAGCAAGTTCGATAATTATATACAAGTTTTGAATAAGTGAATTTTTGTAATCAAAAAAGTGTTTTTTTTTATTAGATTATTCTCCTCTACAGGTCACATTTCTCTACCGATTCTCGTAAAATTTTCTGAGCAGGTTCGTATAATTATAAAGAATTCTTGTCTAGTCGGTTTTTGGAAACTAAAAAAAACACGCGATATCTACAGCTGACAGAGGCACCAATATTTATTTAATATTTTACAAAATAAACACACGGTCAGATTGTAATGGAAGAATAACCATATTTTTCAGATTTAGTCAACGGCACATTTTAGGACCTTAGCGTTTCAAAATCTATCATTTGGGGTATGCACTACTCGGCGCCTTGAGAAGCGCGCTATTTATTACGGTACCTATAAAACATTTGTGAATATGTATTAAAATATAAATTACACACCTATTACAACGCTCGCAATGTTTTTGAAACTATGTTTATTATTAAGTAGTTATTACAAAATGTGAAGTGAGTATATCATTCCATAGCAATCAAGGATTCTTACTCAGGGAATTAAGGTAATTAACAAATGAAGGTCGAATCAGTAACCCGTTGGATTTAGAACCAATATAAGTTTCAAGTGATGGGGTTCCCAAGGGCTCAGGGACGATTATCTAAATAAGATCTGAGATGTCTGGCATAATATGTTGCTTGTTGTTGTTTCGTAGGTAAATTATATAGGGCTACTAGCGGCCGCCCGCGACTTCGTTCGCGTAGATTTTAGATGGTAAAAAAGATATAAATGAGGATTTTTTTTTCTGTCAATTGTCTGACGCTATTAATCTTTTGTGAAAAATTACTCATAAAAAAAATAAATGTCCGTCATCTTGGATTTGAAAATGGATGTCATTTTCATAACCGGCACCCCGAGGAACCACAAAGATGACACCCATAACGATTTTTAAGGAAAATAAATGTCCGCCATCTTGGATTTGAAAATGAATGTCATTTGCGTAATCCGCACCCCGAGGAATGACACCCATATCGATTTTTAAGAAAAATAAATGCCCGCCATCTTGCATTTGCAAATGCATGTCATTTTCGTAATCGGCACCCCGAGGAACCTTGAGGTGACACCTATATCGATTTTTCGAAAAGTAAAGTTTTGCTCCCCGCACAAACTTGGAACCCCCTTTTTACTCCATTAGCGGAACAATTTAGAAAAACGCTGATACATATTTTGTTGTATTTAAACAGAGAGTCTATATACGAAGTTATAAATCTTTCACTTCAAAAAAGATTTGCTCCCGTACAAACTTGGAACCCCCTTTTCTCCCCTTTAGGGGAGCAATATCGAAAAACTCTGAAATGTGTTTTGTTTTATTTAAACATAGAGTCTTTTAACGAAGTTTCAAATCTCTAACTTCAAAAAAGATTTGCTCCCCGTACAAATTTTATACCCCCTTTTCACCCCTTTCACTTAACTTTAACTTAAGGAAATGAATTTAGATAATCGCTGAATTCGGTTTTGTTATGTTTAAACAGAGAGTCTATATACGAAATTTTTAGTTTCTAAGTCTAACTTTCATCCTTTGTTTTACCCCCTTAGGAGATGAATTTCGAAAAATCCTGTCTTGTCCCTACCCCACGTTATAAATGTAACCAACTGTGTAAAAATCAACTCTCTAGCGTTATTAGTTTCGGTTGTGCATTGATGAGTCAGTCAGTGAGGACTTCTTCTTTTATGTATATAGATATCATTATTACATGATGCAGAAGCTCTAAAGTGATGAATGTAAAGTTCACCTTGTATATTTTCAAATGCACATCAAAGGCCGCCGTTGGCAAGGTAACGACTAACAAGCAGAGTGCAGCTTTATCGCTCAGGTGACCACGATTCGACGTAATCCGTGAAGGGGGTTATACTTAAGATTTAATTTGAAATGATTTTAAAAATGGAAATTTCGAAAAAAATAGTTTGTAATAAAAACTTTTTCCGATAGCTGATTAACTACTTACCGATTATTTTTAACTAAAAAACATGTCAAGAATTGCCAACATTTTAGTAATAATAGCGTTTAAAGTCACAAGTCATTGTAGTGACTAAACCATTTTAGTTGACCCAGGTTCTTAACAACTACGGTAGGCAGATATCAAAGCGTAATCTATTTAATCTCTTCTTTTAAACATTAAAATTATTACGGCTCGATGGATCAACAAGTTTTGGCTTATATTTATATCGCAAGCTAGCGCTTTAGTGGCTATATGAGTCAGTATATAAACGGACTCTCAAGCTCGTCCGTTTAAACTAATACGAAGCCTGCAATTCCCTCTCTCCCGGCCTCGACAATAATGTACTATTATTTAATTAAGACATATCAATTATTACAAAATTACTGCTAAACTGCGTAACAGTTTATACTTACAGAGGATCAAATGTCTACATGGGAGCCAAACCAAAGTTAAAATAAGCGTTTGAGTGTTATCAGTTAGACATTGCTGGCTCCATTGTACCCCAATTGTTACCCTGCGGTTATATCCTAAAGCCTGGAGCCCGGATACGGATAAGTAGATTATTGTATGGTCCCTACATCAAACGTCGTTACCCCGATCGTCTGCAGGTTTGCTCAATCAGTGCCACTATCGGATAACACCATATAATTGAATCTGCTGAAAAATTATACTCACTAACGTGTTGCACAAGCAATTGCCCACACGTGTGTTATTCATGCGTTAGTATTACGTAATATCTACGTTCAAGATAGTTATATACAATTAAGACTAAATAACTAAATATGATGTAAGGCCTGGAAAAGTGCAATTTTGGGTTCCGTTAGTTGCCCACTCGTTTTATTATGTGGCCTTAAAAGTTCATAAACGTATATTTATTATGTGTATTACAACTAACACAATTATCTAAGTAATCAATGGAAATTTAACGAAAGTTTGCTTTTTCAGGAACCGTACCAAGTCAGTCACGAGGATGGGGCCATTAAAAAAAATCGTGCTTTGAAGCTGAATAATGACATAGGTAAATAGATTCCTGAATCAAAAAATGGTTATGTATCACCCCCATTTTACGTGTAGAGTACCATAAAACAAAATACTTTTTGGTCGGCGTGATTGATACCCTCCCCACCACCCACGCCAAACTGAGCACAAAGCCGGTTGTCTACCGATGGTAGATCCACTAAGGCTCGGTTTTATAAAGATCCGTTAGACCTTATGTCGGTTTGTTATGTCAAAAAATGTACTGAGTTACTGAAATTTGATCTGACATTTGGTCTAACGGATCTTTATAAAACCCGGCCTAAAGGAATCATATTCACCTAAGTTTTTCTTAGTTTTGAGGTCTAGAAGGACAGAACGCGTTTAAATGCGCCCGCAAAATGTGAGTAGATCACCAAGATTCTAAGTAAGTCGTAAGGATGACCAGTGATAGATGAAGTATGATAAACTCCTGTTGTTTTACCGCAAGCGGCTGTGCGCAATTTTATGAAGCTCCGATGATGACGCTATTTTTCGTTACAAAAATTCGCTAAATAGCTACTATTGGGCACGTTTTGAATATTAGATGAGACTATGATTTCGCGTAACCGTAGGCTTGTTACTTTTAATAATTGTTGGGTGAAGGATACTTGATTACAACTCGTCGCGTACTATAATTTAGTTAGTTTTGGAGGCCGGAGAGTCCTTTGTGGACGGCACGCGTCCCTTCTTTCATACATAGCCACTATATTATGTGTACAGCTAATTGCGTAGACACGTATACACGTTTAATCTTTTAGTTTCGGTCGTCATTAAGGCGATCGTGACAGGCGGGATAAGCTAATCGACCTACGGCTACGCAACGTGAAAAAGGGGCAGTCTGGTGAACTTAATATTCCATTGGTACCTAATTGATTCTATTCCCCTTCGTAGGTAGGTGTTATTGAAATGAATGTGTAACTGATTATGCAATAATCGTAAAGGAATTTAAGGTACCATATGATAAATAGGTAGTTACCAAAACAACTGGAGCTGATATTTTGCAGGACATTTCTTGTTATTAAAGTAATGAAAAACTAAATTCTCTCTCTTTTAAACTAAGGAAAGCCAATTAAGAAGTACAACTTGAATAGCGCAACCCCAAATTATGTAAAATTTGCATCTCGGGACTGCAGTCTAGAAATGGCTCTTTAATTAAGACTTGACTAATGTTCGTGTTAAAGTCGGGAAAAGGAAACACCTTTGAAGTTGCTGTGAACATTACGTAATGTTTGATTATGTAAATAAATAGTACCTACCTTTATTAGGCCGCGGCCTCGACGCCAGCGGTGCGGCGCGAGCACAATGGAATCGCGCCGCTGCCGTCCAGAACAGGCTCATTCAAATCTGTACCGAAACGTCCGACATCCACGGTAGCTATCTGCGCAATGGCCACAGACTTGTAGGTGTCAAACATAAGCTGGTGAAATCCGCTAAACTCACGCACGTGATGGGACCCGCGGTGTACAACCGCCTGCCGGCTCACGTCGCTGACCGCCTTCAAATCGCGACTCAAACGCTGGCTTACCGAGCATACTTTTTGTAGTTTTCCTGAATTCACTAAGTATAAGTGTAGTACCTAGGTTACTTATCAATTTATTCTTTGCCATTGTGTCTTACTGCATTATTATTATCATGACAATTGATTATTATACTTTGTCATCATTGCGTAATTTTAAAATTGACATGTAATACGATATTATAAATAAATAATTATTATGATTATAATTTATATATTTTGATCGCGACGGTCGCGCCACCCCGCTGCGCGCCCCGCTGCGTGCCCCGCTCGCCGCCCCGCTGCCCGCCCCGCTGCCCGCCCCGCTGCCCGCCCCGCTGCCCGCCTCGCTCGCCAAATTGACATGTATTAATACCATATTATGAATAACTGATTATTATGATTATACATTTTGATCGCGACGCTCGCGCCACCCCGCTGCGCGCCCTGATCGCCGCCCCGCTGCCTGCTGGTGTCGAGTCCACGGCCTTAGAGTGGGTTGCACCAAACCGTTTGTGTTCGTTAAAATCTGATTGTATGGAGTTTCACCACTTTATATGCAATGACAGATGCAGGCGCAATATTTATCGTTATTCGGCGCGTAGAGCGTCTGGCAAATAAAACATGAAAATGAGAAATGGCGGCAAATTCAAAAATTCATAGAGTGTGGTATCCCTGATGTGTAACGTGAAAACCAGTCTTGACACTTGTAATATATTTAAAATATAAAACGATTTTATGAATTTATTTATACATATATACAATATAAACTAATATTATAAACTATCTGTGCCCTGTGACTTCCGCCGCATGACACACGTGAACTTGACCGATTCATGAGTTAAAAGTACCCTCAATGTTGACCCGTGTCCCGTGTTATAATCGATCCCCGTATTAAATTTCATGCCAAATAAACATTTTGATTCAAGTACCTGACATAAGTCCGCGCGTAACTATATTACACTCGTATTAGATAATGAGTAGCGACGAGTAAATATATAATATAAACGTAAGTATCAAAACTGATATTTCATACAACAATCACGTTTTACAATTCAGGTTGTGTTGTCATATAAAAAGTTCCATAAAAAACTCATTCTCATCTTTCATTTACCAGACTAATCGTTTAATCGTAAGCTGTTGCAAACTGCCCCTAAGTTGTGAAACAAGCCAGGAATAAAAATTGCTCGAAACATACGTACTTTGACTGTTTGTCATGTATAAAATTTTAATTAAAAAAATGAAACTGGCTTCAAAAAAATACTAAAAATTAAAAAATAATTGCCTTACTTCTAATATGAGACTACGCTTCTTATTGAACAATGTAGACGTAACTATTGTAATTTTTGAAGTCGGTGCCATCCAAAGAAATTGTTTAAAGTTGACGAAATGACACCGACTATACAAAACTTACAATAGATAGGAACGTCTACAGTGTTCAATAAGAAGCGTAAAGTCTCATATTAGAAGAAGGCAATTATTAAATGTTTTTGTTTTGGAGCGGGTTTTATTTTTTTATTTAGTTCACGCTTTTTAGTCGATCATTACCAAAGTGCACCTCATAAGGATTCCAATAAGCACGGCTAAGCTACACTGTTTTATTACGGAGTTCCGTTGCCTACCTTCCGGCTTCAATTACCAGATGGACCATTCAAATTGACTTCGTAATAGTCGCTTCAGTACCTTGATCGAAATATCTGAATACCACCCATGAGTACGACGTTTGGATGACCATCCGTGGTCTTCTTCATCGGTTCCCGTTCACCAAATGCTACTTTCTGATTGCTCGATTTATTACGAAAATACTAAAATCGCTATAATATGTTTCCCTTGAATTTTTGAGGAGTACCCTCAATTCCTCATTTAATCACTTTTAATTATTGTGAAATAGGGACTACTACAAATTTAATCTTTCGACTCTTTAGAGAAATGAATTCTGTTTCCTGATTGGTCGATTTTAGTAAAGCTGTATTCTGGTTGGTTAATACCCTTTACCAAATATTTTTTAGAGTTAGTGTTCTGTGATTGGTGGATTTAATAGGTGGAGTATTTTGATTGGTCAAATTCAAATGTTTTGTAAATCATAAATATGTATTCATATTTTCCCTTGGGGTTAAATGTACTACTTTAGCCCCGCTTGACAAGTCTAATATGACACACTTTTCAAGCATGAGAAGTGAAAAAGATATTTACCAAACCATGATTTACATTAGATTCTACCTACTCATACAGTAGATTCTTATAAAACTGTATAGATACAATTGCATTTTCATTTATGGATTCCTATACTGTGGAAAAGTAAAATCTCACAGACAATAAAACTGATTCACTGCTAATAAAAAGGGGAAGTACTTGCCAGTTCTGACTGGAACATAGGCTGACTGCAGCCGTATTCTTTATTACTGCAATAAAACTGCAAAATGTGTTTTGCCGACTAGATAAATAAATATTTAGTAGTAGGTTACGAGGTGTTCATAGAATTAGACTGCTATTTTAGCATTTCAAAAAGAAAACCAATTCAGCTCCGGCCTGACACTAAGTTAATTGCACAAAAAACCGGCCAAGGTGTGTAGGACCTCGTACAATGAGTTCTATACCTACTACTACTAATCCATATTTGAAATCACTACCCTATAGGTACTGTGAATTAAAAAAGGTCGTATCTTCATCGGAAACTCCGGCACTTACTTGTTTTTTTTGTTTGTGTAAGCTAGTTTTCAGGGATTATTCAAAAACCTAACATATCTTTTTTAAAACATTCTACGTTGAAAGTATTTTATAAGCACTATGTCCTTGATTTTTAGCTAGGGTTCTGTACCCAAAATGCCAAAAACGGAACCCTTATATTTTTGTCATGTCTGTCCGCCGGTATGTCACAGGCGATTTACTCGGAGACTATAAGCACTACAATTATGAAATTTGGTAGGGTAGGAAGGTGTATTTTATGAACCGCTATATGAAAGTGAAACATGTAACCGGTGGACGAAAAAAAAATTCAACGCACATAGTCGTGTGGGGTATCCATGGATAGGCCTTTAAAAATGATATGAAGGTTTCTAAAAAACTTTTCCATTTAAGTCAACCGTTGGTGAGGTATTAACTGTCAAAGTTATAAAAAGTATGTCCCTCCACTCTAATTTCCAAACTATGTAGTTTAAAATTCTGAAAAAAATTATATAATAAAATTATATAATAGAATACTTTCAATGATTTTTGGTTTGAACAAGATAGGTTATACGGTTTTTGAGTTTTCGCTGAAAAACTGTATTTTCCAAACAAAAGGTCGTAAGTCGGCACTTACTTATTTCCCTTAGTTCCCTGTGAAGATACGATCGTCTTAAATTCAATGTATTGGATAGTGGTTTTAAACGTGGACTAGTAGGTATTGGTATGGAACCCTACATTGTGCGTGATTCAATACGCACTTGGCAAGTTTTTTCATATATTTTGGTTCCACGGTTTGAAAGTTAGAGGAGGATTTACTTATAAATTTTGTTCTGAATAACTTTACATTCATTATAAAGATATATTATATATAAAGACCTACCGATTGATGTGCCATGTGTGTGATTTAAGTATGTATAAATAGTTGTTAATTTCATTAATTGTCCACACACTAATTCATTAATTGTGTTTCATTAATTGTGCACGTGTGCGTTTATTTTAAGCATTTTACAACCGTCGACAGATAAAGACTAAAATGCGGAGGTAGGTGTTTCTTGTATCATTTGAAGGTTTTGAGCTGAGTATTGTTGTCGCGAGCTCATCCGTAAAGCTGGATTCACATGTACGTAGTCTTGCCATAAATTCTGTCCTATATGAAATGACATTTATTTTGAAAATAAAAGAAAGTTTATAAATAAATTAGGGTTATTTTTATTAATTATACTATACAGATTGTATAAAATAAAATATTTATTCAAAATGTCCACCTTTTACTTTAACACACTTCTTTAAACGGTCCGGCCACTCGTCTATGACGGCACGGACGGTATCGATGGGTATTGAAGCCGCTGCCCGCACTAAATCTAACTTCAGAGACTCAACATTGCGATGAGGTTTAAAGCAGGCTTTCTCCTCCAAAATATTCCACAGACCATAGTCCAAAGGGTTGAGATCCGGGCTTCCTGAGGGCCAATCTTCAGCCGCAATAAACTCGGGTAAATGCGTCGCTAACCACCGTTGCGTTGTCTTAGCTTTATGTGCAGGGGCAGAGTCTTGTTGAAATATCCAGTGCTTACCGGCAAATAAAGTATCATTTAGCGGCTTAACAACTCTCTTCAAAATGTCTTTTTGATAGTTCGTAGCACGTATTTTTACCCCTTGTTCACAAAAATGAAGCTCTGTGACGCCTTCATAGGATACTCCCCACCAAACCATGACATATGCAGGATGGTGGCCTCTTTCTACCCTTGGAACTTTTTCAGAAGCTTCTTGGGAACTGTGAGCATATATTTTATCATTTTGGCGGTTGAATTTTTGCTCCACAGTAAAGATTTTTTCATCTGTAAACAGAATATTACGATATCCGCCCTTTGCATGCCGCGACCATAACACTTTAGCTCTCGTCGCTCTTATTTTCCGTAGGGCCGCTGTCAATCGCTGACCTGTGCTCCGTCGATAAGCCCCAAGCTTAAGGTCTTGTTTTATGATACGGGACATAGTTCTAGGGGGAATTTTCATTTCCCTAGCCATGATTTTCTGCTTGCGTAGCGGATTTCTCCGAATTCGCTCAGCTACCGCTTTAATCGCTGCCGGTGTCCTTGTTTGCCGTGGTCGACCGCTCCTGGGCCGGTCGTCGACTAAACCGATGTCGTTGTATCGCTTGATGGTACGATAGATAAATTTCTTTGTTATATTCAAAGGTTTCAGCAGTTTGAAAATGTTGTTCACTTGCTTGTTACACTTGTATAACGCTATCACTGCGACACGATTCTCTTTGATGCCCCACTCCGTCTTCAGGGAAACGATACCTGGAGCCAAATATACTTTTTCTGACAGCCAAATGTCTATTTAAGCATAATCAAGAAACAAAAGTACATCGAACGTTCCATTATTAAATTTAAAATGGCGAAAAAGTTGGGACAGAATTTATGGCTAGACTACGTATCCAGTTGCTGGCGCAAGTCTCGCTGAATTCCGACGCTAGCAGTTCGGCGTTGGCCGCGAATATCTATCTGGATTCATATAAGCGGTATGATGCCAGTGCAGCGCTGTTGGCAGGGATATTGGCACAACTAGATACGTTTTTATCCAGCTTTAGAGAATTGGTAATCATAGCTACCTATTACATCCGAGATGATCGGATCATCCACCTTGAGTAAATTGACATTAACCAATTAGTCTAAACATAGAAAAGTACTTTGTGGTCTCAACCACCGGCAGAAACTTATGTTAACAATTATACAACAGTGTAAGTAGAAGTAATCCGAATATGGCTGCACTTTTGTCTGCTTGCATAAAGAAGCTGTCGCGGCACGGAACCATTCAGATGAATCGGCTGAGGACACGACAAGTCTTTTCACGTCATGTACTGCATAGGTTTTTACCTAATAGTAATAATGTATAGTTTCATTTATTTATCTATCTTCTATACATATAATAACGCTGAAGAGGATCGAAAGTCTGTACATGGAAGATATTCGAATAAAAGTTAGCTGGGGATACTTAGAATCGATAACAGAACACGTTCCAACAGTTTTTAGAATTTTTGTCTGTTTGTCTGTTTATTTGACCATGTATCACGTGACAACGGCAGAACGGATTTTGATGCAAACTTTACTAAACTGTCAAGAAAATCCCCGGCCAGGTATAGGCTATAAAAATCATACAGATTGGGGAATAAAGGGGGTAAAACGAGGGGTTGAACTTTGTATGAGAAGTCCTTCAATTCGTGATTTAAAAGCTTGAAAATTGATGAGCATAAGTATACTTAAAAGCAAAGTAAAAAGAACCCTATTCAAAAATCATCCAATGATCAGATAATATGTAAAAATCCCTTTAAAATCCCTCAACCCATATTATAACTGTTACAGCCAAGATTGCTTATTAAGGATAATTCTTCTTTAACTTTAAATCCGTTTATTACGAATAGTTAACAGTAAATATAATATAAAAATGCACGTTTCTTCTTGATATATATTAAATCATTTTTAGTTCATATTTCTTTTTAGACAGTACAAAACTCTTGAATTGCGAATGTCAATATTATATCGCCGGCCAGCTAGCGCAACGCCGTAACGCCGTAAAGAGGCGTTAACAATAACTGTTTGAAATAAGAGATTTAATTATGCTAGTCAGTCGCTGTCAACATTGACAAACCAGTGCCTTGAACTCCGTCTACCCATGATTGATATGTCATCAGGGGCTATCTAGAAGGTTATTAGAGTGGTCGATTTCGATAACGATGTTATCTGAGGGTCTACAAAATTTGACGTAGGTATTGAAGACACGTTGACATAACGAGGGCTATCGCGTATGAATTCGCCGCTAGAGGCGCTAGTGTAGCGTGAAGTCTCCGAAATGTCAAATGTCACTCTTTGTGGTTGCGCTACGCGGGTTAATATCTAATTGGAACAATATGGTGAGTGTTTTGCAATACCTGAGGTTGATTATGGCAAATATGAGTTACGGGTGAATGACTGTCAGTGCTTTGAGACAGTTTTGTCTTTCGGAAACTTATTTCCTCCTTTTTTTCCGAACAAAACGGGTCTGCGCTACAATGCAGGATTTTTAATATTTTTACGGTACGGTTTTAAGAGGCTCATAATAACCAATAACAATTCTTGACAGTTGGACCTCACTCGACAGTGGCGCCAACTGGTGAGCACAAAAACGATAGCCCTCATTCCGTACACCAAAGCCAACCACGCCATGGAAATTAGCACCTTGTATGCCGACTGTCACATGTTATTTTGACAACGCTTCCCATCATAGGATCAGTTAGATAGGAAGGCTGTCGACTAAGTACGTTCCCATCCCTCCACTCTTTACCGTAACTCGGCGATCACTATGATTACAATATTGTTGCATTATTGAATACTGAATCAATAGAATATTCTAACGTTAATGGTACACTGGTCAAAGGACTTGATTGGTTTACCGTTAACAACCTGCTACTTAATGCTAAGAAAACTAAATATGTCAGATTTTCTTTGCCTAATGTTAGACCGGTGGAAACTAATATACTTTTAAATAACGAGTGTTTAGAAATTGTAGATAAAGCAATATTCTTAGGTATAACATTAGACAAAAATCTACAATGGAGTCCGCATATAGCCATTATGGCGCGTAAATTAAGTTCAGCCGCTTATGCTATTAGAAAAATCAGACAACTGACCAATGTAGAAACAGCTCGCTTCGTTTATCACAGCCATTTTCATAGTGTTATGTCGTATGGTATTCTGGTTTGGGGTAAAGCAGCTGACATACAGACAATTTTTGTGTTACAAAAAAGAATCATTCGCTCCATATATAATCTGGGCTCACGTGAAACTCTAAGAGAACTCTTTAAAGAAATTAACATTTTAACTGTAGCGTCCCAATACATCAATGAGAATATTATCTTTATCTTCTAAATATAATAATAAATAAAATATATAAAAGAAGTCCTGATCTACAATCAACGCACAGCCGAAACTACTGGAACTAGAAACTTCAAATTTGGTCTAGAGCTTACTTTTATAACGTGTGCAAGGGATAAGACGGGATTTTTCGAAATTCCACCCCTAAGGGGATCAAATAGGGGAGCAAAGTTTGTATGGGAATCGTAATTTTTTTGGACTTAGAAACTTAAAATTTTGTATTTATACTCCCTGTTTAAATATAACAAAACTGAATTCAGCGATTTTCTAAATTTGTCCCCTAAAGGGGTGAAAAGGGGCTTCAAAGTTAGTAGGGGGAGCATATCTTTTTTGAAGTTAGACATTTGAAACTTTGTAAATATACTCTATGTTTAAATACAACAAAACATATTTCAGTGTTTTTCAAAACTGCTCCCCTAAAGGGGTGAAAAGGGGGTTCCAAGTTTGTACGGGGAGCAAATCTTTTTTGAAGTGAGAGATTTAAAACTTCGTATATAGACTCTCTGTTTAAGTAAATACGACAAAACATATTTCAGCGTTTTTTGAAATTGCTCCTCTAAAGGGGTGAAAAGGGGGTTCCAACTTTGTACGAGGAGCAAATCTTTTTTGAAGTTAGAGATTTGAAATTTCGTAAATAGACTCTATGTTTAAATACAACAAAACACATTTCAGAGTTTTTCAATATTGTTCCCCTAAAGGGATGAAAAGAGGGTTCCAAGTTTGTAAAGGGGTAAATCTTTTTTAATGTGAGAGATTTAAAATTCGTATATAGACTCTCTGTTTAAATACAATAAAAAGTATTGCAGCGTTTTTTGAAATTGCTCATCTAAAGGGGTGAATAGTCTCTCCGTACAAACTTGGGGGGGTTCCAAGTTTGTACGGGGAGCAAATCTTTTTTGAAGTGAGAGATTTCAAACTTTGTAAATAGACTCTCTGTTTAAATACGATATAACGTACTATAGCGGTTTTTGAAATTGCTCCCCTAAAGGGGTGAAAAGGGGGTTCCAAGAAGTTTGTACGGGGAGCAAATCTTTTTTGTAGTGCGAGATTTAAAACTTCGTATACAGACTCTCTGTTTAAATACAACAAAATATGTTTCAGCTTAATAAAGTTTTGAAACTTGTGTGACATGATACTTTTGGGTGTAGTCTTCAAAACTCACAATTCTCCCGTCCCCTCCCAGTTTATTAATTTGTTTGACATCCCCATACATGTATTACTTAGAATAACCGTATTGCCCAGCAGTAGATAATCATCAAATGTGTAAAACTCGCAAACTACGAATTAGATGGCTGAAGTTTTTACTGTATATTTGAGTACAAATTTAGTACAAAAAATTGAGATATTAACATTGGTTAATAATTGGTAGGATCATAGTTTTTCCAGGTACACCCGCCATCCTGACTGTCAGGATGGCGGGTGTACCTTCACTTTGTAATAACTTTAATTACGGAATGGTACAATTTTTTTTAAATGTGGTACAAAATAGTACAAATTTAGTACAAAAATTTCGTACACTTCTTTTAAATATTTGTTTAGGTACACCCGCCATCCTGACTCTCACGTAGAGTAAGTCCGACCCAGGTCGGGCCTAACTAAGTTTCTTGCTGAACTCTTCTCAGCTAGGCTTGGTTTAGTGGTGCCCTGTAGCCCGGGCATAGAATATGGCTACGGTATCCTCTGCCTGTCGTAGAAGGCGACTAAAAGGGGGTCCTCGGGGTCGTAGACGGTCGTAGTTGGGGGCTACGATCGTCATAAAAACATAGCGGGACCCACATAAGTGGACTCTAGGGCGGCACTGGTGCGTTCCGTAGGAGATCCCAGAGCCGCCCGAAATGGGTTGAGGAGGACAAGCGGGGGTTTTTAGTCGGTGCAAGTCCGACATAACCACCGCGCCGCCCCCACGGTGCGGAGGTATCCATAACGGATTTTCCCCCGTCGAAAAAAAAAAAAAAAAAAAAAAGGCTTGGTTTAGTGAACTAGCGACAAAACTCATTACACTCACACCTCAGATTCGGTTGAAGCTGCTCAGACTCTTAGAGTACTTATTCCAGTATTTAAACCGCCCGCGTGATCGAGTCAAAGGTTCTGGATTGTTTAAATTGTTTAAATAGGTTGGACATCTTTAGTGTTTTTTTTATTGACAGATCAGCATCTTGATCTTTTTGATAGAGTTAAATCCCGGGAAGTAGGGAATTGGCCAAAACGTGTAAATACAACAAGATGCAGCGCCATGGATGTTCACGCGAACAAAATCGCGGGCAAAATTTAGTATACTATATTTTTATTGTACCCGCCGAGATGTTTACTTCAGTTTCTTTTTATGATTTTTTTATGTAATTAATTGGAAATTGGTCTCTAAATTGATGACTCCAACCGAAACGAGAAATTATCGGTCAAACACCTATTTTTCAACGGATGCAAACTATACCTGTAATAACACTAATAACTGAGTCAAAACCTATAGGAATATAATTAGAGTTGCCTACGTACTTTACACAGTCAGTTTATAATAACAAAATTAATAAGAATGATGAAAATAAACAGTATTTAATCATTTTATCACTATGTTTAGACATTGTTCCTCAAACTCAATGCGCCATCTCTGAGCTTTTGTAGAGAATTGCACATAGCTCACATTAAATCAGAAAACTCTCTGTGACATTCGTTATCTCAGGTAACTTTTCTCCTTTTACTCCAGGCAAGCCGGGTGGTGCAGATCGATGCCGACAGGTGTCGTTATAGTTTATAACTCCTTGCAACAGCCAATCATGTACAGGTTGTCCCCAGGTACATACCGTTGCATCTTATTCCATTGTAAGGCTATTTCCGCATTTCGCGGTGCGGGTGCGAGCAATATAATACTATTGCGCAAATGTAGTACTGACAGTACACCGATAAGTAAAAGAAAGCGACACCAGTACGCTGTCTGGAAAGTAGAAAATACCGCAAACAGGTTGCCCCGCCAAATCACGAAGCTAAGTAGCCTAATAATGCAATACGAGTAAAAGTCGACTGTTCTCATTACTTCCGGCTCCTACTAGTCCTACTTCTTGCACAAGTTTGAACCTTATAGACCAACATGTGATAATAATGCTAACCTTTCCGTAGCACTGCGCTCATAGTCGATAGCATGTATATATTTTTCTTCTTTGAAGCACAAACCCACTATGACCAAAGGATTTCACATTTCTGTATAATAACAAGGTGGGTATTATAATTTGTATATTAATATTTTGTGAGTGATTTTATCCTACAGTTACAAAATATTTTAGGACGAATAAAAAAAAACCCAATTTGTCGTTACATATATATGCATTTTTTCGGATAAGTATTCACTTTTCTTTATTTATCGAAACAGGTTTATTACTACTTACCGCTTCGAAATAAACCTGTGTTATGAAACAAATTGTTAAATGTACCTACGTACATAACACGTTCAGTGCCAGGAAGCCGCTAGGTTAAGCCTATCTCTGCTTGTAAGTTTTCCTCTACAAAACTACAGTACCGGCCAATTAATATATCACTTACGTAAGTGTTGGTGTTAACTTACTGTTTTTAACCCTCCCTGAATGATTTCCATAGTGTAACATTAGTTTATCCTTTCAAATTAAAATTAAAACATTGCAAATAGGCCACAAGGGCACTTTTAGAAGTCACAATCTGTTTCTATTAATTAAAAGAATACAATACTTAAAATAAAATTAAAATTAGTTTTGTTTAAGATCTGTAAGAAGATATATTCATACGTAATTGGTGATTATGGAAAATGTTCATGATTTCTCCGACATGGAGGTGATATATTATTGGCCAGTACTGTACGGTATCGGCTACATGGAAAATAATTTCCTACAAAATAAAAAACTGCACGTTTTTTCTATTAGTAACTCTACTTTGCTCGCATTAAAAGTGCTTCGTTACACGCACAAAAATTGAAACTAGTTTATTGGCAGGTTAGGCATTGCCGGATGTAGGATTGTACGAAAATGCAACGCATGTTAGAGATTCCCAGAATGACAACATTTCTAATTTGCAAACATGACACACATTACATAAGGACACTAACCCATTTGACACTGTAGAGTTTTTTCACGTAGCAGCATAGCCATAGGCCATGCGTTTCCCAGTATGTAGTGGAAATTGAGTAGGGCTACGAAAAACTTTGTCAAGCGAATGTTAAGTTGCTACGTGCCTACTACGGCGTAGCGCTACGAGAGTAGCTTAGCAGTGAATAAGTTAATCAGCCGCAAAAGCGCAAATATCGCTATTGTGGCTGGTTATCTTTTTTTTGCAATGTATTAGCTGGTTTTCATTTTAGCATTATTTTTTACGTAGATGTTGGTCACCTCTTTCAGGTGATTATTGTACAGATAGGTAAACGATCTTATTATATGTAGTGATTCTGCGAAACGGGAAGTAGGTACAGTCGTGATCAAAAATAATTAAACACGATTTTATTGTTAAGAGCATAAGGCTGCTCAGATATTTTTGAACCTATAGGAACGTACATATATTGATGAACTTGATTATACCTACAAGTTACGTACCTGCTATAATCGTCAGTAGTCAAAATATTTTTCACATTTCTCATGCTCGAAAAGTGTGTCGTATTAGACTTGTCAAGCGGGGCTAAAGTGGTACATTTAGCCCCTAGGAAAAATATGAATATGTATAATACCATTTACAAAACATTTTAATTTGATCAATCAAAATACTTCACCAATTAAACCCACCAATCACAGACCACTAATTTAACTCTTTAAATCATATATCGTATTGGGTATCAACCAACCAGAATACAGCTTTACAAAAATCTACCAGTCAGGAAAGAATTTCTTTCACTAAAGGTTAAGTTTATAGTAGTCCTTATGGTACAATAATTGAAAAAAGTGATTAAATCGATTGAGCAACGCTTTGAAGCTCTCAATGGGGAAGGTCAGTAGCTTTTATTCGCGCGTGAATGTTGCGCGCAAACGATATTTCATCTTCTTAAATTTAAACTAACTATTTATTTACTGCAAGGCAATAAAAGCACAATAGACTACAAAATTATATGATAAGAAATTGTATGGATGGAATCAAAAATTCAATAAATCGGCCCGAGTCTACCTCGCTTTAAACTTTTGCACGCCAACAACAACCAGTCGCCGCGCTTTACACTAAAAATAGTTGGCGTGTAGGCGTCACTGACGAACAAACACTAATATAGTTAACTGACCATTTGTGACCCTAATTACAATATGTATAAAGTGCACAAATGGTGAGTGAACTATATTGGCGATGGTACACGAAGAATGGCTTCCAAAGAGCAGATAAAACGTAAATGTTAAACCGAGCTCTATTATAATCATTGCTTCGATATTTCGTAGCTTTGCCGGGTCATGAACAATATGTTAATACTCGACCAATAAAGTTATCGAACAAACTTCGCCTGCTGAGACCTAAGATAATATAATTTACAAATAATGTTTCAAACCATAATGAACAATGTTATTGTTGTTATAATAGTAATGCTGGAAATTAAACATGGGTATGGGTAACTATGTGAAATAAACAATGGGTATTTTTATAAAGGTTAAAGAACGGATAATTATGGTGTGTATGTCGGTAATACCGAATAAATATTTCCTGAACATTTTCAGTGAGTAAATATGTGCCTAATCGCGTATATTTAGTCCAAATTTATAAATATATATTCGTTGTCAAAGTGTCATGTTCGCCTATTTTGCCACTGAGTATGTGTGTACCTGTGTATATGTGTACCTACTTTTGAGTTTTGTCAGTGGCAAACGATATGCTCTTATTCCATTTAATAGTCTACTTTAACGCTAATGTAATAGAATTTATGTTACAAACACGATTTTATGACAGTGAGTATGTAAAAGGAACTCTATTACACATAAAACGCGACGGTATAACCTTTAGTGCTTGCAGGGCTGTTGTGCTCACTCGTTCTGAAACGTTATTGAATTGACCTCCTTTACATTATCTGGGAAAACAAAAGAGCAGCATACACACACTGCTCGGGGTTAATTTATTAATACGACACTGGCAGATACTTACTGTTTATTAGATTAATTAGAAATCAATTAACAGTTAATTCTATTAACAGCAGGCGAATCACGTAACTTTATGTACTAACGGTAGATAGATTTTACTGTCAATTTTGAAGTTTAAATGTATGGGCTGACAATTAAAATTTGACGTTAAAATCTACCTAACGGTAGTACAAAAGTTACGTGATTACCCTGCAGCAAAACATTTTATTATCGTTACATCATAAGTCTTACATTTAAGGATTGAAATCGTATCAAATAGTTCTATTAGCGCTTGTATAGTCATTAGTCAGCATCAAAAGTAACTATATATGAAGAGTTCACTGGTCTTTATTGTAATGGAATAAGAGCTTTTGACGTTGACAGCACCACACATTTTTGCCTAAAAGTACATGGTCGTCAGTGTAAAACCGCATTCACATTGTCAGAGAAAAGTGAACGCAACCATAAATGTATGAAACCGATACCTTTCTGATGCGTCACAACACAACACGACAGACAAATGTGTAGGCCGCTTTATTCATATAAGTTACACGGATGCCGTATGCCATAATACATATTATGCTCTATTGTCCTATTTGTGCTCAAGCTAAAATCTTTGAGACTTGGACATTTTGGAGGTGGCCTTTAGTTTATGGTACTCACATCCAGGCGTGCCTGCAAGCAGATTTAAGATTGTTCTGGATCCGTCACATTCGGCTATTCACGGCCTTTCTTACACAAATACACATACGCTGCAACTTGAACTTTGTTTGTATTCAGGCACGCCTCGTAAGTACTGCGAAGACATACTTTTTTGTTGTTGTAAAAGTTTTTATTTTTTGTATAAGCCGTGTCGTCCACAAGCGGTCTAAGAGAGAAATAAAGGAATTATTATATAGAGTAAATGATATAATATAATTAAGATGTGATACAGTGTTAGAAGCAGGTGACTGCGTTGAAATAACACCGCAGGACTCGGCCGCGGCTGCTAGAGCCCGCTTGCCCTCGTCGCTGTAAGGCGCTCTGTAGACAACACAACATCGGAAATTAAACCATATGACACGAAGATATCAGATTAATTTAGTAAATCTTATCAGCGTGCGATAGCGAGGAAATGCCGCCAGCATCCTCGGTACAATGCCTCGAGGGCCTGTTTTAGGTTTAAGTTAGTTACAATATTTTTTTCGTTTATTAAACAAATCGAAATATTTAGTGAATTGAAATAGGGGTGATTTAGTAACGTTTCGATGATGCGTAAGGTTGATCTAAGTATTTATTTCTAGGTATTAGGTACTAGGTGTTATTTTTCACACAAAAAATGATAGATCTACCTAACGTAAGTTTCACAAGTTACGTAATCAAATTGCTACTCCTTCTCTCCCTTGGTCTGCAAATAATACAAAATTCCAATGGAATACGCATCCCTAGATACACCAGTTATTAGTTACTTACATATGTAGATTCAATAAGAATAATTATTATTGAATATAGCTAGAATATTACTAAAGCAGGCAAAGTAGAAATTCTCCTGTGCAAGGAGAAAAAAGGAAACTTTTCTGTTCGGACCAATTTCACTTTTTGCTCTACTTGAAAATCTTTTTACTTGATTATGCAATCTTATGGCGCAACCGAAGTAAAAACCTCATTTTTCGACGTGGATGGAAAAGGGTAGTTTTTTCTTACCATGTCGTTAGAGTCGAGGTAGGATAGCCCGCGCAGCGGCACGGCGCGTGGACCGCCGTGGGGCTCCGCCGGTGGCTCGTGCAGTGCTTTTTGTAGCGCGATCAGGATGCGGTCCAGCACCAACGCCGCGCGCTTCTGCGGTACCACCACCTCCTGCAACCACAGTACCATTAACGCCCTAATACACACGCACGAGACTCGCATGCGAGTTTAACTACATTGCGTGGTTTTATAGAGCGATTGAACTCCATGTTATACCTCCGTGACTCGCAGTGTAATGAAACTCGCATGCGTGTGTCTCTGCTTTTATTGTGCACTATTTCAATATTCCGAAAGAGAACCTCGATAATCCAATAGAAACTGAAGAAACTGAACGTATCAAGGCAAAGTAAAGCCCAATAACAATTATGGAGCACATGACGACTCACAAAAATGCACGTACACACCCAAACACATGTACACACACACACACACACACACACACACACACACACACACACACACACACATACGCGCGTGCGCGCACACACACACACGCACGCACGCACGCACGCACACACACGCACGCACACACACACACACACACACACACACACACACACACATACACACACACACACAAACACACACGCACACACAAAGACACGCATGTACGCACGCACACACGTACACACACATATGCACGACATTTAATGACAAGGGTGTAAGAGCGTACAGATATTATTGCCACTTTGGGGACGTACAATTTATTTATAACTAACTGTACCGCAGGAACCGGCTCAGTTTAACGATAGGCCTATAGCTTTTAACGCAAATGAAAATATTTCTTATCACTATAGCAGACTGTAATTCGTTTCCCTACAATTAGATACATCAGTAATGGTACTATTACATACAGTTTCGGGTATTGTGAAAATAGAGGCCACTTCACACAATTACTTACATTCATATCACGAATCGAATTCGAAGAAAACCTTTGACCCAATTTATCGACAAACTACATTTGGCATTACGTGGAAGGGACATTTATCATAATTATATAGTATCCTGTAGGTTTATATAACGTTATTCGAAGGTACTTACTATGAGAAGGGCATTGATTTTAAAAACTGTTTTAGTTTAGTATGTTTATGAACTGGGTGTTAAGAAACTATTAAGCCACATGACAGCCATTTTTGACCTATCTGTAAAAAAATAACTATGCATATTCTTTGCCATTTTTCATATTCAATGCCTGCTGTAGGTACTAAGTAAGCCGGCCCAATTATAAATGGGGTCTGAAAAATTCCAAGTTCTGTAGAATACTTCTAACCTTTTCAATGCATTTCATGTAAATGATTCGCATAAAAGTTAATAAATACCCTCCGGTACTTCCTTGTTACCGACGACATCGTAACCGCCGAGTAATGAGTCAAAATAGTAACTGCACGAATTTTCTAGCTTTAATTAAAAAAGTATTTATTCACTGGTCTAACGCTATGTTTATTTTATTACTTTCCGAGATATCATATATCCGAGACATCAGAGCGTTGAGATAAATAATCTATAAAAATGTGTAGTTACCCACAAAACACGAGAGTTAAACAAACATGCAATAACGAAGTCCAAAACAAGTAGCCAGAATATATGAACATTAATTTTCAGTGTTGCTGCCAAAGTAGGTTTAATTTTAAACTAAAGAAATGCCAGGTTCGGTCCCAGACCAAATGTCAAATAACTACCTCGGTAGCCCGCAGCCCCAAAAAACTGTTATTTCATAGGATAAGGTCTTCAATCGGTTTTTGGCACGGATAAAGTAGGCCCCGAAGTGGATCGGAATCATGAATAGAATCGGAATTTTATTATTTTGTATCACGACTTATGCGACCTTGTAATTATTACCTCAGAGTTGTCATAGAGGGGCGCAGGCGCGGCGGTGACAACCGAGAACACCAGCGCCAGTAGCAGCAACCCCACGCCACTCATCATCGCTGGCACATTACATTGACCTACACAGTATATTTAAAAGTAAAAATATATATATAAAAAATAACAACACGGCTCCATAAATACATTAAATATTTAAAAATAATCTTTAACATTTTTTTTCTAGCTCGATGTTTTACTGTATGTTTCGCCGCTTTATAGCTACAAATTATTATTATTATTGCGCTGGCGGGTCATAATTGCCCAACTTCACAGTTGTTTTCCCCAGGTAGGTTAGTTTAAATTCATGGCAAATAACACACTACTGATGATTTGCTATCATGTTACGTAAATCGACATTGATATTTTCAGAAATATTTGGATAAAAGCCCGTGCCTGGCGGGAGCCTGGGTGGAGGGCGTGGGACTGGATTCCAGAAACCAAGGGCTGCAAGGAATGTAACATGGAAATATTATTTTAGTGATTTTTTTCATTATGCGAGTATAAAGTAATATTTTGCCGCTTTATTTTACTCTACTTGGTGTTCTGTTAAACCACAGCCAAATTAAAATATGTATTATTTATTCATTCGAACACGCCACAACTACAACACAAGTGGGGCTTTACTTAAGTTTTTTACCTATAGGGGAGACCGAGCAGTCTTGAAACAGAGGTGAGTTGAAGCGTCAATTTTGCGGAATGTATACTGTAACCGTTATTGAGCTAGCAACAACGCTGTTTAGCCGCGCCTAACCGCCCTCGTCCAAGCTATTGCTTGTGGTTTTCTTTTAGTTTGTAATTTTATAACGGACTAGCGGCCGCCCGCGACTTCGTCCGCGTGGATTTTAGACGGTAACAAAGATATAAATGAGGTTTATTTGTTTCTGTCAGTTGTCTGATGCTAATAATCTTTTGTGAAAATTACTCGAAAGAAAAAATTAATGTCCGCCATCTTGGATTTGAAAATGGATGTAACTTTCGGAATCGGTACCCCGAGGAACTACAAAGATGACCTCATATCGATTTTTAAGAAAAATAAATATCCGTCATTTTGGATTTGAAAATGCATATCATTTTCGTAATCGGCACCCCGAGGAACATCGACGATAACACCCATATCGAAATTTAAGAAAAATAAATGTCCGCCATCTTGGATTTTAAAATGCATATCATTTTCGTAATCGGCACCCCGAGGAACCTCGACGATGACACCTATATCGATTTTTAAGAAAAATAAATGTCCCCATCTGTCAACTTGGAATCCTTTTTACCGCATTAGGGGAACAATTTAGAAAAACGCTGGAACACGTTTTGTTGTAAGCAGAGATTCTATATACGAAGTTTTAAATCCCGCACTTCAAAAAAGATTTGCTCCGCGTACGTACTTGTAAACCCCTTTTCACCCCTTTGGGGAGCAATTTCAAAAAACGCTAAAATACATTTTGTTATATTTAAACAGAGAGCCTATGTACGTTTTAAATATCTCACTTCAAAAACGATTTGCTCCTTTACAAACTTGGAACGCTGTTTTCACCCCTTTAGGGGAGCAATTTTGAAAAACGCTGAAATATATTTTGTTGTATTTAAACATAGAGTCTATTTACGAAGTTTCAAATCTCTAACTTCAAAAACGAATTGCTCCCCGTACAAACTTGGAACCCCCTTTTCACCCCTTTAGAGGAGAAATTTCAAAAAACGCTGAAATAAGTTCTTTCGTATTTACACAGAGAGTTCGTGTACGAAGTTTTAAATCCCGCACTTCAAAAAATATTTGCTCCCCGTACGAAATTTTAAATCCCTTTTCACCCCTTTAGAGGAGCAATTTTAAAAAACGCTGAAATATGTTTTGTTGTATTTAAACAGAGAGTTATATACGAAGTTTTAAGTCTCTCACTTCGAAACAGATTTGCTGCCCATATAAACTTTGCGCCCCTATTTTACCCTCTTAGGGTTAGAATTTTGCAAAACGCTGAAAACACTTTCTTTGGATTTAAGTTCGTAACCTTTTTACTAATTTTTAAGTCTTCAGCTCAAAAAAAAAATTTCTCCCATACAAACTTTGCACCCCTATTTGATCCCCTTAGGGGTGGAATTTTCAAAAATTCCGTCTTATCCCTTGCATACGTCATAAAAGTAAGCTCTGGACCAAATTTGAAGTTTCTAGTTCTAGTAGTTTCGGCTGTGCGTTGATGGTAGATCACCTCTTCTTCTTTTATATATATAGATAGAAGATAGATTAACTTTGTCTCGGAGGGCATTTGAAACATTGTTTCAACGCTCCTCCCTCAGTTCTATGATTTTCTATTACGCTTAAGTTAATTTTGTTGTTGGTCTGATATAAAAGCTGAAGAAATGAGGTATCGATTTGTACTAATCTCGTAGGATTCTAGCTGACAGGTTTATAATTGTTTCAACTCCCCGTCGGTCTCCCCTATATATGTATGAGAAGCGGCAAAGTTATGTTAGTATAGTTATAGGTAACTGGAATAAATTTAATAACTTTACTTGAACAATTAAAATAGCTTCATTAATCTTATTATAATAATATGGCTTTAAATCGGGATCCTGCCGTTTTGCCAGTTATTTTGTCAATTTTTTTGTTACTCAACTAAATTTTGGCGGGTGTGTTTGGTAATGCAATCTTTGGAATTATTTTAGTAGGCACATTTTTATTTGGGCAAATTTTCACTCAGCAAAATATTACCACATTTGGTTTTTTATCAAATACTTTATTAAAGCAAAAATTTTTAGACAGTAAACATTTAGTAAAATGAATTGTTATGAAAAAAGTATAAAGACAAAAATAACAAATTTTTTATAATAAAATTTCATATCATTTGCGTACTTTAGATGCCGGAAATAGCTACATTTTCAAAGTTTAAAATAGTCAATTATGATTTACCCCCTACCCACATAACAAAACGCATTGCAATTAATTTTGTATCTTCTGCGTAACTGAAATAAAGATGCAAATCAATTGTCATCGACTAAGCAGTCGACTAAATAGAAATGGTAAATTGAAAACTGACGATACAAATCATTTGCCTTATTATATTTTGCGTACAATATCTTTTTCCAATTGAAACATTTGGCTACATGAAATTTGGTCAAAGTACCAGATTGGTAAGCGAGTCATTGTTCAAACGTAGATACACTTGCCAAACATTGGGTTTGTGTTATAATTATTTGTGAAGAGTTCATTTGCCTTATAAAATTTGACAAATTAAATTATGCCCAAAATTGTTTGTGAATGATAATTTGTCATTTTTTAATGAAACCACAGTAACTGGTCTAAATCACATATCTAGTCACGTGACCTATAATATCATACAATAAACCAACAAGATATAAAAAATACAGATAAGAATTTGATAGAATGATAGATGTTCCTCGGTATTATATGGGTCACGAAAATTGAGCCTTCACAACATGGAATTTAATGCTTTATTGATAGCGAGATGACAAGCTACTTACTTTCTTTGCGGAAGGATAACATACTTTAAGGACGTTTACTCCGGAATAAAATTCGTGATAATTTTAATAACTTAATAGATATACCTACAATCTACATTAATTTGGTGTTTTGTTCTGGTCATCTAGTCTTTAAGTTAAATTTAATGTACCTATAATGACTAAGTAGTAGTTATATCAATATTAAATTGGAACAGTCATTTAAAAGCATTTAAGATAAAAAGCCAATTCAGTCAATAGTCGCCGTGAAACAGCAGTAGGTATTTTATTTAGTGACTTTCCATTGTCATCAACTCAATTAGCACGATAGGTTTTATGGTTATGTTTTACGTAAAATATAATCATAAAATAAAATCCATCATGCTAACTCAGCAAGTGCAAATAAGGTCAACAATCTGATTATTTTAAAAGGTACAATGTCATGCTAGCGTTTAATTAAATTACTACAACTTGCTTTACACTATTGCTTTAGCCGTCATACTGGCTAAAGCAATAGTGATCTATGCGCGTTTGCGTAAGGTTTAATTTCGCGTTGAATAACAAGCAACGCCATAGTGCAACGCGTCATTTGTATCTGATGCTTGGTTAAAAATACTTTTTGATAATTTGAAGGCTGTAGCTCTAACCGTTTGGGCTGTAAAACCTGTGACAGACGAGGGACAGACAGACAACCGGATGCATTGAGTGACAGCAGCAATGTTCATTATACAGAACCCTAAACATGAAATTTTTGGAAGCTCTACATGGAACCCAAATTAGTTAGATTTGTAATAAATTAATAATTGCCTATTAGAGGAAATTATACACCCAACAGGCATATAAACGTTATTAGTTAAATTCCCCTATATTGGCGATTATTAACAAGTCATGACAATTGGTTCTAGCTGTCGAAAGTACAGAATCTAAAACTTAACATACCCAAGCAAACTAGGTACTAGCTGATAGCCAGATAGTTGCTTGGATACACTTCATCCGCCGTGCCATAGTCATATTGGGTATACCTGTCGTATTCGTAAATTCGAACTTTACTACAAGTGCTAACGGCAAGCGCTGCTTTTGTTTTATTATACGTTTTTGTGGACTTCAAAGTCCCGGAAGGACCACGTGGCCATCTCTTTCTATCGCACGTAACGCGCTCTTTCGCGCTAAGGTTACCAGCAGCGAAAATAGTTCATAGGTGCAACGCAAATTAACACTTAAAGGTCTTCCATTGCGTCATCATTAGGTTACATTATGTTTACCCGTCGGTACATTATAACAAATACCTATACGTATTCCTAGTACGTACATACGTAATACTCGTACAGAAACAATATTAGCTAGGTAGATATTATATTAGGTAGAAATATATTAGGTACTTAGGTACTAATTAATGTATCCAAATAGATAAGTCTATCTATGTATATTTTCTATGCAAATCTATCTAGCAGCTTAGCTTAACGAATAATTAAAATCTATTCATCTAAGTATCTATATGTTTTTATTTTACATATTGACGATCTTTTTGTGAATTTATTATACTCTCTTTTGACATACATTACAGTAATTCATGTCTTTTTTTTAAATTTCATATGCATCAATAAATTGCTCTGAATAATTAGATTCAATTTATGTAATACTAGCGACCCGCCCCGGCTTCGCACGGGTGCAATGCTGATGCATGTATTATACATATAAACCTACCTCTTGAGTCACTCTATCTATTAAAAAAAAAACCACATCAAAATCCGTTGCGTAGTTTTAAAGATTTAAGCATACATAGGGATATAGGGACATAGGGACAGAGAAAGCGACTTTGTGTAGTGATATAACTAACGATTCAAAAGTGCTTGTTGCTAGGCCTATTTGAATAAAGAATATTTTGAGGGACACTTGGTTTTATAACGGCATGTGTCAAATCTAATGAACTGGCCATGTTTATTTACTTACAACGGCCCGCCGATGTTCTCTTATAAGCACTTATTAGTCTATAAGTAAACGGAGTGATTACTCCTCAATATATTCTCCTGGGTTGGCTCTTATAAGAATCATGAAAAGATAACGGCCCGAAGATCTTCTCTTATAAGCGCTTATGAGTTTAAGTAACCGGAGCAATTACTCCTCAGTGTATATACTCCTGGGTTGCCTCTTATAGGAATCACGCAATGATAACGGCCCGCAGATCTTCTCTTATAAGCGCTTATAAGTCTTAAGTAACCGGAGTGATTACTCCTCAGTGTATATACTCCTGGTTTGGCTATTATAGGAGTCATGCGATTATAATGGCCTGCAGATGTTCTCTTACAAGCGCTTATAAGTCTAATTAACCGTAGTGATTACTCTTAATTTAAAACAGCATTTAATTGTGCTGTTAAAAGCGTAGTAGCAAATGTTGATGCTATAATCGGTGCTTTATAAGTCCAAATAGACTTACACAGTACGCGGTCCAGGACAATTTTGCTAGTTGGGTATTAATTATAATAAAATTTTAAGAACTGTTGAAGTGTGTCCTTTTTGAGATTATATGAGCCCTCAATCGATTTTTGCTAATATCTTAAATGTACACATTTTCGACCATCTACAGCTTTATAATATTTATAGACATTAGGTCTGAAACGAAATAATCTAAGTAATGTATGGAATTATTTTTAAGAAGCCGTTGCTTTTGAAAATGGTAAAAATGATTTCTTGGTTTTAGTGTAGTTACTTACCTACTCTATACATTGGGCGCTCTTATACTTTTCCGTGGACGTTCACGTCACGATTTTTCCGTTACCGTCCACGATAATATCGTAGATGTCGATGCGTGACGCTTTTATAGTTTGCTGATTTTACCATGACGGCAAGTTTTTTTTTATCCCACATCTTACATAAATGCTGTTTTAAAGTAATTTAAACTGTTTAATATTGACGTTATCCAAGCAAAGGTAATATCCGGGTCAAAAAATGGAATTTTAGCTCAAAATGCGGCAAACGCTGACTTGACAGTGACAGTGAAAGCACACACACAGCTACGATTTCGTATCTTTATGCACAACATGCGCATTTATCGTCACGATGTCGTGGGGAAGACAGCGAGCCTACGGCATATCTTAGAAGTCCACGGTAGCATAAAAGCGTCTGCGTACGTTTTCATACATTTTAGGTCCCCTGTTTTGTAGTGACGGTAAATTGAGGCCCCACACATATTCTCCCGAGTAAGGGATCGTATACAGGCCGGAACACGTAGTGATTGTTCCTCACCTCACAGCACGTGATTGTGGCGATCCCGGTGATGTCGTAAGCTCGTGTTGATGAGGCTTGACCGTTGCCGTGTGAGTCACGGATCGCTTGGGATAGATTACAATACGGGTCCGTATAGTTTCTCTGTATCAATACTCACAACAATGACTTCTATAAGAAAGGTAGTCAATGCTGAGTCCTAAAACTGAACAGAGCTTTTTCGTCTATTATATCTTCATAACAACGTGGCGATACATGGTAAAGTAAAAAAGCGACCATTGTGAGTGAGTGTCTCATTAGTAGAAAAGTCCCCCGTGGGTCCCACCAGATATATCCTTGAGTGATCATTACCAGGAATGAATAAAGACAATTTGTTAATTAATATATCGGTTTCCTTAAAATAACGGCAGTGTTTTAGATCCCGTTGTTATTTTTTTTTTAATTGTATGGCAATTATTTCGACCCGTGTAGCCTGTCATAGTCAGCAGCCGGGATCAACGGCTTAACATGCCTTCCAAAGGGAACGCTCAGTTAGAAACCACTCAAAGCGGTCACACCCATCCAAGAGTTGTCCCCGGCCGACGTTTCCTAACTTCACATAACCGCACGCCTGCCCACACTGCCTAACGGCGGGCGCCGCAGAGCCACGAGCGCTCCCGCACAATTATGATCAGAGGCCTTCATGTTTATTTTAAATTCAAGATTCTATGAAATTCAGCCCCTTGGGGATATCAAAAATAACTGCCCTTTCATATTTAGTAATAAATTAATTACGTTACGTACGTAAGTGAACAAACAACAAAAAACAATCACATGGGTATTGGGCCACGGGCATGTAGGGTTCCGTAGTTGCCCTGCACCTGGTGTGATAGTAACGGTTACCGAGCTAAGCCGCCAACAAACAGACGGATATGGCGAAAGCATAAGAATTCCTTGTTCACTACGGAACCCTAAGAAGCGTAAAAGTGTACCTATAATTGTAACTAACGGTTTCCTGAGGTTCCGCTCGCCTATAACACTGCGCCCGCTTTTGCCTCGTTCTCGTTGCATTGCGTATGCATTGGTTTGGCCAATGCACGTCTACACTGACTGTGCAACCCTGCTGAGGCTGCTTCGCTCTGCAAATTTCTTATTACAAAAAGCCTGGACGAAATCGCGGATTAAGTTGAGACTGTTGGGCCTGCGTTTGTCACTTGCTGTCAACACAGTATATATAGTTGAAATGGTCGGCAACGTGCTTTAGACTACTCTGGAATCTGCAACAAGCATCTGTAGATGCTTGTTACAAGCATCTACAGATGGCTTGTTGGCTTGTTCTTGCAGTTACAAGCATCAGTTGTATCACGACTCACGACTTATGTTAAACCTGTAGGTTGTAACATAAGTCGTGATACAATATGGGGTGAGGACCAAATTATTGGTACAGAGGAAAAGCATTTAATACGCCTACATTTTAATTGATTCCGTTGTGACACGAAAGTTACCCATATAATTTGTATGTATAGTTATCATATTTTTACCCACGACGGAACGGAGAAGGTATATACGTTTAGGGTGAGAGGTTGTTTGTTTGTTTGTGTGTGCACATCAATATCTTCAAAACTGCTTGAGCGATTTAGAAACGGTTTTCTGCAATAGATTTGTAGTTTAGTCGGAACAAATTTTAGCTAGGTGTTATGATGACAACTCGCTAGGGGGCGCTGTAGTAAACATTTTTCACTTACTAAAGCGCGTTTGAGTGCATTTCCTCCGGAACTGCTCGGCGAGCGCTTATACGATTTCCATAGGACTTGGTGTGGACTACATGCACTTTAATTCTGAGGTTCTGATGATGGACCAGAAAAGCATAGTAGGGTACTGTGCAGAGGTTTATCCTTTTGTTTGCCTTTTGTTTATGTTGCATTAACAGATGTTGTACATAACCTGAGGGTCTGATATAATCGTATAATTTACAACCACAGAAAAATCCGGGGCTGCCATTGCCGTAATAATAAAGAAATTCGAGATAACTTAAATGACGGTATAAAATAAACTGCATACACTCTTACTTTTTATCGCTATGTAATTATTTCCTATAGTCGGGGGAATATCAAATGCATTATTTAACTATTTTATTTTTCAACTGAGTACATCCGTCGGAGGTATTTTCGAAATTTTTAATTTTGCTTTTTATTCACTGTACTTGTAGTATAAGACAATATTACTTGTCAAATTTCATAGTTCTAGGTTAACGGAAATTACCATAGATACATTTTGATTCCCTTGAGAGTGTCGAAATAGGTATACATTTTTTGCGGCATAAACGGCCGGGTATCTTTTTTACGTTAACTTAGAAGTTTTTTTTTTTTTCACAGCTTGAAGACTTGAGTATATGTTTAATTTCAACTCGATACCTCCACGCGTTCCCGAGATAAAGGGTCTTGACAGACAGGGGGGGTAATCTAAGATAGATTCTTCGTATACTAATTCGATGTGAGAACATATATTGAAATCAAATTAGAATGCGCAACGTACGTAGATACCAGGCTGAGCTGTACGCTTTACCTTTTAAATCCATCTATTTCTAAGTAAGAATATTTTAACCAAATTCCGGGAGACAAGACGTCGTCGGAAAATGCCTCTCGATATTGCAAGAAAATGATAATTTAACTTCATCAATCAAAGTAATTAACGTAACTTGTAAATGGCACCGACGAAAATTCCATGATATTGCGTAAAATACGAGCCGATTTTTCTATTTTGTCAAAATACCTCAGGATTAAACTATACTTTTATAAAAGACTGAGAAATAAAATTCGTTTCTTATATTGGCTATCTCATTTCTCAACCGATTCTAGTGAAAATTTGTGAGCAGGATCGATAATGACATAGACATCATCATATAGTTTATTTATTTATCAAATCAGTTTATAATATAAACGTAATAAAACAAATAACCTAATTAAAAAAAAATACAAATAAAAAATTTGACCCAAATCGCTGTCAATTGGTAGGGTGCCCAGAAGGCTGACTGTATTTCCTCGCTGCACCTCTGGTCACCAGAAGCCTCTATTAGGCGCTTCGACAAATCTTTATATAGTCGACGCGCGCTTGGTCCCCACGGCCCCAAAGTTACAACGCCAAACGCCGCAAATATGTAGCCACTTCCTAGGGCGACATATTTGCGGCACTTGTGGTTTTCGGCCGCGGATGCCGCAGCACCAGCAGCGATTTTGGTGCTTGGAATATGGGACGGTGCCAGGGTATCAACGCAAGTAGCGTCCCACACTATTAGCGGCCGACCCATATTCCAAACCGCTAGACTCTAGGACTGCCGGCAGTTTTGGCACTGACAAGGGCCCTTCGGATGACATCATTGATGCTGGCATGGCGAAGGATCCTCCCAGCGCTTCGGACGCAAGAAAGTCCGTGGTGGCCTAGGCTGTCGACCGTGCCACCGCAATGACAGCGATGTGACTAGTTTGTTGGGGCCCCTAAACGTAGACATCATTGTTTCTCTTGTTGTTGTGAGTTTTTGGAACTAAAACATTTTTTTAATGGTTTCATACTCGTATGTTTCTGCGGGCGGATTTCGGTTTGTTCTTCTCTACAGGTCGCATTTCTCAACCGATTCTCGTGAAATTTTGTGAGCAGGTTCGATAATTATATAGGTTTTTATTGTAGTCAGTTTATGGACATTTTCAAAAAAGAAATCACTCGCGATATCTATAGCTCACAGAGTTTATATGAATGTTCATATACGATACGAAAGTTTTCCGTGATAGTGAAATGAATTAACATTAGCTTTTAGGTACACATTAGTACTTTCGGGTCTACTACATATTGACTACTACCTACTACTGACGTGTGGGTCGTTAACATGACATCTAATACATTATTCTGTTTTATTTATGTTTATCAACCGACTTCAAATAAAGGAGGGAGGTTCTCAATTCGCTTGTATATATTTTTTTGTATGTTTGTGACGCGATTACTCCGCCATTTCCGAACAGATTTCGGAATTTTTTTTCTTTGTTTGAAAGCATATGCTTCCAGATTGATCAAAAATTTAAGGGAAACATATAGCGATTCTAGTATTTTCGGCAACAAATCGAGCATTTACATTCAGAAAGTATTCGCATTTGGTGTACAGGAATTTATTGAGAAGACCACGGATGGTCATCCTAAACTCCTAGTGTTTCATGGTTAGCACTGAGATACTTCGATTAAGATACTGAAGCGATTATGACGAAGCCAATTTAAATGGTCCTGATGTAATGTTACTATCTAATCTAGTAATTAAACCGGAAGGTAGACAATGGAACTCCGTAATAAAACGATGTAGCTTAGCCGTGTTTGAGCTTATTGTAATTGTCATGAGATGCACTCGCAACTCACTAAAACCGACTCCAAAAAAACGGCTTTCCGGTGTTTTATGCTCTAGGGGTGGCTTGGCGAAGTATTAAATTGAAGTCGGTTTTTTATTCAAGTGAAAGAGATTATTAGTAAACAAATAATATTTATAATAATTAGTAAGACATCTTTGAAGAGCAAAAATGATTGGCACACAACAAATGCAAACCCTGAAAATGACACAATTTAAAACTAGTTAAAAAAATTAAAAATATAGTACTTACGCTTCATAACTTGGGAAGTAACTAATAAGTATTAACTATGCGCACCCAAAAAAACTTGATTATTAATAATAGTTGCGAAACTGGTACGTACGTTAAATAGTAGCGACGCGCGTAAGCTCGGTTGACTATTTGGGCGGAGCGCAGCGCCCAAGCCTTTATAAGGGCGGGCGGGCGCCACGCTAGTTCTCGCCGGCGGGCCCGTCTGCTGCGCTAACCCTTCCTCACCCATAATCAAGGCCACGATTATGCAATTGAATAATGCAAACCTTAAACATTATCCATTGCTTCACAATTTTACAGATTGGGTTACGTATGTCTCGGAGCAAGAGCGAATACAATTCCAATATAAATTTGTTGACGTCAAATTCACGTCCCGGAATCGAGTTAGTAAACTGACCCGATTCTTTTCTAATTAAAAGGTAACTCTTGAAAATAATTAAAAACTAGATCCATTACCGTCGAAAAATAAATAGATGTATTTGTAGTAAGAGACAAAAATAAGTAGAGCAGTTTGTTAAGGCGCCATCCTAAAAAAATAATTTTACATAAAAGAAAGTGACCTAAATTTTTAAACGTAAGAAATTTTATGCATTACCAGATATACTCAAATCAGTGGCAGAGAATGGAATGGCGATTACTCCACGGACAAGAGCCCAGCTCCTAAATTTCTGATGATGATGACCATGAAAAATAGCTGAGAGTTGATTGAACATAAAATTTGTATTTTACAAGATATAAGAAAACAAACCGTCTAGTAAATAGATAGGTAGGTTTAATTGTTATTTACATTACTATGCATTTACTTATGTGAAAGCAATATTTCCTTAGTGAAAGTAAGATTTCATCAGATATTAGTTTTCCGAAGGGAATGTTATTTATGTTTCCCTTTCACACATTTTGACGCGTTTAGGATCAATGTATTGATACTATAAATAATATCCTTGACACAAATAAGTAGGTTTACTTAAGTCAATGCGTTGAGATAATGAAAATTTTAAAGATATAACTATAATAATAATTAAAAGATATATTTGTTTTAATTTTAAAGATATATTTGTTTCTGAGTTTTCGATGTTTTCTATGTATTTAAGTATTTATATCTATTAAATATATCGTCGTCTAGTACCCATAACACAAGCCTTCTTGAGCTTACTGTGGGGCTAGTTCGATTTGTGTAAGATTGTCCTCTAATATTTATTTATTTATTTATTTATAACTTCCATCTTCTACCTACTACCTACATTATACATATGTACAGTGAACAGGGGTAGGTTCAACCCGTAGGTCAATTTATAATGGTATGACGCTGGTTTAGCCGAGTGGTTAGCCCTGCCTGCGAAGCTAATGGTTCTGGATTAGAATCTCGGTCAGTGCAAATATTTGTGTGACGAGCATGAATATTTGTTTCTGTGTCTTGAATATTTTCTATCTCATCCTCCTAGCGTTATCCCAGTACAGTTGCACGCTGAAGGATGCCCGGGGTCCGCTATCTGATCCTAAGATTTGGTGTAGGCACCAGTTTTTACGGAAGCAACTGCCATCTGACTTTCCAACCCGAGACGAAACCAGATTGTAAAATCAACTGCTGATTTTACCAATAAGCTATGGGAAGAGCTGTAGCCTAACAAACCTGCCTGTCCTATCTTCCTAACCACCCTAAACAACCCTAAAGCCCTACAATGCCTAACCCTAACCATAGGTTCAAAATATACATATATATAATTAAGTGCGGGATGTCTGCACCGAGAGACCTAAGGCAACCGACGCAACAGGGTAAAGCTGGGATTTTCTCACTGCCAATCATACAGACTCATGTGACTGATCGTAAACGACGGTTAAAGGTGTCTTGACCACAGTGAGAGGAAACCTGATGAATAACAACAGCAATGTACAATTAGCATTACGAGTTCAATTAGATTTTTGAGTTCCCGAACTCGCAGCACGTTAGTTAATCCTTGATAATGGCGCTTACAACAGTGCCGAAATATCGGGAACTTAAAAATACAAATTACATGTTAAATATCCCGGTTCAAATAGTAATTCTAATGGAAATGACCATGTAAGCTTGAAATCTTATAGCAATGTACAAATTCAAAGAGACTTTATTAACAAATTTACAAGCTATTTATACTGATTTATGTGTGTGTGTATACGAATAGTCCTCTTCTTAGATATAGTTTGTTACTTTGGCAAAACGTGGTTTTAGTACTTTGCCCGCTCTCTGTGCGACTGTGCAGTCTCTTGTCCCAAATCTTGATGCTGATGCTACGAAAGCATGTTCAACGCACGTGAACATAGACCTTATTGGAATTAGCCTTGTCAAGTAAGTGGGCAACTTGAATGTTAGAAGTTCTCAAGCCGCCCGAAGAGGCCTCTAACTTGGCTTAACGATTGCTATCATAGACAGCAGCTGGGATCGACAGCTTAACGTGCTTTCCAAAGCACGGGAGTTCTCAGTTAATAACCATTCAAAGCGGTCACCCATCCAAGAGCTCGCAAGATCTAAGCAACGAGGGCCGTGCTTAAGGCGCGCTTCTCGTAAAATATGTGAGTTTTTCTTGAAATGAAATAATAATAATAATAATAATAATTTTTATTGCAAACCATGGTATTTACAGCGCTGTTAAAATATAATAAATGGAATCACATGGACCCTGGTAGGGTATAGCAATGTTACTTAAGAGCTAAGTTGTTTGCCTAATCTAGAGAATATTTGAAAAATATTAATAACATAAGCTAAACAAATGTGAAACTACATGATGATGTTAACAACATGTGACTTAACTATATTAGGTAATCATCTTGTAGAAACTCTGTGATAGATTAGTAGGCTTTTTTTATGAGATAGGTTTTTAGTCTGTTGGTGAAACAGTAATTGTTTTGTAAATTTCTTATATATGCTGGTAATTTGTTGTAAATTTGGATCGATCTGTAGTATGGACCTTTTTTGTATATATCTAATCAGAGGGGCTTTGGCAGTATATTGTAATAACTGATTTACATGAGAAAATACACTTTTAATGACATTATAATAATTTATCAAAACAACACAAGCTTACTCTTCGAAGTCTACAAACGGAGTAACAACAAGAATGACATTAAGTCATAACATTCTAAAACTGTCATGCGCAGTCGATTGGGCATTTATAAAAGGAACACTATGGCCAGCATGCCATAGTAAAACCTTATTCTAACAGTTTTAACATAGTTTTACTTTGAAATACATCATATTAAAAATGCAAAAATATATAGGGTTGTATTTGAGACCTTTAACTAGTATAATCGGGTGTCCGTTACATAATTGAATAAACGTTAATCGATAGAAAACAATTTTTTGCAGCGCTCCGAGTGATTTTCAAATCGCTAATAAAACTAAATAAAGAAAAGTTATCGTCACTAGGGTTTCGGAGACTGAATAAATAGAAAAGCTTAGTGCCTTAACAAATCAAACTCCTCTATTTAATACATTAATAACACACACGCGCAGCTACACAGCGCGTATACTTCTATAGTTACACAGTATAGAGCCGAACACTACAAGCACTTCATAATTAATTTATACCCGTAAATCTGTCGGGTAGACTTGCATTCTCGCTGACAGCCTATCACTAGTACCACCATCACGGCCACAAATCAATCATCAGTTCAAATATGTGGATTCGTTCAGAAACTTGAAAGTTGCAGTACTCAATACTCAATACTAATTTATTTTTCTGCAACTGTATGGCGTTCCGTGAGTCACCGATGGTACTGGCTGAAAATCAGCGCTGTAGGTGTCAATGACACCTCATACCTCATTTACATTCGCGTACGAGTCGCGAGGCGAGGGACGAGGCGAGGGGCGCGGTGCGAGTGTGAACAGACGCTCGTAGCTCGCCTCGTCCCTCGCCTCGTCACTCGCGGCGCTCGCGTCCGGAGCGGTTTTTGGGGCACGAGTCAAAGAGCTAGCTCAAAGACGACTGAACTCGGCATGCGAGTGTCAACAGGCAACTCATTTACCATCGATCAACACGAGCCTCGCACGAGGGACGAGGCGAGCCACGAGGCGAGGGACGAAGCGCGAGTGTAAAGCCCGTATCAGCATAATGCTGAGCCAGTATCCGTTTCACTGCCGCGGGGACACACATGTTGTGTGGTTTCTGTGTATTTTTTCTTGTCATTTATGTGTGTCTACTGTGTCTGTGAATAAATGTTTCTTTCTTTCTTCTTTTCTTTCTTTCTTTCTCAAAAAAATCTACTACTATAGTAGAAATAATACCAAAGTATGGGAGCCGCAGATATGGATAAATTAATAACCTGTATGAAGATACAATTAGAAAAACAAACTGCAGAGCTACCCAAAAATATTACGGAAAGCGTCAACAAAACGCTTATTAGCACGATTTAAGAAAAAATGAAACCCATTATCCAAGTAAATCAAGCTCCATGTCATGTGTGTTCCATTTCGTTTACACCAGTAAACGTTTTTTCTTTCTTTCTTTCTTCCTTTCTCTAAGAATCGTGTATCTACTTCTTGTAGATACACAAAATACGAAAGTCTTCAATTTGGAAAAGAGGATCAGGAAAAACAACGTTATACTACATGGCATAAAAGAAACAACAAAATTACATGCAGCTTATTGATATAGAGCTGGAGACCCTTAATGATGTCAGCGGAAAGTGTAACTTAGACAAATGAGACAAATGGGAGATAAGCAGTGCAAGAAGACTAGGGCTCAAAAAACAACGAAAGCAGACCAATGGTCCGACTATGAGGCAGAAAACGTCAAACGCCCAAAACTATGTGTAGCAATTACAGAACAAACAAACAGCAAATAACATAGGTGCCAGCCCGGCTGGACAGACCAAAAACTCCAAGAGATTATTATAAACAAACAAAACAACAACAAATTCAACAACGAAGGAAATATATCAATAACCAAGAAACAACAATTGTAAATTAATACTAACAAGAAAACAAGCCTATATGTAGCCACGCTTAACGTCAGATCCCTAAGATCCCACGAATCGCTACTAGAACTAGAAAATGCATTGGAAATATTAATTGGGACATATTGGGATTGAGCGGAGTGAGAAGAGCTGATATCATTGAAGAACATAAAAATTACATATTATATTACAAGAATATAACAGCCGGTGGAGGTGGAGTGAGATTCCTGGTAAAAAAAGCATCTCAACAATAATATCATAGAATTTAATGGAATATCTGACAGAATCGCTATTTTGAACATTATTCTGCCAGGACACGAACGAACATCCCATATCAGTGGTGCAGATCTACGCTCCAACCGAAGTTGCTGCGTAGAAATAAAAAATGACTTCCATGAAAAATTGAACATGACAATAGAAAACCTAAATAAAACCATTATAATATTAGCAGACTTAAATGGGAAAATTACATCTTGACAAATAAACCATGGTTATTTTCAAATGTTGAAGTAGTAAATCAGCTCAACTTTAATATAGACCACAGATTACTGAGAGGACAAATACAACAGTACCAAGGAAATCTATAAAAAATCTACAGCCTACAAGAAAACCACCACAACGTGCACTCCCAACGAACATAACAGAATGTTTAGAAACCGAGTTAGAAAAAACTAAAGAACTGCAAGGAATTCAGGTAAAATATAATACATTGGAAAAACAACTAAAAGAAATAGAAAACACAACCAGAACTATTAATAGGAAAAAAGATAAACTAGGAGCAACAGCAAGGGATCTGATCAGCCAGAGATCAACACTGTTTGAAGATAGGAAGAACAACAAACAACTTATAACCCAATTAAGCAACGAAATAAAATCACACATACGAAAACATCGAAGTAAAACAAGAACGGATACAATAAATTACCATGTTGAAAAGTCTGGAGGAGTAAAACAAGCACGGAACGACTTAAAATAATCCTTGAAATGGATTGACAGTATTATACATAACAAAAACAGAAGTAAAAAGACAAAAAGAACTGATATACTAAAGGCAGCCACAGACTACTATAGCAAATTATGTAACGACGACTGAATGGAACCAACATCAATAAGAAAGAATTACGAGAAGAATAATAGTGAGGAAGAAATTCCGACTATTACGACGAAAGTCACAAAAGAAAAATAAAGCTCCGGGAGAAGACGGTATATGGAACGATCTGTTATTAGGAACATCCAAAACAATCGCGGCTACAATCACGGACCTGTTTAACGAAATACTTGTCAAAGAATACATTCCACATCAGTGGACTTCATCTACTATTATTCTACTGCATAAAAAAAGAAAAAAGACGATATTAATAACTACAGACCCATTAGCTTAATGTCAAACATGTACAAAATATTTTCAAAAATATTGTTGGATCGCATGACTAAGGTTTTAGACGAAAACCAGCCGAAAGAACAAGCAGGGTTTCGAAGTGACTTCTCAACGCTAGACCACATTCACACTATTAAACAGCTCATTCAGAAATGTCAAGAATACGGTATAACCTATTACTTTTGCTTTATCGACTATAACAAGGCGTTCGATTCGCTAAAACACGCTAAAATCTGGGAAGCTTTGGCAGCATAAGGAGTTCACAAATATTTCCGGATAGTCAGCAAGATATACCAGGACATGAAAGCGAAAATACGGACAGAAAGATTAGGATCATATTTTGCTGTAAAAGAGGAGTTCGCCAAGGTGACCCAATATCTCCCAACATTTTTCAGCAGTCCTCAAACACATATTTCGAAATCTCGACTGGAGTGAACACGGATTGATCATAAATGGAGTTTCACTTAATCATTTAAGGTTTGCAGACGATCTTATATTTATTAACAGCGACCCAAAATGCCTAAATCATATGCTTGAAGAACTTGTACGCGAAAGTGAAATAGCAGGGCTACAAATGAATATGTCAAAAACTAAAGTGATGACAAACTACGAAAAAACACCTATTATAGTTAATGGTAATAGAACAGAGTATGTAAATGAATACACATATCTGGGTCAGATCATTTCCCCCAGAGACCTCACAACAAAGGAAGTAGGCAATAGAACCTGCATCGCATGGAAAAGATACTGGTCCCTTAAAGAAATCATGAAGAACCCCTGTGTACCCATCAATGCAGAAAGTAGAGTGTTGATTCGTGCATCCTCCCGTTTTGACACAGATTAACAATAGAGCATATAAACGGTCAGGGCTTTCTTGGACAAATGGAAGGTAACGTAATCGTTCGTGATATTACGATTGAATAAATCTAATCTCTTTTAAGAATAGGCCTGTACATTTTGTCTCATGGAGCTTCGTCAGTTTTTCCGCTGAAAGAGACTCGTTGTCCACAGTGGTCAGAACTTAGGGTGGTGGTGGTGGTGTTTATAATTACATACACATAATTTAATATATTAAAAAAGGCGTCTCACTCGGTTGATCAGAATGTTGAAATTTGGCATCCAGATAGGAAATTATTCATTTACAAAATAATACATAAAAACAGTATTTTTAAAACTTTATTTTTATTTCTTTACACGGATTAGGTAATTTGCGCGTATACTATTAAGCCCAATATAAAAAGAAAACTGGTCAAGTGCGAGTCGGACTAGCGCACCGAGAGTTCCGTATACAGATGTGTACCGGTTCCAACCCTATTAAATCAGGAAAATCTCAACAAGATGGTGTGGAAATTGGACGCCATGGGTATAGCGCCATCTACCGGTGACTTTTGTTACAAATTTGAGCGACTGAATAACTTTGTATGTATGATAGTTTTTCAAGGATAATTTTTTATCACGTAAACCGATTTCCATTTCTTTTCTATATTTGAAAGAAGGTACTTTCAGCATAATCTCGCAGGAATTTATAAAACAAAAATACATGAAAAGATGATTAAATTACAAACTTAGTATAGAAATGTTTTTTGACGATAAAAAAAGAAAAACTAGATAGAGCTACAGTTATATTTTTCCTGTAAAACATACATCGATATCATTGTTATGTAATAATTTTATATTTTTCCTTGGTATACTTCGGAGATAAGGGGGGGCGGTATTTTTTTTTACAATTTCCCTCATAAAACAAAAATGACCCACTCGACATATTAACTAGACTTTCAAATTTTGAACCACCTATTATCTGTCATTTTTCACGGAAAATAATGAAAAATATTAAAAAAAAATCATATTCTATGTATGTAGGTAAACCTTCTTTATAACTATTCCAAATTTCAAATCGATAGCATAAGTAGTTCTCGAGATACTTAGCGATGTGACAGACAGACAGATAGTCAGACAAAGTAAAACCAAAGGGTTCCTTTTTTACCATTTTGGTACGGAACCCTAACAAGTACCTATTAATTTGACGAAAAACTAATAATGATCATCTGTGTCCGAGTAGAATGTAATAGGAATTTTAAGAAGAGATTACTTGCTAAGTCACACTATTAAGTAGCAAATAACATAACAAATCATTTTAAGTAATTGACTTGAACTATAAATCTGTTATAAACCTCTGTCGCGACGGGCACTAGTTGCGCTACTGTAAATATTATACTGTGGTCGTCACACCGTCACGTGACCTCCGTCCTTGTACGTCGTGGTGCGCTCGGGGCACTTGCTGTTGTTGTCGGCAGCGGCGGGGTGCGGGGTAGAAAATTAGCATTGTGCGCTCGAAGAACCCCACCTTAACCTCGCATACCGAACGCGGTACTCGGGCGCTGCTGGGCCACGATCGCTCGCGAAGATATTTTTATTTAAGTACTTATATTTAATATATCTATCTATTGCATATATAGTGGATACCTACCCGTACACAAGCCTTAATTAGTTTATTACGGGAGTAGATCGACTTGTGTAAAAAGTTGTCCTAATATTTATTTATTTATTTAACTGAAGGGCCTGTAAGTTGTCGTGACGTCGCAGGTTAAGACCAATTAATGTGTTAGAAAGAAAGAAAGAAAGAAAGAAATATTTATTTGGTGTTAAATCATTACACAATACACAAAAATGAAATAAGATGAAATAAACACTAAATTAAACACCAAAAAGGATACCACTCAGCATATGCCAATAGCAATATATGCTAAGGCGCTGGTTTTCAGGGCACCCTAAGAGAGATACAAAGATAAACTTAACTAATAACACATCTTAACTAAACTACCCAGCTTAACTTAATGATGGAGAAGAAGGAGAGATCGCTGGTCAATGATTTGAAATATTTGGAAATTAGTTACAGATTTGGTTAAACTAAAATATGTAGATGATACAACATTGTCATATATGATACTTAGTATATATGGAGTGTCCGCTTATACATTAGCAATTTGTGAGTTGATTAGATATGTTTTAATATTGATTTTAAAGGATGTTACGGATTTAGTTAGTCATCAATCTAGACCCCGTTATCTTGTCGCACAGAAATTGTTTTTCAGTAGAACGTGAATGTTTTTTTATCGATCTTCTTGATACGGTATTTATATAATGCAATTGAATTTTCGCCTTTTAAGTCTATGCTCAATTTTAATGAAAACTTTCTGTTTACAAATAAGTACATAACCTTACTGGTCTTACGTGAAGTGATAACCTGCGATAAGATGATTTACTAAAGTAAAGTTTATTGTAATTATTGTAGAAAAACTATGATAAATCCTAACTAACGAACACCCTAAGACTTTTATTTCTTCGTTTAATAGTATAGTACTTTTATAGTAGTAGTCGTAATAAGTAGTACCTAGTAACACCTCTTTGAAATTATCAATGACATACAGTATCTACATTTAGATAGTCGATAAAAAAAAACATTCACGCTTTACTGAAAAACAATTTCTGTGCGACAAGACAACGGGGTCTAATCATTATCATATGAAATTGAGCAAAGTTATGTAAACAGATACCGTAGCCTAAAGACATCTTGCGACTCCGGAAGAAACACAAGCGCGTCGCCGATCCTTTATTGATATGTGAATTCGTTGTGTTGACAGCTAGGGACATGCAATATTGAGATTACCTACTTTTTTATGCGCATCGACTAAAAGTACAAATCGTTTGGATTTCAGTTATCCATCAAGCTATTATCCATACCGAAAGGGGTAGAAATCGGTTAATTAGCTTTGCCAATTTACCTTGTATAGCGAATGTTGAATCGGCCTGTCAACAGAAATCAATTACGAAATGTGTAGCTTATTTTAAACTACTGTTGGCTACGGGCTACGTCCTGCCAAACTTAGTAACGATTAGTTTAAAATTATTTTCATTATTTTGTTCGGCCACTTTAAGTTTAAATTCGAATTTTGGTAAACAGAAATATTCATGCTACACAAATTGCTACACTACGTGTTACTTGAGTTGATACACGAACAGCAATATAATTAAGTATTGTTTAAACAGCAATTTTTAGGTTAAAGAATTTTTTGTGTTATTCACATAAATGAAAAGTCATCAGGGAAATGAGGGTACAATAGTTATTGCTCTTTATACTATATAAAATAGTTCCGTACTCAAAGTGCTTCAACGGAACCCTATTGCAACATTTCGCTAGCTATTTATTATGTTAGTATGTCGTAGTAGTGTCACAATATACGACACATTTAAAAGTATTACAGAATGTGTATGTATACGAGTAACAAACACGGCCGCGGTAGAATAAAATTAAGTAAAGTGATTAAAGGGAGTTCCGTACAAAAATCAATAATATTTTAATGGCGACTTTGACAATGACAATTAAGATTTCAAGCTTACATGGTCATTTACATTAGAATTACGATTTGAAACGGGATATTTACCATGTATATTTGTATTTTTGAGTTCCCGATATTCCGGCACCGTTGCAAGCGCCATTATCAAGGATTAACTGACGTGCTGCGAGTTTTAGTTGTGGTCTACCCACACACCATAGCGATCTACCCTCTTCCTGGTTCGCTTTTTTCGCACAGTGTCACCGTCACTACCACTGTCCGCCTTGTCACTTGAAACTCGATTACGGTCACGACACACCACACTCACAGTATCAATACGCGAGTTCTTTCCGGAAACAGTCTCTTTTCGATTTGAGAACTTTCGGATCACTGGACGCCAGACACTTGACAGTTGAAACCCATCTTCCCGGTTGAAATTCTTATGCCTTTGAATTTCAATTGCTTCCTTAACCAACCTAGGTATGTAATGGCGTTCTGTCGAGAGGATCTGAGGGTTGTGCAACTCAATCCAATGATTTGTTCCTGCCTCCAAAAGGTGTTCTGCGATTGCTGACTTCCGAGGTTCGTTATTTTTATACACTCGGATGTGCTCTTTAATACGGCATGAGATGGTGCGCTTAGTCTGACCTATGTAAGAGATTCCACAGCTACAGTCAATTTTATAAACCCCTGGATGTTCTAGCGGAAAACTGTCCTTTGGCGTGCGTAAATACTGCGACAGTTTTCTATAGGGCTTGAAGATAGTTTTCACGGAAAACTTCTTTAAGATATTTGCCACCTTATCTGTCACTCCCTTTACGTATGGTAAGTACGCCGGTTGTTGTGTTACTTTTAAAATCGCAGGACGTCAGTTAATCCTTGATAATGGCGCTTGCAACAGTGCCGAAATATCGGGAACTCAAAAATACAAATATACATGGTAAATATCCCGTTTCAAATCGTAATTCTAATGACAATTAAATACATATCTTAAAACCTATTAAAACATGATACGGTGACGGTGATTGTACGGAACCATTCGTCATTCGCCAATCGGCCTCGATTTGCCGTTTATGAAATTACACTTTAATACATGTCAATGGGCCCTTTCACTGGAAAATTCATGAAATATTACTCACAAGACCTGTCAAAAATAATATTATTCGTATAAAACCCCAAAAACTGCCTCCTACATGTTTCTATTTGAGGTTCCCTTATTGTGCTTATAACGGATGACATTATAATATCCGCAGTCTGCGCGCACACGTATATAGGAGCCTATCTATGTACAAATTAGTTTTAAACACATTTGCTCGTAAAGTGGCTCTTATTACTTCGCTTTTAGGCTCATAATCCAGGATATTAAACCGGCGTGCTATAATTTGATTACGAAACTTGTGTTATATTATTTATATCTCGATTAAGATACGATGGTACAACGCAACAAGACGTATGTATGAACACGGTGCATTGTTAAACTAACCGAGTTATGATTTTTTAAAAATCTCGGTGAAAGTTTTTTATCGCAAAATAAGTCCACATTTGTCAATACTTACTTCTTTAATTTCTCCTACACGCCTTCCTCATTAAGATCTCATTACGCTTTAATGGAAGTATTCAGAATTAACAATAACTTAGTTTTGTTTTATTTTGCCTGTTTTTTGATTTTGTTTATGCCACTTTTCTTACACTAAGCGACTACCGCAAAACGCTAACTTCGTGCATTGGCCTTCCTCTCTGTCGCACTTGCTTATTCGAGTGATAGAGAAGGAAACACACAAATGAATTTCGTTCGCGTTGCGCGGTAGCCCTTCTGCGCGCGCATAACGGGGCGGCGAAAAATAAAAGAGCGCGCCATTTTCCTTATCCTTAGATATTTGTAACTTCTGTCCTGTTCGTCTGTGTGTTTGCTTACTTTTCGTCTAAAATGTTTTGCTCAAGTAGGGAAGAGGAGATATTGTTTGAATTGACACCGCCAGAAATCCTTACAGAGGCACAAAATGCAAGTGAAAGTCTATTATCATCAAAATCTAGAGGAAAATACATTGCTGGATACGAAACATACATTCAATGAAAAACAACAAAGCTCAGTCGTTCTCTGGAAATATGTTTTAGCATATTTTAACGAACTGGTGAGCAAATACAAGCCTAGCTCGCTCTGGTGTATTTATTCGATGCTGAAGAGCACCGTTAAGAACAAAAACAGTATTGAATTGATATAAAAACGTACTGCAATCTGACGGCATTTTTAAAGAAACTTTCTGATGGATATTGGTCGCAACTCTAACGTATTGTGGTCAAGATATGTTGAAAGGTTTTTAGAGGAAGCTCCAGATAGTCAGTATAGTATAGCAACAAAGGTCAGTTGATGTTTACAGATCTAAATAAAATTATCTTTAATCTTTAAGCGACTATGACGAAGCCAATTTAAATGGTCGTGGTAGGTATAATGTTACCATCGACCTAATCTGGTAATGGAAGCCGGAAGGTAGGCAACGGAACTCCGTAATGAAACAGTGTAGCTTAGCCGTGTTTGAGCTTATTGGAATCGTCATGAGATGCGCTCTGGTAATGATTCACTGAAAAGTGTGAAATAAATAATATTGTTAATAAATATAAAAACGGATACCAAAAAAAAACACTGAAAATTAAAAAATAATTGCCTAATTTCTAATATCTCAATATGAGACTAATGCGCTTCTTATTGAACAATGTATTCGTATTGTAATTTTTATAGTCGGTGCCATTTCCTCAATTTCTTTGTACGGCACCGACCACAAAAATTAGAATACGACTACATTGTTCAATAAGAAGCGTATTAGTCTCATATTGTGACATTAGAAGTAATGTAATTATTTTTTTACTCTCCAGTGTTTTTTTGGAGTCAGTTTTTATTTTTGCTTGATGAAGTCACAAATTATTAACACGTGCTGCGTGCGGCCCGCGACTGCTAAAAGGTTGCCGACCGCTGGTCTAGATAAAGGATATGGACGATTCTTGTTCTAGTACTTTTACCATCTCGATAGTGAAGTTGATGTAGTTATACGTATTAGTTATATATCTTTAGGTTTAAAGAACTCTATTTTCTAAAATAAATATTACATTTCACTTTATGGCCCGTGGTGATCTCAAATTTGTCTTGCTCGCTCGCTATAGTGATAGCTTTTATACCTAGTATGCTGTGGTTCTCGCCCGCGCATGGACGAACGAACTTGCGAAATCGAAATAAAGATTGATATCGTCAAAACGAATGATTATTTCAAAAACCAAAACCTTCAGAATTTAGATAAATGAATTAACTACCAATCTTTTTCTGAATGAATCGTGAACTTTATCTCTTACTTATGGTTTAGAAGCCGTAGTAAGTCAATTTTAAGTTTAAAACGGCCTTATTTCAAGGTTTTTTTGTCCAAATTGTATTCTGTGTTTTACAAGATACTTCACATTTTCAAATTATTATGAACTTCCACATATATTCATTTCAGAATTATTCAATACAATGCAATAGAAATACTCTTTATTGCACACCAATTATGTAGGCTGGGAGTCGGAGGATCGAGAGAAACCAAGAATTGCGAACTTAATTCCTTTAATGACGGAATTACAAGGAATAAAATAAATGAATTAAAATTAATTAAAACTAAGAGGTGTGCCTAATGGTCGATGTGAGAACCAAGAGTGACCAGTGATTCCGTATTTCGGGCAACGGGGCGGCGATGTTGCAATATGCTGAGTCGGTGTCACCTGGGTGGCTGCTTGGGCGGTCGCTCATTACGCAAGGATATAACAGGTGTCACCTGCGTGGCTGCTTGGGCGGTCGCTGGTTATGCAAGGATATAACACCTCCATCCCCAGCTAGGCAATTATTCGAGATTCTTCGAGAATATTGCCGAGTCATAATTTACTTGTATGTTCTTGGGGTGCAGCTTTGGATTATCTGGTGTCTGGTCGATAGCTTTAAGATCGTCGTTTTTGGCGGTTTCTAATACGTTCATTGGGCTTCGTTTCGTGAGAAGACGACGACCGGTTATTCCAGCAACGAGCGCGCATGCGCATAGTATGAGTGTGTAGACTGGTATTGTAGTATGATAGAGACTTAAGCTGTCGATCTGGCTTATGTTCACAGGTAGCTGCGTAGATATCTTCTTCTCGCTGGCGTGCAGGTTTTCCAGATTAATAGAGTTCAGTGTCAGTGAAGCAGATGGCTCTCGAGTCTGCAGTTCATCTGCCGGAGTTATATCTGGTACTTCCATTATTTTTAACGCATGACCCTCAACCTGGTCATTGGAGTTAGTAATGGTGTAGTCTGGGGTTTTCAGAACGCATTTGTGCGGGATTCTAACAAGGTAGCTTCCGTGGATTGTTTTGAACTGTTCTTGGCCGCAGGAGGTTTGTACTTTAGTTGGTTCCGGTAGACTTATAACGTATTGCCTGCTGTCGAGTTGTTGTACTGCAGGTCTAGTCAGGAACACTCTCGTGAGTTGGCAGGATCGGCTGAGCTGCTGCGAGGTGATGAGCTGGTACGTGCAGTCAAGTTGGTTTTGTATCTTCTGATTGAGTGGTTCCTCGCAGAGTTGCCATGATTTGACCTTCGGACATTCTGTCTCCATGTACATAGAATCCTGTTCATGAATTGCTATGTAAGGAGAGGGAGGTATCAAGACATGATGATTTTTATTAGGTACTACCGCTAGCTTGTATAAATCATAGACTCTATCTACAGTAATCGGCACCTTAAAAACTAACACTACTTGTTTATCTACATAGTATGACCCAACTTTAATTAGGTCATAGTATTCCCTAAGATCTACTTCCAGGATCTCTTCCTTAGGATAGAGGACCTTTACCTTATCTAACATACTTTTAAAATCAGAAAAACTAAGTATTGCGTGAGGTATACTCGACGCGCGAATAAGAGCTAACGCATTTCCTAACTTATCTAGCTCTTCAGACAAGTTTTCAACATTATCACTGGGGATAACCAAGTATTGAGCCAAGTGTGCAAATCTGATTCATTCTACCTCGCTGTTCTTTTCCTTTCTATCGCTAACGTGACAGCCTGGGCTATTTTGTCCTGATTTTTAACTATATTATCTCATATTTCGGAGTGTTGCAGCATCCATTTTTTAGATAAACTAATATGATTATTAAATTCAGATTGTAATAAATTCTCATTGTTTTGAAGGGTTTTAATAGCTGCATTATATCGTATAGCGTCTGTGTAATCTATATTTCCCGAAATACTTTTAATTATCGATCCGAGACCATCTATGAGTCCTCTTTTTACACGATCGGGTTCGAACGTCCTGACCTGTATCGTTATATAAAGAGGTCTCATCGCGCTGGTCCGCGAAATTATTAATAAGTGCATTGCGAATTCCAGCCCAGGTTTCTGGGACCCCCTTCGCATTGATTAAGCGGGCGGCTGGCCCGATAACTTTATTAAGTATACCATTTATGAGTGCGTAATTAGTCAAATCTTGACCGGGACGAACAAACTCTTCTACTAATTGGTCACATAATTTAATAAATCTCGTAAGTATGTTGGAGTTACCGTCAAATTCGGGTAACAGGCGGAGGGCCTTAAAAATTGAATCTAAGTCTGCCATACTAACTACTTCCGGTTCCGAATCCGATTCTGAACTTAAATCAGGATTAATATTCCTAAGGCCGTCTAGTAAAACTATTCTATGATTACTGCCTAACCTAGGGGTGCTCGATCGCCGTGGATGGAAAATCTTTGAGCTTTAAAATAACTATGACTATTGAAGGTACCTCCCTTCCTAACGTAAGCAACTCTAGAGCGATTCTAAAGTACTCACATGCGCATTTCTGGCTCTCTGCTGTATCGATGTCTGGATACTCCTCCGTTCACAGCTCGTAGGTTCCGCCCTCGACGTGATGACCGGATATCTGCCCGAGCGCGAAGTTTCGATTTTGGAAATTCGGTGACCGCTCGCGAACCGGCCCGCGAGGTACGTCTCTCGACTGCGCCAATTATGTAGGCTGGGAGTCGGAGGATCGAGAGAAACCAAGAATTGCGAACTTAATTCCTTTAATGACGGAATTACAAGGAATAAAATAAATGAATTAAAATTAATTAAAACTAAGAGGTGTGCCTAATGGTCGATGTGAGAACCAAGAGTGACCAGTGATTCCGTATTTCGGGCAACGGGGCGGCGATGTTGCAATATGCTGAGTCGGTGTCACCTGGGTGGCTGCTTGGGCGGTCGCTCATTACGCAAGGATATAACAGGTGTCACCTGCGTGGCTGCTTGGGCGGTCGCTGGTTATGCAAGGATATAACACACCTCACTCAAATGAATCAGCTACACACAGAATCAAACAACAACAGTAGTATTATTCTTTGATGCATTTCAGAGCCTTAGCGTTTAAAAAATAACATTTGGCCTTACTACTCCCCTTAAAATACAAAATAATATAGGTTAGCACCGCAAGGCGCTGGGATACACAGAACCTACAACTAAACTAAAACTTCAGAAATAAGAACTTCATAGCATAACTTTAGGAAATGAGTGTTATGATTCATGCTCAGCCTCGAAGAAGTTTATGAATAAAGTTAGTATGAGCATTAATAAGATAACTTTCGAACATGCGTAAAGGTAGTTCGTTTGTCGGTGGATATCAACTAAATAAGAGTATTTCAGTGCAAACTAATTTAGGTAACAGTTTGCTTGCGACGTTGTTTTATTACCTACCAATATCTGTCTGTTTGTCCGTTACTTTTTCACGCACTCATGAATCATGAACCGATAGCTAGAGATTAGAGACCACATGCACCTGAAGGACATGGTTTCTTCAATTAAGGATAAGGATAACTTGTCTACAGAGACTAAGAAAACCAGTGACCCATATGCAGTTTGTTTGTTAGGTAGGTAACCATTATTAAAAAAAAATATCCTTTTAGTTCGCCAACTAAGGTAAACGTCCCTATGCTCGACACTCGACACTCACCCAATACATGGCACGTTCAATCTTAGGTGATTAATAGATGTCATCTATTGGGCACTAAGGTGTCGATGACCATAAGCTGGAGCATTTGTCTCGACATTGATATTGTTGTTTTCCAGCTATGCGATTATCTAAGAACCGTTCTCACCAGTCACCTCACAGCTCGCCCGTTTTTATACGGAAACTGTCAAATGTCATTTGTCACTTTTTGGTAGTTTTCATATAAAAACTGGTGATCGGTGAGGTGACAGGTGAGGACAAGTTGGTTTATGAATAACAGCCCCAGACGTTAACGTCATCGGTTTAGGGAGTGCCTATTTTTAAATATATTTATATTAGCATTAGTTGTTATTATATTACGCATTTACGACCCGTGTAGATTGTCCCAGTTGGTCCTAAAGCCCTCTAAACCCACAAAGGCCCGCTATCAGGGAACAAAGCTGAAAGTATTACAACTCGTGTGAACTAACATGTTTTTCAGTAGCTGTTATCATGATAGATTTAGGTGAAGACACATATTATGTTATGGGATATAACGTCATAAGTACATAAATGGGAAGACTGTTTCAGGACAATTCGAATAAAACTTTAACAATGGAAACTTCGGTGCCTTCCACAGGTATGCGTTCTAGGTACCTTGCGACGGGTATGCGTTCTAGGTATCTTGCCACAGGATGGGAGGAGGGATTTTTAATTTGTTAGGTAAAGTTAGCACTATGTTTTTTAATGAAATATAAATTTAGATGCCTTTCTTTGTTCGAAAATTAACGACCTGTAGGTTAATAAATAATAAATAAAACGGAAGCCATGCACAAAAACAGTCCTCCTGTTTACTATAGTCGGTTGAGTCGAGGGCATTGACACCGCTGTTGAAATTCAACACATAATGTCCACGCCTACGCTTACAAAAGCCTGCGACGCTATAAAAATATTAGGGGACTCGAAGTAAGATGTTATAGGCAGGAAGAAAGTCGTCGAATAGGAGTGGGTGGTATAATGCAACAAGGGCAGCTCAGTAGGGCTAATGTATTGGCCATGTAGCCCCGCATGGGGCCTATAGCTAATCATTTCGGCCACTCAACTGCTGCTGGTATTAAGCGAGAGATTAATGTTCAAGCATATCTTAAATGAGGTACTGTTTAATGCTTTATGGCCACTTTACCGCAAAAATGTGTTTTTGGTACGCCTATTGCTAGTCTAACCAGTAGGGGCAGGGAATGTTTACAAGGTAGATTATTTAGCACCTAATTGCCAGGTTTTATAATTTTTCACTTCTCCTATTCGAAACATGGCTTTACTAGCATTTTTTTTTGTTAGTAGTACCCACGTTTCTTTTACTTACTTATTCAGATGAATAGTTTTTTTCACAGGAGAAGTGAAAAGAAGTGTACCTATTACAAAGCAGCAATAGTAGATTGTGTCTCAAGGGAGCAAAATGATATATTTAGGTACGTCGAGGTCGGTATACTAAATTCTGAGTGAAGCGAAAGATTCTACAATAGAATCCTGAGCGTAGCGAAGGATTCTAAAGTAGAATCTTGAGCGTAGCGAGAGATTCAAGTGTTTACGCCCAAGACGGAAATAATTTTGCTACCGTGTGACACATACTGCTTTTCACACCGTCTATAAGGCCCGCTGCTAAAAACATGAAATATCTTACAAATGATTTTACTACAGAGTGTCACATACTGCTTTTCACACCTTCTGTGGGGAAAAGAGTCATTGTTGCCCTCCAATGAGGGAAGAGAAAGTACAACTTTGATCCCTCATTCGAAGGCAATAATATCTATTTTCTGAATGGCAGGTGTGAAAAATAATTTCTAACTCGGCGGGAGCGATGGTTTTTTTTACCGTCACGACAAAACAGTGAAGCATGATGCATGTATTTTCATACTAACACAGTAAACGCGTTACCATTCGGGTATGAAATTTCAAAATGAGGCGGGCTGTATGGGTAGTAGGTACCTATGTTTTATGACTTAACACCGCCATTGTGTTAAAAAACCTGACAAGTGCAAGTCGGACTCGCCCACCGAGGATTCCGTTCAAATTTGTAGGTATTGATTACGTACCTAATTTAAATAGAGACTATATTTTTTATGATTAACCTAATTACAAATGTAGAGTTTTCAGATTTTCCCCTGTACTTGTATTAGGTATAATACTATATAAATTGGCAAATTTGCCTATTATATCCATACCACCAAACCATTTTTTGGAAACCATTTTAAATAAGTAGATCGATTACCGATTCACCCTCAAATTTTAACGATGGTACTGGTTACTACGCTAAGAAAAATAAGACGCAGAGTGTAACTTTTGCCAATCGTTTTTTAATTTACAAAAACATGTGAGAAAAAAATATGAACCCAATGTAATTGGTGTTAACATGTGTATATATGATTTACAAATAAGTAGTTTAAAGCTTAAAATCTAGTGAATATTTTATTGTTTGTTTTATAAAACGTGCAAATGTACGTTATATGGTAGCTGCCTTGTGTCAAAAGTTACTTCTAACGGCAAGCGCTCTGTAGGTCACCTGCGGGTTACAATCATAGACATCCGAGTAAAGCAGACCGGCAGTATTAAGTCAAACGATTTTTCATATACCTATCTCTTGTAATCCTTATGGCGCACCAAGATGAATTAGAGTGGGACAGATAATACGATCTTTTTCGGCCGTCACCGAACTGTCCCCCTTTTTGAAAACACACCAAACTTGATAAATAAGTACAAACACACCTCTCATGTCAAAATAAAACGGCACCAAAGGCGGTTTTCTGCATATAATATTAATATTTCAAGAAAATAATAGTTTTGTGCAAGTGTTATTAATATTGTATGTAGACAGAATGTCGTGCGTAGTGCCATACTGCTGGAGCACTTTTAGATCGGCGGGTAAGTCCGAAAAAAGCACCACTTTTCATCGGTTAGAAACTAGTGTTATTATTTCATAAATGTCATATACATTATGCAATATAATAGTCTCAGATATTAAGCTGGAGATTCTTATTACTATAAAATAAGTAGCTTTTGCCTCGTTCCAAGTTGATTTTAGAGAGTTATTGGTAAAAATAAAACTTTGGTTAGCGTACGCTAGTGTAGGATTTAATGAAAACCGGTCAAGTGCGAGTCGGACTCGCGCACCGAGGGTTTCGTATACAGATGTGTACCGGTTCCAACCCTATTAAATCAGGAAAATCTCAACAACATGGTGTGGAAATTGGACGCCATGAGTACAGCGCCATCTATCAGCGACTTTTGTTACAAATTTGAGCGACTGAATAACTTTGTATGTATGTTAGTTTTTCAAGGATAATTCTTTTATCACGTAAACCGATTTCAATTTTTTTTCTTTATTTGAAAGAAGGTACCTTTCAGCATAATCTTGTAGGAATTTATAAAACAAAAATACATGCAAAGGTGATTAAATTACTAAATTAGTACAGAAATGTTTATTGACGATAAAAAAAAGAAAAACTAGATAGAGCTATAGTTATATTTTTCCTGTAAAATATACATTGATATCAATGTTATGTAATAATTTTATATTTTTTTCATGGTAAACTTCGGAGATAAGGGGGGGAGGGGGGGTATTTTTTTTACATTTTCCCTCATAAAACAAAAATGACTCAACGTAAATAAAAATAAAAAAATTGTTTCAGAATGTGCAACTCAAGCCCTTTCATATGACACCCCACCCACTCGACATATTAACTAGACTTTCAAATTTTGAACCACCTATTATCTGTCATTTTTCACAGAAAATAAAAATAAATATTTAACAAAGTCATGTTCTATGTATGTAGGTAAGCCTTCTTTATAACTAGGTATTCCAAATTTCAAATCGATAGCATAAATAGTTCTTGAGATATTTAGCGATGTGACAGACAGACGGACAGACAGACAGACAGACAGACAAAGGGAAACCATAAGGGTTCCTTTTTTACCATTTTGGTATGGAACCCTAAAAACATGTCGGTATTTTATCGATGTGAATTGTTTATGTATAGGCATTTAAACTGTATTAGGTAACTACGAGTTTGCGGCGCTTGCGGTGGCGACACTGGGACCCTGGTCGGCTGACAAGAAGGCCTTCATGAGAGCCCAGTCGTCGCGGCTGATTGACACCTCGGGTGACCCCAGGGCTGGCGCTTACCTCTCGCAGAGAATTTCCCTCGCCATACAGAGAGGTAACGCTGCCGGCATATTGGGCACCATGCCGCAGGCTATTCTTCTTATAATTGGGGTTTCTTTTCTTATATATATATTATTTTAGCGTTAAGCGTTATTTCTTTTGTTTTTCTTGTATATGATTATTAGATTAATTGAAATACTTTAAATAGGCCTTTAAATAAAATATTATAACATTACTATTTACATAGTAAATTGTCATTTTCAGATTTCCGGAAAATAATTTACGTCAATAATGGATTGACTTGACGCAGAACGGGGAGCAATCATTGGACGCTGGCCAATCATCACTGAACAAGCAAATATCAAAAGGGGAAACCTTCGTGTCCATTTCAATACACAATTGTTTTATTCATGAGCCAGTTTTATTTATTCTTTTGCTTCCTGTGCCTGTCTGTCCTGTAGACAGGTATAAATCATGAACACAGACGAATGTTCGGTATATTATTTACTATGTTTTAATTTTCTACACTATTTGATATATCATCTATTAATAATTACTGATGGTAACCTTCTTTTCTAGTCATAAGAAATTATAATAATCAGACATGACCTTTTAAGAATAATAACTATTTTCAGGTACGGAACCCTAATAAGTATGGTTTATTATACAATTATTTCTAGCTTTGCTCCCGTCTTAATCTTCGAGGTTATTTTTTTTTATATAAGCCCAGAAAGATTATAGGGTGGATTGCAAAAAAATTGTACGTAACGCATAATTGAAAGCTAATATGTATGGGGAAACAATTGTGTAACGTCACACAACGTGACACAATGTAACACAAAGGATGCGAAATTGGAGTCCAAAAAAGTTGTCAATTCGTATTAAAATAATACTGTAAGGAATTCTAGCATTCGTATATGCCAAGCCGTTTACCTATTAATTCCACCATCCAACTATGTAAATACAGTAATAAAAAACAATAATATTACCCATTTTAGGCATAACACAAAATTGACCAATATTTGCGCAAAAACGCTCCGTTTCCCTTTATCGTACCACTACACAAAAACTAATAGGGCTATCCACAAATTCGCTTGTGTCAGTAGTAGACTACTTATAGCCAGAGATAAAACTGCTGTGGCTACGTTAATTATCTACGTTAAAATACAGAATATAGCGTTACACAGCTGACGTAATACAAAGGAACGAAATCTTTCCCCGAACTTTGAATTTTTTTTTTGATATAGTATATTCGTTCTAGAAACCTGAAATACTATTTTCTATATATTCCCGTTGTACTCAATGGGACCCTAAATAAATTCCTTGGCCCGGGCTGTTTTAATCAAAGTTATGATTTTTTGAATACCCTCGGTTACACAAAGGACATACAAAATTTGTATGGGATCGAAATACACTTTTTTTCGAAATTGAGATTTTTTATAAATGTGTTCAATTTATACTATAAAACTTTATAAATACTAGAAAACAATGAGTTGGACAACGTGAAAACAAAAACGAAAAATATGCTACTCTAATAGTTATTTTTTTACAGATTTTTGAATTAGGAGGACATTTTATTTTTTGGAATGTACAATTTTTTTGCAATTCACCCAATGCGCCTTGAAAAATCATGCTTGCTTGGTTGTTCGATGAAACATTGTTCGTGGAAAGAATTCTATATGGAACATACTATCTGTGAATCAAGTTTCGTTAAATTAATACTATGAATAACGAATATTTCTATGAAAGGTAAAGGTAAAGGTAGGTGTACCGTTACGCTACGACTAGAGACGGATTTGAAACGATTAACTATGAAAAGTGGTTCGATTATATAAAATGCAATGAATTGATGATTATGTGATTAGAAAAAAAACCTAATGAAATTCGTTGAACAGTTTTCGGTGAAATGAAAATCGATGTAAGATATTTCGATAAAATAATAGACACCCTCCACTAATACAACATACCTAACCATAGTCAGAATTGCCTGCACGATTTCTTGCGCTTTTCTAATAAGTATCTTAATATTACTAAAAGATTTATTTCAAAATCTAGGCTATAATACTGTAAAAAACGGAAGAAAATATGTTTTTGGCAAATCACTACTCCTTAGAATGCTAGTCTGTGGAGCAGTTAAAATGCGTAAGTAGCCATTTTTATTTTCCACAGCTGAGGGATTATAATCTTTAGTGCAGGGGCGCCACCGCGAACAGCAAACGAAGTTTTCGCTCTCTGTCGCACTTGCAGATTCGGACGTAAGTGCGACAGAGAGGGAAAACTTCGTTTGCTGTCGCGGTAGCGCCCCAGTCTATTGAGCAGCATATTATTGTCTTGATACAAAAACATAACAGTTTTTGTTTTTAATTAAGTGAAAACTTCAATATGCCTAGTATTAAAATAAAAATTAACTTGCCCATTTCTTATTCTTATACATGTTAATTAATATCGATGTCGATATTTTGTAAAGAATTATCTTTTTGCGCTAACTCTCGCCACGAAGGCACACGAAGGGCACGAAGTGACCAAAAGCGGGGACAGTGACAGATAATACGTGTCAGATAGCATGGTAACTATCTCCTTCTGACTTATTGAGAAGTACGTTAGGTGAGAATAAATCGAAAGTATAGAAAACGTTCAACTTAATAGCTTAATAGCTTTACTCTGAGGGGCTACCGCGACCGAAAACGAACGAAATTCGAATATCTCCCTCTCTGTGGAACGTATTAGCAAGTGCGACAGAGAGGGAGATATTCGAACTTCGTTCGTTTTCAGTTCGCGGTAGCCCCTGTGATATCTGTGGTTACAATAAAACTTAGAGTATAAATATTTCTAAAGAGATCCTATACGCGGGCCACCAAGAGGTCTTATGCAGATAAATTGAGAATTGGTTTAAAATGGATGCCGGTATACCATATATTACTTAACTTGGGCGGGTAATCGCTTGTGTGACGTATTTGGGCACAACTGTCATATAAAATAAGTTGTGCTCGACAAAAAAAAGTGAAACTGTGACAGGGACAACAAATGATATGTAACTCTATATGTCGCTCTTATACAAAAATGTATACGACTGTCTCGCTCGGTTGTGGTATTATTATTTGCGTATCGCGTCTGGTAAGTCTGTACAATAAAAGTTTATGAGAAGCGAATTCAAATTTTAAAAAATAATCATTATAGCCAACATACCAACAGACCATTATTTTGATTTGTTTAACTGGGCAATCTCTTGGCCTTGACAATGGTCTGCAAATTTGTTAGAATCCGAATGTTTAAGAAAATAAAAATGAACCAGTGACTGCTGTGAGGCTACCGCGACCACAAACGAAGTTTTCTCTCTCTGCCTCACTTATGTGCTAACTTGCAAGTGCGACAGAGAGGGAAAACTTCGTTTGCTGTCGCGGTAGCGCCGCTGCCCGCCAACGGCAAAATAAAAAAAAGATGGTGGATCATGGTGGATGCAGTGCATGCATGATTGATAGGACGCGAATAGTGAATTTGTAATCAATTGTGTGATTTATCTGTATTATGTAAGTTTTCTTACTAATTATGTCTAAATACTGCTCGTATATTGTGAATGACAACTAAATTAGGGTTATTGTTTTTAAGGGCCCGAAATAAGTCTCCGTCAGCGACGTCTGATAAAGACAAGAAGAAACCGAAGGATAAAAAGAAAAAAGATGAATCCGGTTCTAGTAGCAGCGATAGTAGTGGCAGGTTAGTGTATTTATGCCCCAAGTTCAATTTTGCTGTAAATAATAATGGTTCGGAATGTATCAAAATACTATTGGGCATAATTTGAGGTTAAATAATGCTAATAAAATTTAATTATTTTTGTCAAGAAATTCCTTATAGTTTATTATTGCTTCTAGTTCCTCGGAAAGCAGTTCATCTCGATCATCGTCTCGGTCGTCATCAAGCAGCTCTGGCAGTTCCTCAAGATCTTCCTCCTCGTCCAGCTCTTCAAGCAGCAGCAGCAATGATCGGTCCAGACCTAAGAAGAAGTAAAGATTTGATACCTTTTTACAAATAACAACTTGTGTGTCAATGGCTCGGAATGTATTGATAAGTCTTTAATTTATCAAAAACTGTATGCCTTGACCCTGCCGCAAAGACCGAGTTGAGAGCACTACCCATGACAAGAAAGTGCCCCCATAGGAGGCCAATTTTAGGTGTGTGTAATGTTTCATATAGAAACAAATTGCATTTTTTCATGTTGCATACAAACAAACTGCTTAATTTTGACTTGTATAAGTGATCAGTTTTTATAAATACAAACTGCACTAACACTATCTGTATAACATCATTCATCATAATGATTAATGTTCATAATTGTCAATTGTATAAATACCAAACGCTATACTGATAACTGAATAATTGTGTGTAATATTTAATAGTCATAATAAACATTTTTATACAGAAGTACAAAAAAAACAAGAATGCATGCATGCATGCAAGCAAGCACACATGCGTGCAAGCAAGCATGATTTTTCAAGGCCAACAAAGAAATCTCCAGAAGACTAAAGTGGGAGCTCTGTTCTCTAGTATTCTGAACCTAACAACATTAGAGTCAGTTTCGCTTGCTCGCCCAGTAGCCAAGTTTGTATGTAGATATGTGTGAGTGTTAGGGTATTTCAGTATTATAACCAGAGTAAATATGTATGTGTTGTTATCAGTTTTAATTATTATGCTGAATGTGTATTATATAAAAATCAATTACGTCAATTAAACATTATAGAAAGGTGGTTGTGATAAGTGAGTGTCATGGTATTTAAATATTACCTATAACCTATGAAACTATGCATTTTGTAATTATGATGATAGTTGGGCATATGCTACTTGAAAATATACATTTTGTTTTTATGCTGATTGAATGGCACCCCAAGTTTTAGAGATGACATATAAAAGAAAACTGAACCTGTACTCTGTAACATCATACCTTAGGAGTAATGGTTTTAAGTTGATTATTATTAGCAGACATCTGTGATCTGCCCCTAACCAATTTGTGTTTTTATATGTGCATTCATATGTCTTCCTTAGAACATCACCACAGAAGAGCCCAGCAAAGGATCGGCGGGATGCTGATAGGGAGAAGATTCGAGATAGATCACCAGTGGGAGACAAAAAGAAAATCTCTGCACCTTCTTCTAATGACAAATCCAAAAGCAAGGACAAGCATGACAGGTATGCCACATTTCATTAACAATCAAAACCAAGTTTCACGTAGTTTAAGGTAGGTTTAGTTTTTCGCATTTGTATTGTCTCAGATTTAATAAAAATGAAATTTAAACAGTTTCACTTATTTTTGTTTAGATAGATGTCGGATGAATTCAGATAGTCTTGCTGTCCGGCATAGGCCTCCCCCATGGTTCTCCATAGTTTCCGATCATGGCCTTAGCTCCTCCATGTATCATACTCAGGCAAATTTTGTTCATTAGTGTCATACATGCCACTCCCCCTGAAGTCTATGCATGGCCACTGGAGGCGCTTATCTAGAACTAAGAAAGAAGCTTTCAATAAAAAAAACTTATGCATTTGTCCAATAAATTTACAATGATTCATGACAATTTTGCACCTATCACACTAGAGGTCCGTTTTTCCTGGGAACAAAAAATATCTAATGGTATGACATGAAATAAGTCATAATTGTAATCAATATATTATGTTATTTGTGTTTTTCTCAACACTCAATTTTTAAACTATTACTTATCTAGATCCCCAGCAAGGAAAAAAAGGGAGCGTTCGCCACCACCGCGTCCTACACGCATCCATATTGGACGATTGACTCTAAATGTCACTAAGGACCACATTCAAGAGATATTCTCCACCTATGGCACCGTCAAAACCATAGAGTTCCCAATGGACCGCTTGCACCCGCACAATGGACGCGGATATGCGTATGTCGAGTTCACTAATGCAGACGAGGCAGAAAATGCGATGAAACACATGGATGGAGGTAAGATAGGCTGACACCAATATCAGCCTATATGACGTTTCACTCCCTTCTGTACTATGAGAAGAGGCCCGACTAGTTTACCATCAAGTTCGAAATTATCAAAATAATTATCAGTGGTATGGGATTTTACTATTTATATAATAGAAACACCCAAAAGAGTATACAAAACAGACTGAAAATAACTTTAAATCAAAAACGATAATTCAAAATGTTCTATGAGTGAACCTAGCTACTAATTACCACTAACCCAGCTACTAAACTAATACATTGTATCGAACTAATAACTCGAATAAAACTAACGCATGGTAATTATTTCGAACCATGACATCTTCGAGAAGACGGTACTAGATGCACTTGTAGCACCACCAGGGGTCATGTGTAAGGTAGTGGTGGGTACTCACTACGGACGTGGTGCAACTTCAACCCTCTTCGGCTTACACAATTATTAACATTGATGAATTTTTAGAACCTTTGGCTTAAAATACGTGCTTTACTATATTTTAACTGTACCACTATAAGTCATTTCGATACAAAACGAAGGAATGTATTTGCTTATTCTAAATTTGTGTGGCAAAAAATTGTTACCACCAAAGGCCACCAGAGGCGCTGCTCGCGTTGTTAAACAAATTGAGACTAAACGCAAATGCGTTAGTTTGTTTTGTTTTTGCAAAAACTTATTATACTAGAAGTACTGTTGTACTCCAGGCCAGATCGACGGGCAGGAGATCACGGCGGCGCCGGTGCTGGTGCCGTCGCGGCCGCGTCGCCCCAGCCCGCGCCCGCCGCCGCGCCACGCGCCGCTCCGCAGACACGAGCCGCCGAGGTAGTGGGACATACCCATTGCATAATTACAAGTCTTCAAAGTTTTAAGAGGCGCATATTTTGTCCCTTTTCCGCAAAACGCACCTTTGTATTGGATCGAGGTCAGTCACGTCACTGATCTGTCCCGCTTTTTCTCTAACCAGCAACATTACAAGGTTGTAGCTTCGTTATTTTTTGAGATATTTGAGTAGGATTTTCACATTTTCACCATTTGGCATATATTTTTGCCTTGTTTCTTTTGTAGTAGTCAAATTTTGAGTCAACAACCCTATACTGCATGACATCTAAAATTATTTCTTTAAATTTGAACCTTGACCCATGTCAATAAGGTCATGAATTATATCTGTCATATATGGTGTTGTATAAAATAAGGGTTTGGTAGCTATAAGATGGTCTCTGTTTGTCAGGTACCGCCGTCGCAGCCCGATGCGCCGCCGCTCGCCGCCGCCGCCGCGGCGCCGGCGCACGCGCTCGCGCTCCCGCTCCCCGCGTGCGCGCCGCCGCCGCTCCAGGTCTTCCTCCTCCTCCTCCCGATAACCCCTCCGATCACACGCCCCATACTCACACGTATATACGACACCGCACTTGCAACAGATGACATACACGAATTGCATGAGTATTGGACTTGGTACATTTTCCTCCAAGGAGTATTCCAAAGATAATTATAAATATTCTTTATTGCGGTACTATGTAAGTGCTTCTTACAAGAGTATAATAAATAAAATCGTGACAACCAGAAAACCCTATTTCAATTGCATAATACTTTATAATGCCTCAAAAATAACACTTGGAGAAAACTGTTCCAAACTTACTGTCTCCCCGCGACACATTCCAGAAACTCCGTTTGAGGTGAGTATAAATCCGATTCCTTGCAATATATTCCATAGATACTACGGAGAGGTAAGTATAGTGTGATGAAAGCCATGGATATAATATACCGACATTAACTTGAAATTTCTCATTAAAAAGCTTGCAAAATGGAAACTGAACTGTGAGTGATCAGTGAAAAGCCCAATGAACTCATTATTGGTGAAGTGTTTAATGTATTTCAGTACTCATTTTTTATTTGTATAATCAGAAATTTGACTTTAATAAATTGTAACTCTAATATTTATTTTTATTTTTCCCCAGATCCCAAGATCCCGTATCCGTTTTAGTTTTAAGAAAATAAGTATTATCTACTAAAATTACTATTTCCTTCAGTTTTTATACTACCTTGTTAGAGTGGAGAGTAAATAATAAGCAATTTATTAGTACATATTGTTTTATTTCAAAATAGATCCAATCATTTATTAAATAAGAACTGTACATCCATGTCATTGTTGCTTGCCTATTATTTTGCAATAAGTTTGGTAATCTGCTACTAAAATCTTTCCCTTATATAGGTAGTTCGGATCTAGCAAAGGTAGTTCTTGTGGCGATCTGCAATCAAAGCAAGATTAATAAGGTTCAGGCAGGCGTGAAATGAAATAAGCAACGAATGAAAGAAAGGCACTTACGGGTACTGAATTTTCATATTCTTAGGTCCTCTGACGGGGTTCCATGCAGAAACAGGTTGCTTGTTTGCCACCATCAGTCCAGCCACTGCAGTGTACAGTCCATATTCTTGACACATCTTTTCCTACAGACCAATCAGATTTAACGACATCGAGAACGCTATATCACCTTTATATTTTAAAGTAAGGATATCAAATAGATCTTTTATGTGGAAACTGAATCCTCAAATTTTATAAAGGGTTGGCAACACACGTGACTAAAGAGTTGCGGGCGTCTATAGGCTGCGATGCCCGCTTACCATCAAGTGGACCGTGCGCTTGTTTGCCACCGACATTGTATTAAAAAAATAACTAAATTGTATTATACGCCTGAGATGTCCAAAATGACGTTTTATCTAAATACACTTACCCGCCACTCTCCAAGCATGAAATCGGCATCGCTCAAACTTAAAGTAGCGCTAGCGACGTGCTCGATCAACGAATAATGGCTTAAGTAGTTTTCTTCAAGGAAATTAACAAATGAATTTAGCTGGCTCAAAAATTGATCTATTATATCCGTAGGAGGGTGAGTCAACTGTTCTCTGCCATTTTCGCTTACTGTAACTAAATATTAATTTTTTTTTTTTGGACAATCTTACACAAATCCACCTAGTCCCAAACTAAGCAAAGCTTGTACTATGGGTACCAAGTGACGATATACATACTTATATAGATAAATAGATACTTAAATACATAGAAAACATCCATGAATCAGGAACAAATATTCGTGTTCATCACACAAATACATGCCCCGACCGGGATTCGAACCCGGGACCTCCAGCTTCGAAGGCAGGGTCACTACCAACTAGGCTAAAGCGGTCGTCAAACAAGCATATTGTGGTTAAATCACTCGTAAGTGGGTGAAATTAAAACTATTACGAGCAAAATCTCCCTGTAGTTAGGCACATTTATATTATTATGTATCTAACTGTCTATCTAAACCATTCGAGGTCCGCAAATGCCACGTGTGCCACGCATTATAGCACTTTGCCTTGTGCGAAGGTCGCACATGGAGTCATAACGCATGGGTGTCACGGGCTCATGGGCCATGAATGGGTTAAGTGTACCTATTGTAACCATCGATTTAAAATACCCTAGATACACTATCACCTACAAATTCAAGACGAAAAAGTGTCCAAGCCGGCTGAGCCGACATTGTGAGTGTGTGCGTGTTAGATACACGCTAAACGAGCGTAAGTCAATTGGGATCAATTTATTTTTTTTCAATAGTGAGCCTTACGTCACCAGCGTAACGTTTTACTTTAAATGAGAGCGTTTGGCGATTACAGCATTTCAATTTTGTTCACGCACATTTTCCTCTGATTGTGTTGGCAACATTGGACATACATTGGAACAGAGTCGGTATCGTGTACCGTGGAGTCGAAAATGATTTGTTTAAAATAGGTAGGTGGTAAACAAGCATACGACGTCAGATGTTAACGTCGATTTATTATAAATAGTAATGATAAATCGATTTATTATGTTGTGTTGTTTTTTAATTTTTATTATTTTAATGAGTGTTACTTTAGAACTCCGTAGTTTATGAACCGATTCGGAAAATTCTTTCTTTGTTTGGAATCATATGTTTGAAGCATGTTGGTCCCGTTGTTGCCGTAAACTAGTTCTGATGATGGTATCCATGAGGAATTGAGGGAAATCCTCAAAATATCAGGGAAAACATATAGAGATTTTAGTTTTTCGGTAACAAATCGAGCATTTGCATTCAGAAAGTAGCATTTGGAGAACAGAAGCCGATGACGAAGACCATGGATGGGACTATCCAAAAGTGTTTGTGTGTGGCGCTAAGATATTTCGATCAAGATACTCAAGCGACTATGACAAAGCCAGTTTAAATGGTTCTACTGTAATTTCATGTTATGTTACCATTAAATTAAAGCAGTCCTAAATTTAAAGCAGTTAATCGAATAAGTTATACTTGAAAGAAGAAATAGAATATTATTATCCGTAACACATTATTTTTAAAAACAAGGTTTAATTTACAAAAATTACACTGAATCAGAGTAACTTGTATACATGATAGTGTCTCAAGCTTTGAAATCTTTATTTTACATTTTGAAATTATATATAGGTAACATACCCCTCACGTTACTAGAACATATCTTTCTACAAATAGTCATAAATCATTTAATACTTTTTATTCACTTTCTTTTAGATAAACGCTAATATTTTAATTTATAGTTTTTACCAACTTACATATCTACATACACACTCCATAGGTGTGTGCTAATAACAAACAATACTTGTAAACTTTCATAAAAAAATTAGTCAGTCTGCGACTCCATTCCTTCGAAATTTTACTATAGTCCGATTCATAGGTCTCCCGTTTCGTTTCGATATACGACTCACTCAACGTGAGGGAAAGAGACAGTAGCATAGCTGGTCGTGTGTCTGATATTTTGATAAAATAATTGTTATAAGCGCGTTAAAGCTTAATATAACTACAAATCAATTAAATAATGAAACTTTAAATAAATACTCACCGAAAATACGAAATTCCATCCTTTTTTAACGTCGTTAACGTGTTCTTTTTGCATTTTTTTACGGAGCACTTGGGCATGTTGACACGCCGATGGCTAGCGCGCGACTCTGAGCGCAAGAGTGCTTAAAAGGCATTTAAGCACTCTTGAGCGCGGACGCTTTTGACAGGCGGATAGTGCATCTAGGGTATTTTAAATCGATGATTGTAACTTACCTTTTGGATTTAACACTCTGCCTACCCCATGCAGAATGCTTACTGTTTGGTCCTTCCCTAGGGATACAAATTTACTTGGCGTCTTTTTCTTAGTATTTGTAGTTTTTTTTGTTTTCGTTTCCTTTTCAAGAATTACATCTGTTTCTAAACTTTGATAAGAGCCTGAAACCAGTTTGATTATTTAGTCAAATATGTAACAAGTAACTGTGTTGAAATGCGTTAGTTGAAATTAACTATAATAAAAACATCTGGAGCAATATAAGAATCTACTTTATGAAGTAATAATGGGGGATTGGCCCCGTACATATGAAGATATCTGTATATTCTTATTACTGATTCCAGAGTAGTTTAGGTTTAAAGTATAAAGTAAAACAATTGAAGAGGACTATGGAGAGGAGGGCTAACTATTAGAATGGCATGGTACAATTATAAAGGTATTTATTACCTTTTAAACATGCAAAATGTAAGTTTAACACCGCGGACCTTACATCACCCCCTGAGGAATTAACTACACAGTCTATAAGTTCTGGTGTTGGTTTGTTGTACATTGTAGTATGTTTACTACTGATTATATCAGAAACACGCTTTAAGGCCAATTTTAGTCCTGTGACTGATACTGGATTCAATCTGAAATTGATGAATAAAATATTATTTCATAATGTTCCATAGCCAATGAACAATTCACATTGCTTACTTATACCAAATGTTGTTATAGATTGAACATTGTAAAATTTTGAGAAATTAACCTTGTATTTGTATTTTTTGTAAGTAAACAAAAGCTTTGACATACTGGTAAAGTTCACCTAGGTGTGTGAATTATCAAACTCAAGAATAAGTAATAAAATAATTACGTTATGTGCTGTATTTTGAACTGGACCTTTAAGCTTGGTGTGAATAAATTTGCTGAAGTATTCTTACTGTCTGTATGGCTTTCTGAACATATAAATATAATGGGTGATTTTGCTCTTTGTTTGTATTGGCTGAAATCAAAAGCACAATGAGACAAAATTTTCATATTATTTGTTATTGTAGATAAGTTGCATAGAGAGCATTTATAGATGACAGTAAATTTATATAGATCTTTCCCTCCATGAAGAAGCATATTACACTGGACAAAGTGTTACGAGGATTGAGATGCTTTTTTGTGGATTAGATTGAACAATCTAATGATTATTTGATATTTACATCATCATCATTATTGCAGTTACAAGTCACTGTGTAAGATTAATTTTGAAAAAAATAAAACATGTTTTTTCAATAAATACAAATGTTTCAGGTTTTTTCAAAATTAAGCAGAAAGCAGTATCTACAGGCTCAGTGATAATATAAATTACTTTTACAAACACATTTTTTTATTAGTCATGAACAAAAGAAAATCTGTAGGTATTGTAAACATATCTTGAACATTGACTTACTGTAGAACATCAGTAAATTCAGAAGGTGTCCGTATAAATGTGTTTGGTAAATCCTCTACCAGTACTAATTTGCTGCTGTTGTTATCTAATAGAGATGTAAAATTAGCTGCATTCAATACAAAATCAAGGAATTTTGTAGATTGTTTTTCTTTGAATTGATAATCACCTAAAAATTAAAAATATATAAGTAAAGATTTATCCTTGGTAGTGTGACCATTAAAATATATAAATAAGAGTCGAGGATGTAGGCTGTGTTACAATTGCAACTTATAGTACAGATCTACAATTTGTATTTGTAATGCTCATAAAGTGGCAGGTAACTTATAAGCATACCATACTCTGTTGGTATATCTATATCCAAAGGTGTAATCCACTCTGTGATCTTCACTTTGTATTTGGCAGCTAGTTTCTGGACTGTAATGGTCTTCCCACAGCCTACAGGACCAGTGAGAAGTAATATCTCACTATTATTGTGATGGATGTGTGATTTCAACCACTCTTCGATTTCTTGTATCTTTTTACTATTAACAGCTAAGTCCTCCACTGTTACTGGATCAAAGTTCTTCATCCAATTTTTGTGATTGATCTTAATAGGAGTTTTAGTAACCGTGTCGCCTATACTATTATTATTCTGTAAATATATAAAAGCTTGTTAGTACATTTAGAAGAGAAAATAATATACACACGGAAATATTAGCCAGACAACTAACATTTTTGACAGGGGTCCTAGAACTTGGTAAGCTCCCATCTTTGTGTTTTCTTAGCTTTGAAGGAGGTACATCATCTTCTAAATCGAAGATGGGCTTAAACCACTTCTTTTCCTGTTAACAAAGGTCATTATCAATAAACTAATATATTTGGGATTACTCAATCACTCAGTTTGAAAATGTATTACTTTTTGTATTGACATCGTTTCAGTCTTTTAAATAACTTTTCATTAAAAATAAAACGATTTTACACAATACTTTTCAACGTATTGAACTTGAATTCTTGATCTTGAAACTTGACTGACAGTACTTGACATTGACAGTTAAATCAGCTGTGACTTGATAGATTGAAGTAATATTTTTCTAGTAACAAATTATCCCATTAAGTACCTGTACCTTATTCCAAGCCTAACAAATTGAGATGGCGACATCCGTTTCCACTGGCAACATTGCCATGTTCCAAGTGACAGGAGCAATCCCACCGGTTTATCCCCACCTTTGAACCAGCCGCCGTTATGGGCTGCGCGCCCAGCGGCCATCATTGGCGTTCTGTTTCTTGCAGAGGCAACACGTTAAGTATTTGCTCCGGCGGTACTTAAGCCTATTTGTGTAACGGAAAATGATTCGTAATTTTCTGATCAAGTTCCATGATAGTGACAAGATAGATAGTTAGGATTCTGATAGGCGAGGATATAAGGTGCAGGCAGGGCGATGGTGCTCCGCTCCAATATGGAGAGCGAGGATTCGTCAGAGCTGGCCACGGACGATGGACTATGAAATAAGCGTGAGTAGCTCTCACGACGAGGTAAGGTCTTTACAAGACGTGTTTTCCTCACACATGTAGGAACTTTTTGTCCAATTTGCGTACCCGATGATGCCCCTTTCGGCACTTCCGCCAGCCCCGGTCTACCCGCGCTGGTGTTCTCGTGACGAACATGAATTTAGAAACTACCCTCAAATCATTTGGTATCGCAATTGTGGAGCACACTAGTATTTACCATATTTCGATTTTAGTATTGCTCTTTCCAGTTGTTATAATGCATGCTAATGGAACCGAACCTTACTAATTTAGTTTATGGGTGTTGCTCAATAGCTAGCTGCCATGGGTAAAGACAAAATTAGATTCTTATTATTTTCTGTTTTTGCCGTGTACTTAAGCGCAAATGCGCTTCTTACTACAAGACTTATATGTTATGTATCACTCCTGCGCAAGGATTTGCTGCCATGTGGGTGTGAATCAAGGTTATAAAATCATGCGAGTCGACTATTCCCCACTTACATTCATCGTTTCGAGTATATATTTTGGCAAATATAATATAATATAGTTTTTGGTACCGTTAAAGTTGCCTGAAGATGATCGGGCTGTACAAATAGTACCTACTGTAACAATGTTAGAGTCTGGCGCTTCGCCGGCCGCTACCGCGGCACGCTCGCTTCGCTCGCTCGGCTCGCGCGCTGTAAGGTCATAGTTCTACCTAACACTCCTCCTCGCTTCGCTCGTCGTCGTACCTAACGGAGACCTTCCCTGGATAAAATAGGTAGGTAACCCTACCCTTTGCTACACCATAACCCCTAACCGATAAACCTTATTTTGAAATATAGTTCGAATATCTAAATACATGTATATATACATATCTTATTTATTTTTATAATTTATACGTAGTTGCGCAAACTAAAAGTACGGTGGTTAAGATAGAGGTATCAGCAATGTTTACACCGAATATGTGTAGCTTAATATAAAAATATTTAGTCAGATTGTTTGGTTTTGCCCGTTGCGCGGTCGGAGAGAGTAGAGCAACTGCATATACATGAATAAGCCTGTTAGCTGCAGAAATGAAGCATATTATTTACGAAAGGTGGTATCTTGTAGCAATGTATATATATAGTTACGCAGCGAATGCGGGTTTGAATCCCGACACTATTCATATTTTGGGAAGTCAAAAACCTATAGGTATTTCTCAGCCTCCGCACTCTTGTGGAAGGAGTTGCTACGAACCGCATAGCAAGTCACCCCCGTGCAAGGAGTTGTTACCAACCGTTCATCAAAGTCACTCCTGCGCAAGGAGTTGTTACCAACCGTTCATCAAAGTCACTCCTACGCAAGGAGAAGCTACTAAGGAAACGTTTGCGTAAAACGTTACAATCAAAGCAGTATCAGAAGACTCGGGTTAGCTTAACCTCTTCACAGCTTCTGGGCAATACACACACACGCTTATGTGTACGAATGCTCGGTTAACTATGTCATCGAGTGCCTCCCTCAGCTCGATCCTCCACTACTTCCGACGAGGTAGGAGGTACCCAGGATGAAAACTGCTAGCTACAGAGGCAGACAGGGTAAGTGTTCCTTGGATTTACGACTACAGTGATATCTCGTGTCTAGAGAAGGCTGCATAATGATTATGTACTGGATATGGATTATATTCATCGGTGCAACTTTCCCAGGATGACGAAAGGATGTTGAGTTAAAAGGTTTTTCAGTTTGGGACGACTCTTTATTTTCGTGTACCCACCTTTCTATCTGTAAGGTACACGACTTCTATAAGGTACACGACTTGTTAAGTACTTCACATGATTAGTTGGAGAAACTGGGCAATCTTTCCTTGCGACGTTTCCTGTTGTGTCGCCGGTTTTCAGCAGTTGTTATTACCTATCTACCTTTGCTTAGCTTATCATCCAGCTGAGCTTGCACATCTTGCTGCCAAGTCGTGTTTACTGCTACTCAACGATTCCTGTCGCACTTGAATAGCGAATTGGATGGAAAGAGGGTAGATTTTTCTCTACTCGCGTCGCGGCGCAGCAATTATGCTAGTCCCGCAGGTAGAGGTTAGAGGTTTGTTAGTGCTGGTCCAGATAAAATAACCATTTTGTTATCTATGTACGCTAGAGTTAAGGATGCATTAACAAAGTAAGTTTCTCTAGTTGACTCATTTAAGCTTGACGATAATTATATTAAAATTAACACTTCCTCTAGCATCAAATCGACTCCGTAGGACCTACTACAAAATGCAAGATTTCCACGAGAAGCTAGGAGAGTAGATACCTGTGGTCACTAACACAAGAGCATTCTTTACTCTTCATGTTTCCCAGCTTCAATGTTCCCGAGATTGATACTATTAATATTACTACTATGCGCCAAATGAGGCAAACCTGCTTGCGGTTTTAGGTCCCGAGAAAGATGGCTTCATTATTACCATTTGTACTGTTCATCTCCAGCGTTACAATTTTTATTATATGCCTAGTGTCTCAGACTCGTTGCTCTGGTGGATTCTATTCGACAAGAAAGCGCAAATCATAGTGAAAGTTTTTGTTGATACTCTAATCTTTCTGTTCTAAATGATATCAGATACCTACGACGGGTAATAAACAGACAGTAACTGGTAAGAAACCAGAGGAGCACATATTCAGCGCTTTTAATTGCAGTCCATACAAGACCTGGGTCAAACGACTACAGAATTTTCGCAGTCAGACGGTATGGCATTTGCTATCTCCTACAAGGTGTGTTCTATACTAGAAGGCTTGGGTACCTAATCAGTCAGATCTCCTCGCAACTTGGAAAGTTTACGTAGTTTCAGTATGTATATCGCAGATGATCCAGCTGCAGTATTTTTTGTTAGTAAGTTCAGCCACTACTAGTTGGATGGTATTAAGAGTGTCGATATTATTTTTCTTAGCTCAGTGCGTTCATGCCCCTCTTTTTTACCTAGTACCCCTATCGATAAGGTAAGAATTTAGTGTTACAATTCAGCGGTCAGGGGAATGAGGCCCTATCCCTTCACATCGAAATTTTATATTTGTCTTGGTTAGTGATAATCTCTTGCTAATGTCTAGTGGATATCTGTAGTTGTCTAACTGATGGGTGGCCCACGTAAAATTTTATTTATTTGCAGTAGTAGAAGGTCTTCTATGGCGTACTTATTGTTGTAATCAACCTAACTAAGATTACAAGTATGTTCAGAATTGGGCGTAATTCATTTCGTGTAGATCATTCCTCACATATAGAATGTTTTTGTATAGATCTTTGGTTTATATACAGCTTGGTTCACTCTTTGTTGTCAGCCAGGCTTATAAAGTTCCAAGATGCTAAGCATTTAGATGGACGTGGCTCAATATTTGAGGATTTCACGTAAAATTACTTAATCATAAAATTGTTACACCAAGTTTGTTTGAAATGTTGGAAAGCTTCTAATATTGAAGCTAATTAAATTAAAATTTGGCCAGATATCGCCTTACAATTAACACATGAATATTGTCTGACTTATAGTTCAAATCCAAATGTTGATCCACCGACTATAGACGCTCACTCAACTAAATTTCATCAGTTTGTCTTTGAATCAAGAAGAAGGTATAAAGATTCGTGGGCAACTATTGGTGTGAAATCAGTTCTAAGATTTCCTTGCATTCATAGTCTGAACAACGTCCACAATTGCCAAGTTGGCTTAACAGTCTAATTATATTAATATTAATAAGTAATGTTTGGAAAGAGGTAAGTGACTAGCTAAATGCCACTATTTCACAAAGTTAATACGGAATCTGTCGGCGTTTTTAAACTCAACCAAATCCTATTCTGGACCTGGAGTTTGATATATTGTGAAGGAGTGATTATTATATTTTAATTACTTGTAAGCACGTATGTATTAGTATGAAATTTTCACTCCTCCACAATTTTTAGTATTAAAAATCTAATCTCTTTTTCACATTGGCGTTCTAACTAAACTATACAGTTTGATTAATTCTTATGAACCAGCAGCCGATAACAAACACTTCTCAATTTGTTAGGCTTGGAATAAGGTACAGGTACTTAATAGACAAATTTTACCTGAAAATAAAATTTATATTAAGTTACTTACCTTATTCCAAGCCTAATTTCATTGCTGTCTGCTGGAGTGTGCTAAATACTTTTTCATGTTTAATTAATTACATTCAAATACCTACATATTTTAGTATCTAAGCTTATTTTTCAGCTATAAAACTTAGTTTTAAGCTTGCATTTCAGAGACTCTTTAGTATTTAAGCTCTTTTTCAGCTGTACCAGTTAATCATCAGATTTTATTTACCTCATAAACAAACCAACTACCTTCACTTAGTTCAGCGTTTGTTTACGTAACGCCACCGGTGCAGCAGTGGCTATCTACCGTCCACTTATATCATATTTGACGGTAGATCAAATTGAGATTCCAATGATGGCCGCTGGGCGCGCAGCCCATAACGGCGGCTGGTTCAAAGGTGGGGATAAACCGGTGGGATTGCTCCTGTCACTTGGAACATGGCAATGTTGCCAGTGGAAACGGATGTCGCCATCTCAATTTGTTAGGCTTGGAATAAGGTAAGTAACTTAATATAAATTTTATTTTCAGGTAAAATTTGTCTATTTTACCAGTTACAATAGTATAATTAAACATATTCAGTTATCTTCATTTCATTTTGCTTTGTTGAATAATGTAAATGAATATTTTAATCAGTTGTCGATAGTTCAAGTTTGGAAACTGTCTCCAGAGAGGCTACCGGGAAACGAAAACGAACGAAGTTCGAATATCTCCCTCTCTGTCGCACTCGCTAATCCGTGCGGCAGAGAGGGAGATATTCGAACTTCGTTCGTTTTCAGTTCGCAGTAGCACCCCAGGAGTGCTACCGCGAACGGCATTCGAAATTTTCCCTCTCTGTCGCACTTGCAAGTTTGCACATAAGTGAGACAGAGAGGGAAAACTTCGTTTGTGATTCGCGGTAGCCCCTCAGGGCAAATATTATTGTACAGAAAAATACACCCATTTAAAAAAACGTTTACGAAGAATGCATGGTCATTAGTAAATTCAAATTGAAACAGCGATTGTAAATTAATTTTAATAAATAGACATTTACCTATATATCAATTTTATACAGCCCTTTCAAAGATTTCACCTTTAATTATTTTAATTACAGTTAGCACGAGACAGATTTTACAAAAATTATGCGCAGTCTTGAACGTTCAGCAAACTTCATAAATACCTTCTTACGTAAATTTTGTGTATCTATTATAATTTTATTTTCTAAGCGTACAGTGCGATAACTCTTATTGTAATTTGTGCTAAGGATTGTAAGTAGTAAGCATTGTGCAGCATGTGATCATGTGTGTTATAGTTTACCCCATAAGTACTTTGACGTGGAGTACATGTAGATACATAACCAAAATAATTTTCAGGTAATCATGCAGGCTATCAAGGCACTGGGAGCAACGGCTCCTAAAGCCCTTTCTGTAGTCAAAAAGGGTGCTTTTGCTCCTATCGTCGACCAAGTCCGTCAGACTCATTTACCTGCTCCAAAACCGAACGAAAAACGCCCTTACTCTCCCTTCCAAGATGCAAGTAATCTGGCGGAGATTGCTGTAGCTAGACTGGATGACCTGCTCAACTGGGGAAGAAAGGGCTCCTTGTGGCCTATGACCTTTGGTCTAGCTTGTTGTGCTGTGGAAATGATGCACATTGCTGCACCTCGCTATGATATGGACAGGTACATTATTTTATTTATCAAAGCTTTAATTTGTGTTCAATGATATTGGGAATATAACAACAAGGTTTACAATAATAACAATTGATTTCTTAACAAGCTTTGCGTTGAGTGTGTAGTCACAGCGTTAACTTTAACCTCTTCACCACCATAGTATATTCCGCAAGTTGTGTCTCACACACCAAACTCTGTAGCAAAAGACTGTAAATGAGCCTTGATAGCATGTTAGTTGCTTTACATCAATTTGATATGAAGGTATGGCATGTGTGGCACTAAATGTACTGACTTTATATCAAGTCAATGGCGACAAAAAGGTTAAAAAGTAAGCCAGTTATCTTTTTTCAGTCATTGATAACGGCAAATCCATCTAGCTCGCCCAGTAATTATGGTCCACATGCTATTGTTATGTATTGTTTTTTTTGTTCCAGTAGACAATGGGTGTTTTTTCATCACCTAATAACATGAAACTGCTTATTTGCAAGCTGAAATACTAATTGCACATCAAAGTGTGCATTTTGATGTTTAATTTCAATATTTTAGTTGTCCAAATCAGTATTTTATTGATGCACAATCCCATTGTCTCCGAGGCCCTGAGATCCCAGGGACTCATTACAAAAGAATGCTATTGTTTATTTTTTCCGTTGGGAGACGACGGCCTAAGTATATTCCTTTAGAATCTAAAAAAACTCACTGTAATTTTTGAAGTTTCTTACTAAACTTACAAAGAATGAGTAATGAAAGTGGTGTGAATGTTTCTAAAGTTTAAGAGGGTTAAATGAAGTCACATTAAATTTTTTTCAGGATTTTATATTCAAGCAGATTATAAAAATAATGAAGCAAATACTATGTATTCTCAAAACATCATTGATCAATGGAATCCAAACCCATGACTGCAGAATTTTGAAATCAGCTACCAACAAAAGTAACTGGTTGCAATACAAGTACATTTTGGATTTCAGATATGGTGTAGTCTTCCGTGCATCACCTCGTCAGTCTGATGTCATGATTGTCGCCGGCACCTTAACTAATAAAATGGCTCCTGCTCTTAGAAAAGTATATGATCAGATGCCTGATCCGAGATGGGTCATCTCCATGGGAAGCTGCGCTAATGGTGGTGGATATTACCACTACTCATATTCTGTTGTGAGGTAAATCTATTTCCAAATAAAAATAGATGAGAGCAATGCCACACAATAAATAAAATACTAATCTACATAATCATGGTAGAATAATATACTTCGCCAGGTATGGCAAACGGAAACATCGTTTAGTAGTGTGGGTGACACGACCTTCGGACTCCCTGTTATCGATGGTTCTCAAACTTTGTATTTTGGGGAAAAATAGTTGTCTTACTTAAAAAATAGGATATAAATTATATTAAACGACTGTATAAAAAACAAAATTACAAAAAAGGTATGGCATCTGGCCTTAATTGTCTTGCATGTCTCCCTGCCAAATAATATGAATTCTAATCATCTATACCAAAGTATAGACCCAGCTATATTCAATTAGTATAACAACATGACACAACGATTGCGGTTTTTTGCAAATAATAGGTTGATATTCCAATTGTCAAGTATCGGCTTAGTCACATCACTATTCAACTTATCATTTAGTGTCAAAATTATATTTTGACTGAATAAAAAGGACCCGAACAACATTAAAATGCACAAATTAAGAAAACAAATAACTTTACGTAGTTCGGTGTACCATTTTTTTTCGTTGTTTTCGTTCCACAATAGTGAAGCCAGCCAAGTGTAGAAAAACAATAAGGTTCCGCCTTTAACACTAACTCTTACAGTTCCCAATAGAACAGCCAACCATTTTAAAATCTGGCCTACATCAACTCTTATTAGCAACCGCAAAAAAGTTTGGCAATTACTGCTTTAACTGACACCGACCGAGAGCGATATATGCAAATCAGTACATCGGAGCGAGATCGCAGTTAACGTCAAAGAGACTGACATGACGCTCGTATGTGTGAGTAAGCAGTGTTGCCAGTAGTATATTATGATACTCCCTGACTTTCATGTATTCTATGAGTATTTTATTAAATTATTAGGTACATTCATGTTCAACTTGACCTATTTTGTGTGCTTAAACAAGTAAATGCCAATTTTGATGCGTAAACAATTTATTTTGCATGTAAACGGCAGATGTTTTTTCCTTAATTATCTTTTTTGTTACTATAAAGCGGCAACTCGACCTCGTGTCACGATCCTTATTGTCAGACCTTGTTTTCTTAGACCATGTACATAATTGCACCTTGGAGGTGTGCAAAAGCAGAGTTGAGCCAGCAAGAGGAATAGGTCTGTCAGTCTACCAAGAAAGACTTACGCCACTTGGTCTCATAAAGTGTGCTAATTTGTGAGCATCAGGATGCAGGACCATGGTAGATTGTTATAGCGAGAGTAACTCCGAGATTTAGTACCTTTTTAGTGCTATTTGGTAGCTGACATTAAATAATTAGTACCTCGCTAAAAATCGGGGAACATTGAAAATAAAGTGGTCAGCCATTCTGACGTCAGGTTGACAGGACCCCTACTTGTATGCAAGCTTTGCTTAGTTTAGGCTAGGTCAATTTGTGTAAGATTATCCACAAATATTTATTTATTTATCGAACAATGCACTTACCCCGTGAAGGATAAGACTGGAGCCGGCAATACACACATACAAAGATGTGCGAAAGAGATACAAGCATAGACACCAACACGTGGGAATGAGATACAATGTGTTATCTCCTGAGGGGCTACTCTGAACATGTGTCGCGCCGTTCCATTCACTCTTATAGTATATAACACGAGAGTGAAAGGGACGGCACGATACGAAATTCGGAATACAGGCACAGAGCCTGAGGGGCTACCGCGAACCACAAACGAAGTTTTCCCTCTCTGTCTCACTTATGTGCCAACTTGCAAGTGCGACAGAGAGGGAAAATTTCGAATGCCGTCGCGGTAGCACTCCTGTATTCCGAATTTCCAATTATTTTTCACCGAAACGTCATCGATGCAATGGCTTAATTTAAATTTGGCGCCAATGTATACAGCACGACTAATTATGAGATGTCAGAATTGTGCTACATCCATATCAGTCTTCTGATACATCTCAGTTTAATCAGCCTATCATAAGTCCGTCCCCTTAGTGATTCGCTAATCCTCTTTCTACGACTTACCCCTTTTGAGTTATGAGGATCTAAGAATTTCAATTTCCTGTCTAATCCAGTAACCTTATCGTCTGAAAGTATGGAGTAGTGTGCGTCAAATCCGGTAGTTCTGATGTTTTGCAGACTTGTTTATGATGTTGGCCTAATGAATAATCCAAGTTTGTGACCTCGAGCGCCGAACGCACTTTGTCAAAAATCGAAAAACCAATTATTCTCTAAAATTGTCCTGAGAAGGTACTGTCAGCAACTAGTCTTAAGATTATATTCGGTTTTTCGATTTTTGACCAAGTAGAGTTCGGCGCTCGAGGTCACAAATTTGGATTATTTATTGGGCCAACATCATAAACTCTGAAAAAAATCAGAACTACCGGATTTGACGCAAGCTCTGAATGTATAAAGTTACTGGATTAGTCGAAAATATAAAAGGATTTCATTGTGCCACCCATTGTCACCAATATCCCACTGAAATCAGGTTTTAATGCTAGCAAAATTCAAAAGTTAATTGCAAACATCATTATTCATTATACTAGGCTAGCCTCATTGAAATGAAAGTTATCATAAAATGTATACTTATTTTTTATTCCAGGGGCTGTGACAGGATTGTTCCCGTTGACATCTATGTACCCGGATGCCCACCATCTGCCGAAGCCCTGCTCTATGGTGTACTGCAGTTGCAAAAGAAAGTTAAGAGAATGAAAACTATTCAAATCTGGTACAGGAAGTGAAGCAGAATTCTATTAAATACATTGTGGTTAAATCAGAACATAGACAATTTTTTATTTATAATGTACATAATCTCTTCTCGCAGTAAATACATCGTGTAGTTGCAATAACATTGTTTTATTTGAGAAATGTCAAGCCCTTTTGGTCAAGTGTGACTTACGAAAAATGAACCTACGAAATGAATGCGTTAACTAATTACCTACTAGCTATGCTATGGACTGCGGCGTAGCGCTACAAAGGGAGCTGCGCACTAAAGTTAACCGCCTAAAGTAAGGATATCTAATGTAGCAATTGTAGTTGGATCCAAACAAACATTAGATCTCTAAAAACTGGTTCGAACGGCATCATGAAAATTATACATAAGTATTATATCTGTCCTCGGCACCCGGGCTACCTATTAGGGTTATTAAGGAGTGTGGATAATCTGTTACTTTTTCACCTTACCTTAGTTCTTTCTTAGTTTCGGCTTCAGAATTGTACTAACTGGGAGCGTTGTACAAAGTTGAGCAAATAAAATACCCTGCTGGTATCCTAATAATAAAGTCCCGGCAGACATTTTAAGTAAAAACGAGATAAATGCACCTATTTCAAGTCTCGGATTTCTTAGTATATTGATGAAGTGAAAATTGCGATTGTCTTTTATTTTTACTTAGCAGTAAAAATGTTGGATAAGGTAATATAATTGGTGCACCGTACAACCTAAGTTTTAAGTTGGTAATATATATTCGTCAGCCTCAGAAAAAGCACCATAAATGTTTGCCGGGACGTAGCTTTTTTCCTTTGACCAAACCAGGAGAACAACAGCGGCAAATTTGCCTCTGTTAGGTGGAAAGTAAGGTATATAAAAATCTTATTGGTATAAAAATCAAAAGTTTTAATGGTATTTTCTGAATCGCACCAAGCTTTCATTTACTTTTTAGTATACAGATTGATTTTGTATAAACTATAATACACTTCATCGTTCATCGCGAGATAAGAACTCAATTTTTTTAATGTGCCATAAGACATGTTATAACTGCAATTTTGTCTGACTCAATGATCATTTATACAGATTGAATGGCACATTAACGCGTTCATAGTTGTCTTAACATAACTACTAAACAAACATGAACTCTGGTCATAACTATTTCAAATCCAAATTTTGTTCATAAAAGAAATGTAATGATTTATGGAATATTTTTATATAAATTTGAACATTACTGCATATACTCATTAGATCTATAAACCTGAGAGACACTACTTGAAGTCAGACAAAATGTTTTTTTTTTCACAATACATATATATAATAATATCACATACTTTTAAATGCATTTAAACAATAAATCATCCGCTATTACAGTCAAGTGTAACTTTATTCCATGATCACTAAATGAAGGAGTCAGTCAAATAAATTTACTCCACTGGTACGTTTGAAAAACCATTATGAGATTTTTAACGGAAGCATAAATTAACTCCCGGTACAATAATAATTTATGGGATTTTTCCTTTGTTTGAAGTTAAATAAACCAATTCTATATTTTAACACTAATTTACACACTAATATTTACATTTTATTTATATGTATATATAAATATGTATAATTATATTGATAGCGATTCCAATAATCCTATCCCTCACATAATCAGCAATTTGATGTATAATTAACTAATAATGGTCACAATAACAACTCTATAGATATTTCCATGTAAATAAACAAGCAGTAGTGTACAGGCCGGCGCTCAGAGTCCTCGTCCTATATTGCACATGTGCGCGCTCCGCCTCGCGACTCGCGTCCGCACTACCGACATTACACTAGCGACGCGGCGAGGCGGCGGCCCAGCACAGCGACCGATCAGCAAGCGACGTTACAATAAATATTTGTCTAAACCGATAATACGAAACGATATACATTAAATTAGTCGTATTCTCACTTGCGACGTCGTTTACTCTACTGTATGTACACGGGGGGAGACGGGCGCTATCATCGCGGCTCCTCCTTCTTGAGCAGGTCGAGCGGAGCGAGCGGCGCGAGCGGCGGCGCGAGCGGCGGCAGCGGCGCCAGCGGCCCGTGCGGGTGCGCGTGCGCGTGCGCGTGCGCGCCGTGGTGCGGCAGCGGCAGCCCGCGGTGCAGCAGCGGCGCCGCCTTCAGCTGCTGGTGGTGCGCGTAGGCGCTCAGCATCTTGTGCCGGTCCTCCTCGGCGCGGATGGCGGCCTCCACTATGGGCGCGAAGCGCATGTGCTGCAGCGGGTCGAAGGCGCGATACGGGTCGCCCCACGGCGGGGGCGCGTACGGCGGCAGAGCGGGCGGCGGCGGGCGCGGCGGCTCCTTGCGCTCGTCCTTGACGGCCGGCTCGGGCAGGCCGTTGCGGAGTGGCGAGCGGGCTCGCGCGAGCTCGCGTTCGCGCTCGCGGTGCTTGCGGCGTTCGCGCTCGTCGCGCTCGCGGCGTTCGCGTTCGTCGCGCTCGCGTCGTGCGCGCTCGCGCTCCTCGTGATCGCGGCGAGCTTCTGCGGCGGCCACGGCCGCCGGGACAGGCGGTCGCGCAGCGCGCCACGCCTCGTGCAACGGCGCGTGGTGCACGCCGTGCAGCGTTGAGTTCAAAGCCAACTCGCGCCCGTAGAGACCGAACGCGGTCGGCGCACCGGGAAACGCGCCGGCGCCGTAGCGTCCGAACGGCGATATCCCTGAAACGCGCAAACCTCGATCAGTGGGCGGCGCGAGGGCGGACGGGGGAGCGGTCGGGTATCGTGCGCTACCTAGGTGCGGGTGGTGCGGGAGGTAAGGCGCGGGCAGGTCGTAGGGCGAGCGGTAGGCGGCGGGCGGCGGCGCGGGCGCGGGGAAGGTGCGAAGCTTGTCTTTTTCTCCAGCTGCTGAGGTCGCACTGGCTCCTGCCGCGCCCCCCGTCTTCTCCTTCTGCTGGTGGTTGTAGATCTCCCACGCGATCCGCACGTGCATCGCGTTCCATTTTCCAGTTTTCTGAAATGTCATAAAAATCCCCATAAGCGATGGAAATTATAGATGTGTACAAATAGTAAAATAAAAGATAGTAACATTGAGCATGCGGAGTATGATGAGAATGAAGTGCAAAAGTGGAAACCTACCGCGACGGCGGGGCGAGGTGGTGGTTTAGTTGCGGAGTCGCTCGAGGCCGACACTACGGGCTGTTAAAATGAGGCGAGGCAGGGTTAATGATCGTAAAGCAACATAAACGATGTAAGCACTAAGAAAAGTAGAGGTAGACAAAGAAAGTATTAAGATAAATGCAGATGTATTGCAAAATGATTTTCCTTCGGGAACAGTCGGATCTCAATCGGAATACGATGGCACCCGAACCGTCAGTCAATGATTGTATTAAATGAGTGACGTTTTCATATCCATTATCATGGAACTTTATTGTTTAATGTCAAATGTCAAAGTGAAAAATGTTATTGTATGATATAGAGATCGTCACTACTTTTAAAAAAACTCGTATCTGAAAATCATCAAGTTTCTAGGAGGAACAATAAACATTCGGTAAATTATTGCGATTGATCAAAAAAGTTCTTGTTAGTTTCATGAGATACTTTGATAGCCAGTCATTAATTTCACAAATATTCGAATAACTCACTCAAACATTTTTTATAAAATTTACAGTTATTCGTAAGATACAAGATTTTTGTTTTAGTATTGACTGAAAGTTGTTAAGTTACGATAATTTTGCTTTGAATTTTATGCTACAAAATGAAACGAAATTTATGTTTTTATGTTTATTAAATTAACTAAGTAAACTCTCTTCGAGTGACAATAGACGAACTTAAATAACAACGTGCCTACGTAAAAAAAGATCGGGTCGAATTATTTTTTCTGTACTATACATGCAATAAACTATCGTAAAATGCACGAGTCTTTTGGCAAAATCGGCTTTAGAGATTGCAAATCATCATACTTTCGTTTTTTAATGGGGACCGGTCCAGAATATAGCTGAGGAATCGCTTGATCTTCGGAAATATCATGGAATCTTTGAGGTAGAACAGTCCAGATGTCATCAAAGCGAAGTTTAAACTCAATCGGACTGTGAGGTGTATATTTTAAAGCCCTCAAATCTACCACACATGGGTCACCTGCTCTTTTTCCAGGTCTTATAGATGTGTAGTACTTAAGTGCGGCATAGTTTTTGAAAGAACTCCAGTGTAAATATTTTACATTGTACTTTTTAGTCAAAGATGCCTCTGTTATTACTTTTACAAAATCGGCAGGCACATGAAGTTCTCTGTTTTTTTTTACTTTTCTCTATATGAGAATACACAGTGTCACATTCCATCTGTGTATGGGCCTTAATAAGATATTTTTGATACACAGTACATTATTAGAATTACAAACGTCCTGTAGCGTATTTGATAGAGTACCTAACATTTCTATTTTGGGCTGTACAACCATCACTGTAGATAATAGATGGTATAGACTTATCTGATACATGACTGACCAGATAATCAATAGTCCAAGAAGAAAACATATTTGAAAATACTTGAATATTATTTAACCAGTACCAAATAAGTAAGTAGGTACCCAAATAAAAAAGGAAAGAAAGGAAAAAGTATAATAAATCAGATACGAGTTTTTTTCAAAGTAGTGACTATAATTTGTTTAGATACGATTTTTTTTAACTAACGAATACTTACTATAATGACGATTTATCGTCGTTGGAGTTTGTGCATCATACGAGGTGTATTTTTATTAGTTTAATGCGAAAATAAACGAAAAAATGGAAAAAATCAGATACGAGATTTTTTAAAAGTAGTGACGAGATATTACAAACACCTTCAATAACTTTGAAAATACTCAGTGTTATTTTCATTAGTAAACGAAACATTATCTTCACTTTAAAACATAAAGTACAACAAAATAAATCTTATTGGGAAATATTTATACGAATAAAACTCAATACCTGCCTATTAATTTCATAGTTTCTATTAATTTGGACTTTAGTGCTCTTATTGTTGGAACTTGTTTGTGGTTCAGATGGAAGTTATAAACCATTCGTCGTATCGCTGCGTAATCAAAATCATCAAGATCTAGATAGAATTTCTTGCGTGGTCTACCCAGCTTAATATTGTTTGTGTTGGTATTTTTATTTTTTCTATATTCTTCTTCCTGGTTCAAAAAAATTCTTATTGTAGGTTTAGATATGCCCGTTGCGTCCGAAATTCGCTGTTGAACTTTGCCAAAATCTTCTGAGTTATTGCTATTTTTGAATTTGCTATTTTCTTATATGAAGTACAGGTATATATTAAATATAATTCCTTGGACTGGATTTTTTAACCGTTTTTGAAGTTTCGGCATGGTAATACAACCTTTTTATAAGTAAACTGTAAATATAATCAAAACTATAGCGAATATTTGAATTGCGTGTTAGCCACTCTATATCTATATAGGTCTGCTGATGCGACTTACCCCTACGGCTGTAAAATGGGTACTGAAGGCTGTAAGATGGGTGATACGAACTTTTCCGATAAAGTTCGAAGGAAAATCATTTTGCACTACATCTGTATACAAATTTATCAGAAAGTGGATCGAGTGTGAATTTGACTACACTAAATACACCGTACTACCTGATTATCCGGCACAACACAAACGAAGAATAACGTTACAATGGTATAAAAAGTGCAGTAAAATTCACACTTCATATTCACTCACACATACATCACTTCACATCTTATGCAGATAAGTAAATCGCTGATGCACAAAGCTTATTTATAATCTTTCAAAACTAAGCGAAACATAATTGCCGTAAATTAACTGAGTTTTGTTAATAACAGCTACCATTATTAGGCTACTTTTTTTAAAATTAATAACAGTATCTACTAATAGTTTCACTCATTTTAAAATCACATATTTTTAATAATTATTAAGAATACGACTATAAAACATTAAACTGTAACCAGTGGATCATGCACCCACATTACGTTTCTCACCAGCTGTTATGCTTTGCAGGCTGATCAATCAGGCCCTTAACCTTCCTTACTGCGGATTTTTTGCGTTTAAAAGTGGACGGATATTTCTGTGGTCGGTATATGAGATTGAGTAAAATATCCGCGGTAGTTATTTGTTGGGAGTTGGAAATCAATGAAGAAGCAGTCAAATTCCGTATCATCTAGTTAGAACCTAAAGGTGATAGAGGCCAATTCGAGTCGTTTCAGTCGGGAAATAAGAGCGTGATCCTATATCAGGTAGGCTTTAGAAAACTCATTGTAGGCTCTGCGGTAGTATGTGGTGGAAGAGAATCTTGCGGAATCCAACCAAGCAGTTCCCTCGCTGGAATACTATGAGAGTTACGAAACGATTTTCCAGCTAATGCGTATTAAACTAAATGTGTGGGCTTATGTAGAATGGTCTAGCCAAGAAGAGAGTTAACTCTCATAGACAAAAATCAGCCTCAGAACTCATTTTAGCTAAAATGCTGTTAATATTAGTTAGTTTGTCATTATCTGTCACTTTGACATTTGTGTTTGTGGGAAAGGGACTAGACATCTTTTAGTTTGCAGTGGTTTCTAAATTTTTATATTACATAATTTACACCCCATCCCCATCGCATACAAGATAAAACATCTGTCACTTTCTATAGAGTTGTATCAGAAAGTGATAGATGCTTTATCTTGTCGTTTGTCGTCGATACCTAAACGTGCCATCATAGACCACCTGGTAGTGAGGTTAGTTCTGTAACTGTAAAATTGATATCTGCCGTATCTCCCCTCCCGGTGACGACAACGACTGGTGACGAGACGTGAGAGACGAGTTGGGGAGGTGATGGAGGTGGTGAGGTACCTTGGGCGCGTAGGTGGTGAGCGGCGCGGGCGGCACGTAGGGCGCGGCGGGGTGCAGCAGCGACGACGAGTAAGGATAGCCCAGCCCCAGCCCGCCGCGGTACAGCGAGCTCATCTTGCTCACGTCCTTGAACTGGAATAACAATACGAATATCAAACACCATCATCCTCATAGCGTTATCCCAGCACAAACGCCAACACAGTTCACTGACCATTCATGAACCTTATTACAATAAACATAAAGTGCACGAATGGTCAGTTAACTGTGTTGGCGATGGTACAGTTGCATCCTGTAGGATCCCGCTACGTAATCCCAAGATTTGGCGCAAGCACTAGTTTTTACGGACGCGACAGACCATATGACCTTCCAACCCAAGGGAGAAACTAAACCCTAATAGGATTAGGCTTGTCAAGTGAGAATATTAAACACCATTACCCATTACCAAAGCCAATTTAATAAAATCGATTTTTCATATATTTTTTGGTATTTTAATAGAAGTATAAGTAAGAAAATAAGAAATATCGTTTCAAATTGTGTGACCAAGCTTTAAAACGCTTTGAGAAACGGGTCCCTTGTATGTAAAAGCCCAGCCACGACTTTGCGCGGCTGTTGAATTGTTTTATCTGTCCATTGCACGGTCAAGACACGCAATACACTGCAGTTAGTACGGATCACACGCAATGTATCAGGAAAATCGCTGCCGCTGCCGTCCCCACTCAGAGTTAAAATCCTGCTCGCACGCGCTCGCCGCATAACACAGTGCTCTTTGGTTCCTAGTGGGATAGGGTATCTGGACACCGCGGAGTTGTGCCAGAGCCGAAGCGGCATGAAGAACAGGCTTGGGTAATAATACGGCCACACTATGTTCCTCGTGCTGCCGCGATGTTGCCCGCTCCGTCCACACACTTCCCTACCCGTGCGATTAATACTACCCGGCCCTTTGACTCGGCAAAAAACCGGAGCGGTGGGCATGACGAGTAACGGGGCCACACAACGTCTCCGCCTACTTCCCATAGCATTCGTGTCGTGTGTGGCCGGGGTATGTAAGTAGTACTCACCAGGGGCGAGTGCGGGTGCAGCAGCTGGTGCGGGTGGTGGTGCGGGTGCTGGTGCACGTGCGTGTGCTGGTGCTGGTGGTGGTGCATCTCCGTGCGCGCGCCCGCGCCCGCGCCCGCCGCGCCCGCCGCCGCCAGGAAGCGACTATCCAGCTCGCGCCGGAGCAAGTCCGCGCTGGGGCCTGAAAATAAAACACATTCAACGAAGGACCAAGGGCTGACTGGACATGAACTTGAGTTCCCCTTGTATCATTTTTAGTTTGTATCCTCGCTGTCCACATAAAATTGTTTAAAGTAAGTGTCAAAATCACATAATTTTGCTGCTTAGGGCGGGTTGACCTGCTTTCGATTACAGATCGATTACGTTAACATTTTCAGCGCTCTGTCAAATACAAACGCAAATACAACTCACACACCTTGACATAGGAATGTCAAACGCGAAGTTGAACCCTGTAGAAATGCATGTAGTTGATATCGCATTTGACGCCGTGACGGATATATGCGACGTTGGCGTTGAACTCATGGTGAGCATATACACGTCGTTTGCGTCGAAAAGGTTAAATATGGAGCGCTGCAGCTGTTATCCCACAGAAACTAGTCACCAGTTTCATACATTCGGATTTTGATGAACGATTAAGGAGGGTTTGGTGCAACCCATCCTTAATGTTACTGGCGCGGATTATTCATTAAAGTTTTAAATTTTAAACTACAGGTTATACAAATTTGAAGGTATTGCCCAATTCGCTATTAGACAAAAAAAATGTTATGGTGCCAATGACGCCATTCGAATCAGTTTTTAGAGATGATCAAATGTTACTATAGGACCAACTACAATTAGAACTACAAACAGACGAAAACGAGGGGCAAATACTGCCGGGCTACCAGACGAGCACTGAAAACCCTCCATACTGATTGACAGTGAAATGTGACGTCACAGCTCTATAGTCTACAGCCGTTTTACGGATTAACGGGTAATTAGCCATTTTGGTCGTGAAATATTGCGTTTATAGACATAGTTGCCAATACAATTTCTTTTTTTATTGAAACATGAGAGTTCTATACGTAACTTGCGGTTAGTTTCAATTTACGTTTAGACTATAAAAACACATTTTTGCTAATCTTTATAGTCCCATATTTTTTATGATTTTGATTAAAATGTCTTATTTACTAATTATTGTGAAAATTTGACGGGTTTTTATCCAGATAGCCACACTATGTTATAAATTTTCGCATTTTTCAATTAGCCAAGGGGCGCTTCGCTTGTCGTCTGGTGAATGTGGTAAGGTAATGTTATACTGACTGGTCTGGAAGAGAGACTCCGCCGAGAAGGGGTTGGGGTTGGGCGGCGCGAGCGGCGCGCCGAACAGCGGCGGCGCCGGCGCGAACCCGCGCTCGCCTCCCGCCCTGCTGGAAACAACATGCCGACGTCAATACATACTATGCTTTTAATACGGCTTACGTAGTCACTGAGTCGAAATGTACGTCTATCACGTGACTCATCTGTCATTTAACTATCATCTCAGTCCAATGAATAACCTTAAAACGTTCAAACATGACATAATTGGTACTGATGGATTACATGACATAAATTTGTTTAGGGATGACAGCTGCCAACGTATCCAAGCTATATTATGCTTTGAATACAGCTTGGAGATACCACTAGGTTAGAAGAAAACACACACCACTTTACAAGGGTCTGTCGTCGCTAGAGTTTAGAGTTGTGGCAGCATAGAGTTGATGAGAAATTGAAGTTCTCGCTTGCAAGAAATGCAATGACTCCATAAACGAATTCATCTGAGCCCGTATACTGCTGTAAGAGCTCACTTAATAAAGCAATTGCTGACACAAACGCCATTTCCACAGTGGTAAAATGGCGTACACGCACTGACAGTACAATAGCCACCTTGAAGTTACAAGATGTTTCGCAAATCTTGCAACTGTGATAAGGAAGTGCCGCGCCGGTGTCACGTCGGTCGCGCCAAAATCGTCGCCTTTTATTCCCCAATCAGGCACGTAAGAAGCATCAGCACTTTTATCTCACGAACGAGAGTGAGCCATGGTTGTGTGTTCAGACATACATGCACATTGTCTATGTGTTCGTATGTACCACAACTACAACTACGGCTAACCCGCGATGAGTTCCGACGCCGATCACAACAGAGAGGCTACCGCGAAACGAAAACGAACGAAGTTCGGATATCTCCTCTCTGTCGCACGAATTTGCAAGTGCGACAAAGAGGGAGGCATTCGAACTTCGTTCGTTTTCGGTTCGTGGTAGCCACTCAGCAATGAAGAAAAGGGGTTATAGTTTTTAACAATTAACAAGAATGATAAGCTGTCAGTGTCGTTCCATAGGATAGGTCGATCTTAACGTTTCGTACATTTTAGTATATTTTTGTAGTAGTAGTGTTTTATATTCAATTCGAGTTGTAAATTGAACGAAATAAATAGTAATATATGAGTTAGTTATATTTTTTGTCTTATTTACTGTTAGTTTCTTAAGAAATTAAAGTTTGATTTCTTGGAGTTTTTTTTTAATTTATTTCATTGCCTGTTTGAGAAAAGCATTATACATATCTCGGCGTGAAAAGGGGTTGCCAACTTCGTAACTATCCGTACTCGGCCGACAACCCCTTACTTCCTGGCCTCTGTAGTAACGTACTATTGTGTATCGTCACAAAATAATTAATAGTGTGTCTAACAAAACCGACGCGCTCGCCGTGATAGGATATCAGCAATGGACACCACGGAGACGTGCCAGAGCCGAGCCGAGTTTAGCCGAAGCGGCAAGAGGAACAGGTCTGTGCCTGTGTCTGTGTAGTGTACTCACGTGACCCCCCAGTGCGCGGGCGGCTTGGCGCTCGAGCTGATGCTGGGCACGGTGGGCACGGGCGCCAGCGACTGCGCCAGGTGCGTGGGCGCGGCCGGCGTCGGCGTCGGCGCGGCCAGCGGCGCGCCCAGCGGCGCCAGGCCCGGCAGCCCGCCGAGCGGCGCCTGTAATCAGGTCAACGGTCTATTTACAACTACTGGCTCTGTGACCTCACGAGAACTCTGTACAACTCGCGAGTTACTATATTATTAAAAAAGAATCGTTTATTAAAATTTCCAATTTACCGATTTGACAAAAAAATATATAATTATCGAACTTGCTCACCTACCCCTATCAACCTGCTGTCGAACATTTCACGAGAATCGGTTGAGAAATGCGACCTGTAGAGGAGAACAACTGGAAATCCGAACATACTAAAGCATTTTTGTCAAAGCTCCATGTTGATCAATGCGATTTCGGCCAAATCATGAGACGAAAGCTGACGTGAATGTATCGAATGAGTGACAGGAAGAAGTGCAAAAATGTCGGAACGCGTAAGGGGCTCAGGTTTCTCTGCAGCTTAGTGTACTAACGTACAGTACCTACAGTCGAGCTAATAGGGTCGCCAGCGTTAGTTCGCGACCACCTGAATAAGGTAGTTTTTTCTAACCCGTCGTCTACCAGTCCCTGGGATCCCAGGGCTCATTACAAAAGATTACTTTTTTTTATTTTATTCGCTGCGGCTTAAAGATATTTGTATTTTTACAGGCCCCGAAAAACAGTACAGTACAGAAAATATTCTTTCAGTTCAGCAATTCATCCAAGTGGCCATGCATCCAATCGGCGTACCAAATTAGCTGGTCGCAAACCGACTTACCAACCCTATCTCTTAAACAATTCGCTTACCAATTAAATGCCAGTTAACCAAGTTACATAAATAAGACTAACCGCGAGCGGAGTCGCCAGCGGAGCCGCCAGTGGGGTCGCCAGGGGGTTCGCAAGTGGGGTCGCCAGAGGAGTCACCAGTGGGGCGCCCAGTGACGGCGCGAGCGTGCTGCTTGCAGAGGCGGGCGTGCTGCGAGAGAGACTGCTGATGTTGCTGCTGAAATCAAACCACGATAGCTTTACTATGACGCCTAGACTGCCGAAAACCTTAGGTATTTCTTTATTTAAAAAACAATGGATACTTTTTAGATAACGTCGAAGTGATTTATTTGTAAACATAGGTAACAATAATATGGTGGTACAAAAAATGAGAGAGCGCTGTTTCGCCGTTGGGCATACAAATTCATTTTTGAAATTATATGCGAGTATAATAATTTACATTAATAAAATTCAAATTGCTTAAAATTAATAAAATAAAAATAATCAACGTTACAAAAGTTATAAATAAAAAAAATCATTTAAATACAAAAATAATCGGTTAAAGAATAATAGCAATACAAGTCAACAATTTGGTGAGGTCATTTTAAACAAATGTACTGGCGTCATTCTACATTCACAAATAGTTCGCCAAACACAGCGTTTCTTGGCGAGTAATGAACTCGTGTTCTTGACAAATTAACCTATTATCTAATTTAAAAATAAAATAAAATGAACAGGCTTATCAGCAATTTTTTTAAATCTAGTTTTTTTTAAAGATGTGTTTGCCAGTACATTCATATTCTGGAAAAATCGTATTGAAAATGCGTGGTGTTAAATACACATGTAGTGCAAAATGATTTTCCTTCGTACTTTATCGGAAAAGTATGTATTTATCATGCTCTCTCAATTAGCCTCAGTACCCATCTTACAGCCGTAGGGGTAAGTCGCATCAGCAGACCAATATATATATATAGAGTGGCTAACACGCAATTCAAATATTCGCTATAGTTTTGATTATATTTACAGTTTACTTATAAGAAGGTTGTATTACCATGCCGAAACCTCAAAAACGGTTAAAAAATCCAGTCCAAGGAATTATATTTAATATATACCTGTACTTCCCCTCCTCCTTCCCTTCCTTTCCGGTGTAAAATAGCAATAACTCAGAGTATTTTGGCAAAGTTCAACAGCGAATTTCGGACGCAACGGGCATATCTAAACCTACAATATTTTTTTTTTAAACCAGGAAGAAGAATATAGAAAAAATAAAAATACCAACACAAACAATATTAAGCTAGTAGACCACGCAAGAAATTCTATCTAGATCTTGATGATTTTGATTACGCAGTGATACGACGAATGGTTTATAACTTCCATCTGAGTTATTGAAGGTGGTTGTAACTGCTCTATATTATACAATAACATTTTTCACTTTGACATTTGACACTAAACAATAAAATTCCATAATAATGATTATGAAAATGTCACTCATTTAATACAATCATTGATGGACAGTTTGGGTTCCATCGTGTTCCGATTGAGATCCGAGTTTTCCCGAAGGAAAATCATTTTGCAATACATCTGTAACTTGTTCTTTTACCGTAGTAGTTGTTAGCTGTGGGTTCCGCGTAGCTTCGGTGCGTCGCAACTCTACTCGGTATAACACTCGAGATGATTTAAATTCCGTCTTTTGAATTGGTCAGTTGCTATTAGATACTTAATTTCTTCATGCAGTGTATAAGAAAGTGATACTTAAAACAATTTTCATAACTGAAAATCTAAATGCAAAAACGAGAACTTGACCAAAGGGAGGAAAGGTACATTTATTTGAGTGATATGCGTCTATATGTATGTTTGCTTGTGTAATAAAATTGTGTTCGACTACGCATTTTGTTTAAGTATATTCGGGGGGTATTTTATAACGGGTATCTGTTAGATGCTGTAATACTTATGCTTTGCTGTTTGCCTGGTAATAATAGTACATTACTTACCAAGGGCGGTAAAACAAAGAACGTTAATAGCCCTTGCCTTCGGCTCGGATGTCAAATACCTGCGATCTGAGGCTTTCTTTATTACCGCCCGTGGTAATTACAAAATGTTGGCTTCCCCTGGCCAGGAAGTAGGATTTCCCGCGCGCCGAGCGTGCGGTTATTGCCACTTTATGGCCAGGTGTGACACAAATAAATAAATGTAGTAAATGGGTATACCTAAAGCTTTCCCTTTCTCGGCTCGGACTGTGGCCTCTAGGTGAATACGAATGCGGCGCGTGTGGAGGTATCGAGCCCGCGGCGCCCGTCGAGCCTGGTGTATGCGGTCTCACGCCTTTCGGCGTCTTCGGCGCAACCAGTGGCGATGCGGATAGACTTGTGCGCTGTAAAGATAAAACAATAATGATTATCCTATATGGTTAGATTTGTTAAAAGGAGAACATTCTCTAGTAGGTAAAAGAAAATACCAACCGTGTCTGCAGAGTTTCTAGGAGACGCAGCAGCGGGCGGCAGATAGGGGCTGTGTTGTAGCGTCGTAGCGTAAGGCGCGTACAGGGGCGGAAACGTCGTTCCGGAGTAAACGACCGGAGGCGGGAACCCGTTTGCCGCAAGGGTTGAGCTCACGATAGCCACCTCGCTTCTGGTTTGCGCTTCGCTCGAGACGGATTGCCGCGAGTCTATCACAGGAGGAGCTAGGGCATGACTGCTGCTTGTCGTAACGACGGTAGGAGCGCCACTCGACGCTGGAGACGCGTCCAGGTGGTTGTGCGGCTGGTGAAGCGTCACCGGGGGAATGATAGGGGCCGGATGAGGAGGCAGACCGAGACTGGGATGTTTTAAATTTGGCGTAAAACTCGATATAGAACTGGCAGTCGTAGTAGAAGTAAGAGATAATGGAGGCCCAATGTGATTCGGAGTAGACGTTGCTAAAGAATTTGAATTACTTGAGGGAAGATGATTCACATGATTGACGATGGAATGACTGTTTACTGGATGACTTAAGTGTGTGGCAGTCGGTTGATTGGCTACAGAGGGTTGAACATGATTAGAAGAGACGTGATTAGGCACGGTGAAAGGGGCGAGATGGGGGGGCCGACTCATATATACGGATTGTACGGAATGTTTCTGTAAACTTGGTTGACTCTGAAACGGCATCGAATGGCCATGAATACTGGAACTTAAACTCGAGTTTATATGACTAGACCCGATTGACGGGGCGGGGTAGGAGCGAGCGGCCGGCGCGGCCGGAGAGAGCGGCCGCACGGCCAAAGGTTGACTACTCGGAAGACAGCTCGGCGTGGACGACGCGACCGAGTGCGGCGGCGGCGGCGCCACGCCGTTCACTCGGCTCGGGAACGAGATAGGAACGGAGGGGTGAGCCGGAGCGGCGGCCGGGGCGTTCCGGACGTCGTGGCCCGGCATCACGGGATGCGGCTGCGAGTGCGTCACGCGGCTCGGGAGACTAGGGTGAGGCGGCTGCGGCGCGGCGGCCGGGGCCAGGTGCGGCGGGCGCGGCGCGTGCGGCGAGTGGTGCGCGTGCAGGTCTAGGGGCGCGGCGGCCGGCTCGCCGGGCTCCGTCCGCGTCTCGTGGTTGGTGTGCCGGAAGTCGGGCAGCGCGGGTGCCGCGTGCGCCTGATAGGCGGTGTGGGAGGGGAAGAGCGGCGAAGGCGCCGGCGGGGCGGGCGGCGCGGGCGTGGGACTGTCGGCGGCGGCGCGCGCGCCCGGCTGCAGCTTGTTGTTGCTGGCGGGCCGCTCGGGCGTGTCGGGCCCGGCAGCGCCCACGGGCCGCGCCGGGATCTGCGTGGCAGCGTGACCATCTAGGGCAGGGATGTGCGCGCCGTTGGGCCGATGCGGCGTGTCAGCGCGGAAGGGTGGCGGCGGCAGAGCGGGCGGCGGCAGAGCGGCGGGCGCGGGTGAGGGCGCGGGCTGCGGCAGCGGCGCGGGCGCGGGGCTGGCGCTGCCGCCGACGGGCGCCCGCGAGAGCGCGAGCGCGCCGCCGCTGCCGCCGCGCGCTACGAGCTCGTTCTTGGCACCTCCGCCCGTTGCGCCCACCCCCGCCGCGCCCGCAACACCGCCCGCGCCCGTCACCCGGAACAGAGAGCCAGCATCCGATACCTGAAAAGTATACGAATCGTTACGATTTTGTTCAAGATTCTGCCGGAAAGGAATAATAAGAGATTGATGAAAACTTAAACATAATTAGTGTGATTATACTCACATCTTCCATTGACGCGTCATGATACCGTGGTGAGACATTTCTACTATTGTCTGGGCTCGCCTGTAACAAGGAAAACATAGAAAGATGAAAACAGTTTAGAAAGTATTTCGAAAACAGTATTTTAACAAATAGCTAGCCTCCGACATTCAAGTGAAAGCTAGAATTTAGCACTGGTGGCATCACTCGGAGCAACGCAGCTGGTTTGTATGCAGACACCGGACGGCGCGTGAGTGGTTATTAGTATTCCACCTATGTCTGTTGCTCTAAAACAATCGCCGCCCACGGGGTTTTTTGTGTCCGTCGAACAAATACAATCACGTCTGAGACATAAAACTATGTTAATGGGAATTACAATCAGAAATTGAATAGTAATAACAAGCTAAACAGGACTCCGGTAGGCGGTAACAGATCTTTCATCAGCAAAATTATCATCACGTAATTATCGTAAATATGGTTTCAAACGTATTCAGAGATCTTTATAAATCGCCTTAATATGCTAACATTTTAAATTTAATTATTTAATTAAAGGAAATCTGATGTTGAAGGTTAAAGCAAACTTAGGTACAGGTTCCAAGACATCAAGATCATATCAGTTTACGGATGGTTTCTATCGCCTATTTAGAATATAAGTTATTTTTATCTGCATTAAAAACCGCATATATGCATCTTTTAATACTTATGACACCAAAAAATAAAAAGAGGGGGGATACCAACTTCCAACGAAGCTAAGCGTTTATGCGTTTTATTCTAAAAAAAATAAACTGCAAATTTAAAGGGGAATGGAAAGTAATTACTTGGGGATATTTACGATCCAGTCAGAGCAAGGCTCAATAAAACTACTCGTAGTCGGGTACCCGCCGGGCGGCCATTTACGACCAGCGTAATTTAAGTAGCCGTGTTTCTACAGTTTGTTTTGTTACCTAGGTACATCTGATTTAACAATGCCTGTTTTATTTGAGAACAGGCTCTACGAGCCCCAATGCAAAATAGCTCGTCTAGTCGCAATTCTGCATGCGTATTTTTTTTCAAAAACTAGTATTTCTACCCGAATCGACTTTGATGATTAATGGAATACACTAGACGCAATGTCACTAAAGCTAGCTTAGTTTTGAGTTGTACAAAGTGTACATCTCGTTATTTATTTTAAAATAATTTAATTATAAATATTACATCTCACACGCAAATAATTACGTCTGCTTCATATTTAAGGCAAAATAGGTCGTCTATTTAAAATAAAACCTGTTTACCAGGGTTCGTAATATAAAATATTATTTTCAAATTGAATACGGAATATTCTCTGTCATGTAAAATGACAAACCACTATATAAAAGGGCAAATTCAGCCTAATTTTTTATTACTCCAAATCGTTTTTCTATCGAGATGGCACGAGGTAAGCCAGTGACTGAAGAAGTGCGGAAAATTATAATCTCCAGTAACAATAAAGGCAAATCTACGTACCAAATTGCCAAGGACCTTTCTATGCCAAGGTCTACAATCCAAACTATCATCGAGCATCATCGAAAACACGACAAAATTTCTTGTTTAAAGAAATCCGGCCGCCCACGAATTACTACTAAAGCAGAAAACAGGATTCTGAGGAAGATCATCAAGAAAAATCGTCGTGCAAGAGCTGGAGAACTTACGGTACTATGGCGTGACGCAATTAAAAAAAACATTTCAGTGGATACTTGCAAGAGAGTGATGAAGAGGATGGGCTACGGTTTTTACACTGCTAAAGAGAAACCGTTACTTACACAACGGCAGAAAACTAACAGGTTGAAATTCGCCAAAAAGTACAGAAATTGGACCGTCGATCAGTGGCGTAAAATTATATGGAGTGACGAATCTAAATTTGAAGTCACAGTAGGCGATGAACGAAGTAAAGTCATTCGCGAAAAAGGAGAGGCATTTCAAAAAGATTGTCTTAAGCGTAAGGTAAAGTTTCCAGCTTCCTTAATGATTTGGGGCTGCATGTCGGCACAGGGTGTCGGCTGTCTGCAATTTATAGATGGAACCGTCAATGCCGAAAAATACAAAAGCATCTTACAAGAGAGTTTGCTGCCGTCTATACGTAAGTTAAAGTATAAAAATGCGTATACTTTTCAACAAGATGGTGCCTCATGCCATACCGCTAAAGCAACGATGGCGTGGCTGAAAAAGAAAAAAATACCTACCATGTCGTGGCCATCCAGCAGCCCGGACTTGTCTCCCATAGAAACGTTGTGGTGGAAAATGAAGAAGAAGTTGCGAAAGGACCCGTCCAGATCAAAAGCTGATCTTAAAGAGAAACTTACCTGTGTTTGGAATGAAACAACCCCGGAAGAGTGTCGACAGCTGGTAGATACAATGCCGCTCAGAATTAAAGCCGTTTTAGATGCAAAAGGAGACGCCACCAAGTGGTAGACGTTCTAATCTGCGTCGGTAACACTAAAGACGAACTTTTTTGCATTTTAGTACAATTGGTGAAACAATGTTTTTTTTATTACCAAGGAAAGTTCGTTTTTTTTTTCATTGAATAAATAAAATACGATTTATAACTTATACTGTTTTTATATTGCTAATTCTTCCAAACACCTTCGTCCCCCAGAATTTTTAGGTTAACGTTAGTTTAGTACATTTTTTTCCTACCAGACGTACTCATTTGCATTGGGGCTCGTAAACGTTGGGCAACGCGGTGAAGAAACTGAATATTATAGCGCTTGTTAGCGGTACTAGGCGGATCCTCGATGTCGAAAGTGTTGAAACATGGAGTTAGCACGTCTAATGGGACATCATAAAATAGTGTTGTGGTGTCTGATAGCCTGGAAAAACTCATAGTTGGGGGGCACGTGGAAGGAAAAATCGATGAAGATCGCCAAACCAATGCTGTGAAGGAAATCTGCAAAGGATACTTGCAAACATCTATCCGGATGGCCGAGAAACGAGCGACCCGTAGAGCAATAGTGCGCAAAGTGGCGGCCTCATGTAGTCCTCAGTCATGAGGAGGCTTCGAAGAAGAAAATATTGTTAAATTGATTAGTAAAATATGATTCGCTTGGTCCACTGAACTCTGTATTTGATCAAGGATTATTTTATCGTAAAGAATGCCTTTGAAATTCGAAGCGACCTTTTTACGAGAAGAAATTCGCTTGCGGGCCATTAAACGAAACTTTAGCTATTATCGAACAGAATCTCTTTTCCGCGGTCAAATAAAAAACAACTGGTACGAGTCCGCGTACTATATATGTTTTCTTGATATCTCATATATAAAATATATATTTGTTTAATATTATTATATATATATATATATATATATATATATAGCGGACAGGTGTGCGATATGAAAAATTGGCAAGGTTAGGACATTAACAACAACGACGAGCGTTTTTATAACTTAAATAAGCTTCAAGTAAATGAGTGTTTAAAAAAAACGTAAATTTGTAAGTATACTAAATTTTCTCTCAAAATTTAAAAATAAATGTGATTTGAATTAGCCCCTGGTGGCAAGCGGAACAAAGTAAATGTAATGTTTGTAAAGTAGTCAATCGATCGCTTGAAGGGAACAAAATCTTCTCAAGGAGCGTTCCGGCAATTGAATGTTTAACCTTATCCGGAGAGGGTGGGTCGACGCTCCGTAACAATGGAGTGATAAATCAAGTATGGACCGCGCGTGCCAGCGGCGCGGCGCGAGCGCTGCGTCCGGCGCAACAAGATATTCAAAGGTACCGCACACTGGGTGTCGCGGGAGTGGCACGCCGCGCTGGCGGCCTGTCAAACCGTCTCTGGTTAAAATAGACATCCAACGAGTTATTAGCGCGATGACTGATGCGTCGACGAGCAATAATAGCGAGCAGCGGACAGCCCGCGTCCCGACCAGAAACAAACTACACTAAAATAACACAAGCAATAAAAATAAACGACAGCATTAGTCAACGATGTCAAAATAAAAATTAGAATATTAACACGACCCGAACATTGAAGCTCGCTGTCGAGACAATTTATCTTCTGAAAATAATTTTGAAAGCTCTTTTGTAAATTATCTCATTTGTTTATTGTAGCGTAGGTAGATCGCTACAAAAAGCAGTTAAGAGAATAACTTTAGAAATAAATTAAACGTTGGAATTTGTGAATTAATTATATTCAAATTACGAATTCAAAACAGATAGCGAAACATAATCTTGCGATCCCAGCCCGGGGGGGCATTTTGTTCGCCTCCCGCTACTCTGCGAAGGGAGAGCCGGAAAAATGGCGTGATAGCTTCTCGCTCGCCCCTCGTTCGAATTTCTAATACTTTGACAAACTTTTAATAGGATAGAACTTGAAATTCAAGGAGAAATCCGTCTCGCAGCAAATATCAAACAGCGGTTCGCAACGCGGTAGTCCACGGTGACTTTTCTTTTTTACGTTACGAGCTTTACCGTTCAACGTTTAATCAATTTGAATAAAAAACTTAGTCGACGAAAGTATTAATAACTAGTTGTAAACTCGAGATAAGTTACCAGCTACTTAGTCAAGTAAGTTTTATTAAGTTTTTTAAGAGACTGCGGGAAGTAGTTGATTTAATACTGGCGTTTTAGTTATAGGAAGACATCATCAAGATTCATTACAATTGAATGAATAGCTTATTCTCAGTTAGGCATTGAAATATTATATTGAGTTAATCAATTAGATTAATGTTCTTCGTAGGTATGCATTTCGAGCGTTGTTACTATATAAAATTAGAAAGATCAAAAATAATAAAGTTCTTTTAGATGAAAGGTATTCCACATGAATAGAGAAAAGATGATGAGTAGATAAATGGCAATAGCGGCCGACATAACCGCGCGTCCGGCCCGCGAGGATTTCAAAGGCATCGCACAAAAAGAGAAAGACTCGACTATTCGTAACGTGTACAATGAGCTCGCCTTGCCCTATGAATAATTCAAAATGCTTCAGTAACTTATTGTCGAATCCCACTACTACTGCATTTGGCTTTCGGTCTGTTTGTTTTCCTCATTATTCGTTTGTCGAGTAACTTAACGAAATAAGGAAAATAAATAAATAATCGAAATATTGATGGCAAATGTTCGTACTAGTTTTGTATTAAACAAAACTTTGATAAATATTTCATCGTCTGGATGATGTATGTAAATCAGTGTATATATGTATGTGTTTACATACTGATTTCTTGTTCTTTTAGTTTCCCGATCACTAGGAATACGAAATCCCACTATATACTGCATTTGACTTTCGGTCTGTTTGCTTTCCTCACTTTTCGTTTGTTCGAGTAACTTAACGAAATAAGGAAAATAAATAAATCATCGAAATGTTGATGGCAAATGTTTGTACAAGTGTTGTATTAAACAATGCTTTGATAACAATATTTCACCGTCTAGATTATGTATGTAAATAATCAACGATTCACAATGTACCGTATATATGTTTACATGGTAGTTGATTTATTCTGCTTTTAGTTTCCCGCGCGTTCACTACCCAATAAAATTTATTTTATATTCAAGTTATGCATATTATCGCTATACTACTGGTGCATATTACAATTAAACCTACATTTTCAAAGCCTTAATAGAATTTAATCACTCATGAATAATGTAGGTTGTGCAAGATTGAATGTTCATGACCCGATTCATGCCGCATACAGAATTTCTGACCGTCCGTGCATAGTAAGAGGAATTGCGTACCGGGTAATTCGCTAGACTTAGATAACTATTCGTATGATATGATTATAAAATAAGGGAGAGGTTAATATCTGTATTTATCGAATTCTTACGTTTAATATGAGGATAGCTACTCGTAAATAAATAGCTCGGGAGCTTGTAATCCATTATCATTACGGGTCGTATAATGGTTGATAATTGGAAGAACACGCTCGTAATGGGCGTTTCACATACCCTAGAATTACGGAAACGTAGGCAGCAACGACTTAGTTAACTTAGTAGAGCAAGACTTCAAGTGTGCTACATTGCTGATAGTTCACTAATAGAGTAAATACAATCTTAAACTGAACGCCCCTCAACAACACAATGTCTACTAAACAACATTCATTCATTTAAAGATCGTTTTACTCTAGTTTATTCATACGTATTGTACCTATTTCGTTTTATATAGTAGGTATATTGTTTAATGACATGGAAAGGGCACTGAAACGTAACGCATTATAATTTAATAAATGTTAACAGAAAACACACGTATTATTTTATCGTAACAATTAAGCAGAAAATCGTTTGTTCAATAAGTTTCCTTCCTGTACGAGAGCATAAAAGAAACAATTACCACATATTATAATTTATGTCATCTAGGTATAAACCTCGGTGATAAATCGCTGCATTATGCGTTCACATGCATTGAGCCTGTAAAGGCGTCAGCCTGTTGGACATAAAATGCATCAACTTTCACGGTTATATTGTTATTAACAAAATACTGGATACGTAATTGTTACGAGCCGGCTGTGACGAGACATCTTCGCCTTTTGAAAATTGAGATATTTCAAAAGGCGCAGACGTCCTAAATTTCATCCAACTCGGTTTCGAGATGTCTGGCCAATCATAACTGCAGGAATATATTTATTCGTAATTAGGTAGTTGCTTTATATTAATAATTATAACAAGGGTCACTATTTGTGTAGTTTACCATAAATTTATCACAATGAATTGTATCAACATAGTATAAAACAAAGTCGCTTTCTCTGTCCCTATATCCCTATGTATGCTTAAATCTTTAAAACTACGCAACGGATTTTGAAGCGGTTTTTTTAATAGATAGAGTGATTGAAGAGGAAGGTTTATATGTATAATAACATCAATTAAATAGTGCACCCGTGCGAAGCCGGGGCGGGTCGCTAGTATTACATAAAACAATAAAAACCATAACAAAATATGACACTTAAAAGATTAACAAATTATGTTTTTTTTTTAATTTAATATCCTAGAATAAATTCAAAGTTGTCATAATTAATCTCAGGTACTGCAAAATAATCACATTATTTTAAAAAGAAATAATCCGACGTAATTACATAATAAAATGAGATTTGACATTACATGAGGCCTGACGCTAAACTAGCGCCTCTAGCGGCCAATTTGCACGCTATATCCCTCATTTAACAAAAGTCCATAAATGCACGACCAAAACAGCAATTCACTTTTTTTCCATACAATGGCTGTATCAAAATTTATTAGTTGTGTCTATTAGTAGCGAGAGCTATTTTTCTGATCCGGTCGATAATGACGAGCTGATTTTGACCATTATTTTTGCCTTTTGTAGTGCTTTAATGAGGGCTATCGCGTATGACTTCGCCGCTAGAGGCGCTAGTGTAGCGTGAGGTCTCCGAAATGTCAAATGTCACTATATGTGGTTGCGCGGGTTAATATCTAATTGGAACAATATGGTGACTATTTTGCAACACCTGAGCTTGATTATAGCAAATATGAATTACGGTCAATGACTGTCAGTGTTTTGAGACAGTTTTATCTTTTGGAAACGAAAAACGGGACTGCGCTACAATGCAGGATGTTCGATATTTTTACGGTACTGTTTTAAGGTATTAAATATGATTTAAATGTAAACTTCGTTCTCATGCCCATAACAACCAGTAACAATTTTTGACAGCTGGACCTTCCTCGACAGTGGCGCCAACTGGTGAGCACATAAACGATTAGGCCTCATTGGTCTTGAATGGACATTTTGATCCTCTCTAAAAACCGGTCCGAATTTCGAATGACTATGTATTTAAAAAATAGTCAAGTAGGTAACAAATTAACCATACAGTGGTATGTATGGGGATGCTTCAATACCATTCCGCAGTGAACTAGTTAGGAGTTAAGTTACGTAGTACCTACTCGCACATTTCAATTATAAACCGAAAATATACATTACTTGCATAGTTTTGCGGATGGCAGAACGATTGTATAGCTCAACCCCTGTTAATGCGAGTACAGGTATAATTATGCCGCAGTAAATATTCGACCGGAATAGTGTAATTGCAGTAAAAGCCACGCGTGTCTGCGTTTCGAATGTGTCGTGACCAACGGCAATAACGATTCTATTAGTTTTTCAATATGAATAAGTGTAGTACTTGCCTGGGAACTGTTCGCGGATTTTCACCTTTTTTGTAATATGAGGCATTCTTTGTTATGCAAATGAATGTTTATTTATGATGGCAGAGATAAACAGCTTTTATACCTCATTAAAATAATTAAAACATAGCAGCTGATTATCAGGGAAACATTAATGTTTATTACCAATTATTTTGGTAGTATTGGAACCAATAAATATGAAATATTATTTGATGTTTATTTATAATAAGTGGCATGGTTAATGGTGGTACTCTTAGGTAAAAAAAAATGTTTTTCGTTTGTTTTATTTAATTTAAAGGCCACTTAACGTTGCAATAATACTATCATAATCGGCCCCTGTTTCACCAAACTTGAAAACTATTACCAATTCTGGCAATGCCAATTAGCAGTACGTTTCTGGCTCGAAAGGTAGCAATAGTACCCAGCGACCATCTTAACTTGCAGACATAGAAATACAGGGCGAATTGTCACGTTCCACTTATAAAGTTGGTGAATAATGAGTCTCACATTAAAACTCCGGCATCAGATTAGATTTGATTCATTTTAACATTATTTGCCTTTTTAAATTCAATTTTGTATATATCAATGGTTTGAGGGGCAGCAGAGGTAAAGCGTAACATATATGATATTAAACACAGTTAACAAAATTAAAGGCAAAAATATCTAGACTCGCCTTTATGTTAGTGATATTAAGGTCCTGTACAGATATTAATGCTGTTGATTGTACCTCCCATATAGGAAACGTGTTAATTGACACTATAAAAGCAATTAAGTTTTCATCGTGATCTTGTTATTGATATATAACTGGCAAATGAAACATTATTGCATTATATATCCCAATGAATGATGATATTTATCGAATTAACGTTTGCTACATAAATAAATGGATTTTTAGAACTACCAAACCACAAGTGTATTGGGTTCACATTCGAATCATCTTGATACCTGATACTCCGTATCATCCTTTACCGCCGAGATTTCCTTTCCCTCCTTTTCCGTGCTGGAGAAGATTGGTGTCGCCTTCTCTTTTTTCACTCGTGTCACCGTTCCGCTGTTGCGGCCTGCTTTCTGCCTACCACTCTTTTTCTTGCTTTCTTTCTTGCCACCACTCTCAACATTGCTTTTAGGTGAATCTTTGATCCTCACTATGGTTACTAAAACGACGACTAATGTGAAATAAAGTTCACTGCACTTTTATAACTACCAAACCACATCAATTATAATGATCACTCTCTATTTCATGATTCGATGTTGTAAACAAATTATTAAAGATTAGTTTAACACTTTGGAAACACTTACAAGTTTGTCGGCTTCACTAAACTTTACAGTTCGACTTATCGCTTATCAAAACAAACGACAAAGTTGTAAAAATAATATCTGAAATCACTGCAATCCGTGCGCACTGCAATCCAATGGCTGGTGTCCGATGCGGCGTGATCCGATGGGGAACAAAAATAAAGACGACTCGCGATACAATCGGAGACAAAGAAGATGGTTGTGTTATACAAGACATATGGTTGGGCTGGCGGCCGGGACGAGAGTGCGGCGCGGTCGTCGGCCGCGCTCCCCTCCCAACGCTCGCGCGCACGCGCCCGCCCGCCCTACAAACTGAGCATTTCACATTCACACTACACATGTAAACGGCTTTCGGAAGCTAATACCCACCTACATGCCGATAAAAGAAAACACTTGAAACAAAATCTATGTCATAGATTTTGTGTCTGGCTGAAAATGGAAAGTACGCTATTATTTACTTTATACAATTATAGAAAAATAAATATACGCGTATACCTGTACGGATTTAAATTGATAAAGATTTGTAACAATCTAACATTAGGTAGAATTGATAAATAATATCAGTGTAAGAGAAGCCCTAAAGATAGGGAAGTAGGTTATCCAAAAACATGTCGTCATTAATTCTCACTTGGTTGTCAATTGTCAGACCAAATGTACTTAATTCCCAGCGTGAATTAGTAGCAGTTAAAAACAATTAACCGCATAAGTAGAAGATTGATAGCGGATTTCCCGCAGTTGACTGGTAATTCAACCCTGGCGCGGCACGCCTGCCACTCCGGCTAGCTATTAAGTCATTATTAATTAACGGTAATTACAACGAACAAATGTTTTACCTACACGGTAAATTCCTTGTTCAGCTAATAGTATTAAGGATTTAATTGTGACTTGTAATTGCTAGTGTTAACTTTACTAGTTGTATTTTTATGAATCGGGACAGGTATAACTTGACTACGAATACTATGATGCCTATAATAATCTCTTTGAAATTTATTTGCACAGATGCTAAGGCATTAAAACATTCACAGAAAATAAACTTGGCGTAAACAACGTTATATTGTATAAATGATTATCATAATTTGTGATTTGTGCGACTGTTAACTTTCTTAATAAAATAAATTAAACACAGTTATTGCGGGCGCAGCCAACGGCTGGGTAATCAAAGCTGCAAGGAGCGCGATGAGTTTCAACATTTTCTTTATCCCTACCAAATGGAGTACTGCTTCGAAGCGCTAGCGATAAGCAGACAGACACCACTTGTAAATTACAATTTTAATGTGCTATAACCTCTTTACTAAGCATTTCGCTCCGCAGTAGTTAAATTTATCAACACTACGTTAACGCTTTATTGAAGTACTTTAGTGTAATGAAGACCGACCTGACGAAGAACTAACATTATCATCAATTTAAAAAAATCCTTGGCCATTTGCCTGTAAATAAATTCATAGATTTCCGTTCTGTGCCTAGTTTTCAGATTCACAATGTTGTATCTACGCCACACGAAGAACTTTATAGACGAAAAAGAGATGTCTAAGAACGCTGAGATGTTGCACCTGTGCTAAAGATGTGGCAGTTTATTTAAAAAGTATCTTAGGTAGTAGGTACACTGAACACAACAATAGCATTCTTTTGTGATGAGCCCGGGGATCCCCGGGACCGGTAGACTGGTGTAAAATTAGAATTTATCTAATTTTACAACTCCATTTATAAAACAGAAAATGTTTTAGCAGAATTTCAAACGCAAATATAATTGCCGATAGCTTCTTATTTGCAAAACTCACGGAATTAAATCATGTCGAAAGAGTAATGAAACCTGCCGGAGGGGAAACAAGTCATAAACTCATAGTCCATTTCAGCATAACTTCATTATCAAAGGCTTATTTGCATGACCAATTGTTCATTTCAGTCATCTATAAATCACTATGAGCACTTCTTTATTGAGCGTGTATGAAATGAGTTTTAGGCCGAACTTTATTTTTATTTTTATTACGAGTAAGAATTACGACTACATTAAACATAGATAAAGAAATAAAATCATACACCATTTCCAAGAAGTAATTCTAACATAAAATATAACAATTAAATAAAACCCTATTAGCTAACTAATTGAGGCTTAAGTAATAAAATAAAACATCAAAGCTTATTCCTAATGCAAAATCTCTTTAAAGCCATACAACATATCAACGAAGAGAAAAATAAAAAATAAAATGAACGCGCCGCTAATCTCTTAAATTACAGCAACTGCTCGAAACATAAAAATTAGTTGTTTGATGTTTTAGTTAAATGTTCCGACTAGGACGAGCTCGAAAAACATTCGGACATGAAATAACAAACGACGATAGTTTATATTTCGTATAATTGAAATTCCCGGACAGCAGAGTGCCGGAAATTCGCTAGCGAGCGACAGCAGAATGTTGATTTTTTCCGACTTTTTAACGCAATAACAGTGTTCTTTATTTTATTTTAACTTTCAGTCGCATTTCCTAATCAGATACTATAAATACATTTTGCACGTGTAAATAATATTGTAGTGTGTGATGCGGCAGTGCGCGTGTAATATGTTTAAAACTGACGGTTCCTTCATGTAAAGTTAAATGTAGATATAAGTCACGACGTGTATACATAATATTATATCCGATAATTACCTTATGCTTGTCTACCTTTGAACTACAATGCGTCGAGCTCCTAATAGGTGTGTATGTTTGATGAGCCTGTGTTACGTTTACCTAATGCGATAGGGTAGTTGGGTGGTGCAGTTAGGCTAGAATTAGGACTGCCGCGCGAACGACACGGCAGCTCCCTGCGTTGATTACGCAGATTGAAATCGTTTCGCCCCTCGCAGCTTGTTAATGATGCAATAAAAACGACGCTTATCGATTTAGCCGCCCGTTAAGAACGCTCCAAGGCATAATAATTTATTATCCAAACAATGTTGCGCCAGGCCATGTAAATTACAGTACTCCGCGGCGGAATTATGTAACGTTGAGATTTGTTAACCGCTGCCTGCGGAGTGACAAAAGTAATTAACACTTACGATACACTTAAGTGCTGGTTTACGGCGCTCGACCCTCGGGGCCTCGATCTCTAATGAGGGAGAGAAAATGGTTCCCCCGATAATGATCGCGGCTAGGTATTTAGCATTGATTTGACTCTTGTTGTTTTGGGTTTCATGTTATCCTCGAGGTGGTAGTATTTTAATAAAGCGAAAATAATCATTCGGTGTAAGTTATATTTGTTTGGTTAAAGCCTTCTGTTTTGAGATAACTTAATATAACTTTTCTCGTTTAACAGGTGCGAGCATTTCCCCGCATGAATTCCCAACAACGGTAAACAGGGGTGAAATGCGAACACAGTATTGGCAGTCAGACAGCGACTGCCGGATTTATTTCGAGCCTCATTCAATTTGCGGTGAACGTATTGTTGAATTGCGTTTTTGTATTGCTCACATTAAAGGGGATTTTATTTACGCACGAGAATCCTAGAAACATTCAACGTCACAATTTATCTATTGTTATTTTTTATTTGGATCAGTAAAACTTTTCCGACTTTTTTATTTGCGTACCAACATTTATAAAGTTTAGTTGTTATGTTTACTTTGTTCATTATTGAGGTGCCGAAAGAGATGAGGCAAAACAAAAAGAGTTTCTAGCAAGTTATTCGCTCTACAGAGAAAAAGAAAACATAAATACCTAGCGGATTCGCAGTCAGTATTTACGTTAAAATAATATTAAGAACAAAAACTAAAAGTTACTGGAAAATAAACGAGGCCGTAGAGAACAAGGCGAAGCGGCCGCACATGACATACTAACATATTCAGAGAGTGGCAATGGCAGTGTCTCATACTTAGAATTGCAATGAGGATAAGCCGAAGCTCCATGTGTGAATAAATTCGACACGTGTATAAATTGCGTTTATTTCGATTACACAGGTGAATCTCGTAAACGTGACGTGTAGCGAGCCGTCGTGCCGAGTTATGGGTGCTTTAAACATTTTGTAGATAATTAATGTTAACAAACCAATAAAACGTAGTACCATTGTAGGTACCCATAAACTGGATGAAACTAGAACAACTCATTGGCATTATTTAATGCTCAGAAATACATATTATGTTTATTCAGCAATCAAATGTCACAAAAAAGGAAAGGTTTGAAAAGTTTTCGAAAGTAGTAGTGTAGTAAGAGTTGCAATTGGTATTTGTGGTAAAGAAACGAGCGAGGCCGGAAAAACGGTGGAGCGTCAACAGTACAAAGGGAATACCCGCTGCTCCGGATTTCTCTAAAGCTGGAGTAATCTCGCACAACGTATCGTACCGACTACAATAAAACCCCTGTATCATCCCACCCACGCCCCTCCAGGCGAAAACTCCACTTACATTTTTGCGCTTACTAAACATTTGGCTTTTTAGCTTTCTTATTGTTTTGTTGGATAAATAAAATGTTTAGTTTTGCATAAGTAATGCACAATTATGATGCGATAAATTTAGATTTACAACTAACATTATGCTTAGCATGAAAATTAAATGGCAAGCAAGATTTTAACGGCAGTAGCGGCAGCATGAGGGAGGCGCGGGGGCAGAGACATGCAGTTGACGATTTAGTGAGAGGCGACATAAAATTTTCAACGACGGCGCCGAGTATCTGCTGGCATTATCTAGCCGTTTGTAAAGTGCTCTGCCGCTTTTCATATCTTTGAAATAAAATTTTCAAATGTTTTAACAATGTTTCGGGACGCCGTGCCCGATGTTGCAGAACAGCCAGATTGAAACAAAAACGATACAGAATGATGTTAATTGGTTTGATAAATGCAATAATATTTGTGTATTTGTATTTATCATATATATACCTGTCACAGTTTCAGTGTTTAATCTTCTCCGCTTATTTTGAGTTGATGCATCTTTTAATACTATGATATCGCACTATTATGTATCATGTTAGCTCAAAGTCTTGAAAACCTGTCTAATTTCAGTTTGTAATAACGGAGAGTATTATATAAGTTTATTACTTATTGATAAATTTCGTTAAATAATATTAGCTTAATTATTAGTGTCAAGCCATGTAACCAATCTGTGTGGGAAGTATTTTTGTAGGTCTATTAAAATAGACCGAAATCGCAACTTATGACAAAGTATGCTACAAGATAGGTATAGTATTGGCCATGTGGTCCACGTTTAAGTTATGTAAACTTTATGGTCGACAACACATGCCGTCGTCTCCAGCAGATATATGTAAATAGAACAGACGTAAGACAGCAGAAAACATTTCAATTGCGATGTTACTGCAATATTGAGAAGCGCTATATGTTGCGAGGACCCGTTGGCAATTTTAGAGGGAGAAAATGTAAAAGGAAAACGTAACAGCTTTATAACTCCGTCACAAAAAGAGAATTAAACGAGCAAAAAGAGCGAGTGAGAGTAAATATGGCGACGGGAGCGAGTGGCGAGACAAATAAGCGGCTGTAGAGCGCACGGGGACGGACGGGGGCACCGACAATCTCGTTATAGATGTGAATAAATAATGAGTTAGCATTAAGCTCGCCTTTCGCGCAGAGGGGGCGATTGCCGAGTTGCCTTTGTTGTCGGCTGTGTTTACTGCGCCGGGGATTGCGCCCGCCGCAAGCCCAATTTATTCCGCTAATCGAGCTCACCTCGCTCGCCGTAAATTAATTAACTTCGACTTAACCTCAGCATACACCTACAAATTGCAAAGGATCTTAAACCCCCAAGTTTACATTACATTTTATATTAACGTAATGGGCCGAAAGTCGATTAAGATCGCTGAAATGTAACTCTTTAATACTTCATGTCGGTAAAGTTAATTCGGTAACTGACGGCGGTTGTTCCTTTACGACACGATTAATAAGCAGCAATAAAGTTATTTTGTTTACGCTGAAATAACACACGCGAGATATAATATCACCGTGGCGCCATTTAGTTCACAATAAAATAACCTAACAGGAAATACAGTTTACGAGGAAAGTTTCACAATATCTGATGTTAATTGTGTTTGATTTGAAACTGAAATGAGTAAATGGTTGAATTATGTGGGTTAATTGAGTTTCAAAGTGTTTCGTGTGTTCGTTTTCATGTGGGGACATCAAAGCGTGGTTGGGATGGTGGCCCGCCCACGGCCAGGTGGACTCGTCAGACGTGCGGAATGCACTCGTCCGGTGCCAACAGACGGCGGGACATCATTCCGGCTGCACTCGACAGCTCCGATCAAACCATTCGGAGGCACGTTATCTGTCACATGTCACGCCGGCTGAATACGAGTAACGCGCGGCTAATGACAAACTTACAAGGCGCTATCGTGCATCAAATTAATATACGCATGTAGATTAATGACTACAGTTCATAAATACTAATTGTTGTTTTATATATAAATACTAATACTATAATTATTATTTGACATATTTCATAATTTTTGATTTTATTTTTAAAGTATCTTATGATGTTACAATACATATACATTATATATATATATATATATATTTTGAAATCGTCTTTCCAAATGCTTCATTTTGAGATCGATTTTTTTTTCTTCAGCACGCACCAAATGGAGTACATAATCCGCCATATTGTTTTTATTACAACATCACATATCCTGTTACTCGGGATGACGTAAGGATTCCAACGATACTTCACACATCTAAATCTGTTAAGGTGTTGAGAAGTTCTGGGGGAACAAAGAATCTCACATACATACATGAACCCTGAAAACATTACACTTTTTTTTTGAGCTGTCGTGTAATAAATACTAATAAGTCTAAAAAAAGGAAACAGATCGCAGTCACAAAGCATATTAATCAAACAAATTTTCAAAAAGAAGCGAATGAGCTTTGTGAGTGAAAATTAATCGAATGTCATAAATAACAACGCATCTGCCCGCTCAAAGGAAGTGTAATTGCGATTTGGCGACTCCATTTAAAATGAATCCGCGTAAATCTGCGCTACGCTAAGCGAGAGAAGAGACTTGGCCGGGGTTGAATTAAAGCAGTCAGTTTAATCAAGGATTTACGTTGATGCAAAATCCGAAACATAATCTACCGCACCTACTCATTACCAGGCATCACATGACACCTTGGTGGTCCAATTTAAGAGATATTTTAAATAATGATCCGATACCTAAATATTGATTAAATTAATCTGGATGAGGCAGTAAGGGACTAACTCTTCATTATCACCCTAATTTTACTACAAAGAACATTGTACGAAAAAACGTTTTATGTGTAATTCCAGATTTAAAATCCAGCGTGTATTTTGGTCGAAGTGCATTGTACAGTGCTCGGTGGTCGCAAATCGCGCGTTCATCCACTCGTGTCGCGCCCGCGATCGCACCGCGCGACTTGGTCGCTTGCCAGCCGCTTTGTTTTATCGCAAACGCGAACTATGGCATCTTAACAATGTTTTTATTTAATGATACAGAAAATTCATACAAGATATCTCAATCTATCAACATAAACGACTCGATCTCATTATGTTATGCAGGTAATGTCATGTATTTATTTACAGGTATAATAACGGATAACGATGTTTAAAAGATGTGACATTTGGAATCTAGTTTGGACATTTCAGGAGCATTTTCATTTATATGTCAAGCGAGGGAGCAAATTGAATTCAACCTGAATTCTTCACCACTTCGGATAAAAATTAAGCAGTTATATAAAGTGACAGCGACGGATAAAAACATTTTATAGGACATAAACAAACAATGAGTCGGCGCGCGTCATAACAATCAGCAGTAATTAATTACGAGTTAATGCGTGCGCAAGCGCCGCCGCGCCGCCGCGGTTACCGCAAAGCTGTACATATATTTTATTCCTCTCCCGTCATATTTTATCCGGCCCTCGAGCATGTCAGCCCCTTCACTATGCCACCTCACGTCGTTTCATTGTTTGGGATTATTATAAAAAATGTGTAATAGTCTGAAAAACGAAATGGTATAATTTTAAGCGCCAAGAAAGGAATGGCTATTATATCGAGTTCGTTAATAAAATAATAACGTCGTAAAAAAAGGAGCAACAAACCGAAAGAGATAAAGAGAACGTAATAAAAACAGTGCAATTTTAGGGGTATTTTGTCGAGGTTATATCCATAAACTGAGCGAAGTGAGGGTGGGCCGCCCCCATCCTCCGGCGCTCGCGGCGGAAAGTAATGAATAAACTCACCCGGGAGATTCCACCTATTTTATTTAATTTTACGTTCAAAGTGATTACCATCCTTTAACAAGCAAACTGATTTGCCTATTGTGCTTCGTCAAAACCATTCATAAACAGGAATAATGAGATTTTAATGATATTAATATATTTTTAGGTAGGTTACATAATTCCGCAATTTTGCGCAAAACCTAGAAAGATGTAGGCATGTAAAAATATAATGAATATTGCATGACATAGAGTATAAAATCTTTTGAACATAAAATAAAACTTAACTGTAAAAATAAGCGGAACATGAAAGCTCGAAAGAGCTGTAGAACAAAGGCATTAAAGCGAATTTTCAGCACGCTCGCAAGGAATACAGGAAAAAGCGACGCAATGGCACCACTAACTCATTTTGTTTGCTCTCCGTATAAAAATGTAGTTTGTTTCTGAGCATTTGCCGAGGGTCGGCTGCGAGTGTGGCGACGCGTTATGACAGCGGTTCCCACTACGGCTGCCTGTTTGTCGAAAAATTTAAATCTTTATTTTATTAGGTGCCTTCAAATTTTGGTTTGTCATTCCACTACGTAGACAATATGGCAGCATTGAATAAGGATCAATTACGAACGTCACAATCATACACACACAATATAAAAGTAATCGGTGCCGAAATTTACATAGTAACATGAGCTGAGAGTGAAGGATAAAAGATGAAACTAAGCGAAACGGCGAAGAGCAATGAGGCGACGCATAAAGTCGCTCCGAGTCGAAGACTACGTTTATACTTAGTATAAAACAACAAAGTGGTAGACGCATATCGCCGGCGTAAAGAGGGGAGTAATCCGACAACGATCAGGGTTCGGGCGGCGGGATAGTACTTTAGGGCCCATATAAAATAATGATCTGTCGTCATAGCACATTATTCCGAGAAGGTTTACAACAGATGTAAAATCGAGTTTAAACGCGAAATCAAATGTTAGGTGTAATATATTCTACAGTGCAAAATGTGAGAAATGGCAGTCAGAGTAGATGACAACCGGATGTACGATTTGTGGACGTCTACCAACGAGGTAACGACACTAAAACAATTATACCTTTATATTTTGCTACATATTTCGTGAGTCAGTTACGTGTGACGAACGACTTTGTATAAAAATGTAGTCCGATGAAAATAAGCTTTCAATCAATTAAATATCATTTAAAAAACCGGCCATGTGAGAGTCGGGTCACGCGCAATGTAGGGTTCCGTAGTTGTCTATCCGATAGATTACGCGGACTTTAAATTCAAGTTTTCAACACAATTAATAACATTATCTAAGTAATCAATCTAATAACACGTCTTAAGTTCGGCTATTACTCGTTAACTAGTAACGACGTTTCTTAGTTTTGATACTTTTTCATTTAAATTCATTATATATCCTACTATTAGGATTTTTTTCACACGCCCAGTAGCCACCAAAAAAAAATTGCACCCACACTTTACGTGTACGGCAAGTACCCTAATTTTTTTTTTCAATATTTTATTCTACCGTTTTGACGGCGTAATATGCCAAATTACAGCTTTCTAGTCTAGTGTACTAACAATTATTGAGCTAAGCCGCGGCCATGTCCGTCCGTCCGACGGACATGGCGAAACAATGATTCCTTGTTTACTACGGAATCCTAAAAAAAACTCCCACGCGGCCATTCACAGCCGAATTTCATAAGCATCCCTCTCATAAAATTCGATAAACGTTCACAGATAAGATTACTGAATACATAATAATTTGTCAACAAATATGCGGTCCTTGGAGCGCTGACTCGCGAGTCTGAGCCCGAACATACGGTTATGTAAATTAAGATGAGGGCATATAAAAGAAAGCGTGTCACAACACAATACGCGGAGGCGTAAGTGATCGGGCTCGGTTCAATAGCAGCTCGGTAATAAGATAAACATACGGCAAAAAATAAAAATAATAGACTGCGTTGTGCAAGAGATCTTTATCTTAAGATTGTTGACTACTTTGCTCTAGATATTGCTAGTGTTAATTTTATGATGTTTGTTTTTAAATAACACTTTACTCGAGACAGCAATATATTTTTGCGATAGATGTAAAATGGTCACTCAGCGCGCTACTGGTTTGGTACGGTTAAATTATTTGTGATTAGTGTATTTAATTATCTTGGAAACACAAACTTTTAAAACAATTGCAATTTTCGTAAATTATGTGCAATAATATCATTTACGTACTAATTATAAGAATTTACACCGCTAAAACCAGAGTAGCATGTAGTTAATTGTAGCTGCAACGAACGCGCTGTATTTGCCGACTATTTATAATATATTCCGTAATAGAGCTGTTATTTGCTTTAACAAACAAAAGCTTTGCTTAGTTTGGAACTAGGTCGATTGGTGTAAGATGGTCTACAAATATTTATTATTATATATATTTTACCTGCGAGAAACTTCGCGTATGGAGATGTTATACTGGGTTTTTTATTAGGACTCTTAGTAATATTATTACTTAGACGAATATCCGCCAACTAGTAAATTTTTCAGGTATGATGTCATAATTTTTTTGTGTGAATAAAATGTTATCCTTCAGAAAACCTACCGAGTGGGGTATCAAACGAAAGGGCTCTCGCTTTGACCCCCAAACTTTTTGTGTTACAATAGAATATAATTATTTGTATCCTGACAGACAACAGTTGAATGATTTTGTCAAAAATATAAGCCGAATGACTCGTTATATCTTCATGTGTAACGTAATGAAAGGAATTCGGAAAATATTAATACTTAGGTAATTTAACCACAGGATTGCAGTCAGGCTAATAGTTTATTATGACTACAACATACAACAGCTCTTTAAAATTCATCCTAATAATAACCCCAAAGCCATATAATCTTTACAGGATTTTAAATGAGTGTTTTATTTGAAAACAACATAACAAGCCCGTAAAATCCTTTCTAGCAGTAGAAAACCCGCTGACAAGTACTTTGGCGCGAGCTTGAGAGCAAAATGTGAGTATTCACTTCGCGTCGGAACGAGCAATTAATGGATAGAGTTCAGAAAGCCTCTGCCTCTGGCATATATGCCGTCTCTCTCCATGTAAAACAGCAAAATCAGTAAAGCACTGTGAGAGGCCTTGCGAGTGTATTTAAACACCTGTCAACCCCCTCGTCGCTACGGGGCGACTAACTTAGATTACTTTATAATAATTCCACCAAAACTCACCCCAGACGTTAACTATGCGTCTACATCTTTAGGCGATGTCGTGAAGTTAACTAATTATTAATGCTCGAAGGACGGGGGAGTTGAGGAGTGTATTCGACTACTTTATCTTGTTGTCGTTGCATGCTTGTTTTATTTTCTCGTGCCACTAACGGTCTACAGCAATTTACGACATAAATAACGACCGCTGAAACTTGAACCGTTAAAAGTCTTTATCTTTCTCCAGCGGAGACGGCTGCTCGCTTGCTGGCAACAGACGTATTATAACAATTATTTAACGCTTGTAAAGATATGCCCACAAGCGAATAGCTGAATAATGAACTGCAAATACAATTCTAATAAACGTTGAACTACAGGATTATTAGATGTCTGCATGTTAAAACGTCTCTTTATCGTTGCAATAAAATGATCATACACAGATTTAGTTTCGCTTATGTCCTGGAAACAGCGATAACTAAATGCTATAAATATAAAATAAAGCCTAATTTTTGGTTGGATTCGTAATCCGCATAAACGGCTTATATATAGTTTATGCGATAAAAACATTTTATACATGCACGTAATCCTTTGGACCGGGTGTGGTGGTGTGAAATAGGAAAGCCAGTAGTGGACGACTGCAGGCTGAGGATGATGATGATGACGTTATCCTTTAACTATACCACAGGAAAGACTACATACTTTAGTGTTTTTATATTCTATGGTCTGTGTACGACCCAGAAGCGTTAAGAAAAATTTGTATACTATAAGAACAAAACGAGACTCGTAAGTTAGTAAACACATTTCACCGGTGAACAAAGCATTACTTGTCACAGGAAAACGTCCGCTGATACTATAACAGAGCCAATTGAACTAAGAAAGGGGCAATCGGAAACCGAGAACCAATTGGTGAGCGACCGCACGCCCGTGGACAAGTTAGCTCTCAACACCTGCTTGAATTATGGGCCGCTATACGATAAAGTGGCTGAATAAACTCTAGTGAGCACACGGTTCTTTGGGGGCTGTGTTTTAAAACGGGTGGGTGGTAGAAAGGGTGTCAAGTATAGTCAATTTGTTTTGTAATTCTAGGTACTAGAAAAATTTACGGAAAAGTTGAACATATAAATGATAAATACACTAACGGCGCTTATTATATCTACTTTAAACTGTTAATCTGATAGATGCTATTCTCGTTTACAGCTTTTGTTTAAAAAAATAAACGCTTTCTTTCAGTGATCATCAAATCCACAAGCTGTCAGAATTGCGAAAAGTGGTGTGGAGAATTAACTGAACTTTACGTCCAGTCCCATCGCGAGCTCAATAAATCAGCGAGATGAGCGTAACCGCGCAGACCAGTCGTTGACATACAACAGTATTGGGCCGTGTAGTAGTATGTGCATGTCCTTGTAATTGTCCTGTTTGTAATGAGGAGGTCAAAAGCTCTTATTCCATTACATTAAAGACTTTTGAACTCTTCACATGCGATGCTGACTGTATTACTTCATAAGTTCATAATACATGACAATTTTTCGTAAACTTAATAAAGACTTCAGTAAATAAATTCAGCAGGTTCTAAATTTGTACTTTATTTACATCTTCAATGTAGGAAATTATAGCAGGGCACAAAAGATCCACAAATATTAGACAATCATGTGCATGTAGGTCGGCAAAATGGCGAGGGTGTTTTCGTGTGTGAAGCATTCCGGTGAACTTTGCGGGCGGCTAATTGCGGCCGGTCTCGCCGCGCACCACGATGTGCAAATAGCCGGCCAGCATACGTGTCGCGCATTCGCAGTGTTCGTTACGCAGGCATTAACATTGTTATATGTCATTTATAAACTTCAATGGTGGAGTTTTAATAGCCTACACGTAATGTTTCTATTAGATAATAAAGTAAGCGATAATACTGCAACAAATAAAGCATTTCGAAAAGTGAATTCAACGTGGCTTTCCAAGACTTAGGCGCAAAGCAATAAGCTAGCAGCCGTAGAAGTTGAATACCGCTTACGTTCAAAGAACGTTGACATGAGTGTGTTTATCAGAGCGAGAGCTCAAACCGCAGCCGGGTGCAGTGACAAACGGAATCGCCGAGTGCATCGCAAGTGAGCTGCTGATCCGGCGAGAGATATTCTCGACCTCGGCGTCGAGTGTTAACACTCGCCCGCCTACAGATAATTACAGCCCTTTGACAACATGCCTTTGTCCAACACTAGAAAGTGGCACCCGTGCACTATTTTAACAGTTCTCTTCATATTTGCCTCACAAAAATAAAACCGTAAACTGTTGCTACATTTACAGAATAAACGCGCGACGAGTGCAGTGTTAAAATTAAAATATGAGAGAGAATATCTTAGTTACAGAGTATAAAACAATAAAAGATTTGAATACCGTTGGCTTACGATACGTACTTGTAGCAAAGTAAACAGCGCGATTGTTGAAATTCTGTTAAAAAAACAACAAAGAGCAAATTGGCTAAGCGAAAAAGCTCACAGTAACCGAGATTGTCGGTTTCGAAAACAAAAGTCGTAGATAACCAAGTCGGAAACGCGAGAGTCGCAAATCCGCTGTGTTTAAGGTTTTGTTTGCATCATCGCGAGTTAAGTTCTATCCAAGTCGAACCAGTTAGAGTCAAGCACGAGGAAGTAATATGGATCTCGGTGGAAGTTTGCAAGCCAGCGAACTAGCGGGCGGTGGGTTGAAGCGGGGGACTCTTGTTATTTCACCCTCTCACCTACGCAAGGGGCTTCTACTCTGAGCCGTTCTGTCGCGCAAGATTAAGACGCTCCTTGCTTTACTGTTAACGCTTTGGCTTCCGTTCTGAATAGCATCAAGTGTGTTCTCCACTTTCTGCTCGCTGACTTTAATAAAACGCGATCAGATCTTAAGTGCGCTCCTTTCTAAGTAGTAGCACATTCTTAAAAGAACTTAAAAGGTGGTATTTTGCGATAAATTTTACGATCAGTTTATCCTTGAAAAATTAGCGGGCTCATATGTTAACTATTTGTAAGTTTGTTTACGAAAATTTTCGTAGAACTTTTAATCGTACTCTTTGCATACGGGGTGATTGCAAATTTCACGTGAATGTAGAAATGGTTATTTATCAAATAAACATTAGCAAAGAATATATATATATATGTAGCATTTTATATCCGTCATAAATAATTTCGTACTCGATAATGGTGTACGTTCGTACAGTCAAGACGCGTTTCCATTGCGTTTACTTTATCAGTTAGAATTTCGAGCTCGAGTTTCAATAGTTAGTTTATGTTTTCCTACTAGTATATAAATCATAAGCAAAACAGCTGCACGATTGAAACCGACAAGATGTTAAAATATGAGCAGCGACCGGAATCGTTTATTTCACGTTGTTCCGTTACACCACTTCGGTTATAAATAAAAGCACCGAAGAAAAGCCCAGATAAGATGGAAGAGAAATAAGTTTAACCGAACGGGAGAAAGCATTATCATTGGCTGCGAGTGAGGAACAAAAGAAAATGGTGGAGCGCGAGCGTACGAAAGTACTTTATAGGCGCGTAAATATGTTTTATATCCCTCTACTGTCTGTTATACACTGGCGCGCCGGCGACCCATCCCAGAGAGTCGCCTCCCCCGCCCGAGGGTTGCTTCGCTCTCGGAAATGCCGAGCTTTAATAAAACATATATTTTTCCGAGCGAGGAAAATACTGGGGAAACTCGCAATTTGTTCTTTCACTTTATGCTCGTTTACAAGACAAAAGTGGAACATTCTGGAAACATTATGTTAATCACGTAGTTATAGAGTTTACACGATTATTTCTGTAGGTGTGAAGAGTTGGCACTACGTACATAGCGTAACATACCTATATATGACGCACAAATAGACGTAAACGTATGGTGGTATACTAAACGGTGGATTTAGTGGCTTGGTAAAGGCGAGAAATCGTAAAGTGTGAGGGGCGGACGTAATGTTGTGTAGTTGATCAGTGGAACAGTGACATTGTAGTTCCTAATCCTTGTGTAGTAGATGAGAATGGGCCAATGTAAAACGGGGGAAGTATTGGACATTAGTCCAATAGTTTCTGGGGTACTTTGGTGTTGCGGTGGACCTTAATCTCGCGTGCCGCGGCAACATCGCGGGCGGGGGCGATTTATTACCGTTCAAGTTACCGCAAAACAACATTCAACTCCATACAAATTGTTACAACTTTCTTATTATGCAATAGTAAATAGAAATAAGACGATAAGATAATATGACCCGCGTGTAAAGCTGACGTAGAATTAAATTTAATAACGAATTCGTTTTCGGAATTAATATTAGGAACAAAGGAAAATAAGCTTTAGCTGTAAGATAATGAAATTAGAAGTAACGATTAATGCTGAACGAATTTGTACATATTCTGCTTCTGCTACAAAGTAAATTAGGTAAATTTTGGTTTCTATATAAAGAGCTCTCTAACTAGATAAATGGATTTATGATAATAAGGTGGTGTAGGAGGAAGACAGGTAATACTTGTCTCCTTCATAGCATAAAATATTACATCCGGCGAGAGTTCTTTCAATTAACCGCGCAGGTTTGCGTATATTACGCCAAGAGGCGCGCGGAATGAAAAACATTTTTTATGCAGCGTGATTTAATTTTTAGATTATTTTGAATAATCTTCAGGAAAAGGTTAAACGAGTCTGTGATACGACTGAAGTACGATTATAAGGTGATTTTATTGCAAATAAACAATTATCTATATACCTATTCCGTCTTACTGGGGCACAAAAAGTAGTCATATTTTCCAACACATGTTACACGTCAAGAGTGAAATTTAAGAACCATAACAAGATATTTATTCATCTAATCACAAATATGAGCTGAGTATGTTATTAAGATATTTTACAACATCTTGTGCTTATAAATTATACTCAATAAGGCATGACAGTAATTGCATCTGTTCCGTCTCCGCGCAACGTGTTGGTCATTACTTCTTGTGCAACTGTATTGACTCGTCGTTTATTATAAGTGCCATTAATAAATTTTATTCATACTAAAATAATGAGTATTTTTCTTGACTACAACATGGCGGTGGTGTAATTAAAGCGTCAAAAAAGTTGTCGAAAAACTGATTAACGAGTCCAACGCGCCTTGGATTTTTTTTTCTTAAACGATTAAATTAACACTCTTATAATGAAATTCACGGTTCCAAATAGGTTACATCAACGGCTTGTTAGCTAAGCAAACGACGGTTCACAATCATTCGGCCAGTCAATCAAATCAATAAAGTAATATAAAAAGTGTGTATAGTGTAAGTGTATTTTGGTGTTATGTTAATTTGTACTGTGTCTGTGGCACGAATAAATGTTTTTTCTTTTTTCTTTCTTTCTAATCTTTCTATACATGATTAGGAGGATCAATATAGGATCATACGCACAACGAGAGGCTAAAAATGCCGACAATAACGATTGCGTGTATTGATTGTGATTTTGAGCTTTCTCTTCTCCTACATTACATAACGGATCGAAGAGCACAATAGGCGTTATGTACATGTACGTTCGTTCGGAGGTTACAGGCATCCGATAAATTCATGAGCCTATTAATGCGGCGGGGCACCCTTGCTCGTGTTCGCACAGATTGCGCACAAGCCTGCCGGTCTAATCGACCAAAAGTGATATGCCACCTGATGAATGATGATGAGCTTTGTAACCCGGCCGTGAACCGATTTATTGAGTGAAAAAAGGCTTTGGTGTAAGAAAGTTTAGTGGCAAAGTTGTTGCCTGACTATTAATTGTAGTGGTACATATATTATACACATCTAGAATACACATTCTACATCTACATCATTTATCTACATCTACAATATGGATCACATTAAGTGACTGATGTTAAAAAACGAAAAGGATTATCAAATATAGTAATAAAATCGAAAAATCCGCGATATTCATACATAGCTTCAGTTAGTAGGATTACTAGAAAATAGAAATATGTTTATACACGTATGTTCAGCCATAAATGTCGCTCTTAAAATAAACAATTACAGTTAACTCAGATGAATCTACATCGCTCCAAAATTTACAATTTCGATCGCATTTAATTAATTTTATAAAGAATTCCACGGTAAATTAAATTACACGTTAAATTTGGAATCGACATGGAACGACAACTCCATTAGCGCTGCCGTAATATTGACAGAGAATACCGTGTACAAAGGACAATATTGTGTGCACTATAACTCGATTAAATTACATCCGGCGAATTCGTATGCAAATATCGAAATTTATTTTTAATTTCAACACGTATTAAATAATGATTGTGTTAATTTTGTAACCCGATAATTTACTTTCCTCGCGGGCCCGATAACATCATAAAGCTTTATGACCGTAATTATTTACTGATGGAGTGTGAGATATTTAAACAGATGCATTCATTTTGGTAATTAATTTATTATGAACCAGTTCCGTGATGTTATAGAATATTAAATTATAAGGTCTCTAAATAATGCGTACATGGTTAGAAATCTTAGCAACTGCTTAGCCAACGGAATACATACATCAACATAAAATAACCAGTTCCTTATAAATAACTTTACTGTTATGGACTAACTAGTCAACCATTGGCTTCCTCGTCTTGTACCGACATGTCTTGTTTTACCATGGCAGTTAATATTAAGTAAGTGGGGTTGAATTCTTAACAGGACCTTATTTAAACCTACGGAAGCACTTTCTAATCAATTGCAATTAATTAAGTAGCTTCGTTTCAACCAAAGAGACTCGTTTACAAAGATTCACCGTATTTAACTCGTTTACCAAGCGCACTATACCACAAAATGGTGAATTATTGTAGGGATACGTGTTCCTGATTGCGGGGAGTTTAATAAATAATAGCGATGCAAGTAGTCGTATTAACTGCGAGCAAGTAAGTTAGGCGAATGCGCGTCCCAGCGGACCGGATCGGACCGCACCGGGTTGAGCTGCGGTTAGCGCGGGCGATCCGGCACGCCGGCTGCCTGCATAATGCCAGTTTGCTGACTCCCGTTTCTACTAGGCTAATAACAGAGTTCGCATAGATTCGTGCTCGACCTGTTCATAACTTCTACTTGCGCAGTGCAAGTTTAATTCTAAAGGCGTATGTTTGTGTATGTATAAAGGAACCAAGAAAACTTATTTTCTACAAGAATGACCTTTCATTAAAAATCTGAAAAATGTTTTGCGGCTTTAAGGAAGAAACCAGGAGCGGGAGCAGGTAATCCATGGCAGGCGCTTACCTCATTTCAGAATTTCTCTCGCGATACAGGTAACGCGGCCTGCAATATAGGGCACCATGCCGCAGGCAGAACTACTGGACGGCACAATCTTTTTATAATTGGGGTTTCTTTTTTTATATTATTTTAGCGTTTAATTAGGTATATTTTAAGGTATTTTATGTTTCTTTTGTTCTTCTTGTACATAATTGTATTTCCATAATAAAATATGTTTCCATAGAATAAAACAATTATTAATATAAAATACTTAAATAATGTAATATTGTAGTCATAAATAATTTCCGCATGCAAATACAATACACAACTTGGACATGTACCTACACAGGAACGCTGCAGAAGCGTCTAACGTAATTAGTCAAAAGCAACCGGATTTGCATATCAGTGCGGAGGCATAATTGAAGCGGGAGTGCAAATAGCATGAGTAGAAACGGATTGAGTTAGCGGCGCTTTCAGATTGTACGGGCACTACCAGCTGACACTGGCTAGCTATTGTGCACTTGCCATTACTGTAATATGTTTGTTATACTATTGAAATTATTTATGGTATTCTGTTAAACATGCCATCCTAAATGAAGCCCTCAACCAACCAAAAACGACTCAACGGAACTTATTGTATCATGTACCTATATCGTATCGTCGTGTAGTACCCATAGTAAATGCTTTGTTTAGTATGAGACTAGGTAGATTCTGTGAGATATAGCCTCAGTTTATCTGTTTGTCCGTCTGTGTCATCAATTTACCTTCATAGTTCAAGGTGCAATAATCCACACCTGTAATGAACATGTAAATCAACCGTTTACTAATTACACTAAATGCACCCCTGATTCCTCTTTGAGTGAACCACTTCTCTCATATCCTTCGGTCTCGCGACTAGCTCAGGATAATGTAATTAATCGACTTCGCTTCAAGCGAAGCCGAGACTGATTTCCTTCTCAGATATCCATTTACCGGCATTATTATGCTACTAAACTTCCAATTCGATTAAGTTTCACATTAAGAACAAGTGTTCTAAATGTTTATTGATGAATGTTATTACTACAGTACAACAGCTGTAACAGGTATTTTAAGCAGTGGAATTGCATTGGTAATGGATGTATAATAAATACAACATGGCAGTAGGTTTGCATATATAGTAATACGAAAATGATGTATTACTGTGTGCATTTTTATTTGAATACCTAATTAATATGCACTTAAAGAGAAATAGGACTCCCAATTCATGAATAAGACTGTATTTGTACCACGATTGAAGCATTATTTTAGCAAATCCTGTTCGTCTGCTCGAGGCTGCTAACTTCTAAACGAATTCAGCCAGCAATTTGATATTCCCACATGATATGTAAATTCTTGGCCCGCGACACGAAATTAGGTTTTAAAGCTAGAAAATTTCAGCTGCAAAAAAATTAACAAAGTGAAATTAGTTTCTAGACAGCTGAATTAAAGTAGCTACTTATGCGGAGTTTAAAAAATCGGTATCGTCATGTTGAAAATTTGACTAGCAGTGGATTATCAGATGAGGGCAGAAGTACCATTCAAATAAGACCTAAGAAATTTTAAAGTAAACAAAGAAAAATGAAGGCTTAAACGACTTTTCTTTAAGAGTTTATATATGATTGACGTTCTGATTTGATTTTGTGTTTAGGTCTTAAACGCAGGGTAGGAAATATGATTATTAACTGCTATTAAATTAACGGCCACTTCACAGCATTGCCAAATATTATTTTTTGAAATTATTTCGTCGGGTAATTTACTTATGATATATCTAATCCAGTAGTCACATCCGCCATTTTTATACTCAATTTTTATGTGGAATAAATATTAAACAAATATAATATAGTAACCATACCCTATAAACATATTTATTTTTTATTTTTGTTAATTATTCTCTATATACATATATTTGCTTGGACCATAAACGATACCAAATATATTAGAAATGTCATTTTTATTTATTCATTGTAAAATTCAATTAGGATTCGCAATTCGCAACAAGACATTTCCAAAATCTGTACAAGCAGAAAAGAAACGAAAGTTTAACGTTTAAAACTCAATTAAAATCTGAAGATTCTATTCAATGTTGCGGGGGATGGATTGCTTAAAATACTTTCATATTTAAACGTTTTCGCCGTGAAGAAAATTGAGAGAGATAGAGGGTGGGGGAGTTTCGGGCCGGCTGGCGGCGAAGCGGCTAGATAATTAGATTAAGGGGAACGAAGGCTCTGGCCGCAGCTCCCGGACAATACTGCCTATAAGTCTTTAAAGCTTTCGGCTCCGCTCGGCTGCCGCTACTGATTGTACTTGAGAGTCCGCTTTATTCTTTTCTCGTTCGCACTATTTCAATCACAGGTTGAGGTTTTATTTTGTATGATTTATTGCGATTGGAGCTGTGAATACTTTTAATTGTGTGGTTTTGGGTGAGATTCAAGATTGTGATCGCTGAGGATAGCAGGTCTTATTATGTGAACACACAGTAAAAAATACCTCAACATCCGCACATCAGTGAAAATTATTTTAAAAGGCAGTTTAGTTTTTACATTGATATTCTTCAACCTTAGTTCATGTTACCAAAATGTAACCCTAACCTAAATAAGTCAAAATACCTAAATAATACCTGCCAAAGGGAAAGGTAATTGAATATAAGTAAAGTTTAGTCAACTGAAAGGAGTACGGGAATAAACATTAACTAAACCCCAACTGCGATTAAAATTCGCAGCACAGCAAACCCAATTTATTAAGGAAATAAATTGTCACAACGACAAACTTGAAATCGAGCTTAGCAGCGTTTAAGTAGATTTAGGTAAGGAGCCGTTTAGTGCGGTGTGTAGCTGCGACGTGAGTAACTAACGGCAAAGGCGGGTGTAATGTATTTAATTACAGGCACTCCGATACTGCACCAATCTAGTAATTACGGAACAGAGCGGCGGCGCGTAATCAGTGCCCTTTGCGGCCCCGACACGCGCCGGAGAGCGCTCTATGCTCAAACTCTGGCGCTTTTGATTCACATTTCACAACCTGTTGACGAGTTACTTAACCCCCTAGAGCGTGTACGGCACAAAGCGAACTCGACTATTACCCTTCAGTTGCACGACTACGTGTCTCACTGACGTTTCAACTGAATTACTATTTCACTAAGCTGAACGTTGTATTAAATAACATTTACACCAAGATTACATTAATTAGTCACACCCATTTAAATATATATTGAATGTCAACAATGTACACGTGTGACTTTACCACTTTTTACTGTCGAATCATAAAGTAATTCAAGAGATATTTACATTCGCATAGAGCATGTTGTACGATTATAATAACATTTTCGTGTAAAATAAAGATACCTGACAAAGCCAGCGGAGTGTTGTTTGTCTCGTTCATGCTTTATCAATAATTAGAAAACATTTCTTGTAATAAAGAAATGGTAACTAACCTAAATGCGTATTTGGAAAGAGTTCTGCGTTTTTCTTCGGAAATGTATAATATATTAATAACTGAAATCTGAATAAAACAGAAAGCAATCTTTTGTTGTAAAACAATAGGTTAGTATAGAGTAGGTAAATAATTTGTAAGCAGGTGCGGGGGATGGGCACTGGGCGTCTCGCCCCGCGAGATTAATCACAGCACCAAGCAGTCGGGCCCGGTAATAAAACGGGAATGAGCAACTTCGCCACTTATATTGCATGGACATTTATACCCTACGCTCTGTTACAACTTTTCCAACTCACAGTGGATCTCACACCAGTTTAATTAATTCACAGGATTCGTAAACACAGTCCCGACATTTGTTCAAAGTTTAAAAGACATAATAAATCACTTGCCTTGTCATCGTCGCCTTCACTATCACACTGCAAAAGGAGAAAAACGTCAATTAGTTTATATCTCAACAACGAACAAAACAAAATTACCGTGCGGAATCCCATGCAGTCTACCTACTGTTTATTCATTACATTTGTTACTAAACTAGTGTTAATAATTAAGAAGCATTGAGTTAATAGAATGTTTGCCTTTTTGTCACTGTTGATAACCATCCTGAAGCGTTAAATGGAAATATGTGTCCAACCCTCTATAGCAAACAAACGTAGATATTCCACCAATGAGGATGATATAAGGCCAAAGTATTACCCAAGTAAAGATTCCTCCACGTTCTAAATTGGGGGAGTAGGTAGAATATCAATAAACAGGTGAAGATATTATCGTATCATAAATCGACGAGAACGTTACATGATATTTACGAGGCAAGTTCGCGCCGAGGGAAACAAGTAGGGATCAGGCTGAGATATTACAATTTCAAATAAATACACAGCATGAAGTATTCAGGGCGGGCGCAGGTAATGTTATGTAGTGTGGAGCGGCGGCGGCACCGGTTCGACAAATCTCGTGATTTAGCTGCGATACGCGTCGAATATGGAGCAGGGGATGTGTGCCTTGCGTGATCAGGGTATATTTGCGCACTCCGATCGGGAATTACACATGTTACTCTGTTACACGGCTTTCTATGAGTTAGTTCAAGCTTAAAAGTATCCTGACCACTTAATGGAGTAAGAAAGAAAATATGCCATGCAATGGGGCGTTTAACGAAAAGGAAACGATACTTTTATAAAGTAGCGCGCCGTAAAAAGATTGCTATGCGATAAAGTGGTTGTGAAACATGCCAGACAGCAGCGTACACTAAACATGGACAACAATGGTTATACTCACGATATAGCCTTTTCCGGAACTACAGCGGCTACTGGCCTGTAGGCAGGAGAGAGAAAGCGAACATATGAGTGGACTGGAGTGACTGGGGGAGGTAAAGTTTGTCTCGTCTCTCCCTAGACTACACATCACAGCGCTATTTGTTTTCAATCAGCGCGAGGTGAAGCGACTCGTATTTATTTGGCTTTCCTGCGATTTGAATCCTAAGCACGATGTCGTGTAAATGCCTCATTCGGTGGAATTTTTATAGCGTTAGAAGAGAGACGAGAGTAATAGCAAACGAAATAGAAGACGACATATCGTTACACATTCTAACAGTCAAGTACAGTTACAGCAGACATCGAGTGAATTTATTGTTCATGCGCGTAGGTGTGAAATGGATTCCTATTCGTTATAAAATCGGCAAACCTAAGCGGAGACGATAATTAAGAGACAGTGTAATAAACTAAATTGATGGATACTAAGAGAAACCGCGCCTCAGCTACTTTCCTTTGGGTCGTCCAGGGCGACAAATTGCTAACCCCTACCTAATACTCTTTTGTACTCCCATTATGACTTTTATCTAAGGTTCTAAAAGATTTAATTCGGACAAATGTATTGCATACGGTAATGAAAGCCATTAAATTAGTGTGGGGGACTGACAGAGCTATAGTTGATCATAATATGACGACCGGTTTAGTCTAGTGGGTAGTGCACCTGCCTGTGAAGCTGACGGTCCTGGGTTCGAATCCCGGCCAGGGCAAATATTTGTGTGATGAGCATGAATATTTGTTTCTGAGTCTTGGATGTTTTCTATGTATTTAAGTATTTATATCTATTAAATATATCGTCGTCTAGTACCCATAACACAAGCCTTCTTGAGCTTATTGTGGGGCTAGTTCGATTTGTGTAAGATTGTTCTCTAATATTTATTTATTTATTTTATAATATGTATATTTTTTATTGATTCGATACATGCGGTTTACGGTATCGTGTATTACTTAATATTAAATTTGACGTTTTTCAATTGTCACTTTTAAATATTAATCGTTTAACTGATTGCATTTCATTAACCCAACGGTTCCTTAGCATTATACAAGTATAGTAGTTTGGCGATAAGACCGCCTATTGTTTGCCTCTACTCATTGTGACTTTTTACTGTACTGTGTCCTTTAATTGTGGTGTGCAATAAAGACTATTTGTATTGTATTGTTTTGTAGTATATATTAACGAGTTGACTTTTATTTTAATTATTTTTAATTTAACAGAATTAACCACGATATTATTTTGAAGTATATTACAGTAAGTTTTAATCAGATACCTACAATTATGAAGTTTTTGGATATCGGTTATAAAAAAACTTCCCGCGTGTTCTGATCGTCTCCGCTAGTAGTGCAAGCTGCAAACCTAATGCTAGAATTCGCCGAGACAGTTTCTTCAAGTCGCAACAGTGAAGGCACACTTTCGGACTTGTGTCTCCAGATGTTGATTCCAGTAATAACTAACGGAATAAGCTTGCGTAGAACAAAGCGGAATGGAAGGCTCGACAGGCGATTGGTCACTTACGTCACTAAGCCTGTCGCGAGAAGAGTCAGGGTCGCGAGGCGCTACCGAACTGCCCGTGAGCCGCTCAGAGGCCCGACCACTGTCATCCGACGTGCCAGCGTCTTGAAGCAGCGTAATACCCTGCAAAAACCTTAGCTTGTACTTACAGTAACTAATACTTTCTTTAAGCTGCGGAGAACTGCCATTTTTTTAGGCGTTTACCATAACTATAAAATATTGGTAAACGAAAATTTAATTTAAAAACAAAAGCTGTATGTTCATTGTCCACCCTTACGGTATTTGGAAATAATTGTAACCCCCATCTTGTCTGATACATTATCACATTAAAGTAAAATTATTATTATTATATATCAACAAGCTACTTGATCACAAATGTCATCCAGTATATACGTAAAACTAAACAACGCTCATCTGAACGAATAAAGATGGAAGCGAATTTCTGTGTACGCATAAATCATGGTTTCGTGAATGTTTGATTGTTGTTGAGAGAAGGGAAACGAAATTTCCCAATAGACTAAGATGGTTATATTTAACCTTCCCGCAACTCTTTATACTGATACTTTAACTTCCAATTCCATTGCTAAGAGGGGAGGACAGAGGAAAAGCTTTTTTATATACGATCTCAAAATTGAGCGGTAAACTAGGATATGAAAAAACTTGATAAGACGGGTCGAGGAAGCAAGTAAGCGAGGGCACGGAATAGACGACCCATAACGTAACGTGCCCGGGGCTGACAATAAAAAGAGTTTTCCATTTATCACATTTCGCGTGTATTTTACGGTAGGGCTCGAAGAGCTCGAGCGGGCTACGACTGCGGTGCGCTAAAAGAAAATAAAACGCCGTGTAACTTCCCTTTAAATGGATAAATCCCCAACCGCCCTGGCACAATCGACTCCTACTCCTACATTATTATACATAATTTGAAATAGCTCGTGCCCAAATTGCTTTTAATATTTGTTCAAACATACGTGTAATTGAATAGCGTGAAATCTGACAAGGGGTTTATTTTCCTGTTGTCATTGAAGTTGATGTTTTATGCAATGCGTGTCAAGGAACAATAAGCAGTTAAGGAGAAATATCGTTGATTTAAAATTATGGCGTATAATGTCACTGCTCTTTAACGTGGGAATAATATTGCTTTTGGTTGAATAAAATGTAATACTTCAAATAACCGTAATAGCTCAATGTTAGTAAATTTCTCACGTAATCGTTCGAATGTAAATCGGACAATATATTACATACTTTATCTGGTACTTTACATTCATAACAATAGAGAGACTAGGTTTAAATACGAAAAAAAGTAATTGACTCAATTCAAAGTCAAGACATGACTAAAATTCCATTTCACTATTTGGTCTCAGCGTATTCTACGAGATTTAAAACTCCGCTCAAACCCGCAAGTTATACGGCGTAGAAGCCATTACTCACGGGCGGTTTAGCTCCGTATAAATGGTGTCGGTTCCGGGAGCGACCGACGACCGGAACAAAAACTCAAAAAGCTAAGGAATCCGTCGCACTCACGCGGAATCGAGCAGAGATTGAACCACCATCAAAATGCATTTATCTTACTTTTTATTAATTTTGCAAACACTTAAAGCATTAGCGGTATATGTTAGCGAGGACGCAATAAAGACTCGGTTACGTCTACGAGTGCCGATAACAGAGATTAATAAAACATACCTTACGTATGCGATTATGTTCCCATCTCTAATAAAAGGGATTGCTTTCCGACCCTTTACGTAGATAAACAAGTGAAGCAGTCGCACATATCAATTTAATCCGGGGCGTGGAAGCGAGCGAGATCCCTGTAATCCGGCGGGGTCGCCGGAATGTTACGCCGGATGTTACCACATAATTACTCTCGCTCGTTAAACCCTGCTCTAATTATAATGAGTCATGGCAAACTTTCTACGACAAATGTTTCTTTGTACCTATTCATTGAAGTTGGGCCACTACTCCATGAAAATTTCCCACATATGTTTATTACAGATTTCAGAGTTCAAAAATTTAGGACATTATATGATATGTTAGGGAAGAAGGAACTAAACATAAAACACAATCAATAAATTTATCCATTGAGGCTTTGAGAGACGATAAAAATGAAGTTACTGTTTTCAGTATCGGTGAGCAATATCGAATTTCCTCAGGCAAAATACGCCCCAGTAAATGTGGTCAATTGAGCGGCCCAATCAATTGGTTCTTTATAACAATGGAGTTGGGTCGGATTTCGGTTGAGAGGCGGTGGGTGGCGGCCGGCAGGAGGCAGTCGTGCTCGAACGGCGACACAACCGCTAATTGAAACAACGACCGCGGCCAAACATTACTTATTCATGAGAAGTTCATATGGTGGCAGAACGTGACCAACGAGATAAATCATTCAATTACATTTTTCTTGAATAGGTACCCTAGCTAGCCAGGTATTCCATAGCTACTCATCACTTAACTGCATCAGCGACTGCACGTTCGTGGTCGCACGGTCGCTTACCTCCCCTCAACATAAACAAAGGTAGGACTGGATTGTGTGATTTACTCGGTCACGCTTGAATTTGGAACCCAGACACTGACCGCGAACAGACAAATATCATTTTGCATACCGCGTTCATTAAATATTAACATGATTGCGTTGCATTGTTAAAATTATCCGTATAATACGTTGCGGTTTCAATATCCACGATGGTATTCTATTTAGCAATAAATCGCTAAAGACATAGTTCAGTTGGAACTGTTTATCAATTAGTCGGGCTGGAGTACATTGGAGGCGGGGTCGCAGATCAGGTAATGCGTGGTGCGACGGGGCAGCAGGGTGCGGTGGTGTGTTGCATAATTTATTTATGTCGCGGCACGTTACTCCCTTGTTGGGAGTTGTCGGCTATGCTGGAGCCTTATTCTCATAACTGTGCATTAAATTAGTTTAGTTAACAAGCGTGCTACGGAACTACCAGCGCCTACAAGAACGTTATTTCAAAGGGTCTGCAGTCACGGGCCTGGTTGGTACGAAAAGTCCTGAAATCGCGAGATTTCGGGACTTAACATACGAGCTGGTCCAGGCACTGCAAGCCTTATTCAATGTTATATGTATAGTATTTCTACTCTTTAATATATGTAGTTTCATGACCTGTTTTCAAATGATAATTTTTCATGTTTATTTGGCGTAAGTGTCTAACCTTTTCTCCTTTAACTACTATTTCCAGTTGGGGGTTCGACTGCAGTTGTTGTTAGAACAAACATTTAAATAGTATGATTGCATATGCTTAATCCAGCTAGGCATTCGTTATTAAACAAGCGTCAATAACCATTAACTAAGTTACCTGCCATGAAAATTCACCGCCAAAATAAATAGGAATATAAACCCAAAATTCTGAGAATTGATGACAAAAATGTAGGCAATATTTCACACTGTACAGATGTGAGTACAAAGCTAGATATCCGAGCATATGTGAGTATGCTCGGGTAAGCCGGGCGAGCCATCACAGAGGATCAATCAGATCCGGCGTCGACATCAAGCGGCGTTAGCTTGCAGCGCTTTTACATCCACTGCTTATTTCCACAACCACATACGTCCTTCATGTTACTTTGAAATGTGAGCTTTATTTCGGTCAATGCAGGGTTTAGTTCAGAAATTTTACTATTGGGTAAATTACGAGATGGACGAAATAAGCTAGCAAATGGAATTTCGCGACAGTCCGATCTCAGTTTATAATATACTGCGGCAAACCGAACGAATATTTATTGTGATTGAATACTGCGTTGCGCTCAATCAATAATTTGGGATGTAGTTCCGCCACGATTACGATAGCAAATAAATTCCTAAATATAAGTGGAAACAATGACACCTGCGGCCGGTTGCTGTCGTGATTTCTGGAATTTCTAATAGATCCATTAGCTCGACTATCTTCGCGATTATCTGTTTTTATCTTGTACAATACTATTCCAATATTCCACATTACTTTAATGCTTCATGCTATAACACCAACGAAGGTATCTAAAACACCTCAGATTCGGTTGAAACCGCTCAACCAATCTCACTGGAGCGCAAACTCTTAAGAGTATTCCAGTGTTCCAAACCACACGCGTGGTCGTGCCGGAGGTTTTCCCCAGGCTGCTCTCCAACCGCGCACTCCTATCGCTGTATTGGGCCCGGCCTATAAAGCCACAGTCAGGTTTAAAATTATAACATAAAAAATATTAGGTATCTAAAGTAAATTTAAATAAACACTCTTAGTGGTAGGTATGACACGAAATTCAGTAAAATGCTGCAAATGGTGTTAAAAGCATGAAACTCGGAACAATAGATCTTTATGCCATATGAATCAAATAAATATATAAAATAGGAAAGGAATTATGTCGTCATCTTTTTTTATATGGAAAAAAAATTGTTCAAAAACCTATCGTGGTGTCAAAAGAAAGCGCTTACTGAACCTGTCACATCATTACGTTTCAGTCACCTGTTTTAAATTAAAATAAAAATCATTTTTAAAACATACAAGGCTCCTCCAGATACAATAACGTTGAATAACTTTTAGTAAAATAGACCTGATATGATACCTAATTTTAGAATCGGCTCGGAAAGCCCTTTCATTTGATATCACACTCGATATGTTTGAGAAAAATTTTGTTTGTTCCCATACAAAAAAAAGTCGTCAGGCTTGTCTCAATACAAAGCTCTCCCATCATATCAAAATAAAATTTGTTTATTTTTTACATTGTTCGAATTACATTTTTAGAAGTATAGGTATATAAAGACATGGAAAAATCGTTGTGAGCAAAGCGTTAAGCTGATTTTAAGCCCACCCGTACGTAGTCCGTGAGTTGGTTTCACACTAAATAGGGGTTCTTAAATTAAATTAATTACTATTACAATATACTTATTAAGTTATCTTGTAAGATAAGTTGAAATGTATGAAATCATGTAACAGTTTCACACCCATCACATTGTTGTTCGCAAAAATACATTACATCGTAAAATGGGAAAAGAAATCCACGCCAACCAGCTATTTATCTGGTGACAACGAGATACTATCTCGAGTTAAAGAACTCCGCTGATTTATTTACAAAGTGCGAAATATCTTGCTTAATAATACTATACAGGAGGCAATTAGTCCCCTTGGCTAACGGCATAGTACCAAGAGGAACAATTCAATTGAAACCTATTCTTAACAATTAGCATTATCGAATAATTCAAGTTGTCATTTTGTTGTTACTTATGGTTCGGAATATCATTTGACTAGCCGTTAGCTTTTTGTTCGGTGAATAAAAACATCGTGAGGGTGCATACCTAAATCTGCGAAGAAATTCAAAAGGTGATTGTGAAGTTTCCAACCCGCAACCCCCCCTCCAATAAATTCCCTCTCTGTGTCCAGTAGTAGTTTGCACAAAAGATCTCACTGCGTCGAAGTGCATACGCAAGGGCCCTCATCTAAACAAGATAAGATAAACAAGTGGGACGTATCCAGACAGCGTTAATTTTGTTGTTTTTTCCAATAAATCATATAGGTAACATTTTGGCGGCGCTCGGTATATATATATATATATATATATATACATAAATTCGTTTCTGCTTTGTGATTGAAATTTATGTTAAGTAGCTCACTTTAATATGCCCTCCGTTATGCATAAGGTCGGCCAAAGAAATTATGAGAAAGCGATGAGCAGGAGAGGATCTATTTTTACATCAAAAGGCAAAACGGAAGTTAACAGGTGACTTGGTACGGATATCGGGAAGAGTGCAGCAAAAACATTTTTATAAAAGGTCATACAATCCGTGGCGAGACGCCAGACCTCTCCGTGACAACATAAGAAGGTCGTGCAGCTGTTAGGAAAGATCAATAACTTCTGTTTACCACAGCCAAATCAAAAACCTTACGATGTCATTTAATATCTTTAGGAGCTTTCGACATGTCGCAACGGTACGTTGCGCTTTAAACATATTGTTCGGTTAGTAAATTATGTAGCATGCCTTCAGACAACGCTGTACTTACGTAACCAACGAAATTAATTTAGTTAGCAATTGGTGTAGTACGTGTTTAAAATGAATCTTTACTTGCTCGTCGCTGGAGCTAAGGGCGTAACTTAATGATCGCGTAGAGCGCACCGGGAGGCTATCTATTCGACGGCAAATTGAATCTGCGAAGAGCTATTAGCCGCCACCGCCGCGGCGCTCCGAGCGTGCCAAACCATCGCGCTCATTCCCTGCTCGACTCGCTCCACACTGTTAAGTCGCGATACACTCCGTAAACTGCAAGCATGCGGCCGGCAAATAAAACTAAACGACTTCGCCTCACAACACATTTATGTCATCAACTTTTAGTTCAGCTTAAATGTTTGTGTTTTAAAGTCTGTGCTTTTGTAGAGTATTTAAGTAATGTACTTAACGAATCGGTACATAGGTAACTAGTCTAGTTAATTTTAACCTAAGAAGAGTAGGTAACGAACGTTACGCATAAACTTTTTTATAGGTATATTGCAGTAAAATAAAGAGTATTGTTGTTTGTTCAGTTATAAAACACGTGGAGCATTCTGGCTTTTTATTGAAGTCGAGGAAAATGTATTATTTCGGCGGCAAAGCAAGATTTTCCACTTTATTGGAGCAACAGCGCGAGCGGCAGAAGGCAAATTGGATGGGATTGCGACATATCTGCCGGAGAACTGTCGAAATGCGGGAGGGAGCCGAGGGTAAACTGCTCGCATTTCGTGTTTTAAAAGAACAGATTATACAACGCATAGGTATAGAAAAGAAACACGGACACAGTCAGCGTGAGCCCAGGCATATAAAATAAATACCTATACATATATTTTCACTGTAGTTGTCATACACTTTCTTATTCTATAAATTAACAATAATAACGATATATATTTTTTATAATAATAAATTTTAAATTGACTAAATCAACATAAACTTCAAAAGAAATATTTATTGATTTACAACCATGATTCATTACTGATTCTTTAACAAGTTACCTTATATTTATTTATACAACCATAATTGTTTTAATGGCTTCGCTGACATTCTCTGGATAACCTGGACTTTTTACAATGAAATCGAGCATGTGTATAGACGGTTTTTACTCAATATTTCCATATAAAATTAAACGTCTATATAATGCTTTGGCTTCGTCATAAATTAAAAATTACTAACATCAAATGCAGTCGCGGCCGATCATGACGTGTTAACGGAACGAGGTGGCTGATGGCTGCGCAGACAAGCACATTAATAATTCGCGACCTAATAGTCTGCGGTTCACGCTGTCGCCTCACTCCACCGAATTGATTCAACTAGCATATAAGTTTTTAATTCTGTTTTAATATATGCCTCAATTAGTCGCATCGTTGAGTAATTGGCGGCATGACAACAAACTTGTTAATATGTTAGTTTCGGTGATTAAACATTTAGACTTTCAGTATGCAATTAGAAATGTTGAGGTCTGATGTCTTTACTATCATCATATTCTATCTATTATATAAAACATAATAAAAACAGGGTGATAGGGTCATTCACTAGTTATATTTGCCGGCTATTACTATGAATCTCGTCGCGTGACACTTCGATGAATTATACATCAACTAGCAACAACGGTTTTGTTTGTAGCGGTATGATGTCACTAGCAACATGACGTCGTTTCGATCATGAGAGTCACAGATAAGAACAAATTAAACTTACTAAAATCATATTAATTAATTTAATGATATTTATTGAGATGTAACTAGTTATTTAGGTTCTAGGAATTAAAAGGTACATTTAACAATGTTTTATAATCATCAATTACATCTGTCAAGTACCCTATTGAGCTCTCGAGCTGACAAAATAGACTAGACATATAATGGCAGAGTATTTCCAATGGCCCTGCCATTCCACGCCGAGGCGAGCCACGCTCCTGCATTTTAATATCGAGTCAGCTCTGACTATCGTGCCTTCCATCCAGCTTTCATCCTCTGCGAGAATCAAGTGCATTGTGATTTACTTCCGTCTCGCTAAGTACTTTCGCCACAGCCAAGGCGCTACGGAATACTGCGTTTCGTGTCTCCCTGACACTAACAACTTTTAATGTTGACATTATTGTTACAGCGAAAAACTTATCAGTTTTTTAGGTTCGTTTTAGGCTCTGATCGGATATAGGTATAAGAGAACAATGAACACACAAGAAAACCAACAGCCGATTGGATTTTAATTGAACACAACTTCAAGATTGAAGTATTTAATAAATATATTTTTAACAAAATTATAGTCAAGTACGTTGTAGCAAATGAAAACAAATTTAAATGAAAACAGATATCAATTTGATTCTTTTTCGTTTATATTCAGGTCTCGCACGGTCAACTGAACGCCTATGCAAAGTTAATTTGCCGTTCAAATAAAGGGTTACGTTTATTCTCGTCTTAATTCAATATCGCGGTTAATGGTTTGGTAAACTGTCGAGGATATAAGTAAACAGTGTGCCATTTCACGCGTGTTGGTTTAGCAGCGTGCTCCGAGATGAGGCGAGTCGCGTTGACAAATGGAGTGGCAGTTTGCATATATTTTATGCGTTTGGCGAGAAATCATAGCCCGGAAGAGGCACGGCGATGACTACCGATTTAGACTCGCTGCATTTAGACGTGTGAGATCACCCAGCGCATTTAGGTACGGACGAAAAGCACGCAGCAACAGTTTTGTTTACATTCATCGTTCAGCTTCGTAGCGCAAACGAAAACTTTGTAAGACGTGACAACTAGTATTTAACTTAATAATTAATGAAAAGCATATTTACACATGCTAGTAAGACGATCTCGACTGTCAGTTGCCCTATTACGACGCAATCTATCATTACCACGACTCTATAAATATGCATGTTTCTCTCACGGAGACTTGTGACTTCATAAATAGTCAATGGCATGGCTTACCTGTTACAATACGAGCATTAAATTCCATTTCAACGTTTTTTAGGTAAATAATGTGTTGTTTTAATTACTGTTCGTATGCGTTATTAATTTAAACACTAACCAAAAATGCAGAGACCGAGCGAACCGTGAAAAGGTGAGACTGACAGACTGAGGCGCGGTTGATGACACCAGAACTTGTAAGTGTTTAACGGAAGCGACTACCGTGAGCAGGTTTTTTCCTAATGTGCTTTAATAGACATGTATACAAGAACAACATCAACTTTGGTTGCACATTATATACACATGCAGGTATTTTCTTTGGATGACTTACGTGCGAATTTACGTTGTTGGGCGGGTGATTCCGAGTAGCGTCGCCAGGGAGCGCAGCTAGAGGCAAGCGCGGTTTGCTTGACAGCGAGTTGGTACGGGGTGAGGAAGCACATTTTACAGCGGCCTGTAAGGAAAACACAACGTTAATACAAATATATATAATAAAGATAGTATTATAATAAATTACGATCACATGTCAATTTGAAAGAGCGATCTAACCAATACGCGGGTAAAAGGTTTCTACTAAACTAGGAATCTCCAGGTGCGCGCACTATATTTGTGTAAATTTTATTCATATAATGAAAGATAACCAAATACTATGAAACCATCAGGCATCACTTAAAGATAATTTGAACTATACTCAATTCAACTGTATTGCACTTCTAGATTTAGGGAAGTGCACACTCAAGAGTATTTTTCACTATTTTAAAATTTGCTAAATACGTAAAGATCGAAAAAGGGACGCTGGTCTTATTATGAGTAAACATCCCAATTATTGGAGTTCATATAGTTTAGTTTTATATCTGGATATACAAACTAGTTTTGGGTTCAAGAAATAAAGTTAATTATATTTAAGCAATGTAACAAACACAGCAATCATATTACGCAACATAACGAGTTTTCCGGTACTAATAGTAATCTTTCAATAACAACATTAACAACAGGTAGTGGTAAATATTAAAAAACTGCATTGATTGAATGCAACTTGACAAAAGTACAAGCAACAAACAAACAATCTTCGTGGGAGTGGAACAAACGAGAGGGTGCCTACTGACACGCTTTTGCATTAATGAACACAAAAAATTACCGGCTTTCAAATCGACGGGGCACTGGGCGCCGGGCGCCGGGCGGGGGGCAGTGAGTAGGGATTTACCATAACAATTAAAAGATACATCCCTGCCACTGACACGGCACTGAGCTCCACGACAGATGTTACCGCTCATGTTGTGATGTTACGTGAGCAATAAAAACAGTAACTGATACTAAACGTCTGAGGAATTCTCGCGATAAACAGCACATCATTTTTAACACCACCGTCTGGAGCATTTGTAATTTGTTTTGACCATTACCAGTTCATCGCTATATCTCCAGAGAGATTTAAATCCACGGAGGCTTTTCAGCGAGCGAGAGTTTCGAGCGAGCAAAAGGAGTAAAGACCCGCGTCAAAAATGTGACAACTGGGAACAAAGCGATGAACGCGTAAACCTTAACCCTGTGTTTGAATGATGTGATGGTAATGTCACGAATTCGAATTAGGTAGGGTTTGGGCCGTCGTGTCGCGAGCGGCGCGGCGCGTGCCGCCGACCGCGGCCCAATGTGAATAAATAATAACAATCAACAACGTTTCACACAAAACTGGGTATATCACACGCACTTCATCTTTTATTTATAGACAACACGTACCACGCTCATAATTCCGACAGGCCGCGTGATTTATTTAGTATCGGATAATCGTGAGATTACCGAGGTAGTCGGAACAATTGATGTTCTATATTAATTGAATAACAGTCAATAAAAAGTTTCAGATCTTTATCGAATAAAAGGCAAACGTCTTTTATTTTATCAGGCTTTACAAACAGAGCGAGAGGAAAGCAAATAACAAAATTATCGAAGTTACAGCCAATAATCATCTTGCCTATACAATAAAAATTATGAAAGAAAACACAGGAGTTAATTTAACAGGGAATAAATCTCTTCAGGATTGCGATGAAAGCAAAATTCTCTCGAGAAATTTATGTGACTTCCTCAAAAGATTTTTATACAATTCATTTCAGTCTCATAAAAAAGTTATCACGGATTCGCAGAAATCGGGCGAGCTATTTTTCTGCCGACGGCGGCGTCTCCCGTGGGAAGGGCAGCTTAATTCCAGATGCCCCGAACCATAACATTACAAGTATTTTGGGTTTATTATGTAAGTTATTGTACGTACGTTGCCTTGTTCAAAAAATGGTAAGATGAATATTCATATATTGTATTGTTTAAGTGTAATCCACTGATTACACTGTTATAATTTGACTAGCGACCCGCCCCGGCTTCGCACGGGTGCACTATTTAATGGATGTTATTATACATATAAACCTTTCTCTTCAATCACTCTATCGATTAAAAAAAACCGCATCAAAATCCGTTGCGTAGTTTTAAAGATTTAAGCATACATAGGGATATAGGGACAGAGAAAGCGACTTTGTTTTATACTACGTAGTGATTATACACTTATAATAAAGTTATTATGTTTAGTAGTTAAAATGTCACAAGTGTTTACAAGATGGTATCAAGTAATGAACGGCGGTGGCCAGCCGGCGGGCCACATTGTAATCACCTGCCTACGCGCAGCGCGTTACACCTCACCGGCCGGTCATTTGCCGTAATTGCTTCCCCGCCAACGTATTAATCACTAATACGACAGCACCGATACCACCAATTCAAACAAGATAAATTCATAATAATGTATAATGGCTCTTTAGAAACTTTTATAATGAAAAACTCTACCGACATAAATTTGCTTGCTATTAGTATCGTGTTTGTATTTATGCGTCAGCCAATAATTCTTTACGCTGAATTAACTCCAATTAATTCATATTTAATATGTGAATATAATCTCGAATAATTTGTATTATTAGCGTTACAAACTGAATAGTTAAAATTTGTAAAGCTTTCGTGTGTACGAATACATTTACATAAGTAAACAATGGGTTACTAAATAAGTATATGGACATACATACTAGAATCGAAACGAATGTAATAGGTATGGCATTGCACGGTCATTAAACAAAAACATCCAAGCGAGGTGAGAACGTTAATACGAAAAGCGTTACGGTTCCGGTTGTGCGCGCGACGAATTTCGGTGACAACTCTGGCGCGGTCAGGCGTTCTATAACTTCCGACCTATTTTTTCCCCTATCCCGTTACGACGTGAGAAACAGATGTCGGCAGCATATTTTACAGGTGTCAATAAGAATGCAATTATTACGGCTTTTTCTATTAAGACATAAAATGGAATGTCTCATTAAGAGGCTATAAAATTTCAAAATTATCATATTCCATTATTTATGGTAGTGCTTCATTTTCCAATATTTTTATAAGCTCAGCTTTAAATTACAATTCATCATTTAATATGAGCAGTTGATTAACATTAATATTTGATAAATTATTGACAGGTTAACTATATGATACGTAGGTATTATTATAATTGCTGGGCAAAGCGCGGGCGCAGGCGTGGAGTTCAATTTGCCAAAGCAGTGTGATTAATAGCTGGATTGTGGATCATTAATTAAGACTTCAGACAAGCTAACGTGGGTTACCGCGGCATGGATAATATAAATCCTACTAATCAACGATTATGCTCAATTTTACTAGTTCTGAGCGGTTTAGTTAATCTAAACCGTTGCGTTTCGCACAGGAAGTTAATTATAATAGATTTTAACTTGTGAATGTAATTAGAAGTAAATCTCGCTACAATTTTTATTGAGTAAAGTAGAAAGTACCTATCCTATTGTTTATGGGTTTTTTGAAAAATCTTAAGTGTAAAATGTTTGATTCCGTCTTAATGATTACGAGTATACAGATACAAATATGACGTTTGGACAGTACTTAGGGCACTCTACAGCTGTGCAATATAATCGTATATACATTTCATTAATAAGAATTCGCTAAAATCTACGAATAACTGTCCAATACAATTTAAACAACATTGATATTTTGCGGCTCTCAAGTGACATGTGTGGTAATTACTAATTATCATATTCCTTGTTTAATGTAGGTACCTATTTTCAACGTAGTTTAATGACATCGATCTACGAAAATGCCTCCGTGATGATGACGGAGCTCCCAACTGTCTACGAAGTAATAAACCGTATTTATTTCTTTAGGCAAGGTAGCAAAATGTAAATTATTTCAGACATATACAATAGCTTAATGAGACAAGTATTAAATTTACATTTCAATAATAACCAAGCACAACTTTGTAATGACATGCTAATAACAAATTATAAGAATTAAATGTAATGAGATCATGTATTAGTAAATTACTTAACTATGAGACAATATTTAACACTATTTTTGTTATGAGGAGTAAAAGTAAATTTTCCTCTCTGGTGACTTTTTTCACCCGAGTGAGTTATCTAGTCATGACAAGACACGACACGTCGACATGAAATCGGTGCTAATTTATTCAATTATTTATTACTACTACAATCTAAACTACTACATTCTTTGACACAATAAAAAATATATGTAATAAAAACCACAAGTCGAGCGCTGTAGAGCACAGCAATAAAAAAGTTAGAAAAAACGATTACAAAAGAAAAATACAAGTAAGTTTGAAAGAGACTGCGTAAGCACAATAAAAAGTCAGGTAGGTATATCAAATTCACTAAAGAAATTGATGGTTAACGAAACAATAAACCAACATCTTGTTTCACAATGCTATGTACCGAAATAAATGTCGGCATTAGTACAACAGTAGGTAATAAAAGAACACTTTAATAATGCTGTGTTTATTCAAAACCAGTAAAACAACTAAATAAATTTACCCACGATAAATCTGAAACGCGTTATAAGTAATTGAGGGTGGGAAAGTAGTAGCGCGTGGAAACAAATATGAGGGCCGTATCGAAATGTTTGTAAACGGCTGTCGCGGGCTCGTCGCGTGTCGATCGCCCCCTCAACCCTCTCCCGCCCACCGTGAAGACACCGGTATAACTTTACTTTCAGCGCACCCTGAGACTCGCCGACGTGAACACTTAAATAAATTGTTATTCATCTACATTTTAATTTCATTTCAGAGGGGAATGATTTCTGAACACGAATTTTCCAGTCTGATTTCGAATAGAGACAGAAGTTACGTTTTATATATTATTAAGTTACCTATATTAAAAGCAAGTCTGATAACACCTAATTAAACATTTCAAAGCACCGCGTCAATGTAAAAATCCGAAAAACGAAATTTAAACACATTTTGATTTCACGAGTACAGCATAATAAACAACGGCTTTAATGAATTTTAAGTAAAAACAATAAATAACTTAATGGTATCACGTTATTATACTAGACTTATCAAGGGAATCAATAAAAACAATGTCATTACCATAAAAGTAAATATAACAATTACTTGTACGTATTTGTAGCATGATTGTGCTAATATTTTGTCAGGTTATTTATACCACTACCTGTCTGTCATAATCGTGTATCTTAGCTGTATTTTATTAAGTAATATTACAAGATTACGTATGTACCAGGTACCTTGTATTTTAAACTGCATCTTGTTTGTTTTAACTTTTCTCAAGTGATGAGGCGAGATTTCCACGAAAAGCTTACCCAATTGAACCGGCTAAATATGTCTTAATAGTCCTAAACCACACATCAGCCATAATTTGCAATATGTAATTAAAATTAGCTGACAGCCGCGCTCTATTTCTGCGCAACTTGTGGTGAAATTTTAATAACTCATTTGAATAATCGTGACTAATATACGAATAAGTAGTGGCAATAACTAGAACCGAGAATTAACTGCTTTACTTGCAAGGATAGGATCGTAAAATGAGGTCGCTATTTAAAATTCTCGCTCCCGTTCCGGGGCGTTTCGTAGAGGGAATGCCGATGGAATTAATAGGGGTTTTAACATAGTAATCTTTTATTTAAGGACTATTAATTACTTACCAGAAGTTTGATTTACGATTTGCCTAATCGTTATTGTTGTGCTAATCTATTTGAAACAATACACTACGCTCAATAGGATAGTTAACATTATTTATGATATATTATTATGTAATGAATTACAACATAATTGCCTATTCTTAGAATAAAATGTTTAATAGATTAAAACTCAATTGGACCTCAGGCATGATTCAACAGACCTGTAAAACTTTGCGCAGAGCGCTATTATATAAAGATATTACTTTTTGTGTTATTATGTATTTTAACAAATAATAAGTTGTGGGGGATGAATATCCATGTTCATGACAAGTTTAATTTTATTTCGTCTAATTAGTTACCAAGTAATTGACGAATCTATTCGCGGCCGGCGTGACGAAATCACGCGTCATACTAATTTGGCGTAGCTTATACTTAAACACATTTATTTTACATGAATGTTATCTCTCGTGACGCGAACAACGCCTCTGCAAACACAGCTGACGAAAATATCTACGCCTCTAAGTGACTAAGATACAAGATTATAAATTAAAAATTCGCAAATTAGTCTGTTCTATGTTCTATCCTAGTTATATTATGTTAATATGATTACAATCATCGTTTATCAGTCTTTGTGATATATTTAAATTTTTAGTCATTGCGGCAATGACCGTTCAAGGCGGACTGAGGGAGACTGAGAAGAGACGTAGAAGGTGCGAAGTACATACACAGGCGACGTCTAGTTAAATTGATGGTCTGTGTTAACTTAACTTTGTATGGAAATAATGTACGTGATGTTTTTGATGTTTTTGTTTTGAAAAAAATATATACGTTAAACAATATTAAATTATACATAAAATAACAAAATTTGGTAATTGTCGCTAACTATCAAGTTAAAAAATATTTTTAAGAAAACTTTATACTTTAATATTTTCTTTTTCAAATATAAATTACAAAGAAATCGGATAAGCGGTTTGGATAAAAAAAAAATCGCGATTTTCTCAAAAATCACAAGCATTTGAGGGATAAAATTTTGTGAAAGTACATAAATTCATAAAGGTAAATAATCATGTAAAAGGAAAATCATTTATTCGCTAAAGGCAGTTTCACAATGCTTAGCCGGCTATACCTTATCTCTGTTCTCTCTTCTCTATTTCCGTTATGTCTATTAATGTCTTTTTCTCTATGCACCTTCGCACCGCATAGGGCGGTTGTTAAACACCGAATCTGTTACTGGTCGTCACGCTGACCAAACAGGGGAAAATAAAAAAGAATACGAATACCACTGCTTTGTAAAAAAACAATACTTTATTTCATTAAACTTTAGTACGAAGCGCAAAACAAATCTAAATTTATTAAAGAAGTTATTTAGTTGGTTTAGTTTATATTTTGTATAATGGTGGCTAAATCATGGTATTACAATAACCGTTAATGATCTAATTTTGATTTAATTAATGGTTCAAACATGTATAAAGGCTATTAGTCAAGTAATCACAATAACCTGACATATATAATAAGTCGACTGTCACTGGTAGCCCCATGCAGCCTGAGAGCTCATTAATCTACCTTGATATAGGTTACATGATGTTGACATTAGAAATGAAATGACGCCTACTCATAACTCCAGTCTCTAACACTTTGAAAGCGAGACGTTTTGACTTCTAATTTACAAGTAAATATTTACAATGACTGGCAGTTAAGCGACAACGTAACGGATTAGAACAGTTCAGTGTTTAATATAAAATAACATAACAAATGCTAATAATTGTAAACATTTTGTAATAATAAATGATTTATTAAGCACTTAATATACTAATGCGCTCAATTTATGTCAATGTATAGCAATAAAAAATTTAGGAAGGAGACTATTTTTAATGAAATATGTCCTTCATACATTACCGAAAATGTACTAATTTGCCAGTAAGCATTAATATAGCATATAAATAAAAAGAACATGCTACCATTTATGCGCGTACGAAGTCACGGGAAAAAGCCAGTCTAATATATTATGTATGTTGTTTACATTAATATTTAGCGTGCAATGGACCCGGGTTCTTTAATGTATGTGAAATGGTTTTTAGCAATAATCGTAACTTGGTAATGAAGTGTTAATTAAATAATAGTACAAATAGCATGTTCATATTTCTTTATTTTATTTCTTATACGCATATTTTAAAAACGATAAATACTGATCATAAGCATGCTCGTTAAGTCAGTAAATAAAATACATGTTTTATATACCAAATATTAATTCGGTTTTAACCGAACCGGGGTGTTCGCACCGAACAATAAAAACAATTATAATGGCAACGTTGCAATGGAAAACTAACTCATAACGGGGAAGACTTCGTAACTCATTTTGTAGCATCGTACGTCATACAGGCTATTACCGTCGCTACCCGTGAGAGATGTCAACGTCTTCAGAGAGTGAATAGTCAACAATGATTACCGTGCTTTTAGAACTAATGTGCGAGTATGAACACTGACACCGATAAGCGAGCAATGTTTTTCTTATTTCCAATGGATTCTACAGTGTGAGTTAGTTACGCATTAAACGTCAAGCACGATAAGAGGGTGTCGAGTACACTTGACGTGGAGGAGTGCGGACAAGATCACATTGGGTGTAGTGAGCACTCGTCGGACTATTAGAACGCGACGGCATGGCCGAGAGGGCGCACAAACTTATCGGTCGCGGGCAGATCGGCGAGATACACCGCGCTTTACCCTTGTCCCACTACGAACTCGTGCTAATCAAAAAGGTCGTTCGTGAACGTGTATAAAACCTTGTTGAGTAGCACGGTAGCACAAACCCTGGCATCGCGATTCTTGCCACTTGGTACATCTTAAAAAGAGTATCTCAAGTACTTATAATCTTAAAAGGTGGGTATAACGATATTTGATCAGATAGAGTTGTTAGCCATCTTTAGAATGTATATTATATATTGTAGGCTGATCGTTTTGAAGTATCAAAACGAAGTATGAAGTATAGTCAGGCACAGCATAGGTATTATAGCTATCAACCAAGTTACAGATTATCATTACACACTTCGCGATTTCATGCTCGCCGAAAAGGAACATTTAGAACAATGATATGATAAGTTTTACAGGCGAAATGTAAAGCGCATGCAAACATGGTCATCGCATTTCCTTATCGCGACTCTACACAGCACAGTTAAAACTTTAAATAACGTAAGTTAAGTCGGCGTCTAAAGTCGACAAGCGCGCTGAAATTTCAAGTAGTAACACGAGTGGTAATAAAAGCGAAACGAAGCGGTTTAAACTTCACCCAGGTAAGTATTATGTCAAAAAGTGCTAACATTGAGCTCCTGGGAATAACCACGAGGGGATGGGTCATAGGGGTGTCTAGGGGTGCCGAGACACTCGGTCCCTGCTCCCGACCGTCGTGGCTCGTCTTCTAAAGCGGCGATATTGATTTTGTATAAGCACACGCAGCCGGAGTGCATCAGACACGTGTTCGACCGAGCATATTGCTGCAGCTTTTACAGGTATTACACGTCTTACCCCTTAGATTTATGACCTAGCGTCGTACACCACCGTAATTCAATTCGGAATTACCATCATTGGACGCGTGGAGTGGCTATGAATAATCCAGCCAATATTAATTTACTCATTCATTGACAAATGACGGACTCGTGGTCATAATTAGGTAAACGCATTTTTATTAGACGTTTGGTTTAATAAATAGATGTAAGGTTTTTGGTTTAATAAGGACAACGAGTATGCACGAGCTTTGATTTTATAATTATTTCGCTTGGCCTAAATTCAGCATTATACAGTTATCGCAGAATATTCATATCTTCGATTATACCGCTTACATTGATTGACAAGGAATCGCATCGATAAAGACTATCTTATTCTCCGTCTTTTAAGGAAGAGTTTCATTCCAAATAATAAGTAAAGTAATCGGCTATGCTCAGCAGTGGGCGATAACGGGTTGAATATAATGAATAAAAGGAATCACTCACAAAATAACAAAATCCATGTTCTTAATAGGATAAAAACACCATAAGGAAGTAAATGGATCGTAAGCTCGCCTTCCCAAATCCCGCTGTACACAATATTTCTTGGTCCCGTAACTTCTTCATGCCACGTTCGAACTTCCTCGACCGCTACCAGGTAAGTACGTTAGACAGGGTTTGCCAAAGTTTACATATTAGTTGGGAATATCTCTTTCCTGTTTTTATTTCGTGTAATGTTCTCACACGCCTGGTCTACGAGAGGTTGAGAGCTAATAAATCAAATAGTTTTTAAAAATGTTAACAAAAAATATATGTAAGTACGACCAGTGTTTAAGTAAAGATACGAAGTGCACTGCGAAAGTAACCAACAAAGGGGTATGCGGAGCAATTTTATGGTCAGCGAGATCTTGAGCAATCAGTTGTTTAGTTGGTCATATAAAATAATAATACACGTACATATCAAGATATAGTTAATAATGAAATGTTCAAGCTCCTTCAACTTGCTAGCGGCATATAACCAGAGCTCGGAATAGGTAGTGCCTATTTACCTAAACTTCGCGGGAGGACGTAACTAATAGTGGTTACAACCACCAAAAATAATTACTTCTTTTTATTGAATGTGGGGTTTCCCGGGATTTACTGTATAATTCTAGAGGCTTAATACATTTCTCTTTACTTATAAATCTTGTTATATTGCATATTATTTGTTTAATTACCTTGAAATAACAATCAGTCATTAAAAATATAATATGGATCAAATTGAATCAAAAGGATTCCGAAGTTGACTTAGACAGAATTATACTCCTTTTTTCCATGAGAGGAGACCTGTGTCCAGCATTAGGGCGTATATAGATTGATGATGAGACAGAACTATGATATCGTATAGAAAATTCTGACATTTATTCCGACGTTTCGAGTCCTTTACAGCACTCGTGGTCACGGAATGTATTTTAAATTCATTATACGCGATATAATCGCTTGAAAAATTGTTTTATTTAATATATAAGTACATGTATACCATCATATTAGAAATAAATTAGAATACATCTGTACGATATCTTCTATGCCATATCATAGTTCTGTCTCATCACCAATCTATATACGCCCTAATGCTGGACACAGGTGCCCTCTCATGGAAGAAAGGAGTATAATTCTGTCTAAGTCAACTAAAAAGTATCAAATTTCGGAATCCTTGATGTTATTTCAAGGTAATTAAACAAATAATATGCAATATAACAAGATTTATAAGTAACGCGAAATGTATTAAGCTTCCAGAATAATACAGTAAATCCCGGGAAATCCCGCATTCATTAAAAAGAAATAATTCTTTTTGGTGCTTGTAACCACTCTTAGTTACGTTCTCCCGCGAAGTTTAGGTAAATAGGCACTACCTATTCCGAGCTCTGCATATAACAAACAATATCGTCGACAGCTTGATAATAGATAAGTACCAATTTACCTAGGAGCCTTGATAGAAAACTGAAGTCTTAACATTTCCACTTAGTACGTAAACACTTAACAGGTTTCTGGAACTAAGTGTAACTTCGCCATTATTTATACATAATTCTGCGAACCAGGTCAGCAGATAGATGGAGAAAGCTTATAGTTTAATACTTAAGTAGTTTAAGATCAGGTAGCCCTAATACGCTCATTAGAAGTAGCCTGGGAGATATATAAAAAAACAACAAATCTTTCACTCGTGCAGAATTTAAAACATGCAAATACATATTAAGTTAAACAACTGATAAACGTTCTTTGTAATATCAATATGTATTGTGAAAATGTTGAGAGTAATCTTTAGCTATATAGAACTTATGTGTTGTGTAAGTATTTCATTCATTATTTTCAAGCAAACTACAATTGAATCAGGTAGGTACAGTTGCCATTACATAGATAACATGCAAAGGTAGTCAAATCAAAACAATATGAACATATCTCTCTTGCTCAGGTGCGGCGCACTGGCTATAGCGTAGTCTATACCTACTGTGACTAACAACACGCAAAAGTTAAAAAAGCATTTATTAGATACACTGCCATAGATTTACTTTTAAGCAAGAAGTTGTTATTGATTTTTTTATTTTTTGTAAGTAGTTGTTATAGACTTTTTTCATTTGTAGTCTTCCCGCAGACAAACTGTAATAAGAGTTTTGCGGGGCTTTTGTTTATTAGTAATTTTTGTTGTCAACTTGATAAATACATAAATATTTAATTATTACATAATACCATTTGCCACGATAAAATTAGGAGCGACATTATAAGATTTAAAATAAATTAAAAAGATTTAATTAGGTATATAGACTCTAAAAACCAACTTTAATATTATTTATTCACAAGAATAAAAATGCTAATATTCAATTAGACTACCTTAAGTAAGTCAGCATACATAAAAATCTCTATTTGTATATTTACGTCCCGAAATACCTACGCAAAATTAGGTCAACGCAAAATACCCCCACCTGCGGACTTCTGAGAAGCGTTGTGTTGTGGTCTTGGGCAACATGATTTCAACGCTACGTTTTTCACCTACTCTGGCCAACCATTGGTTTATTATATCGCAACGAAGGTTTGAGACTAATCCTATCTTTTTTTTAAGCTTGTACTTATACTTCAAAGAATGAGTAGAACATATGTTTACAACTTCAGTGACTCACGTTTGGCGTCCAGGCTACCTATTACACATTCCTAGGTAGGTATTTGAATACATTCTTCTTCCAAGAAGTCTTCAGCAGCAATTCGTGGTAATATCAAAGTACGAACCAAATGGGTATTCGTTTTTTAATTAATCAAATTATGCGGTGGCTTATAAAACGTGAAATTAACTACTCGTTAAAAGGATTTTATCAACAGATCGGAGTATTAGTAGGCGTTAAACCTAATGAATAAAACCAAGGAATAGTTTACATACATCAAACAAAATAGGATAGAATTGAGCTATATTTTGATGACTTAATTTGAAATTGACAATGATCGTTTATCTTTCTCATTACTTGTTGAAACTTTACTAACGTTCTCGAAAGGTATGAGTCTAATAATATTAGTGTTTATCTGGTAAATGAAACTATGTACAAGAATAAGACAAAACATTAATATTCATAAACTAATAAATAGGCTTTGAGAAATGGGGTCCTGGTAGTAATTATACCAATAGTAAACATTTAAGATTATACTTATCATTCAAATACCACTAAATACGTAATTTTCTCCGTTTATTTATTCTTCTACAAACCTTACTTACTATGATGTAATAGATGCTTATAGTTGAAAATACTATGTAAATAAATACATGTAATGTAATATAAAATTATGTAAAGTATACCAGCAAACCCACCCATTCTTTGGATTCGTTCGGTAGTTCATTACTGTGACTAACAACAAGCGAATGTTTAAATTTTGTAAACAAAGGCAGGTTTTATACCACCTTCTCTTTTTTTATTAATACATTGACCCTTTTCGGTCCTTGTCCTTGCTCCTAGACTACGTCGTACTAATTAGCACGTGCAAAATGAAAAAGAAAAAAATATATGTAAAGTGTGTTGTTATAATTGATTACCAATTTTACGTTCTACAACATACCTATGTACCTATGAGAGAAGCGATTACGTCTTACGCCGAATTATATTTTATTATTTTTGAATAATAATATATGGCTTTAGTAACATAAAAAATGTATTACTATCATTCAAAATACTTATTTTAGACATGCAAAAAGATGTGACGTTAAAATATGTATTTCGCACGTTTACATCAGAAGCAAATAGAAAACTTTAAGCTACCTATGGAAAGACAAATGTACAAATTAAATAAATAACACATGTTTTCTGGCAATCTGGACTAAGCTAGAATATATAAGTAGGTACCTATGGGTATATTTCATGAATTAGTAGTAAAGTCAATTCATCATCATCAGTCATCTTTAATACAATGGAATTTAATTATACATTATATTTGAGTCATACATATAACCCATAAATAGGTGGAACGGTCATATGGAGGACTTGATTCCACTTAAAAGGTCACATCTATTAATTTCGGATAGGTTACAACTGTTACAAGTTACAATACCTAGGTATTATTACGACTAGTAATAATACCTAGGTATTGTACCTTTCACCTTTCACTGGGTTCGCACCTATGTAATCGTAACGTTTCATATAACAATCAGGGTTTTAAAGGTGTCTATTCTAGGAAACAGTAATTACAATAATTATTTTACCTGCGTGGCTAGATTGGAAAACGTCTTCTTATGTAGGTACCTACGTATCTAAAGGAGTAGGTTCGTCTTTGCATATGGTCTGTTTTTGTAGATACCTATTTTTAATGTTTTGTGTACAAAGTGCGAGATGGTCGCGTTGTCGCGTGACAAAACGTCATACTGTCACTTTCGTCTCTTTTTATTACCACTTGACAGAATCTGACGGATGCCGGATCACGTGATTAACCTTTCTTTGTTTGTTGATTTGTTTAAATACTTGGGTTTCTCTTTCGGTAATACTCCTTTCATTAAAAAAACACGACCCCGTGGGCACAGAGTTCCGTGGGAGAATTCAAACATAGGTAGATGTCTTATAGGCAGTAAATAGGCATGCCACATATATTTTATTTTACTAGGTACATTAATACAATGCTTATCAAAAAAATTATAGGTTCTACAAATTAGTACGATTAATACCTATTTCCGTCACGCGATTTTACTTATTCTCGACCATGTACTTATTTTATTAAGCAATATAATAATCTTCATTGGACGACGTCATAAATTATATTTGAATTACAGTTTTTTATTGTTTACTTGACCGTGAATATAATAACAATAATTTTCATTCATTCCTGCTTTATATAGGCTTTTATTTTAACAATGAACAGGAAATGGCATTATTATACTTTTGTCGACCATATGTCAGCTGATTGATACTACAATTTCTTCAAAAACATTCTTCTCGGAAACAATCAACTTACGTCCATTGTAAGCAAAAATTGCATAAGTTAACCGCATGTGGCAAATTAATAGGAGCAAAGGAACCTGTTCCAACATTTAGTACACGCGTACGGCGCTCCAACGAGCCACAAACGGCGAGCCTGTCGCCATAATTTAAAACGATAGCGCGGAATGTAGTTTTATTGTGCACATGCGAACATACCTACTCAACATATTGCCGGTTGAGGACAGCGATAAATGAGCACAAACGAGCGAAAGCCACTTAGACCGAATTTACGCTTTGTGGGAGACCACTGCACCTCGTCGGGGCCGAGATCGCGCCTAACTTTGTCAGCTGCTCTATCTACGTTGTTTTATATATGTACCTAGCTATTATCGTTGAAAATATCGCTAACCATATCTTTATCGTAATTTTATGGCGAAAATGCAGCTCCATTAGTCCACTACAAATTTCACTTACGACTGATCTTTCTTTACACTAAGGTTCATTCAATAGGTCAATGCACTTCCGAGGCAACAACGTCCAAAGCGATTACGAGGCGCTGTTTTTATAATAAGAATACGAAATAAATACTAAATTAAGTGCTACGATTGTTTTAATTATATATACCTAACTGGTATAATTGGATTGTTTGTAAATTGTTGTTGTTAAGATGTGTTAGCTAGATGACATAATACCTACACATAAGCTTTGTAGATAAAACAATGTAGACAAGTGTAAAAAAGTACTCTATTTCATACTTCACACTATCAAATTGACCATTTCGCGGTCGTAACTACCTAGAATTAGGCAAAGTATTGAAGCGTGTTCTAATAAGTGCTTGTGTGTTTAGAAAGAAAGGCCAAGCCATATTGACAAGATAAACAGCAGGCACAATAAGTCGTCAATACGGTTAATACTTGGTCGTACGCTGCATCATGATAACAGACGGGTTTATATACTCACCTCGAGATCTTCGTAGGTGCGAAATGCCATTATGGCGAAACCATCGATGATATCCTCCTCTCCGAGTGGCTCCCGCGACTTTTTCCTCCTGGTGGGAGGACGAGGCGGCTTCTCTCTCGCCGGAGACTCGTCCTCGCCGCTGTCCCCATCCTTAACTTTACTCTCTCGCTGTGCTTGCATGCGCTGTGCCCGTTCCCTTCGCCTATTTCTCTGATTGCGCTGCTTCACTTCGTTTTCCATCGTTCGCACATTATTCGAATCACCCGACCACCGTGTTTCACTACACTAAAATCCGCACATCACTTGTATCACTCATGGTTAGCCGTCGTTATTAGGCTGTATTCAACAAAATACAAATCTTGCACTCGGAGAAAGACACTGGCCGTTTCCAATGGCGGATTGTACACCGTTGCCGCATTGCAAGTAAAATGGCCGCGTAGCACTCGACGGGCTGTCTTCTTTCACATTCACGTAAATGGAAACATAATTACACTTAAACTAAGACATATTACAATATAATTTAACAAGAACTAAGATAATAATACGTTAAATTAAGTTTATACATTATTCTCTATGTTGAGAATCAGTCAATAGTCAATACAATGAAAGGTGTTGCACGACGCCAACGCTACGTCGCGGTCGCGATGGTGAACTAAAGCAGGGGTACCAACATAATAAATGAAAATACAATAGGGCGGCTGTGGCAATGTGGCGCTCGCCTCGGATATACTCTTTCCACGCATATGCTTACGCCTATCTTCCGTCTCGTATATAACAAACTGCTGATGATGCGTTTAAGTAGACGATGTTTGCACCATTTTCAACGTTTGGCGGGGTTTTATGTCGATCTTATGACTTTAGAGTTAAGGTTTAAAATAATCTTGTATCAGGTATGATGTTGTAAACAGTGCGATTTTTTTGGCTAGCAACATGATATGGGATATTAATTTATATTATAGCGATATTTAATGGAAATAAAATATCTAGTATGAATAATAATTAATGCTCAGATAACGATAACATTCCATTAAAATATTATGGTTATAATATATTATAAAAAAGAGAACTAAATGTTAAGTTAAAGTATTACTTGAAGTTAGCGTTTTTGGCGTTCTATGTTGCTATAAAGCGCTTTAATCCGTAAAAAGTTTGTAAAATAATACTTGATAACTGACTGCTTGAAATAATCGATATTGCATGATAGATGATAATGTTTTTATGGGAAAATTAGTTTACTTTCAATGTTCGATCCCATACCTATAATAATACCTATTTCCTAGGAAAGGTTAAATTATTGTAAGAGTGCATGTGGAATGCATGTATAGTACGTAGTTGATTAATTAATTATGGTTAGGTGCTAATGCTAACCACTCAAGGGTACATGAAGGTGTGGGGTGTGGACTAGTTTTGTATCCATTACCCAGAGCTGGATATCTTGTGCTCGGTTTTGCCTTAGTCACTATGTGTCCGTCTGTCCGTCCGCGGCGCGGACAGTAAGAAAGTTGGGTACTGCTAGTGCTAGAAAGCTGCAATTTGGCATGGGTGGCATCACCTCTCATACACATAAAGCGGGGATGAACTTTTTATACCGATACTTATTATTAGCTTTAAAGTTCTAATGGTTAGGTGTCATCAAATGTAGGTAATATTCAGCCGAACCTAAGAAATATAGTCATAGTCATAGTCATAGTCATTTATTAATAATATTATCAATATTACATGTCATTGTTATACTTGGGGAATCGAATTTTCATAAAATTTTGGCAAACACAGTAAATATTTTGTGATGTCCATATGATGTAAAGGGTGGCTACCCACTACTACAGAACCCTACCTAATAAATTGCGCGTGGGCCGACACGCACTTGGCTGCTTTTACGTACCTGTCCTTAACAGTATGTTCTTCTAGAAATTGTAGTTGGTTTAAAATAAAATATAAGAGGCCGAATTACTTTTGTATTTTGGAAACCAGTGCCTGATCAGAGCTAAAACTTACAAAAAATTTATCACTGGGTCAATGTCGGATGTTATTATTTATTAATTAACTTTACTTGCTTAGTCCCTGTCAGGGCTCGGAAACCGGCTTCGTCTCCATACAATTAACCGGTTAAAAATTTCGGTTAACTGAGTTTTACGATATTTATTTGTACTTTAAATCATTTATTTCATAGATGAAAGGTAACTAAAACAAATCTTAAAATAAAAATGGTAATTTGAGAAGTACTTTACGAGATATTTCAAAATTAGTAAAAACCTGTTCCGAGCCCTGGTTCCTGTCTTTAAGCCGTATTTCTTATACCTGCAACATTGTAAATATAAATATAACCAACAAAGCACTGTTTAATCCCGATAACAATTTTGATTAAGTACCTATACTTACACGTATAATTGCATGGTCGAGTCAGATAAATTCAGTACCTAATAAGTACTGATAAGTAGATAAAAGATAAGCTACCTATTCTATTCACAACGTGCCTCCATTCACCTCACTACATTTTTAAGAGCATAATTCACCCCTAGATTCAAACAATTATATGTATAGGTGGATTTTTGCATCACGATGGAGACAAACAAGGCCAAACCATGTCTGACGGTAAGCAGACGCTGATTCACTACCGGCCATAACTTGATCCCTTAATCCACATAGTTCCCTATAGAGGCAGTGATCGCGATGATTTTTTTCAATATTGTTTCCCGGGGTTGGTCTCAGATAGTCTAAAACGCAGAATGACTAGTTCGATTTTGGCCTACATGTCACTATGACTACCATGCAACATGTCTAGATCTTACACGGACCAGAACGCAAAATGACTAGTCGCGGGACATATTAGGGAAAAATATATTACCCCCGTTTTGATAACCGCTAATATCCCTATCTATTCATTTATTTTAGTTAGCAACTCTGTTTACCCTCATCGGGTTAATTACCCCTAATGTGTGTTATCATTTATCATACATGTAACACCTATAGCTATCATTGTCAAGCTGCGAGGTGGTCACTATATGAAATACAAGCTTTCGTACTAAATATGTCGTTGCAACGGTCAAGGAATTGTGATGCTGAAAGTATATAATATGGTGGATATTTGTTCCTGAGTCTTGGATGTTTTCTATGTATTTAAGTATATATTTATCTACATAAGTATGTATATCGTCGGCCTAGTACCCATAGTACAAGCTTTGCTTAGTTTGGGACCAGGTTAATTTGAGTAAGATTGTCCACATATATTTATTTATTTATTATTTATTATGTACTAATATCCACTGGATATTCGAACTTATATATTTATTATCAGACATTTTATATTGGATAATGTTCTTGACAATGTATGATCAATACAATAAATGGTATTCTATTCTCCTGTATGCCCGCGGGGTAATCACGTTACTTTTGTACTACCGTTAGGTAGATTTTAATGTCAAATTTTAATTGTCATTTGCACTTCAAAATTGTCAGTAAAATCTATCTACCGATAGTACACAAAGTTACGTGATTTGCCTGCCGATCCACACCAATCGGTTATGATGGCGCAGGACAAGAACACAGTTATGCGTTAAAGGGAAAAAGACACACTTTTATCTCATTCCACCGCATAACTGCGTCCTTGCCCGTCTGAATGCACATTGCACAGCCGCAGTCGGAATCAGCCCGGCAGAATTCGGTCACGGAATTGAGTCTCTAGGTATGGGGACTATGGGGCAAGCCTAATTAAAACCTTAGCTAAAATTGTAAAGGAATTAATTACATATAAATGATATAATCAACGATCTGTCGCCTTTTCGCATGAAATGGGTAAGATAACAGAATTCATGAATAACATCGGCTCAGTTTATCGCGCGTCGCTGCCGAGGTAGTGTGTTTGTGATAACAACACGGGCACGACTTGTTCACATTGTCTGTACATAATGCTTATGAATACTTAGCTACACAGGGAATTTGTTAATGTGTCATATTCATATACGTATTAAAGTTTTGTGGTAAGTATAGAATAAGTAATTATCGTATTATGCGGTCATGTTATACTTACTTAGGCAAGCCGGAGCTAATTAGTCCTTTTCTTCAAGATGTTCACAGTCAAATGGCACTTTGGTTACACTTTACAAGGACAAAACGAAAATACGAATTTTTGATATGATTGCTATATATGTAAGTACGGAAACCAGTTTATATTATATGTACGTGTTGGTTCATGGTCATTTATTGTAGACTTTAGACGTAGGTACCTACCTACATTAGGTAGGAATCTGTTGTTAAAAGTTTTCAATAAGTTACAAAACAATGATAGTTATACCCATACCCTCTACAAATATTTTTCCAATTAAGTACTTATTTTTTGGTCGTATCTTTATGTCACTGGCTATAATTTTTTTTAACTTAACGATCTGTTTATCCAACGATATGGCTTTACGGTTTTTTATAAAAGGTTTATCGTTTTTTTGGATAAAATACCACGGCAGTTACATATAATTTTGACCTTTATGTTTACTGTTAATTTACCTACTCAACTGTTTTCTGATCCTCCTTTTCTGTCGCACTTGCAAATTCGAACGAACGAGCATCGATTTCGGTTCTCGGCAGCCGCTGGTAATAATGATACCTGGTCAGTAACTAAGTAGGTACTGTCTATAGGTACCTATGTCTTTCTGTCTATAATTGATTTGTTATCTTTATTAACCCTTAATAAAATAAAATAAGCTTCCAAAATACTTACGTGTACTACGAATATGATTGTTTGATAAGATAAATGCCCCCCTACGACCTCGTTCCCAAGTAAGTAATAATTATTTCTACATATTTTTTAAAGATTTGAGGTAATTTCGTTTCGATGATAAATACTTTATTATTATTATCAGAAACGAATTTTACCGTTAAGTACCTATGTTAAGTATAGATAATTAAAGACGGACGGTTCTGTATTAATATTTAATTCTATATTTAGAGGTTAACAATAGCTTGCTTGTTTTCTTTATTAATTTTAACACCTTGTCCAGAATGCGGCGAATACACGCAGGGGTTGAGTTACAGCTTAACTATTCACAACCTGTTTGGACTCGGGTCACTTACCTTGCCTCTTAATATATCTTGACCCGATTCTGTAGCAGCTCAACGCGGAATCGAAGGTCAGACATACACTGGTTCGCCGCTAGCGAGCTGAGGATTAGCATTCTGAATAAATCCCCAAGTTGGCGTACGAAACAAAAATGACATAAGAGTGTACGACTTCCTAATACTGTTACTGCTATGTATTTGTCTAGCAGTACAACGCGAGGGCATGCCGTCGCCCTAGAACGACTTTTTTATTTCATTTCATAACTACTGATCCCCTCATGATAAAATAAATCGTGTAAATTGGTTTTGAAATAACATTTGTATCGTTTTAATCGCTCTTCTAAATTTTCAGCACAGTGTCGTGTCGTGTTTACTTTGCAAGGCGTTTCGGTGTTGCAATAATTTATTAGAATTTAGAATGTTTAATTGCTTTATTATATGTCCCCCTATCTATAAATATGATAGGTAAATATCATATCATACAGTCATCATATAGTGCCTAATCATATGATTGTAATAAACTAAGAAAGCACCTAATGAATCTATTATAAATGTGCTTCTCATTGATGTTTAATGTATAATTTAGTTTAGTATACTTATTATTAAATATTTAGGCAAAGGTTTTTGCCAGCAGGTACATTTAATAATAATAAATTACACCCATTTAAAGGCACATCAAAAAGTACATACTCATTCTAATCAAATATATTGATTGCAATGCAAAATAATTTGATCAAGATATTATTATTTTAGCAACAATTTAAGTTTGCGACACAACGATATTCATTTAAAATTAAAACTTTTTTATAAATCCTTATTTTATAATTAGCAAATGGAGCCTGGAGCAACGTTGAAACTGTATAATTTTATAAAAAAGAAAGATAAAGTCAGTAATGGGTGTTAGTAAAAAAATGTTCGGTTCTGGCACTTCGCAGGCCGCTGCCGTGGCACGCTCGCTTCGCTCGTCGTCGTACCTGTACCTAACTATTGTGTAGAAAATTAGCTCATTTTAAGTTTAAATTGTATTGAGATATATATAGACAATGCCCGAAATAATAGGCTTTATTCAGCAAAATACATAATAACGTATTAGAATGGTAAAAGTATGATTGACGGTAATGTCAGTTGTCGTCGTCGTATTTTATGGCGTTCACCACATTCTCCCCGGCATCATTTTGCAGACGAAGTCGTCCAGGTGAGGTGGTGGACGTCGTTGCCTGACAGAGCGGCGTAGTTGAGGGCTGTCCGGTCTGGCGTCTGCTTGGCCCTCGTTCATGCTAGGTTGCTCTCGGGCCTCCTCCCATTGTTCATCATCCTCATCATCTATTTCTGGGAGACTGTCTCCACCAGGTGCTAGGTGCCTGTTAGACACGACGGATTCCCTCCCATTCGAGAAACGAACTCGGGAATGTTGCGGGTTTGCTTCAAGTAATTCTACTTCTTCTACAATGGGATCGTATTTGCTGGTTCGATGGTGGTTCTTTAGCAGAACTCGCCCAGGACTGCTTAGCCATGAGGGCAAGGATTGGCCAGTTGCCGATCGCCTCGGGTGTAAAAACATTCGCTCGTGGGGGGTACAGTCTGTGGCTGTGCATAGCAGAGACCGGATAGCGTGAAGTGCACTTGTCAGCACGTGTTCCCACTTGGTTGTAGGTAAGTTTTGACTTTTCAGGGCTAATTCTATAGTCTTCCAGATAATACCGTTGTAGCGTTCTGTTTGGCCATTACCACGAGGGTTGTAGGGAGTTGTATAACTTGTAGCTATAGACTTCTCGTGTAAGAATTGTTTTAAATCTTCAGATAAGAAGGTTGCCCCACGATCACTGTGTATATAGGTCGGCATCCCAAACATTGCAAATAGGTCAGTTAACTTCGATTTGACCGTTTCTGATGTGAGATCTGGGCAGGGGTAGGCAAATGGAAAGCGTGAATATTCGTCAATTATAGTCAAGATGTAACGGTTTCTTGAAGAGCCTTCTGTTGGTAGCGGCCCTTTGAAGTCGATGGAAAGTCTTTCAAAAACCGACGTTGCCTTAATGAGAGTCCCGCTATTTTTGTGGAATCGGGGTTTCAATTCTGCACATACGTGACATGAAGACGTCATTTGTTTAATCTCTTCGATTGAATAAGGTAGGTTTTTGTTTCGTACCCAATGACTCATCCTTGTGATCCCTGGATGACACAGGTTTTCGTGAAGTGTCCTCAGGTCGTTCTTGGTCGTAGCCGAAGCTATCATATATGCACGAGACAGCGCGTCGGCGGCTAGATTTTCTTTGCCTGGACGATACACGATATCGAATTTGAATATAGCCAGGTCTAATCTCCAACGTTGTATCTTATCATTCTTTATCCTTGATGAGTGAGTCTGGTCGAACATATATGATACAGATTTCTGATCCGTTATGAGTCGGAAGACTCTTCCACAAAGAAACTGACGCCATTTTTTGATCGATTCAACTATGGCAGTGGCTTCTTTTTCAACCGCAGGATACTTTCGTTCACAAGTAGATAGCGTCCGTGAAAAGAAAGCGATTGGCCTTCCTTCTTGTGTTAAAGTTGCAGCTATGGCATGGTCGGATGCATCTGTTTCTACAGTAAAGGGAGTCTTATCGTCAATAGCGTGCAGAACCGAATTGGCTATTTCTTCCTTTATTTGTTGGAAAGCGTTCGTAGCGTCTATTGACAACGGAAATGTTTCATGCGCAACTAGTGGACGGATTTTCTTTGAATAATTAAGGACCCATTTTGAATAATGTGCAAAAAGTCCTAGAGCTCGTCTTAATGATGCCGTATTCTCTGGAATGGGAAGCTCTAAGAGTGGGCGTAGACGATCAGGGTCAGGTTTTATAATGCCGTCATGAATATTATAGCCCAGAATGTTGATTTCTTGCTTAGAGAATTCGCTTTTCTCTAGATTTAAAGTCAGGTTGTAGCGAGTAGCGACGTCTAGGAAGTGCTTCAATTTCTCGTTGTGGTCATCTTGATCACGTCCGCATACAGTGATATCGTCGAGGTAAGCGTAAATCCCTTGAGCGTTTTCTTGAGCCAGGATCGTGTTGATGGCTCGTTGGAAAGCAGCTACCCCGTTCGTAACCCCAAATGGGATAGAAGAGAACTGGTATAAGTTGCCATCGGCTTCAAATGCCGTATAGGGTTTTTCGTGTTCTACTATTGGTATCTGATGATAGGCACTCCGTAAATCGATCTTGCTAAACACTCTAAATTTGGATACTTTTGTCACGATATCCTCAATACTGGGCAAGGGATATGCATCCAGTTGAGTGTACTTGTTGATTGTGAGTGAATAATCGATACACATTCTTTTCTTGTGGTTATCAGTTGACGTCACTAGCACCTGAGCTCGCCATGGTGATTGGCTCGGTTCAATAATTCCGTCGGCCAAAAGTTTCTTGACCTCCGCGCTGATGAAAGCAGCATCATCTGGTGAGTGCTTCCTTGACTTTATGGCTACTGGTTTGCAGTCTGGCAGAAGGTTTGGAAAGATACTCACTGGTTCTATATTTGCACGTGGTAGGGAGTAAAGTTTCAATGGCGCCAGTGGTCCACCAAAATGCATTTCGAGTGAATTATGTTTCTTCAATATGTCATGTCCAATGATGACGTCAGCGCATAGTCCCTGTAGTACTAAGCATTTAGCTTCAATGTTTTGTCCCAATAATTCAATATTCAACACACATAGCCCATCAACAGCAGATATCATGTGTGTGGCAGCCATAGTCACGTTTTGTTTACAAGCAATCTTGTTTAATTTATGTTTCTCTACAAGCCGACTATTAATGAAACTTGCGGAGCTGCCCGTGTCGATGAGAGCTTTGGCACTTATATATTTACCATTAATGATAATGTCCACGGTTGCTTTACTGAGATCATTTGTGGCCGCACTTAGACATGATAGTGAGGCGGGAGGAGCATCCGGATCAATTTCCATGGTCTCATTGCAGCAGGCGGCAGAGGCGCTATGTTGTTGAGGTTTACTCTTGCATACCTTCGCAAAGTGGCCCTTTTTGCCGCACGTTAAACAAGTGGCGTTGAAAGCTGGGCATACTCGACGCGAATGTCTCTTCGATCCACAGAAGTAGCAGGTGTCGTACTGCGAAGCTGATCTGGGGGCAGCAGTTGCATTAACGAATGTGCTAGCAGTCGGTTGTTCAAAGTATTCGTTATTCGTTTGTGCCATTTCGAGCGACCGAGCTTGTCTGTGTGCATCATCAAGGCTTAGAGAGGTCTTCTCGAGAAGCCTTTGCCGGATGGCAGCCGACGACAGGCCGGCTATAAATGCATCCCTTACGTATTCACTTTCGTTTAATTCAGCTGACACAGATTTGAAGGTACAATCTTTAGCTAGTAATTTAAGTTCTTGGATGTACTTATCTATAGTTTCGCCAGGTTGTTGTTTCCTCTTGGTCAGTCTAAATCGAGAATAGACTTCGTTGGCTGGTTTTACGAAGATATTGTCTAGTTTCTTAATAGCGTCGTCGAATGTCTTCACGTCTTGTATGTAGCAGTACACATTCGGTGAGAGATGGTTGACTAGCAGTTGGTATTTCATGTCGTCACTACACTTTTTGTCGGGCGGCTCTACCGATGCGAGAAAGCTTTGAAATGTTTTCTTCCAATGAGTCCAAATGACCGTATTGTCGGTGTTCGATGACGGGTCAGCGTCGAACCGCTCGGGGCGTAAGTATTTATCCATATTTGCTGAATAAATTGAGATATATATAGACAATGCCCGAAATAATAGGCTTTATTCAGCAAAATACATAATAACGTATTAGAATGGTAAAAGTATGATTGACGGTAATGTCAGTTGTCGTCGTCGTATTTTATGGCGTTCACCACATGTATAATATCATACATTTGATGTGCAATCAGTATATTTGTTATAAACGTATTGATATTTTTAATAGTTACCAGTTTTGCTAAACATTTGGTTTTATCGCAGTAAAATAATTTTTTTGATTTAAAAACCATTTAATCGACGTAAATAAATTGCCGGTTGTTTTTTGATGTGCTGCAAAGACTACAATTATACAAACTGATGTGCTGTTAAATATATCCCATAATAAATCCCCTTTTATAGTCCAAAGAGAATATAACCGTCACCAATAAATCTTAATTATAAACATTATTGTTTTTATATAAGTATGACATATGACCATGTCATGACCATGTCATGACTGCCAAATGTCAGTGATGTAATTTCTTAGTAATAGTAATTTCATTTTAGTATAAAAAATAATTCATTGTATCCTAAGGGTTTCTTTCTAACTGCCCCAGTTAAAAGCTAGGACAGTATTTTCTTGTCAGCGGTATGAACATATTTGCCAGGAGCAGACAGTATTTTTCCTGGCAAAGCACTTAGTTTCTGGAAGATGAGATCCTTAGCATGAGCACTACAAGATTATTGCGACAATATGCCACTCGAATCCGAGGCATCATGTTCTTGTCCCTTGTAAGTTTTTATGTGGGAATTTAAATACATAACTTAAAGATCGGAAATCTTCCCTTGCCTGTGCATACGGGCGAAAGACTGTCTACACAGTAATTTGGAGACGGAAAGTGGACGAGCGTGATTTAATTTCCTATAGGCGGGCAATGTTACTTCGCTTCGCCTTTTTGCTTCCATTTTTCTTCGGTATTCGTGTTATCAAGTTCTCATTTTTTGAAAAGTTCTATAAGAACAGTATGTCTGTCATTTCCACCAGTACTGGCGGTGACGAATGTTTTACATCGGACATAGAAGTGATGGATGATGGTATGCAGGTACCTAATTATTTACTTTTCACACTCGGACCAAGCTGTCTAACATAGCTAAGCTAATAAACTTATGTTACATTAGAGGCCGGAATTGATCAGCTGATTTTTTGGGGTTTGATTCCAAATTGTCCACCCAACTTAACGTAGCACAGATCTAATATTCACACTTCGGACAACTCCCCTCATGAATAATCATAAAGAATCAAAGTCATATCGACTACACTCAAGCCAAATTATGCTAAAAAAGAGCCTTTGCCGACAGAGTGGTGATTATGATTAAACTACGTTTTCGATAGCGCGTATTAAGGTTGATCTAAAAACCATTTTCCATTCTAAAAATGACAGATCTACCTGTAGTTATACAAACTACATAATCTATAATAATAATTGTCTAGAAGAGATCGCCCTTTAGCCATAAGAATGCCTTTTGTTCTTCCTCTGTCTCCTTGTATCTTTGTTTTTCTTTTTACCTATCTACTATCGACAAAACCTAATATAATTTTTTAGGAAAAAGGAGCCCGGGGCTCCGTAGAAACGATATAGTGTCATGAAAAGAAATGATAGGATATTAGTAAAAAATGTTCGGTTCTGACGCTTATATGTTATATGTTAGTGGAGAACTCCTGGATCGGTAAAATCTTATTTTCATTTTTTCCAGATTCACCATCAAAATGTCAAAAAAGAGTTTAGACCGTGCTATAATATCTATGGGCCTCATCGGTATTCTGATATCCACGTATGCCCTATACGTGGAAATGGCCACCGAAGCGGACCCCGAATACAGGGCTTACTGCGACTTGGCTGCAAAAGCGAGCTGCTCCAGCGTGCTCACTTCTGAGTAAGTGAATCTATGTCAATTAGTTAAACTAAACTATCATCATTCTCATCGGCAACTTACATAGGTAACTAAACTACTTACCTACGCTACGGGACAATGCTGGGCACATGCCTCGTCTCGTGGACGTCAGGGGATGACCAGTAGTCCCTACGCTCCAGCCTATAATTTTACCTACCTAGGTAAGAATAAAAGGTTCTATTTTTTTTACAATAATAATAACAATATACGTCTATTTGCAAGAATACTTATTTCTAGTTACAGGATGTTATTGTGAATTATGGTACAATTCTATCGTAATTACATGACTTGTGAATCGTAATATAATATTATAATAATTTGTATTAAGTGTATGCATTAATTAAATTAAATTTCAATATAAATTAATTTAATAATTATTACATTTAAAATGTCCCTGCTGATTATTACGTATATTGTATAAATTCATTAACGCTATAAAATATTTTTTTTAATAGATAATTTTAAATGCCTCCTAAAATCGGTAGATATCATATTTATAAGATTATCGTAAGCTGTAATATAAAACTATACACATATTATAAGCATTTTAGGTGATGATCGACATCGAGGCTGATGGATTAGTTTTTGATATTGTGCTCTAGGGTTTATTGTGTAGACTTCGATCTCAATTTGAATAAATTAAGGCGGTCTTTTACGAGTAGGTAAGCAAAATTTCCGAATATATATAGAATAGTCGTAGTTGTAGCGTTGCTAGTTTAGTTGCACAATGACGAACTCTGTTACGGTATAACTGTCTATCTAGTTACACTTATTATATTTATAGCTTTTTTAAAAATGCACGTCGATTAATGTTTTCTGAATATTTAGAAGAGCTAACGGATAGTTTGAAATTGTAGGTATCGAGGTTTTGAGCTAACTAAAGTACAGTACATTCAAATCGTCTAATTATATACGTTTCCTGTTTCCGTTTTCGTATAAGTATTGTAAATCAACAGAGAGATCAATCGCTTCGCATCGATCACTTTTGCATTTATATTAAATAATTATGTGCATGGATAGTTCAGTAAATAAGTCATTTAACACTCCCCAAATTCTTACTTCCATCTTGCGAAGCGTGATTTAAATTCCTCTTTAGAAAGCATTTTTGTCTAGCGAGAAAGCTGTTTCCATAAATAATTTTCCAACTTGTGGATCATCAAACGAGTAAAAGGGGAGATTTTTGAAAGCCCTTTCGATGGAGCATAACTCAATGGATGGGGTGCGCACAATTTTCGTCGCCAATTTACTTTCCCCTTTATGTCTATCATCGCTTATCGTCGATCGTGATTATAATAGGTATCTCAGTCTATTTCCTCACATGTGCGGCGAGATTTAATGGTTGAAAAATTGTTATTAATATTAAGTATCTCTATGGGAAATAAGAAATAATACATATTTGCCAGGTTGAAATAGGGAACGTTACTTATGCTATGTTTTTAGACCTATTTCACCATATCAAAATACAAATAAAAAATACAGAATATAAAGATTAAATACAAAATTCTTCTTTATTTGTGAGTATACTCGTTCTTATTAATTATGTTTTTGTTTTAGTTACTCCAAAGGATTTGGCATAGTGCAAAAAGGATCACTGTTCGAGATTCCTAATTGCATTTATGGAATTGTATTCTATTGTCTAATTATTATTATGAGTAAGTATCTACTTAAATCAATAAAGTCGTAAATAAATTCATTCTTTCACAGGGTTTTGTCATTATTTGGGTAGGTTAGTAAGTACTGTGGTATAATAGCACCTCCACCAAATGTGGTATATAACGTGGTATATATATTAATACTGGGGTATGCTGCACGAGAGGTACGGGTTTAGAGGTACTGGGAGGAGATCGTAGCTAAAATATAACACTGGTAGCACATATGAAACTAGTATATTTCTTACTGTGCTGAAATATACATACAACAATGATCTCTTAAATGATTTACAGTACATGTGTTTCCGATGGTGTCGTGAAGATCAGTCCCTGGAAAACCAATTGTTTCCAGAAGAATGCCAGTTTGACGCATTCTCGAATCATAGTTTAAATTCAATTTGTATACGTTATGATTCTGGACCTACATGGCCAGCCTCATACCGTAACAACCTCTACAGTACACATTAACACGAATCAAGTTTAGAAAACCTATGTCCCTATGCGGTGTCATTCAGTCACCAAAAAAACAAAATGCATATTTTTAAGTAGTTCATTGGTTATAATTATAATATTTAAATACCACAACACTCACTTATCACAACCACCTTTTCTATACTATCTTTCGATGGACGCTATGATTACGTCTTCCGGGTCCGTGAGTGTGTGTCTAGGACGCCGGACCGTGCGGACCCTAATCAGTGATCGCCGAGTTACGATAGAGGGGGGAGGGATGGAAACGTAGACGACAGCCTACCTAACGGATTCTTATGATGGGGGCGTTGTCAAAATAACGTCTGGAAGTCTGCTTAAAGAAACCATACATGGTGCTAATCCTCAAATCGTGGTGCAGACTGAGGTTCGACTGGCATCAGTGAGCACCAGTGGCCCTACGGAGAAAACGATTCTGAATGACCTGAATCGGCTTGAGCGATGTCATATTAGGCACATGTGGCACGTGAGCAAAAGCTACACTTGCATAAGACATCATGGTTGGACGAACACAAGTTTGAGTGCCAGCTTATTTCTAAGTGACATTTTACTAAACTTGTTAATCATCGGCCCAAGCCTTCCTAACACGAACAACGCGCGGTTGCGTACCCTACTGATGTGGCTACGGAAAGTTTTCTGTCGAGTGTCACTACAAGATATTTGACTACGTTGGCCCAGGGGATGGGCCGGTCAAACATCTGGATCGAAGCTACCTGCTTTTCCGTGCTAAGGCGGTCAGACGGGTGGAAGACTACGCAGTACTTTCTTCCGGATTGACTTCGATATGCCAAAGATTAAACCAACGACCTAGGTCCGTGATTGCCTCCTGGAGGTATCGCCGGATAAAAGTGTACTTACAATGAGTCGTAAAGAGTGCGGTATCGTCCGCGAACAACCCCAGTTGCACTTTAGGGTGCCTGGGAATGTCGTTCGTGAATAACGAATAGAGTTGGAGAGATATGAAACATTACACACGTCCGTCTCTATCGTCAGTCCAAAAGCTTGTGTACCGTCGTAAAAAATCCACCGAATACCCGAGTCTCGATTACCTGCTCTTGTGTCTCAATGGTAACTTCACTTGCAAATTCTATCGACAGTCGCAATGAGCGCACCGCATCAACAGCGGTCGTGACCATTTCCTGAGAAAAGTATTGCGAAAGCCTTCGCTGAGCGCAAAGTAAGCACTTTACGCTTATTTGGTAGTTCACGAGCGGGTAACTGTTAACTTAATGGGCCACTTCGTATATACGTAACGCCTGGGAAGTGAGAATAAGGAGTTATATTTGCGAATAATGATTTATTGACATTGCGGTCGGCTTTTATAGATAGTTGCTTTAATACTTGTGAAGAGAACTAATATTTGATAGTGTATCGTACAGTCGCTATTACTTTACGACTAGACCGCCACTCCAATGTGCTTTAAAATATAAGAACATGCACTCTAACACCTTGGCAACAGAGTCTTGTTGAGATAGCTATTTACTTATTTGTGAACTTGAATAGCCTCAAGATATCATGCGAAAAAAACCGTGCAATATTGTCGCGTGTGACTGTTGTCTACCTTTGAATTCCTTTGAATTGGAGTAATCGAAACTCATAATTTGACCCTCGTCAAACACGAGAAATACAGATAGTATGCGGCGTTCTGGTTTGTGTGAGTGTATGTAAGGATATAGTACAGTGTGTGGAGTAAAAGTGTGGTAGAATGTGTAGGAGAGGGGAAAAGGCTGGGCTATGTGGTACCAGTACCTAATCTGAATACTGGTACCAAATGTCTAGCCCCCAAATCGCGCCCTTCTAAGTGTAACTTAAGGCACCCATTTAAAGACGCACCAAAAAATCTTCCTTTTGTAGGTATATTACCAATTGTAATAAAAATACTGAATGCATAGCAAAATAATTTCATCAAAATATTATCGTATATTATTGCGATGCAACGACGCTATTTATTTAGAATTAAAGCTTTACTTAAAAACGCATATCTAATAAATTACCTAGTAGCGACAAAAACCTAACATCATCATTCTTTCAGGAATAGGATAGGAGCCCGGGGCTCCGTTGACTCGAAACTGTCTAATTTCATATAAAAGAAAGATTAGGACAGAAATAATACCCTATGCATTAGTAAAACAAATCGGCTCTTGGCGCTTCGACGGCCGCTTCGAAGCTCGCTCGGCTCGCGCGCTGTACGGTCGCAGTTCTTCCGAACACTCGCTTCGCACGTCGCGTCGTCGTACCTACTTATTGTGTAGAAGAACTACATACCTAATTTTAAGTTTTTAACTCACCATTTAAGACGTATATCATACATTTGAAGTGAAATCAGTATTTTAAATATAAAAGTTATAAAACTCCCGTGAGGCTCAGACATATTGCAATACTTATAATAAACGGGTCACTCACTAGCTTGACGCGCGGCCTTCGCGCCTGGCTCTCATGACTAAGGCCCACGTATTGTTCAGAGTGATCCGTTTATTATATTACAGTATGCAATCAGTATATTTGATATGAAAATATTTATGTATATTTTCAAATTATAGCTAATACTAGTTTTGCTAAGCATTTGGTTTTTTCGCAGTAAAATAATTTATTTAATATAAAAACTGTTTAATTACGTTTTTTGATGTGCAGTTAAATATATCCCGTAACTTAATATGCAAGGCTGCAAATGTGTTATTTGGCGTGAGAGTGCTTGTAATGAAATCTGAGCCGGTGGAGGATTTCAAGGAATCGAATGCAAAAATATCTTTGATGCCGAGCGAAATACATGGTTAGGTATATGTCAGTCTATGGAAATACTAAGTGGTGATCTCATCACCGCGTAGAAAATAAAAACAACCAATTATTTTGTATATTACCAACTACATATAATGCTGCATTCACTAGTTATTAAACTAAGTACTTTTTTTGTTTCAGCAACTTACGACAACCTGACGGTGGTGCGACTTCAGCTTTTAACAGCAGTGATGTCAATAATCTCTTGCATTTATTTAGCTTACCTTCTATTAATTGTCCTACGAGATTTCTGCATTGTATGTGTGTCGACGTATTTAGTAAACGGTGGCTTAGCTGTATTAATTTACCAGAAAATGAAATACTTAATGAAAAAATGTCGATAAACATCCTTTGGATAACTCAGAGTAAAATATGGACATGAAAATAATGGTCGGAATACAAAAACGAATAAAATGGTAGAAATCATTCGAACTTTATTTTTGTTCTTAGCGCCATCTACCAGTGAATAGCAGTACCACAGAAGAGCGTGGAAAAAATTGGTTTAACGATCAAAGATGGCGCTATATAATCATTGATTAACGCGCCATCTATTACTTTTGCTTTACATCTCTAAGTACCAAGAGTAACTAAATTGCTCCACAGTGACATCTATTGGTAAGTAGCATAACATTTCGTAATTCGGGTATGTTAAAATTAGAACTAACAGGTTATTTTATTTTAAAATCATACAAACAAGACTTAAGTATCTTGTCGCTAGTCGGATGCGATTGGTGAATATTTTTATTTGCATCGTTTAAGTACATATTTTACACACCTGGAAAAGTTCGATACCTATGCTGCGTTGACGTAATATATAGAAATAATTAATAATAAAACAGCAAAAATCATTATCATTCAGATATATAGGTAAAATGGCGACAGTATTGTAGACACCACAGTATTTATACTTTAAGCATAGGTATCGAACATTTCTACGTCAAATATGTAAACTAAGCAAATAAAAATATTCATCAGTGGCATCTAATATTAGTGCTAGCTTTAGCTAACATTAGTGAGCGAATGCAGCAGCAAAATGATGACAGCTACATTCGCCTTTAGTACTTACCGTCGCGATCCTTACAGACAAGGAATTTCCAGGTTTCAATTTCCCCTAATAGGAATTTACCATGTCTAAATTGTATGTTTCCCCTAGTTCAATCCTAGTCCTGAGTTTAATTAGTGTCGGTACCTACTTTCCAAGTAAGTGCACATCTAAATAATTACATTAGGTACAAATCCAATTTGGTCCGTCATTCATCCAAGGAAATGTGGCTAATTTTTGTCTCATTTATTGTTGCGGTTGATATAAAGTTGAGAACGCAATCTTTACATCTGCTGTCAGCACTCTTAGTAAGACGAATGGCGCACTGCGATGTGATTTGAGGTGATGATCTCGTGTTTAAATGTTTTTCCATCTTTTTGATGAATGAATGGAGCGTGACGAAAGACTGATAACCAGGCCTTATCTGATCCTGGTTGACAATGACAGTACGGTCTGTCCGATGTTATAGTACGCAGATAGGAATATGGATGCTTGGGACTCTCCCTTTTTAGGGTTCCGTACCCAAAAGGGGACATTGTTGTCCGTCCGTGCGTCTGCCACCAGGCTGTATCTCCTGAACCGTGATAGTTAGACAGTTGAAATGTTCACAGATGATGTATTTCTGTTGCCGCTATAAGAAAAAATACTCAAAAACAGAACAAAATAAATATTTACGGAGGCTCCCATGCAACAAACGTGTTTTTTTTTACTTTTTAAAGATAATGGTACGGAACCCTTCGTGCGCGAGCCCGACTCGCACTTGGCTGGTTTTTTGATTTATGGATTCGTTGTTTTCGAGCGTGCGTTAGTTTGATACAAATGTCGATAATGACAGCGGCGGCGATTGAAGGAAGTAAGACCTTAAAGTTTTCATACAGTAAAGTATTTTTATAGTGCATACCTACTCGATGCTGGAAATCTTAAGTTAGGTATATATACTTCCTTCCTTCGTTAGCACGAAGCCCAAAGATTTACGTTAAAATAAAAATGTTGTGCTGTATGATATTTGAATCGGTAATACCAGTCCATGTATTCGATTAAATTAGGTACAATCTGATAGGTAATGAAATTAAAATCATACAGTTCTGAGAAAACACTCATGTAGTTCTTTAATTATAAGAGTAACTACCTGCTCGAATCAGATACCTAATTCCAAAATATCTATTGACTATTCCGGTGTTTAGAAATCAAACATCATCACAGATCATTTGAATTTAAAAGTGACTTGGATGGAATGGCACCTTGCGAAGCCCACACGGAAAATATTCGCATATAATATATCCTTCGCTGCTTAAGCACATTTTACCAACATACTAAGGTTATTCTTTGTTAGCATAAATGCGGCATTTAGGCTCTTCTTGCTGTGTCAGGGTGGCATATGGCGGTGTAACGACCTTCCTTATCTTCTTGCCAATTTGTCTCGTCGCAAACGCATCAGATACTGTGACAAGACGAATACAGCTAGCCTTAGCATTATAGGCACTTTAGGTATATGTGAAGTGCCCATGGCTATGGCTAACCGTATTCGGGACTATAACGATTAAACTTTTTCAATTGTAAATTCATAGATGCACTGGAAAAGTTATGGGGGGGGGTTATAATTAAGTCTTGAAGGTTAAACTTGCTTAAGCAGCATTTCATATTACTTATGTACAAGTGAAAAGTTCAGCAACGTTGCGCCCGCGTCGGTATTCACCTAAATAGAGACATATGACGTTGCTTCGTAATTTTCATGTAAGTATAAGCGTGTTTTTGTTTCCACGCTCGCCTGCACGCGCATCCATTAAGCACAGCCTTAGCCACGGTAGTAGGTATGAGTTTCACAACAAGAACCCAATTAATCTACAAGAAGATTTACAACCAATCTTTCAATACTCAATGAAAAATACGTGTGACTTCACTTTCGACCGTAAACTTGACAGTGTGGGAGCGGATAACGCTAACACAATGCATTGACTTGGCGACATCGAGGACAACTTGGTGATCTCACGTTGTTAATTATGCAACCTGTGACATCATGTATAAATTAGCATGACTTGTATCTAAAACTACAATTTTTATCAATCCTGGAATGACTCACAACAGCTTCTAATTAAATGGATGGAGATTATTATACTGTGAATCCAAAATAACACAAATGTGTCACGTTGCGGTAACCCGCCAACCAAAATTATACATTTCGGAAATACTGTCTGAATATCCTTTAAGTATTGAGCTGATCAAAGTAACGCATATAAATATTTCTGCAGATTAGTCATATAAGTAGTTAAGCAAATCTGAATTGAATTAGGAGTTCCTCTAACAATCTGCTGATCAGATTTCAGCTACATATAAGAGATGATTGTATATGAGAACATACATTTTCCAATCACTCCTTAATAGTTATAAACAACAATCAAAAAATAGATAAGATTTAAGATTACTTTCCCTTCTTGAAATGAATATGCTACGCCCTTGCCTAGTACCTAAGTAAGAAAATTGCAATGCCCTAACGGGGTATCATGTACCGGCTAACCAAAATCACTAACATACCAATGTAATGAACAAGATTGAAATAAAAATATATAAATATGAATAAAAATAAACAGGTTGCTTTGTTCAATGTCAACTAATTTACGTTAGCAAAGCAGTATATAATATTTATATCATTTCATATAGAATTCAGTACTGATACTTTTGAAAGAAATAAAAATAAAATTCATATATATTAACTGCCTTTTTTGTTCTTCCGTCATATCTGCAAGAAGCCAAGGCTTGCGCGGAATGCCACTCATACTCATCTTGATAATTTTCATATGAGAATTGCGTACCTTGAAACATGTTCCTCGTCCGTAGTCCGTGCCTAACATGGTATTATTTACATTTATAGGCGTAATTCTTTCCGAGGAACTATAAAGGTTCGTTTTTATAAGGTGTTTGAAGTCGTAGTCCTTTAAACGACCGCCAGAGATATTAACGAAGCATTATACTGCTCTAACTGGTTATGGATAGATTACGTTGATCAGTTTCTTATTCAAATCATGTGTTAGTCAACAATGTAATTATTTTCTGTGCTATAAACCCGAGTCCAATCCGGTGTATATTCTCCCGACGACCGCTTTAGCCTAGTTGGTAGTGACACCAGGGATCGGATACAGGTATTTTCTCCATAGAAAAATACCGGTATTATTACGGTCACCGGTTCATTATTTCGTTTTTAATGGGACAATCTAATAATACGACGTTGTTACCTAAATACATGATTCAGCCCTACGTAAAGAGCAAAAAATAATCCAAAATATTGGGCGAATTCAGGGTTTTTTAAAAATACCGGTATCGGTCCCTGTGACACTGCCTACTTACGAAGCTGGAGGTCCCGGTTTCGAATCCCGGTCAAGGCACTAATTTGTGTGATGAACATGAATATTTATTCCTGAGTCTTGGATCTTTTCTGTGTATTTATATAAGTATCTATTTCTCTATATAAGTCTGTACATATATCGTCGCCTAGAACCCATAGTACAAGTTTTTCTAAGTTTGGGCCTGGGTTGATTTGTGTAAGATTGTCTACAAATATTTATTTTATTTAGATATAAATTTATTCGTTCTAGGGGAAGTACTCATAAAATACCCTAATAATAGGCTTATCCATTAACTTTTCGTCAGCCCATCTCATCCTTAAGAGAAGACTTGTGCCAGCAGTGGACTGTATAATGTCATGGGATAGATTACATGAAGGTAAACTAGTTCCTTTTTCACATATTATAAATTACGAATCTTATGTATTTTCTGGTGTACATTAAAAAATATTTGTATTGTATTGTATTTATGAACTGTAGCAGCTTTAAAAAGCAAAGCAATTTTTTTAAATTTAGTGTACACTCGTATGTCGTGCGGTTAAAGACGATTTCTGGACACAAATGGAATCTTATTCTCTCTCTCTCTCTCTCTCTGTCTCTCTCTCATGTTCACATTAGTTAATCCCGTCTCGAGTCTCAGCTATTTGCTACAGAATATCTTTGTACCTAGAATCTCATAATTGTATACCTATAATCACGGGTAATAGATACATCATGTTTAGTGTGGTTAATGGTTATGCCTGTGCGTTCCGCCATAACATATATTATTCAAGCTATCATGATTATTCACTCGAACAATATATCCTGACTACCAATTTCCAAAAGTGTGTTTACGTTCATTTAATTTGCTAAACGCTTCTAATGTTAGCGCCGCATATGGTAGATAGTAGCTTAATCAGGTGGCATGAGTCATGACATTTAGCACGATGTTGGGCCGGACTGGTTCCTAGGACTATAGTGAGATTGCTATTTTTTGTCTTGACAGAAAAAATTACATATTTTATGTAGGTCCACCATCCAAAATCACCATTCAGGTTTGGATCCAGTTTCGGAGCCAAACGATCTAATAGAAACTTGACATAAAGTATGTAAGTGTCAATAACTGTTTGGAAAGCGATCAATGGGTAAGTACTAATGTGTTGAGCTTTCGGGCATCCTATAATTCCATGATTATGAGATGTCCAACCCAAGAAATGTATATTTATTCATTTCTTCCATTTTTAATATGGATATTTTTGTTTCTGTAATCACAACAGGTAAATGTTTTTTAGGTAGGTAAGGTAAACGCCACTGAGACCGACACTGACCCAATACATGACACTTTCAATTTTATGTCATGATGACAGTGGTGATTAATAAGTGTCATCTATTGGGCACTAAGGTGTTGAGCACCGGGCCATTCTGAAACGAGCATTCTTAAGAATACGTCGCACCTATTACCTACCTTATTCATTTCATATTTGACATGAAATGAAGCTTGATTTCAACGTCTTCCTCGCGTCAGACTATCGTCGAGCGCTCGTACGAAACACATTGAAGTTCAATTGGAATGCTAATTGTGTCTTTGACCAACATTACTGATTTAAGTGCGGCCCTGGCAACAGTAGTTTTTTAGCGTCCGTTCTAACATTTTGCCAAATTCGCGCATGCCCACGCGCTGACGCTGCGCCTACGCCGCGTTTTGGTGGCACGACACGCGCCATTGACCTTTAACGTCTAGATGTGTTCTAAACATGGGCGATAGCGATTTAATATGGGCATACATGGCTGCGTTATGCTCCCGGCTTACTTACATATGTCCCGCGTTTCTTGTCGTGTGACACGTGGAAATCTCATGGGTTACGCGATGTTGCCTATCATGTTTAACGAAGTAGCGCGACTTTTAATGACGTCTTTGGAGATACAAGTGCGAGATCACCGCAGAAATAAAAAAAAATGGACACTGGGCAAGATTACAGAAGTGATTGTACCCGGGGTGACCTACGAGGTTGAGGTGGCTGGCCAGAGGTGGAAACGGCATACCAATCAGCTACTAAAGTGTAGTCAACTGTTAGATTAGTTTCATTTTAGTATTATTTACTTTAGCTAAGCGGGGAAGAGTGTAGTAATAACCTGCTTAGAATTGTTTGTGGTTTTTCATGTAGAAGTGTTTGACGTTGGGTTAAATAAAGATGTCACTTGCAAATAATTTGTCGTATTAATTAATTACGAAGCAAATCTACATATATAACAAATCTGGCCTCTCAGTGAATACGTAACCCGGCTTAATTTAATAACCGCTATAAAACCTGGCCTATCAGTAATTTTTATGATTTAGACGGAGACCCATTGTCGCATTAACATGAGTCAATCGCACAGTCAGTGTATTTTAAGCTGCTGTTAAAAAGAAAAACAATAATACGGCTAAAAGCTTATTCACTTATGACTTGAACGGAGGCGTAACTTAACTTGAGAGCTGCCAGTCTTCTATTATTAAAGTTTCGGAACAACAATACTTCAATGGCACTCGTCATGTAACAATATCTCTGTTATATTTTTTTATGTACATACATATATTGGTAAGCGTGGGTTGTAATGAGATCACTGTTAGTTGTTTGTCTTTCAATCAATATGCGCCGCCAGCTCTAAGTCTCGTATTTTTTGCACAGTAAGCGGACATTTTAGTACAGTAAAAGAAAGTGATCTACCAATTTTAAATCTTAACTTACAAATAACAGAGTCGAAAAGTTTTAGACCAATTTCTTGCCTAACTATACATAAATGAAATGAAATTATTTATTTATTGCAATTGTTACAAGTCATATATCATAAAATTTATTTATTAATAATATATATACATATATTAATTATTTATAAGCTATAAAATATAATTAAAGCAATTAATTAAATATTAGCATAACATCAACAATTACATGTAGAAATAACAAATGTCAATTTAAGGAAATAATGTAACAGTAATTTACTTAGGAACAGTTTATGAATGTTTTGACCTGAGAATCAAATCATGTGGCTGAACTCCATTGCTTCTCTTTGTGTACTATGTACTTGTAGTTGATAATGTGTGTTCCTAGTTTTGGTATATTTTCCGTAAGTGTGAGTTTATTCCGGCCTTGACGATGCCCAACTATGGCCACCAACGCAACCTACAGGTGCCTTCATGAAGGTTAGCAGCTTGCTAATCAGGCATTGGTTCCCGGCATTGTAATTTACCTTTAGTAGTATTCCTGAAAAAAGGGGAGTCTTAGGTTTAATAAAGACCCTTGCACTTTGCAAAGTGCCGACTTCAATGTAATTGTAATCGGTTGTTATAACGGATGACAATAATTTTGAGACGTGAAACAATAAATCTATAACCACGAATATCGAAACACGGAATTCTGATGTCTACGTCCCTATCGTATTTATAATATTCGAGTGAGAGGGCCGAATTTTCAGATAGCCGAACTTCGAATTTAGATTTCAGTATTAGCGCCGTTGGTATATTTGGTTCGGATTGGTTAAGAACAAAAGCACCTGCATAAAAACGGGTAAACAGAGAATTTCTTACATAACACCTAATTATTATTTAACAAGTTCACTCACTAGATAATACAGATATCTATCTCTTATCAACTACGAATTACCCAATACATGTTACACTTGACTACACATAAATGGCAACCCTAACAGATTGATATTTTAGCGCTGTAGGTCGAAGTAGGTCGGCATTATGTAGCGAGTTTCGGTTATCAGCTGTAGGTGCCTCTAGGCGTTTATTTACTGCGTCTAGTTATTTGAAACGTTGCATTCTAATATACACAGGTGGTGAAATTATAATCTGTTGTCGTCGTAAGGGATGCCTCGATTCGGTCAATCACGCCCCCCATGAAAGAGGCCCGCTCATGTCTTTCGCGCACAGCAAAAACGGGATGCAACACTCTTCGGGAATGGCTTTTTTAGACAAATCTCGATAAATATCTAACTGTGTGCAGTTTTATTAAATTTCCTCTTGAAAGAGTTTATATGAGGTACAAAGCCATCATTTTAATTTAATTATGTAGTTTTATAATGCAGTGTTTTAGTAGGCTGAGTAAAAAAAGGAAAATAAAGACAACTTTGGTTTTTTTTTCTATGGAGAAAATTTTAATCATGTTTCAGCTATTGTCAGAAACACAGTTATATAGTCAAGAATCATATATCTGATAATTAATACTTATTGTTTCCTAGTCTGCGCAGAATAGCGTTTCAAAGAACGCGATATTTCTCGTTGCACGGCCTTCAATTGAGATACTATAGGCCTACCGCTTAATTGAGACGAAGCGGAGGATAGTGGGAGGCACGAACTCGTTCTCGCTCTCTAAGGCTCTATAATGAGTTGGAGAACGTTAGATTTTTTTATAAAACAAAAACCTTATTCACTACTTATGTCAAAACAAAAATGAAAATAAGGCTGTATTTGACATAACAATTACTACTACTTCTAAACTACAAGAGATATTTACATGGTTCTTTGGAATAAATAAAGGTAATTCATATATGTCTGAAACCTCAACGTTTTTATTAGATATTTTTATTGTAATAGTCATATGCAAAATAATTAACTTAAGTATGACATTATTTATAAATATTTCAAACACAATGTGTATGTTCATGAATAAAGAATTGAATTGGATTGTTCGAAATTCTGATACATAATTCGTTTTGAAAATATGCACTTTTATTTTTATTTCGCAAGTTGGTCCATGCGCGAGCGAATAGCAGCTACCACTAGCGAGCCAGCAAGACAAAAATTTGGGACGTCTCTCCTCTTATCCCTGTTTCGTTACAGGGCCGTCTCAGTTAAATCAACCCACCACCTAAAACAACCTACCGGTTTCTATGAATAGCAGCAAACTATACCGTGACTTTATTTATGAACGTACCGACTTACCCCCTTATTCGCTAAAATGTGTTTTGTCTCATTGTCACAAACATAATTGTCAAAATGACAGATAAATACAAACAAATTAATTTAACAAGAACACGATAGATTTTATGAATGATTATGTATAATAGGGGTTACTAGATAATTATAACAACTTTTAATCCCATAACGAACAGAGCGCACCTGGAGCTGAAGCATCGAAACTTATTCACCACCAGCAATGATTATAGAGTATGGTCTTTGCCCTTAGAAATAACACTGTATACCTATAGAGCAACTAGATAGTAATACATTATTGGTAAAAATTGTTTCTGACCAAAAATTGTGGCGTAATAACCATACTGCCGAATCAATGAGTAAGTACATCAACAATTCCATTAATTTAGTAACACCTGATTGAATAGCTACATGCGTGTAATCAATTCATTAGATTGATGAATAGTTTGCTGTTAAAACTCCATAACAAATGTTATTGAATAATAAACTGGTGTGCACTAATTACAGCATAACGCTAATTTATTTATGCATAACACAAACGGACTTGCAAAATAGATAACCAAGCAATTGATGAAAAGGAATTTGTTTTCAAATCTTTCCAAAATCATGACGTACTAATCATAACACGAAAACAGTTTTGGATGTGTGAGAGGAAGAGGTGTAGAATAAAAAAGACTACCTTTTTCTGACTCCTATGTTAAAAATTCGATCTCAATTCAATAGCACCTTTACCGACCCACTTTTAAGTAAAGGCCACTTCATGGGGTACGTATTAAAATATCGAAAATTTAAAGATCGGAGTCCAAAATATCGAAAATCAAAATAACAAGTGGTCGCAGGATCTAAAATCAAAATGCCGAAACTATATCTTAACAAACGCTTAAAATAGCATAGAACATAATTTATAAAATCAAAACATCGAAAAAGAAACACCGAAATGTCATAAGGTCGATGTTTATAATATCGAAATTATTTATAACCGACTAGCTTAAGATCGATTGTCTAAATATCGAACGTAAGAATATCGATATGATAAATATAGAAAGTCAAGAATGTTCATTGAATAATAATTTTACGGGAAAATGGCTCGCGCGCTGTAGGGTTGTGGTCGTGGTTCTACCTAACTACTCCTCGCTTCGCTCGTCGTCGTACCTTCACCGACCCGAGCCGAGTGAGCGAAGCGAGCGTGCCGCGGTAGCGGCCGGCGAAGCGCCAGAACCGACCATTTTCCCGTAAAATTGTTATTCAATTAACATTCTTTTCATTTCAATATTTTACAAAGGTAAAAAAATGGTCGATTCTAGCGCTTCGATTAATTCGAATTATTTGTTCGTCATTTTGCTTTTCGATATTTTAGACCTCGCTATATTGACGATCGATGTATTGTGATACGAAATTTAAACACGTCGCTTACATAATTATCGTTTTTAGTACTTTCGATATTTTAATCGTTGGACATTTTAATTGTAGACGTCGATATAATAATAGTAGACATTTTGATCATTCGCAATTTCCGATATTCTGAACTTCGATTACTCAATTGTCGATCTTTTAATTTTCAACATTTAAATACGTACCCACTTCATGTCCATCCCCATTTGCTCGGTTCTGTGCTAATATTAATCTTAAACGATTTCGCCGCAGAAAACTGACAAATATTACTTGCCCAACGGGCTCGTGGTCTGACACAGACTTTTTTGAACCTGACTGTGGCTTTATAGGCCGGGCCCAATAAAGCGATAGGAGTGCGCGGTTGGAGAGTGGCATGGGGGAAATCCAGGGGAAATCTCCGACACGACCGTTTAAGCACTGGAATACTCTAAGAGTTAGCGCTCAAGTGAGATTGATTGAGTGGCTTCAACCAAATCTGAGGTGTGAGTGTGACATAGACCTATGGCCTTTTTTTTGCTATACCTAACCTATGGACTAACATTGGCCAGCTATATGTGACGATTCTGCTGTATCATCTAGCCATGTGTCATGTCCTTCTACATTTCATTTATCGGGCTTACCTATATTTTCTCTCTCAAAGAACTTCTAGTCCATATGTTCTGGCGTTCGTTGTAAAACGGGTAAAACCTCATCACCATGCACGGTGCTTATCATTATTCACAATATTCAATGATTACGTACGCGAACCAGTGCTAATGTTCGTATTCAAATGATGTAATGGAACGTTTCGGTGCAAGGTAAGAATCATATGCTTGGTTAATTAAATAAACAGTGCAAAAAGCTTTGAGTATTTACATTTTAAATACATACCAATTTCTATGGTTACAGAATTCACAATATCGCTCATGCAGCTACAGTATTATTTATTTATTTAAACTTTATTGCACAAATACACAAATTGTACAAATGGCGGGCTTAATGCCAAATGGCATTCTCTACCAGCCAACCATTGGGCTAAACAGATATTTTATTACGATTCTTCTAATATATAATTAATTTCGCAGTAAAGTTAGATACTTAAAATAAGAAGGACGTATAAGAATAAAGGTACTACCTGTATTCGTAGTTATGTAGTTAGTTCAAGGCATACCTATTGTTGCTGAATTTGTCCTAATACAGTAATTGACCTTCATCGCAATAAAAGCAAGACAATTGCAAGGCTAAGCTCCCTTATGTACATTATGTAAATTGCTGATACAAAGCAAAAGGAAAAGAAATGTTGCAAGTGAATTCGACTACGCCTCAGGTATAGAAAAATTAGGGATATAGTTCGGATAAATTGCATAGCGGAAGATAATCCAGCTCAAATTTTTGCTTACCGATATCAGTTTAGTTCAACGGGGAGGATCGTGCATATGTATTATGCCCAACACAACTAAATAAAATAAATAAATGTGTTCCTTCTGCTGTCAACACAGTGCATTCTCAAATCTTATAAAGGGTCGGTAACGCGCACGTGACACCTTTGGAGTTGTGAGGCTGCGGTGGCCGCTTACCATCAGGTGGACCTTACGCTTGTTGCCACCGGCGTTGTATAAAAAAAAACACCCAGAAAAAGTTCCGGAGTTATTGCTTCACTTTCATTTCATTCTGATGTAGAAAAACAGAAATATCTCTGGCTTATCACTATGTCATCCTGTGAACGACCAATTATTTGAATCGTGACTCGGGTCCCAATTTTGATACTATATTTAACTTAGTATACATTGCTAAGAGATAGTAGTGACGACTTAAAACAATGTAATGTAACGTTTACATTAGCGTTACGAAGTGGTTTGACGCAGGTGCGTTACAAAAGACCGCACTTGCCCGCAGGCTGCACTATCGACGAAGCATCTAGTATTGGGTTTGTTTAGTTTCAACTCAACAACCAATAAAGTAACAAAGCATTAACTACTGCATTCATCAAATAAAATGATTTAAACATTTATTTGATGAGTAGTAATCGCGGAAACATAAGACAATACTACTGCATTATTGAGAAACCATCTCACAGGCGTTGCAAAAAGAACGCACTTGCCTGCGGGCTCTATCTATAGACAGAGCATCTAAGAGTGGTTGAATTTAAACTTCCGTGAGTCAAGTTAAAACCTTCGTGTGTCATGTGTGTGTTGTTTCGTGTGTCAATTAATACGTGAGTTTTAACCGTTTAGTAAAATGTGGTGTGATGATCAGAGCCGAACGAACCCATTCCTAGATAAGGAATGTGTTTGATCAGCTTCTGATCATCACCAAGATCAGCCGCAAGTAGTATGCTGCTGGACGTAGGCATCACAACCAATGATGTCCGGCCTTCCTTCAGATAAGCAGACAACGTAAATTTATTCGTTAATAAATGTATTCGATAATTAACTATAGTTTATCAAGCTATGGCAGAACATATAAGACATATCTACAAAAACTATATGATATTCAACTAAAACTCCTCAAAGTCATAGTGCCAAATAAGGTCAAATGTAAATTTAAAAATAATTATGACCAACTTTTTGAGTATTGCAAAGTTATGAACATATTCGACAAGGTTAGCGGAATTATAATAAAAGAGCAATTTGATCAAATATACCACCTACAGAAAACAGAGATACCGAAAAAGTTACGCCAACTCAAATATTTACCACTTTACTTAATACCTAATACGAATAATGTATATGGCAAAAGAACTTGTAGGTATATTCTGCCAGACATATTAAACAAACTTCCCAAGAATCTTGTAAAAGTACTAGAAACAAAAAACCCTCTCAGACTATTAAAATATTAAAGGAATATTTTACAAAGGGGAAATATGCTGGGGAATATACTTGCAAACTATGCACAAACAACCGTAGTTAATAGCAGTGTTTATAAATAGGTACGTACCAACAGTGTAAAATATAACTTTAGATTACAAAGAGAGCGGAGTGACCGCGCACATAATCTCAAATATTAGAGATTTCGCAACAAAAGAAGAAAATCTTATATGTACTTTTTTATGCAATAAATAGTTCTAAATTTTACTTTTTTTTTTATTGTTGACGTTTCCTACTCCAGAAGTATCACAGATCACTAAATTCCCAAAAACAAAGTAATTAAAAAAAAAACTCGAATTCAAATAAAAAGCTTAGAGTTGGGAAGAGCCCAGCCGAACACCTCTCTGTGTGGTAATCGTATACCAGTTGATTACAAGCGGTAGGAACAAGTCGACCTAATCGGCAGACGAATTATATCCCAAGTTATTGCTCAAATCTTACCCAACGGTCCTTGCTGCACTTAATCGATCAACTAAATTTCAATCCTTAGACGCCACAGACAAAGGGCCCCGGCCGAGCTTATCCCTCCTGCGGTAGTGCTACTCTCGAAAATGCGAGGAAATTTGAGAAAGATAAGGAAAATCAAAATAGAATGCCATGGATCCACAAAATAACACTTTTATAAATCATTATGTAACTCTATTACAATAAGCCACTATGAGTATTTCAAAATGGTATATATAAAAAAGAGAAATAAGTATACGATCTCATCTTGTGTATTCTTTATAAACATAATAAAAATAAAATAAAAAACAATTCTTAAACCAGAGTGGCGGGCAAAAGACTCGCTGATACGCAATCGTTAAATTTGCACCTAAATATCGTAAATGTATTATGTTAATGAAGTTTTACCGGCAATAAAGGGTTGCAGGTAATACAAAATCGAAACGACAGTGACATCACTATACTTAACTACGACTTTGCATTTGTTGCCTCTCGAATACTGCCAAGCAGTCTTTTAAATATCTTATGCGTTTCAGTGTTTATATTGGTGTATTAATGTGTGTGATCAGGGAATGGGGATTTTACTGTATATCGCGATAAGATGGAATTAGTGACCCTTGGCGAGACGCAAAAAGGTAGCTTGTCGCACCTTATCGTTAGATGCACTAAGGTTTCTCAGATAACGACGCATTATTTACGCTTTATAATACAACGTCAGTATCATGTATTAGCTGTTACCAGTGGCTTCGCCTGCTTCAAATTTTGTAAAACTCATGCCCATAAAAGCTTCCACTCCCCATTTCAATTAGGGGTGATTTTTGGGATAACAAACCTACGCTACGTACTTATCGACTCAATTTCGTGGAATACAAATCATCTCCACACCGAATTTCATTATAATTAGTTCAGAGAAGAGAAAAAGTAACATGTCAGTTACCTTTACTAGCTGTTTGTGCATCTGTCTCTGCGTCTGTTTTTCCCCTTGATAGCCTGTGTCTCCGTATAGGTATACTAACATACTTTTGCATTTATAATATCAGTATGGATTTGCTCTATGTTATCAGCTATAAGTGCAACAGGTGTTTTCTTAAACTTATCTACATTTACACTTACGCTAGGTTTCATTTGTATCTTCACCATTTGTAGAATACATAACAGAACATAAAAAGCATGTTTTATTTTTGAATTAACATTTGTCCCCAGTTACTTTTACTCGTATCGCATGGAAATATCGAAAGCGTTTGAAAGAGGTTTGATGTTAATGGTATAGATAAGATTATTCATATTATGTTCGATGTCATATCTATTTATGTACTGTAAAATTTAGCTTTTCATGTATTAACATAATGTGCTCATTACATTGGAACTTCAAAGAAAATATAAGGTACATACATTTAATATTTCAAAGTTTGAAATCTTCTCTGTACATTAATAATTTGGAAAATTGGTTTCACGCTGATGGTTTACCTACTAACAAAAACTTAGTAAATATTTTGGCACCCTAAAACCTATAGCTGCGCGTGGGTGAAATAGGTACTGAAGCTATTGCTCGAATTTCAGTTAGCATATCCGCAAATACCTAATAACTGATCATTGGTAAACCATGTCTCACCTTAGTTCACGAATTGTCAGTTAACTGCTTATAGTACTACGGTATTTTTCGTATTTCATTTGACATGATATATCAATTGCTTGCTTGCTTTTTGCTAGGTCATGTCCCGTCTTATCTATTTAATTGTCATCCAATCTGAATCAATATTTTGAAACATAACATTGTTAGCTAGTTAGCAAGTTGGTAGCGTGGGACGCATAATTTTTGTCGACTGGCACTCGGCTGTGTTATGCCATCCAGCTGATGTTTATGCAAAATGCACCCACGCCTCATCGGCATGCATCTAGGGCTGGCGTGATAAATAACATCTGTAGCGGCCGGTTCTCCCACTGGACCAATTTTAGGTAGAGTTAAAGCTGCATTACTGGTCAATCTTTTCAAGGACGTTGTATTTAAGCCTAAAAGATGCTGATATGGCTATTGACATACATAATCATTTGTTTGCATAGGTAATCAGGTACATCACGTTAAATCATTGCATCTTGAATTTAATTTAATTTTGCTGGCGAAAGTGATGATATTTTCACAAAAAGTATTTACACGCGTTATGGAAATTGCTTCGTGTATAATTTTCTTGAGTCATTTTGGAGCAAGTCACTTTTTTCACAACCTACGGTGGAAATCTGTTTCCTCTAGATAGGGTCGTCACGTTTGCATGTCATTGTTAGGGGAATTGCACCACGGAGGTGTACGAGATCAGAGTTTAGCCGAGGCGGCAAGAGGGACAGGCCTTAGGTTCTTAGGTTCAACGCATAAGAGCGTCCCTCTCCATTTAAGCTGGCACGTTGATGATGACGAACGCGTCATGCCTGCCATTTGGGATCTCTCTAGCCGAGAGCAGAGGCAATCAACCAATCATACAGCATCGTTTGCGTTTTGAGACGCATGTGAGTCATAGCCCTTAGGTCATGATGCAATGCAACCATCTTGACCAGGGCTAAGCAACAGCTTAATGTGTTTGCTTGTCGGTTTGGTGTCTAGCCAGGAGACTAGTTTCGTTTAGTTATGCTTTGATTGTCAGCGTGTACGAGTAGGGATATAATATTGTCTTACGAGCCAATGTTTGATACCTTAATTCCTATGCATTATGATTGAAAGTGCCAAGTATTGAGCCAGTGCTCATTACTGGGACGTTTGCGTTATCCTACGTAACTCACTCCTACTGCGTGTGTGAAGCCAACACTGGCTATCTGTTTTGTCCATTTTCATATTCAGGAATATTTAAGTTAGGTGTTCGCTTTTCGACTGTCATCTGCCATCGGGTATATTTAAGCTGAAGGTAGTTCACAGATCTAGAACATCGAATACCAGTCAGTAATTAATGGATAACTTATTGGAGTTATGCCAATTTTCAATAATAAGGAGAGATACAGCAAGTTTTTGGGTAAATTATTACAATTTCTACCAACTCATGAATCATTAAAAAAAGGGCTTCCAGATGAAACCAAGTCAGGGTTAAAATAAAATGATACAATTAAGTACAATTTGCTTATAATTATGGAACTAGCCAAACGAGTAAAAATAACTCATAATCTACATAGTTAAGTTCATATGGATATAGCAAATCAGATTAAAACCTTCGGCAACCAAACCTTGTCATAATTTCCTTGTGTGGTTCGCAATTTTAACAACTTTTTAGTAATACATGGAAATAACTATACTACTCTTAAATTAATGCATATACCTACAAATTATAATATATTAATTAGGAAATGAAAGGGGTCGTGTAATATGTCTGAGACTCGCGGGAATTTTATATTGAAAATTAAAATATATTGGCGTCAAACGACCGTTTTTAGGATTTCGTGCCCAAAGGGTGAAACGGGACCCTATTACTGAGATATCGCTGTCCGTCCGTCCGTCCGTCTGTCACCAGGCTGTATCTCGTAAACTGTGATAGCATGGTGATAGTTAGATAGTTGAAATTTTCATAGAAGATGTATTTCTGTTGCCGCTATAACAACAAATACTAAAAAACAGAATAGAATCAATATTTAAGGAGGGTCCCATACAAGAAAATTTTTTTTTTGCCGTTTTTTATAGATAATGGTACGGAACCTTTCGTGCGGGAGTCCGACTCGCACTTGGCCGGTTTTTATTTGTAAGACTGATCATAAATACTAGGATTTATACTCCAGAACAAAAATGTCTGAACTACAATCTTCCTTATTATCTTTAATTCTAAGATCAAGTTAAATGGCGATGATATGTATTGCCTATTTCATTGTGGAATATTCGCAAAACCACATCTAATTTAATTTATATTATCAAAATGGACTTAATTTACAGGGCTTTACGCTCAATTTAGGTCCACCGCAAAATGATACATGAGATATTCGTAATTATTCCACGACTGATATCGCGTTTAAAGGAAAAACGGTTTAAGTGTATTAACGACTAAACCTGTCTCTTACTTTTGTGAGTTGGATGAGCGAGATGTAATCTAGCCATTGCAACGTTCACAACAAAGTCATCAGGAGATGTATCGTGACATGTCGCTGAGTCAGGTCCCTGTTCATTAATAGCAGAACGTTTCCGTGTAATTCATAATGCTATGTTATGGATAGAATACTATGAGTTGACAGTAACGGTGACCAAAGACGTATGCAGGTAGGAGGAAAATTTTTGTGTAGCTAATGTCGCCGACTTTACTTATTTGGTCATATGCTCAATTCTTTGTTTTCGTGCAATACTTCTACAAAGTTTCAATACATTTTGCTCCACTCTATACTAATATTGTAAAGCTGAAGTTCTTGAGTTCGTATGTTGAGATTAATTTCCCAAACTGCTTATCCGATAAAGAAAATGCTTTTAGAACGGGACCTTTCGGATGGGCGTAGTATATATTTCATCCCGCGGCTCCGCTTGAGCTTTACGTAGAACGGACAGCATTATAATATTTCAATAATAATGTTTTTTAATTCATCTTAATTAAACCTTATGAATTTTGATTAACTTCTAATTCCTGTTCATATTCATGACACGTAAATATTTGCTTGACAATCAACAATTCACCAATATTAACACGAAATACATGTTTCAACAAGTTTATGGTAAGGCTATGACGGGAATAAATTATTATTATAGTCCGATTATAGCCGAACAGCTATCCAAAAACAAGACCCGACACATAAATTCGAGTCACGAAACGACATCGTAAAACACGTTGGTAGAAGTGATCCTTGTACTATAAAACGGATAGATAAGAATTATTTCTCATATAAAACATAAGGTTGACCTTAGTCTTCGTCAAAGTCAGTGCACCGATAAAACAAAACTCAACACGGATTCCGATAAGCTCTGTTAATACCAACTGTTTTGACTTGTTGCTTGAATATTATTAACATAGAATATACAATATCATGCTAACCATAATGATGAGGTAGCTAAAAACAAAAAAACAATTACCGAATATGTATTTTCGCGCATCATTTCAGAGCGACAGCAACTATTTGGTATATTCTTATTTTGTTGTGTTTGTAATTGTTAGGATAAGATTTGCATGCCAGAAAATATTTGAAAGCGAGCGACACAGACAACACTAGAAAAACATATATTCTTATGTAACTTTAACATTTTGGTTATAGTCTATTTGAAATACTTATACATAATATCAAAGGATCATTCAGCGTGCTAGAGTTTAAAGTTCAACCTAAGTTAATTGAACCAGGCAAACTTTAACAGTCACACCAACAAACACACACTAATGTAATTGTAAAGTGTCGCGTGGAACGACTTTCTTAAAAATTCCTTGAAAGTGTTTTTCCTATGATCCTAACTGGTATGGAAATGTATGGCACGTACTCGCTTATAAGTGATTTATAATCAGAGATCGGACAAATTTGCGTCATTGCTCGCAATAATGTGGACATGACTCCAAAATTAATCAAAATGTTAATCAAATCTCTTGAAATAAAATTTGAATTTCCGGAGATAATAGTTTATAATTATTAGCAAAACGTTATTTAAAGTGGTTATGTTTTTCGTAAATATTTTTATATAATAAAGAAGTTACGATTTTAAACCGACACGATTATTTGCACTAGAAATACTACCTAACAACTACTACATGGTAAATATCCTGCTATGATTATTTCTGATGAAGAAGTTAATCCACTAGAAAACTTCTAAAAAAGCGAGCGGAGTTTTTCAACTCTTAAGTATATTTTTGATGTAAAAAGAAATATACTGACTGCAGAAAATTTGGAAAATAGCTGATTATTTTACCTCAACAAACTTTTGTATTTATTGACTAGGAATCAAATTATATGTCAAGTAAGAAATTAATTAGATTAACATTTTGATTAATTTTGGAGCCATGTCCACATTATTGCGAGCAATGACGCAAATTTGTTCGATCTCTGTTTATAATTAAGGTACTATTTACATAGAATGTAACACTGAATTGCTCGAAAATGCAAATCACATTGTTTAAAGTTAATTAGTCGAATTAGTGAAGCGCATCACCGCCGCCTTTGACGGAAAAAATCAGTTGTGTCACTGCAATGACATCCTATAGACAAAATAGTTATAACCAGAGAATATTTCGTTTAGTTCGTTTTCGGAATTTCAATTTCGTAATTCGCTAAGAAAGAGGAAATTATTTTCTCTGCTTCGTAATCAATTAGGAAACAGGAATTTATTTGCCGTTTTACAGCTGGTTTAACTTTTTTGTACAGATTTTTAAAGGGCGTCAACGAGCATGCGAGTCTTTTAGAGTCGCGGGCTTCCATAGGCAACGGTAACCGCTTACTATCGCGTTGCGGTTGCGGAGCGCTCTTGGCCCAGCGGCGCCTGCGGGCAGTATGCAAGGTTAAGCAGAGTGGGTCGGGGTCAGTTCTTGGATGGGCTTTTAGTGGTTAACTGGACGCCCCTGTGCTTTGGAAGGCACATTAAGCCGTTGATCCCGGCTGCTGTCTATGGCAGCAGTCGTTAAGTCAAGTTGGAGGCCTTCGGGCGGCTTGAGAATTTCTAATAGTGAAGTTTTTCACTCACATGATAAAGGGGGGGTTGAAGTTGCACCACATCCGTAAGGAGTACCCACCGCTACCCTACACGTGATCCTTGGGTGGTGCTAAAATTGCAATAAAACTGGCAACCGTCTGTTTTCTTGAAGATCTCCCGGTTCGAAATAATAGCCATACGATAAATAAATACCGCATACTATCAGGCGGCCCTTCACTTGTTTTTCACCAGCTTCTTAAAACACTGGTATAGTTAACTTTTTCATTGTTCAAATTGCACGTGTTGTGTTTTCCTCGCGAGGGCGCAGTGCAGGTTGACGGTTAAGGCTGCGACCACGCATTTCCACGATCCTAACCCCACTCCGGCGCACCGCCGTTTGGCGCCGTGTCATACGAGTCTCTCTGTCTCACTCGACCGCGTGCGTTCGATTGCCGTCCCTACGATTTCCGAATTACTTTCGAACTTTTCTGAATGAAAAGTAATATTTAAGTTCTATTTATTAACGACCAGTGGTGTGGTGCAGTGGGAATTATATGGAAAATATTTTCTCTGTGATTGCTCCAGTATTTTAGTGAAAAATCAGTGTTGGTGACAATTTGACTGCATATTTAATTTTAGTGTTCCGCAGCTATTTCGGCTGTTTATTTTCTTTTTCGAAGGTTGGTATGATTTATTTTATAAATCATGTAATATAATAATTACATTTCCTCATTATACTTCTCTAGTACTCTTAACTTACTTCTTGTTAATTTTATATGGTTTCCCGGCAACAACAAAAATTAAAGTAAATGCTATTTTGAATATAATTTGATAAGAATAGACTTGAGAATTAAATTTTATTTTGTAGTTGTAACTTAAACACCGAAATTGACGAATACATTTTCAGTAAAGTTAAAGTAAACATCATTAAAATTCTTTTAAGTATTATCATATCTACGAAAATTTAAAAAACGACTGCGTAATTCTTTTTTTTGCAATACCAAAGTTTTTTAAACATGGCGAAGTAACATTAACAAGTTTACGCCCGCGATATTTACCGAACACACGTGCCATTAAAATGACGCAAGTGGTTTAAATATAGTTTTTCCACCACTGAAGAAAAGGTTCCGTCATGGCTGACATAATGAGTTATTGTATCGCGTTGTCGAAATAAATTGTTTTTCTCGTTCGTCTGCTGATTTTGATGCGAATGACATGCCTGCATATTATTAACCTCATGGTATCGCTAAATAGCTAACATTCTGGTAGGTAGCCATAACCATAAATCCAAAGTAGTAGAGGCGGAATGTATAGTTATCGGAAATGAAACACATTTTGTTGACACCCACATAACATCAAGGATTATGTATGTTAATAAGTTCCAGAAATGACAATGATGATCATATCTGTTGACTATGATGTAAACAACTTATGTATGAACACTACTCGACTCGAGCGTAATGCGCGTATATACTGCATAATTTATTTTGTAATGTATTATTAATTCGAATGTTTTTTTTTATTACCGCAAGTATAGCAAATAAGAATTCCTACAACTCTGGAGGACTTATATGCTCGTTGCCTGTAATTATTACACATTAAGATAATAATGTATCAGGTACAAATACAGATTAAAACATCAGGCACAAATGCAGATAAAAATGTATCGGGTACAAATGCAGATAAAAATGTATCAGCTACAAATGCAGATTTTTCACTCTCGACACAGCGCGTCCTCGGGAGCTACATTAAGCTTAGAGGTCTTATGCTTGTCTGTGCACTTGAAGAGCAAGATAAAGAAACCAAACAATCTATATAAGTAGGTGTGAGTATGACTAAGTCTCCATAATATAAAACTCGCCTTACAATTTGCATTTAAGGACTAAAGTTATAGGCCAAACGTATCGACGTCAACGGTTTCCATACATGGAAACGCAATGGCACTGCTGTGACTGACGCATGTAATCATTTGCGAAGCAAATAAGACCTGGCTGTTTTGTTTCCTATGAACACATACACTGTTTTAGTTATCAGAAAGGATACTGGTCATATAGATAGTGGATTATTATGCCAGCATTACCATAACACCTTTATTATTGTCGGTGAGCCGTGTCACCAAATCGGTACTTGGTTCGATTCCGGAATGTAACTGTATGCTTACACCTTATGAATTAAGATTAGACAATAGACGGATTACACTTAAAAGGCGTAGGAATTTGTATTTAGTAGCCAATCGTTTACTAGCACAAAATTTTCATCTCATGCGATTGTTAATTAATCTTCGTCAATAACTTCTTCATTGAACACTCCATTTCATTAGTAATTCTTTTGGTTTTTACATTACGTAAGTTCTCATAATGGGAATGGATAAAATCGAGTTAAAATTAATTCCGATATAATAATTGGAATTTAAATTATCTAAAGACAAAAAAAAAAGGTTTTCGAATTTAGTATATATTCTATTGTGTAACGAATTCAGCATGATTTATATTATAGGTTATGTTCGTCACTGGAGTAGGTAATTAGTAAATTTAGTTTATATTCTGAATTGAAAAAAAAATTGCTTTTAGGATTACAATAATATTTATTACATTCAAGTGTATATACATGCTTGCACTTAATTGATAAATAATTAACTTCAAATGTTAAAGACACGAACTTGTTAACATTTTTTTAAATCCATCCTTTACTGAAAGAATTTTGATTCACAACATTGTATCCCCATTCACTGTCTTTGTCAGTGACCTGTAGGAATTAAATTTGTCTAAATATGACTAATTCTAAATCGTGCATCCCTGTCAAACATAAGACCTAAAACAAAGCGTCACGTCCACCATGTAACTCCAAAACTTCTTGGGCCCATTACATTAGCATCAACTTCACATTGCATGGTCTTAACAATTCATACGCGTGTTGTTCTAACTTATCCAAACTAGTGCGAAACAGACGAAACGAACCAAAAAATACCTCTTGGTCTCATAGGTTAGATAGTAGATTCCCAACAGTGTGACTGCGTTTTTTTGGCTTCCTACTCACGCGCAGGAAGTCGCGCAACGCCCGAAACGGCCCGATCAGCTGGAAACTTGCATAATTACTGGCCATTGTCCTAAATATGTTTTGAGTAGGTACCTCGTAAGTACTCACGATTTTTTAAAGTGCGTACGCTGATTGTGAAATAAAAATGACAAACATCGTTTGCGGTCTGAACAACTGCGTAAACTTTGGATTAATAGTTTTATTTTAGGTTGCTTAATTTTTTCCTCGTCATAGTATTAAGAAAAGAAGATGTGTTGCGAGATTGTAGCCAACTTTGAAAGGTACAATATAGGGTAATTATATGCGTATGGCACGCACAAAGAAGCTCATTTTGCTCCTAGTTCGTAAAGTCATGCTGATTAAACCATTAATTAAATCTCAATAATCCTTAAATAATATTTTTAATATATAGGTAAAACATTGCCTTATTTATGAGATTACTAAAACATATATATATATATATTGTATAATTAGAAGAAAGTCGACTGTTTGTAGTCTATTAAAAGTCTAATTATTACAATTTCTAACCAATCAAATGCACTTACACCTACCATAACGCTAAAGGTCTTTCACCTGTATCTGTACTGGAACGTATACCTAATATATAAATCAGTCTCAAAAACACTGATCATCGCACCCGCGCCCACAGACTGTCATTATTTTTAATCGAATATAATGACGCCTACGCCTAATGTTCTGCGTCTCTTTTTTTGTTAAACATAATTATTAGAATCCTGAAACATATACAATAACATTTTTTGTGATACAATAATAAGTATATTCGGAGCCAATTAGATAGCGGAGACTCGCTTTGATAATAATTTCAACTTGTTGTAGTTTGTTGATCCTGGCAACAGCATAAATTAAGTTACATGTATAAATTCATACACATATACCAGCGGCATAAACTATGTATTTAAAAAAATACACCTCACCTTAGAGATTTCAAGACCGATGAATAGTGGTTTTTCTATCTAAATTCAAAGAATGCGTGTACGTTTTCATTGTTTTTAACTATTACTTTTTTTCTCGCTTTGTATAAGAAAGAGAAAAATGCAAGTGGGTAAATATTTTTTTGTGTATTCATTCCATTATGTAACGAATAATAGCCCTATATATGGTACCTATGGTTTATTTAGTTACACAGTAGAATCACTTAAACTAAAAACGAATATAATATTCTTAACTATGTTTTTTATATCACCTATTAATGAATAAAGCACAAAAAATAGTCGTTACACAACTTACTAGTGGGAGTTTTAAGAAATCATTTTCTTATCATATGTGTTAATGAAATTATTTATAATTAAATTTTAAAAATGGGTTCGGTTTATCCAATGAATATCATAACATGGGAAATGAAGACAAAGCTTAATCGTCGCACATTAATACACAAGTAAACTCAAATTCTGAACAAGTTACCTTGTCATTGCAAAGATCTTAATAGAGTGCACCGTCACGACGACCTTGCGAGGCCCTGAGTCGTCAGTTCATTCCAAATGCACCTACGTAGCTGAATAATTGATGTGCCTCTAGTGAGGAATGTCATGGACCTACTTACATAATCGGCTTAGAGCAATTTGATACCACGGAACAATACAATTTAAATTCAGAGCATAAACTTACTGGAGTGTTAATTGTTGAACACTTAACAAGTCCATAACTTTTGCAAAGGAACTATTTTTTCATGCCAGTATGACTTACCTAGTGGTCGGTTAGGTCAAGGCCCCACATACTCTACATTGTTCTACTTATCGACATCCAAACATGTGAGATTAAAAGTTTTTGGGGTTTCTTGCGGGTAGGTATATACATGGTATTATTTTATCTTAATTATGAAGAACTATAAGCGTAGTGTGCCTTTAGTTGAGCTGATTATTTCCAATCTTCTTAAATATTGTAAATTCTCTGCAGGACATCGCACGCTTTGAAATCTGTGGTGTTATTTACCTCTGACGAGAGGCAATTAATTTTGACACCGTTTTTTTGGTTGTCGGCTTTGAACTTACTCGGAAAGCTTGAACAAGATTGAAGTTACTCACATCCTGCTTGTGATAAGACATCGTTCTAAGAACGTGCCGTTCTTGTTTGTATTAATCATTGGAACGCGTTTAAAAAGGAATTTGTCACGGGGTTTTATGGTCTGATGTTTGCCGGTAAACAGTTCAAAATAAAATATAAAATGTTTTCTGAACAGTTACTCGGATGTTGGAAGTTGGAAGGAAATATTAGGGACTTCCTACCTTGAATCACAATGTTGACTGATCGGGTTAAGACTCAATATCGAGATTCTGTAAAAAAAAGTAGGTACCTACATAGTTAATAACAAAACAATAATAAAAAAACAATAATAAATAGTTAATATTTACAGCACTGCACAGCGAAAGGGTATCATAAAAAACTACATAGTCGTAACTAAATATGTTCGGATCCTTAGATTTACGTCTATCTTTTTATTGAATTAGTTATACAATTAGGGGACAAATTATTATTAAAAAATCGTTATAAAGTGGAATTAATAATTGTAGATAATGCGCAATTTTTTAAACTCTATCCAAATACATTAGCGTCTTATTTCGAATCGTCTAGTAGTCTGAATCGTTAGCAAAAGAGTTCAACGCGGATGAGGTCGCAGAATAAAATGACTAGTCTATAAAGAAAATTTGTTAATGTTATGTTCTCCCATTAGAGTCGAAAACATTGACTATCGAAAATAATTAATTAGATATCGAAACTTGTAGTTTGAGTTTCTTGAACTGTTGGCATTGGCATTCTAAAACATAGTACCGTAATGTTGTATTTACCTCGATTCTACATCTTCCTAATTATTAGAGTAAACATGCCAAATAGCTGTCCCCAAATACATCAACTACTAAAATAGCGTTCTGGTCCATTGGAAATTTTACTCATTCCATCAAAAAGATGAATGTCTCAGCATAAGTAGTCAACTTACGCTCTTTTCATGAACAATTTACGACTACGTTGAACTTATAGTGCAGTTCTGGCGGTTGATGTTAAAAGAATCTTCAAATATGTGTTTCAAAATAGGGTCCGTAAACATTGTGAGACTAATAGGTCGGACCATCTATCAACACTTTTAAGCATGTTCTCCCAATACAGTGTTGCGGGCATGCCTTGGCATAAAAGAGTGAAATCCAGGTTTTGTTTGCAAAGCCATCAAGCCGCTTCAATATTTTTTTTTATATTTATTACCTACATAATACTTTTAAACATTGGTGCTCCTAACCAGGGACGTGTGATGAAGAGTTATTATGATTTAACAGTAAATTCCATAACTGTAAATACATTTTTATACCGCCTTTTTGGTGCAATTTTGAAATCAGGTATGATAAACGGTGTAACGTATTGTTATCTTAGTAACATTTTGCTTTAAATGGTGACCGTGTTAAATAAATTTATATTTACCTGGGAGTGAAAGCCAATGTTACTCGATATAAATGTCGATATTTAAAAAGAACATACCTATTTCGTCATAATCTGAAATTGGCCCATGCAGGCCAACCAATAGTTACCTAATCCATCTTTCAATTTTCACAAAGAACATTGCTTCCGCAGATTCGAATAGCCAACCCTATACTTACGCGTGGCACTTACTACATAGCCATTCAGTAAATACTCAACAATAAACTTTACCGTTCCACGTTGGTTTACGTGGTGATTGGTAGTAATCGGACCAGTTAGCTGCGGGCTTGGAGCACATTCCAGCTATGGCCGCGCAAGGTGATTATTAAGTACTAGCATTCCTACCGTACACAGATATGGTTCCCTTAGACCAAATCAAGGTTTATAAAACCAATTTCAACCAAAGCGTGGTGTGCCGTGTTTCTTGCAAACCGTGGAGTGTAGTCAAGCTGTTTGCTGTGTAAATCAAACTATGTCCCTATGAATATCCCTTAGTAAGGCCACAGAAAAAATATTCTGGTAATAATTAATTTCATGTCAACAAATATTGATTGCATTTTTATCTTGTAAAAACGTCTTTGTCAGGTCTATTATAATTCATCAGGGTGTCCTTCACATGTGTTTGATACGAGAAGTATAGAACTGAACTTTAATTTACTGAAAATTTTCTTTGTTCAGTTAAAAACATACATATTTTTAAATACATTAAAGTACTTTTGTTTCACAATAGTCCTTCTCTGCCGTGATTAGATTTAGAATAATTGTTGTTTTGTGGTAAGCAACTTCAACTTTAATAATGATCATAATTATTGGCAAAACTATGTTTCGTTGTGGTCATAGAATGTAATTGCTACCGTAACTCCAAAGTCGTAATATTATATTATCCGCAAATTACCTATAATATAGCTAGTAAGATTTAAGCGTAATGGTTTTGTTAATGGGTAACATTGTGGATTCCACATTTAATGTTAATAAGGTTGCATGTAAAGCTATCTAAGTTAAATAAAGCCAAGAGTCCCCACTCTCTTCAGTCGCTTTGTAGTTGAATTGCGAAGGGGATCTGATACGTTATGACTATTTTTAAGAAAGATCGTGTTTTTTGATAATATTATCTCTATATTGTCCTAAATTTTAAAGTTTTTCAAACCTGTAAAAATATAATTTAAAAAATACAACGTTGAAAAAATTACCAATTACTTAAATTGGTAATTTTTTCAACGTTGTATTTTTTTTATTTATATTTTTACCGGTTTGATTAGATCTTCTTAATTTGTTGAATATAATGGACACAGGTATAGAATGTAGGTTATATGGGATGGAGAAGAAACAGTATTTTTTTCTTTACAAGTGTAATTAATTCCATTGTGTAACGGAAATTTAAACTTTGCCCACTCACTTGCCAACTCTAATTCCAATAAGATCTGGTTTCCCCTCGGGTTGGAAGGTCAGATGGCAGTCGCTTCCGTAAAAACTAGTACCTACGCCAAATCTTGGAATTAGGTAGCGGACTCCGGGCATCCTTCAGGATGCAACTGCACTAGGATAACGATAGGATATGGAATTAATTATCGAAGTAATAAAACGACGGAGTAGTGACCCTACCCTGCCTATGAAGATGGAGGTCCGGATTCGAATCCCGGTCAGTGCATGTATTTGTGTGATGAGCACGAATATTTGTTCCTGAGTCTTGGATATTTTGTATGTCGGCCTTTCTCACGTTTGGCATTCTCAGCCTAATTGCCACGACGGTTTTTATCCCCTGGTTACTTTTGCATAATATGCCCGAAAAGATAATCAGTACTAGTCAATGATCAATTTGATCACTTTGGCAATGTAAAAGTAGAAGCGGTCTTCTAGTTATTAAGATCTAAAATATTCAACGCGATGGAAATTAGATCAATCCTGGCAATTAGCGCCGTGGCACTTAGAAAAGTGATGGCAATTAAAACTACACATTTTGAAGGTAAAACAGGAAGAGCTATAACAATTACGAACACCTTACATCGCTTTTACAGAAGACGAGAAGGACATCGTGGCTGTTAATGCTGTTATGCCATAAAATGATAAACACAGATTTATGTTATTGGTAGTTATCGTTAAAGTAAATAGGGTGATATGAATTTGCTCGTGTTATTCTCAAATTAAAGTAGTAGGCATCTAAGAGAAGTTACTCAACAACCGTGGAAATTGAAATAGTACCAAAGTTTTTATTATGAGGGAATAAGAGCAATTCATATTTACATGCGTACTAATTAGGATGCTGACTGTATATAGCTGTTGGTATTTAATACGTAATATTATGATTTTGGTTTCATGGCGTTCAGCTCAGTTTATTTTCTTCTTCAAGAATGCTAATGTTTGAAACACTAGTCTTGTGTTTTGACAAATGCCTGATACAACAGCCAAGCAATAGGTAGGTACATGCAATATTCATGCCTTACCAATGCCAAGCTGTTTATCACATAATTTTAATTCTTAACATGTTTCTCGACACCTTATCCATGTCGATACCATCTTACCTTCGTTGTATCGATTGCATCGCAACGGAGGTCGTAAGCGACCATATTTTTAAACCCAATTACATCCCTTTGTAAAAGCAGTTTATTAGCGAGCGACCGCATGACAGCCTTGCCAACTTTTTGCCAATCCGCTATCCGACCGCGACGGGACTGTCGTCTGTGAACTTTTCATTGAGGTTAGATTAATTTGAGTGTAACCATGAGGTTCATGATCATGAGACAGAAACAAAAAAACTGTTTAAAATAAGTGAGGGGTGTAACCACAAGTCGATTGCTTAGATTAGACATATACCTCATAAGAATAAAAAAACCGGCCTAGTGCGTGTTGGACTTCGCACTTAGGGTTCCGAACCGCAAAATTAAGTTGGTTTTAATATAAAAATACCTAAAGCAATTTAAATGAATAAATATCTGATATATAAATAAATTTATTTTTAATTTTCTTAATTTATGTATTTATTTACCAAAAATATTAGATACACTTTTACATTAATATCCGTTCGCCAAACACAACGATTATTGGCGAGTAATGCACTCATGCTCTTAACAAATTAATGTACCTATCTACCTTAAAACCTAAAATAAAATATGTATTTAGAGGTTATCTATTAGCAATTTTTTCAATTTAGTTTTAAAGACTTGTTTGCTACTACAATCATGTTCTGGAAAGATGGTATTGAAAATGCGTGGTGTTAAGTAACTTCGAGTTCTTTTGCCGTAATAGTTGTTAGCTGCGGGCGTAATGGTTGTTATAATGTATCCTTTTAAAAACATTTAAAAATAAATTTTGACAATGGCTTTTGGTCAAAAAAGATGCTTATACCGTGCAAATTTGAAGACTGTACTGTGACAGACGACGGATGGACGGAGGGATGCGTGAGTGACAGCAACGATAGGGTTCCGTTTTGACCCTTCGCGTACGGAACCCTAAAAACGGAACCGATGACTGAGAATACTGAAAATGACTGCAGTAAGTATTACGTTTAGAGATGATAATCATAACTTGACGAACATGTAATTGTACACCTCAGTGGTAATATTTTCAGCTCAACTTGTATTTGTTATTTTTTCACATTTTTCATGTTTCAGCAACGTGCAATTGTGCAGTCTTGTCTGCCTATCTACTCATCCTAGCGTTATTAGCTTCTTCATTACGAGTTCACTTCAAAAAATTCAGCCCTTTTAGTAGTAGTAGTAAACTAAACACTTTATTGCACAAATCAAGTACATACTAGAAAAACAAACTTAATAATAGATATTTGTACAAAGGCGAACTATCCCTTTAAGGGATCTCTTCCAGCTAACATTTGAGAAACTGAGAGGACATGTTATATGGCAGACATACTGAACAACATGTACAAGTGGGAAAATTGTATGACTAAAAATACAAGTGTTCGGATAAATAATAAAATAGATGTAACAAAATGGAATTTTAGATATACTATAAATATATACTTTGTAATAATTAAATATATGTTTGTATAATATATATAAATAAGCGGTACTATATATAAAATAAAACCGCACATACCTACCTACCCTCGACACTGAACACTTAGAGAGCCACAACTTTGCCAAATTTGCCTTTAGCGACGCTACTGACCTGCACTGCCTAAGAGGAGTCGGTAAAGCATTCCATAACTTCACAGAGTTAAGTTAGTCCTTTTAAGGGGCTCCACGCGCTATTTTATCGATTATTGACTAGTTTTGAGTTGATATAGCTCCGTCAAAACTATAGACATGTTTATGGCACAAACGGTTCTCTTTCTTCAATTCTTTACGTACATTTGTATTAACCAGTTTTTGAAAAAACTGACTACATATTTTTTATGATTTTTTAAAACATGTTCCAAAAAAGTTCTATTTTCGATATTAGTATGTTGTTTTTGAACGTATATATATGAAATATGCATGTAATTTCCTTATTGATGTCTCTAACAACGAATGGGAATTTTTTATTTTTAACTGATCTTACAAAATTTATGTCCAGAAAACTGGTTTTTTGACCTGAAATTGCCAAAGGTTGATGCCATCCATCTCGAAGACCGTGACTTTTAAAATAAATATAAGTAGTATACTATTTCAGTAAACCTCGTCGTTCTTAATACGATAAGCCATAAAAAACATGAAAAAACTGAGTTAAAGATCAAAGGTCATTGGGAGCTAGGAGACAGACACACGTTGAAGATTTCGCAATTGGGTGGAATGGCAAACTTCATTTTTAGGCCACTGGTCACTCTTTTGTTTTACTTCACACACTTCATTTACGCATATACGAGTAGAGATCTTTTGTTTTTTACACAATATTTTAACAAATGACTATTTTAGTCATCGGTCTAAGAGCGGGTTGCTCCAACTTACGATTACAGGCCGATCAACTTTAATATGGCGCCTGCAATGGTCATCCTCGTCATCCTTTACAAACTTGTTAAACTTTCCATGCAATTAAACTTTAACGAATACCGCTTACGATTACAAACTAAAATAATTCACCAAAGCTAGTTATTTTACCCCTTCCTCGTGAATTGAGGCTCATTCCTCCATCATCACAGTAGCGTATGTGTTACTGTTTGCACAAACATGAGTGGCATTGGAACTAATTTGATTCAAATTCGTGTCTTGTCCGTGTTTGTACACACATCACGCGCACGACTCGGGGTTGATAGGGCTACCAGGATCAGTACGTACAGTAGTAGTACGACCTATTTTAAAATTCTTTGAAAATCACAATGACAGAAAAATTAAGCTAAAGCGATATCTTCGGGATGTCCAGTAAGTATTTCAATTAAAGACGAACTTGTGACCATGATACTGATGACTAAGTGAAGTGTTCCTAGTTCATTTTACTATCATCAACCATTAAGATGAAGGAAACTAATAAATGCATGTTGTGTTTGCCTATAATTGGGTGAATACTCAAGTTGTCTACTAAACAGCTGCTATGTGAGTTTTACTATAACAACTGTTTGCAAACTTTGAATAAATAAATTCCTGATGTATTTCGGACAAATTATGAAATACATTCCTTACGTGTGATAACCCTATGCTTGCGCTACCACAGGTGCACTGCTGAATGACGTATGCGCATCACTATCTTTGTACTGAACCTACGTAAATTTTCCTAAATGTTACAAATATGCAGTGAACGCAAGGTTTTAAGTTGATTTTAATGATTCAATAATTTACACTCCTGTTATTCTTAAAAACCTGGTAGCGGGGCATAGTTTATTCCATCGTGTAACAAAAATTACACATTCAGTTTATTTGAATTGTATAGATAATTTTCGTTACGTTATAATGGATCCAATTCGATTTTAACGAAATTAACCTCCTGGAATCACTTACTCAGTTTTGCTACTTGAATAGATTAAAAAACAGCCCATTTATACAATGTTTATGTCAAAAGCAGCGATAAGATTTTTAATACGTATCAACGTTCCTTACCTGTGCTACATTAGCTAACACAGTGCGAAAATAAAAAAATACAGGTGTTACTACAGACGTTACCCGTAAACTATACCATTACTTAACAGGGCGTAGCAATGGGCCAATGTCATGGGATTGCGATGCGTTCTAAAATATATAAAAGTGTTGAGTAAAAATGAGAAGTTAATACTTTACACAAAACTTGTGTATAAAAACGTGTTCAACTCATATCAGTATAGTAGGATCTATAAATGATTGCCGTTGATAGCGTACGGTTTCCCAAAAAAGTATTTTAGGACATGGCGTCTAATGTATCATGAGCTCGTCTACACCTACATTAACTGTCTATTGGATGAAAACCTGCGATCAGCTTTAATTTGTCGCTCGTTATATTAACTAAAGTAGGTTAGAATTTATCCGAGATATTTTTTTTCTTGGATGTTTAGCAAACTGAGGGATCACTTTAGACTGGTAACTGCTAACATAAATAGAGACGACAACACAGCCTGTCAAAATGTTTACATAATAATGACGCAACTTGTAAGTTCGCAATCATAGATGCCTTGCTACTAATCATGTGCTTATATGTGAATACCTGCCTGCATTTATTGCATAATCGAGTACCGCGTACGCAATGTCATTGTATGTTTTGTTTAGTAACGTCCTAACAGTGTTGTTGACTGATTCGGGACGTATGAACTTTTACCGATCCAAGACTGATCAAGTGATCATTTGTTGTATAAAACAAATGATGTAGGTGCAATCTAGCTTCAAGATAGCAAGTACAATTTACAAACGGCATGGAGGGTGGGCAATAAGGAAAGAGAATATTTCGGTCTCTATACTTAGGTACATGATTAATTACATTATACATGGCCAATATTTGAAGCATTTACAAACGTTAGTCAAGATTTTATACGTGGATTCATTGTCAATTTCCAGCAAAAAGATTCGGATACGCACTTAGGAAAACTTATTGGTCACAAAACCTACCGCTGTTAGGTACCTGACACAGCAGCCTCTGCCTAATTTAAATTTAGCTCTTAGCTTAGAACTGAAACACGATTAATTCAGAATTGTCACTAGTTGGTGTACCTTGTCAGCTTATTACATCAATATTAAAATATTCTACGAAATAGTTCGGTAGACGGGATAATGACGGTGGATGAGTTAGTCACGAGGCTTATGTAAGCGGGGAGCAAATGTCAAACGTCCCTTCACCGCGTCCGCGCCGCGCCCGGCGATCACGAGCACCCGTGGGATTCTCTGACTTCTTCACAATGAGAGTAATATTATGGTTTTAATTATAATATCGCATACAGTCAGCAGCAAAAGTAGCAACGTGGGTAAAGTGCAGTAAAGGAGGTCTGATGGAGTTACCTACAATGAAGTCATGTTACTGTGCTACGTAATTATATACACATAGAGCTGAATTTAATGGAGATTCTATTGTTTTGCTCATTGAAATTCAGTTATTTAATTTTAGTTAGTAAATTTGTTTTATAATATAATGGCTGAAAGGAGGGATTTAAAAATTCTCAAATATAAACATATGTATATATTGTTTTTTGTTACGCTTGCTGATTGCAGTTATATTGCACTTGAAAACTACTTATCATCTTGGGATCGGATCGATAGGTTAGTATTATTTCGATATGTGTGTTGGGTTGTCTCGATAAAGTTATTTATTAAATCAACGCATGAAAATTCAAACTACAATCAGCACCCATGAAAGGACTATTTGTGTAAGCCAAGACCACACACAGAACAGAACAAGTGCAACGGTTCCTCACACAATGGGAATCGTGTAGAAGTAACGAGCTGCAATAAGATGATTGTTTACAGAGAAAAATAGGCGGGCGTTAAATTTTATAACTACCGATACCATCTGCTTCGTTTATTCCGACTCAATCGAGATTCGTGCACGCAAATGCTGGCCATTTGGATACGAACGTAACAATACTGTCGTGGTTTGGAAAAGGGAAATTGGATTTTTTCGGCATCGATCGGCATTTACAGACAGGATGCTATTTGTCCGTAATTAAAATATGTCTCATCCCAACCCATGTTAGAGTAAGGCAGATTTGTGGTGTCACGAAATTTAACATCCACGCCAGCTTTCTACGATGTTGCACGAGTAGCTTTCCGGTGACATCATCGCGGTAGCATAGCAATTTTATGTGATGTCCAAAAATTTCCCTTAGCTAAATGTATAATTTGATGTTGAATTCGTTATTGGTAGTCAGTCAATTAAGGGAATATGATACGGTTGGGTTCACGCTAATAAAAATAAACCAAGTCTTCCTAATGGGACGAACAAAGTTTGGCCGTAAAAGTATTGATTTCCTCCAAAACTTGTCTTCTTTGTTTAGCGATGTTCCGTAATTGGTATGTCCGAATAACGAATATCTTTATATCGTAGTTAATAGCCCGGTATTTATCACCATAACCCCGTCTCCGCAAAGCCTATTGTTCGTTCGATACCTCATGAATTATTTATCGAATAAAAATCGGGTATCGCCTGGATTGGCGAGATTTCGAAAATCGATTGTGCTCATACAAATGTTCGTTCGGCCCACATAATTAAAGGTGTGTGAGCTGTCGATTTATTATCAAGATCGATTGATAAATATCTGATGTTTTGACTTAAAAGGACATGCCTAATGCGTGTTTATTGCTAATACTACTGTTGAAACTAGTTATATTTTAAGATTCTCACAGGCTCGATATAGATTGCAATTAACACAAACATTTAGCATTCACGCTTAATTTGTCTGTTGAATCATACAATTAACGTGATTTTACCGTAGGATAGTCGGACGTATCGGCGGAGTAGTCATTGTGCAAGCCGACCTGCGCCTACGCGTGTACGGTGAGAAGACCTGTGCCGATATTCACGTTTATCTACTGTTCGCCTTTGGCCAACCAGTGTAATTCTAACCTTCAATTACGCATAGTTCTTATCTGGCTAGGTCAAGTTATACAAGTACGAGTGATGAAGTAAATTGAGGAAAGTTGTGAACCGCATTAAAACCGCAGTAATAGGGGCATGCCTGGACGAACGATTTTGTGTAATAGTATAGATGCAACAACACCTGAATGTTGCGAAACGTGGATTACCATATTAGCCATGTGTGAAATCATTTAAATTACCATTTAAGTGTTGTGATAGCTGTGAGGCTCAGCAATTATTTGATTGGGCTGTGTTTGTCTATTTCATAGGTGGGTCAGTCGTTTTCCATATGCATGTATACTTTGTATTTGAACTGCGTGAAATGTATCGTAAAAATATAAAAGCGGCAGGTATTTACTATTTTTGTTGGATTTGTTAAAAAATTATGGCTTTTAGCAAAAGTGGATGAGGTACGGATAAGCTTGTAAGACAGCCCGTGTGAATGCGTCTTTATAAATAAAAAATGGTTTGGTAAATCGATAACAAAACCCTACAGCTGTTAGTGTGTCTCCCCTACTTTACCTAATATCGTTAGTGCTAATTTCATTGCCCCTACCAACGTTCGATATAATTTCCGTTAGCCCTAATATTGTGATAACTAAACTTGTAATACATAATTATTTGCTGGGCCTAATTTCATATTTCCTAATCTTTTCTTATACTAAACATCAAGTATGATAGTATTATTGATAACTAATAATGATTCTTCCTAATGATTACTAAGTAAAATGATTACTATCTCTAATGATTAGTTGGCTGTTAGTGAAGTCTAATGTAAACTAAACCTAATTTCATCACACCTAATACGTTGTCGGGGTCTTTTCACTTGATCTACTAACTTTTGCCCTAATGTTTCATTAGACCTAATGCGAAGCGCAGGATTGGGGGAGGCCTATGTTCAGCAGTGGACGTCTTTCGGCTGAAATGATGATGATGATGATGATGAATGCGAAGCGGGGCTCCATCGACTCGCTGGTATGTCAGAATTGCTCAACATCACAGTTGTTTTTCCCAGATAGGTTCGTTTGTTACCTTTTTTCCCTCAGAGCGGAAAGTAGGAAGCGGGGCTCTGCGACTCTCTGGCGGGTCAGAACTGCTCAACATCCCAGTTGTTTTCCCCAGATAAACATTCGGGATACTGACATTAGGTCAATGAATAGTTATGCAAAATGAAAATTGGGTTTTGTGATTTTAGAGATAATAGATAATAAGGTTTAATAATTGTTAGGCTTCGTAATATTAGGCCTATTAAAAGAATCGGTTTAATAAAATTGGTGTTACTGAGAATTCAGTTATGCGACATTAGACATTATGGAAATCCGGGATAGTAACATTCGGGCTAATGAATAGTTAGGAAAAATTAAAATTCGGGTTTGCGATTTTAGGGTTTACAACGTTAGGGTTAGTGAAATTAGGTAAGAAATTCTTAGGGCTAACGAAGGGCAACCGCTGTTAGTAGTGTTGTCTCATTATAGTATTATATCATGACAATTACCATTTAAGTACAGAAATGTCCATACAACTACGCATAAAGTAAGTTGTGCATTAAAAAAAATCAGAAACAGTTTGTCAACATCATTTTCGTCTGTTACTTTTTACTGAGAAAATTTAATTCTCCCAAATACGGCAAGCCTTTTCAGATCCGAATCAACCCCGGCTGCCACCGAATTAGTTATGGAACGAATTGAAGACGAAATATACAAAAAAGGTAATGATTTATATCGAGGCCACCTGAAGTTTGCAGAGAGGGGGTGTCCATCGAAATCCCTACTAACGATTGTCCTAAAGTCATATGCCATAACAACAATAGGATAATCACATTTAAGGCTATTGAGTGTTAGGATAAATAACTTTAGGTCAATCGTAATTAGGGGCATTCAACTTTAGGGCAAATAATATTAGGGAATAACCCAGTAGGACAATTAAACTTCGGCCAAAATGTATTAGGTGAATCATTAATAGGGCTAAAAACGTTAGGAGTATACGCGGGAAAGCAAAACTAGGACAAAAAACTTTAGGGATTCCAATATAGACCCGTGGAGAGGATCTTCTTGACAGAAGATTCGATAAGACGAAATGTGATACTCGCATCAGTATCACAGAAATATCACCACTTTGGTCATATAGGTACATGCGAGACGAATATGTCTTTGTAACTTTTTATAAATCACAGAGGTGTAAGCAAGCATACTGCCTCTTTGATGGCAAGCATATATGCCGTAGCCTATGGACGCTTGCGACTCCAGACTACAAAGGAGTCAAAAGGATACCACCTTCTGCAAATGGAATTCTGGGCTGAGACGTATAATGCGTGTCACACATATCAGCGGCCTGCGGTGGCGGCCGCGGTGGCGTCCAGTTGTAATCTATGGCTATCCTAACATTCCATCAGACATACGTGGACTAGACGCGGTGGTAGCGCGGCCGTCCGAAGGCGCAAGTCACGCCCCTTCCGCCGCGTGGTCAGTTGTAATTATTTGCAACTGACCGCGCGGCCTGGCTTCGTGCCGGTACAAGAATGGCGCAAAACCCCGAATTGATGGCAGTAATAGTGCAAAAATATCCTGTTACCATACGATTTCAAACACCGGGAATATAAAAATACTAGAGTAAAAATAAGGTTTGGGACGAAATTCCACAAATATTGGGTGAATTTGATGGTAAGTAAATAAAAGTTTGTTCTACAAATTATGTTTCTTAACAAAAACTAAATGCAGTTACTCCTAAATTAAAAGTAACAACTCTTGTTCCATGTTGGCTTTTGCTGATTAATAAAATAACGTTTGTTTTGGCGCAAAAATGGTGACGCAGGCGGTCACCGCGGCCGCTACAGTGTGTGGCCTGTCAGCGGCCAGCATAGTAGGCCGCCACCGCAGGCCGCTGCTGTATGTGACATGCTTAACTTTGCTTGCAGTTTTGAGTAATTTTTTCTAGACCCAATAGTTTCCGCGAGAAAACCCTTTAAACTTTGCGACGTTCGAAAAAATTACAAACTTTGAAAGGCTTTATCTCGGAAACAATTTGGTCTACAGAAATAATTATAGTCTCATATTGTAGAGAATTTAGTCTACTTTGTAAAATGCCTAATGAAGGTACTATCAAAAACGAATGTTTTAGGATAATAATTGTTTTGTTCGATTTTTGACAAAATTTTTGAAAAATAATAAAAATTGATTATAACCCTAAAGGACTGGATTTTAATACTACCACTTCAATTTTCTACAATATGAGACTGTAGACCAAATAGTTTCTGAGATAAAGTATTTCAATGTTTATATTTTTTTCGAACTGCGCAAACTTTGAAAGGCTTTATCGCGGAAACTATTGGGTCTACAAAGACAATTTTAGCCTCTTATTGTATTAAATTAAGTCTACTTTAATAACTTCCTGAGAAGGTACAAACAGCAACTAGTCCTTTAGGGTTATAATTGGTTTTTTTGATTTTTGACAAAGTTGCCGATGCTCGAGGTCACAAACTTGGATTATTCATTGGGCCAACATCATAAACAAGTCTGCAATCAGAACTACCGGATTTGACGCAAGCTCTGAATGTATAAAGTTATTGGATTAATAGGTAAAATAAAAATAAATATGCATATCTACTTATATGATCTCTTGCAAAGAAAAATTACTCTTTCTGTAGCTATTTATTAGACGTCTGTTGGACGGTAAATAACGAGCACTTTTGCTTACTGCTACTTCTTGCCAAACTGAACTGATCTGATCTTTAGACTTGACATATGCTAATATATCTAACTATATTGCTGTTTCTTTATTCAGAAAAAGTTAAATAAGTTAAATTCCGAAAGCAGTGATGCAAACGATGTCATTGCAGTTCAATTATTATTCCGCAGTTTTTGCGTCAAGTTTTTATTTCATTGTCTTGGGAACTGTTGACAGGCGCCGACAGTTCAAACTGTGGCATTACCAAACATAAAAAATGACTCTTATATCCTCATCTTAAGATTCTTTTATTTTGTTTTGAATGGTAGGAGTATAGTTGTCTGATCCCGTAAGAAAGTACAAGCGGCAAGTTTCCTTTCTTGTCGATGGAGGTCGGCTGAGCATTGACTCATCGGTTGTTTCGGGTTGATATGGGCATGGAATTGGGTTTCTTACTAGTCATATAGGTATAAACCTGGGTACAATACCTACATAACCATTAATCTTGTAAGGTTCAAGCTATTTAAAAAAATTACGCCTCTATGTTCTATAAAAGGTCATATATAATGACCTACTCGTATCTTTAATTATCAAGTCCCAAATAGGGTTAAAATAACATTTTGTTACAATAAATTAGGAAGTTGAGCTGCTTATGATCCTCAAATTGTATTGATGCAACAGTAAATCCAAGTAGATAAAACGTTAAAATATTGAATTACATACTTATTTATATTTATTTATTTATTTATTGTTCAGAACACATACAGTCATACATAAAAGATAGAGGTAAGTTACAAATATGCACACTACATACGTGCACTACAAGCTTCTGGAAGACGGAAGTTGCAGTAATGTGTCTGCGCAGCAGATTCCGTAGCGTAAGTCCATGCTGTATGGATGCGCTATCAAAAAATAATATCGAATATTCGAGTAACTTTAAAATAAACAACCGGATTCACAATTTAGAAAAGGAAGTTTTTCAATTTATTTCAAGTTTGATACATCACGTTGATGGCAGTTTAAACTTACATTATTGTAATACCAAATGATTAATGACCAGCATTGACCAATATCATAAAGAAACTAAACGATCTGAGTAAAATATTGCGTATCTCACTATAGAATCTTTAATAATGTGTAATGCATTGTAATGACCAGCGGGAATTAAGCTCCGTCATAATCACAAAATGATGAATCATAATTTGTGTTTCTTAAAAATCAACAAAGGATTAGTGAACCATGCGTGCAGTAGCGCAGTGATTTGATTCCAATGGACCTTGGCATGAGATTTAATAAGCCTTAATCTATAAATAACTAGGTAAGTAGGTAGTTAATGTTTACGGAAGTTTACCAGGAACACATATATCAATTTATATATTATCTGTGACATAATGAATTGGGTCATAACATAACAATAGTAGTTACATTTATGGGTCGCCTGTCGCCCACGCTGACGTATCTACCGACACTGACTCGCGTTTATACGAAGCGTCTCATTTTATACTTTTTAACGTAATTAAGTGTCATGATTCCATCAAAATTACTAATTCTACAACGGTGGCAAACAACCATACGGCCCTCCTGGGACGCACAAGCACGTTGCCCTTCGTTTGTTTATTTGAGGATTCGTTTCCACAGAGACAATGTTCCTCACTGTCGACCCGGCGCATCCTCGGGTGCGGCGACCTTACACACCGCTAGGAATGGTTCAAAACACCAGAGGGTGGTTACGTAACGTTTCCGAGCGTGCGTAAGGTTGATCTTAAATGTCATAACCATAAGGGTTCCTTATTTACCTTTTTGGCACGGAACCCCTAAAAATTACAATTAGATCTACCTAACTTAATTTTGACACATTACTTAATCAACTAGCAAACGTGTGGGGGCAGAGGCCAGATCGAGTACCTATGGTTGTTTTCTTTAAGTTGGTCTGCTCCGAATATTCTGAGGGAGCTGATATTCCACTGTGCCCTATTTCTTTGAAACTTCTGTCACATCAAGTAAATTCCAATTTATTTAGACGAGCTCTTAAAATCAAGACCTAATTATTTTTAAGCTTCGGTGTGGTCAATTCTTAATCGGGGCTCTAATTTGGTGTAGTGTGGGCTGAGTTAAAGAAATCAGAACGTATATTTTTTTAATTCGTATCAAAAAACCGACGTGCGTGTGGTCCACATATCCTTTCAAGTCAACTTAAACAATTTTTGTTGTTTTGTTCCCGCCTAAACAGTTGTAGTTTATGATAACCGTTAATTATAAAGCGGGCATTGGGATCGTAATAAATTTATATTATTTGGAGCTAAAGAGCTGACTTTCCCTTCCCATGCGTTTTATTATATTGGCCAACTATTCAAATCTGAGAATTTAAATTACACTTTCTTAATCATTGTTTTTGATATTATGAGGTGTAGGGTGAGGTACGGTTTTTTTTTCTTTCAGCTTAATAATTAATTAAATGGATGACATCAGCTTAAGCAACATTAAATTGTTATACAATCTATATGTATTAATAAAGCACGTGTGAAAATCATGTTATTACGCTTATAATATAGCTTGGGTATGGTCACGGTAACATCTGTCATTTAGCTGTCATCCCATTGCATACCAATCTTAAGTCGTCAAACATGACATATGTACTCGAATGACAGTTGTCACCATAGCTAAGCTATATTAAAAGCACAACAAATACTTACGATCATCGATCAGTGAAAATAAAGTCTAGTGAAAATTCGCTCTTTCGACTAACCCTAATGTATTTATTATTTATTTATTTAACCTTTATTGCACAAAAGTAAAACTTATCGTACAAAAGACTTCGTACTAATTTCTCATGCTCGTTTCCAGGCGCATCCAACCTAACGGGCCAGAAAGAAAACACAGAAAATGTTAATTTGATTTCATTCCAATGTTCAGTCATATAGATCCCCTGTAGTTCAGGTGAATACAGTCCAATTTGAACAAGTGTGGCACAGTATTGTGCAACGGTCAACACTGCACGCAACTACCATCGATGCCGCACCTCTCATTAATTTCATCATTAGGTACGTGTCTTCTAGGAAATAATCAATAGATGTCAGTATCAAAGGTGAACATTACATACAAACAATGACGAAAGGCCGAGTACATGTTTTGTTCATATGTACTACATACTTACATGTCGTTGTTGCGCGCTATTATATTAGACTTGCTCTGCAGGTGTACACACATCTCAGGGTACAATTGCGTTGCATCCATCATATTCATATAATGATACTCAATTAACATTTTTTAACTCCGGTATTTTTTGTTTTTTGGAAGTGTGACAGATTAAGATTGGAGCGCTCGTGGCCCAGCGGCGCCCGCATATGGCGTGCGGTATGCGAGGTTAAGCAACGTCGGCCGAGGTCAGTTGTGGGTGACTGCATTGAAAGGGTTATTAACTGAGCGCTCCCGTGCTTTGGAAGGCACATTAAGCCGTTGATCCCGGCTGCTGTCTATTATAGTAGCCGTTAAGCCAAGTTAGAGGCCTTCGGGCGGCTTTTGAGAACGTCTAACAGTCAAGTTGCCTACTCACTTGACCAGCCTAATTCCAATGAGTTCTATTTTCCCCTTGGGTTGGAAGATCAGAAGGCAGTCGCTTCCGTTAAAACTGGTGCCTATGCCAAAACTTGGGATTAGGTAGCGGACTTCGAGGATGCTGCTGTGACAGATTAAGATTACCTTGTATATTGAAGGAAAAATCTTTTAAACTTGTAAGGCAAATGTCCTAATGCTTGACCAACTTATTCCAATAATTGACACCTTGTGGTTCACCTTTATAGCTATACTGTACTAAGATTGAAGTTGTCAAATATTGAGTTTATACAAATAAACATTGCTGTGTCAAAATATTTTCTCTGAATAGGTACAATAATTTATAATGAATAGTGAACATGGGTAATAAATTCTTAATTTTATTATCATCCTGCTGGTTCTAAGACCGACGTCAAACATGTTTTTGATATACCGTTTGTCGTACCATTTGATATTAAGTATGACGCCAGCAGTGTCAATCCACCTATTGGGGCCTTAGCTTAGGTGTTAAGAGTTGATGCCACTGATTGAAATGTATGACACAAACAAGTTCAACAACACGAGAACAATGAACGATCGTGTTTTATTAAATATTTCACGTTAACGGTAGTCCATCAATAAATTACTTTGCTATTCCATTGTGATATTAGCCCAGAACTGTTTAGAAACATTTTTTTTACTCATAACTTCCAATGTTATATTCACGTGTAGGCATTTCAGTCCGGCGGACCAATTGTATTGGACTACGTCACGAAAATTAGCTAATTGGTACATTTCGTGACGTAGTGGAACGAATGTTTCACTAAAATGAAAGTACATTAGCATTCTGAGAGCTTTCAAAAAAAAATTTCGTATTTTTATATTATTTTCGTTTCGGTAAATCACCAGGTCTTTATATAATAGCACTAGTTTGTGCCCGCGACTTCGTACCCGCATAAATGGTAGCGGTATAGCATACATGGTAATGGTAACGATAGAGTTTCTATGACAATCATACGATACACAGTACAGATTACAGTAGTGTAACAGAGAATCTATATACAAAGTTTCAAATCTCTCTCTGAAAAATGATTTGCTCTCCGTATAGTTTTGAACCCCTTTTACACTCTTTTAGGGAAGAAATTCGAAAAACGCTGAATGGCTTTTTGTTGTATTTAAACAGAGAGTCTAAATACAATTTAAGGAACAAGGTTCCGAGTTCTGATATTGTTTATCAATACGTTTCTATATTGTATACGTATGCGTTGTTGTAACGTGGAGTGTACCTAGTACATACGTACACATGGTTTATACTTATACATGTTTTTATTTTATACCTAAGTACGCGTGAGATCCTGTAACTGGCTCAGTATTTCTAGTTAGCAACTAAGTAAATTCAGCTGTTGGTTCTCCTTAAATAAAAAAAAATTGCTAAGTGTAACCTTTCATAAATTTTATTGGAAATAGAAGAAAACTGCACGGAGCAAGAGCATAAAAGGCGAACGTATTACCTCGAGGATTTCTCTTCGTGCCAATCATCCTCAATTTATTTTCTAACAAGAAGAAAAGATTAACGATTTCACAACGAATACCTCGAAATCTTCTCACTAAACCTGTTCACGGCTAAAGGAAACTGAAAAGAAAGCTAGCAAGTATTTAAAGACTGCAGTATGTCTAAAACGTATTTTCATGGATAATTCAATAACTATTAGTTAAACAAGTTTACTCCATGCTGGCTAAATATATTAGACGCACTTTCTAGAAACAATTATACCTACATTCATATTGTTAAAATATGCAATAAATTGTTGTGAAAACAGAATCACTATATTGGTAACATTTCGCTGTGTGAAGTTAAAGGTACAAAATCTCTTTAAATAATTTTTCTACACCCATACAGCAAATCCTCTTTTATGTGCTCAAAAAGTGTAGGTAAGGACCAACTTTACAATATCGCGCCGGTCCGGGGCGCAGATGGCCATAACAGCATCAAAAACTGTATCGTTATGGCCATCTCCGCCCATTACGATACAGGCTCGTGCTCAAAAAGATTTCAACGAGCTCTCGAACTCGAACTACTACATTTTCAACGCAATGGTGCCTCAACACATGAAAGAGGATTTAATGTATGGATGTAGATAAAGTAGTGTGTATACAACTGTACATAATTAGGCCTTAAAACACTCGTGTGATCCTCTGATTATGTATCAGTTGCATAAATTACTATTAGTAAACTGAACAGACCTAAGAAGATATACTTACGGATTAGGAACATAAAATTAAATTGAAGGAGAATCATTCACCTTCTTTGACTTCTATTACATTTATTGATTTACAGGCGATAATAATAGCTAAATAACAATAACTTAAGTAATATTACAACTAACTTAAATCTAAAACAGGCCCTTGGGGCATTGTACCGAGGATGCTGGCGGCATTTCCTCGCTGTATCGCAATGCTGATACGTTGTGCGAGGAAGTCGCCAGCTCTTCGGTCACCAGTTACTTTGACTTCTTGTTTAAGCACAAACCAAAGACGATGGTTTTAAAGCGTGGAAATTTTAACAAAAAATGTTAAGCCTTCTTTAAATTGTAAGTTAAGTTAGATAACATTAAATCAACATCCCCATGCAGTATTAGGTTCTGTTTTGGCTGATAGCCGTATTAACCCTGTTCACCGCCAGAGTAGATTCCGAAAGTTGTGTCTCACACGTCTTTGTAGCAAAATACTGAAAATGAATCTTACTCGATATGAAGTCATTGGTATGTGGGATACTAAATACCCAGACTTTATATCAAGTCAATGGTGGCAAAAGGTTAAGTAATGGATGCAAAAGCCATGTGTTGTTTTTTCAATCCTATGTTGTAAGACTGCTAGTGTCAGTTCTCGTTAGTCGTGCGTCTCCGTATGGTAATGTGTGTTTGTACAGCCGACGCTCGGTCGCCAACGGGCAAGGTCATACAATTTGTCTTGATGTTTTCAAGTGTACTCGTAGTATGAAACACATACTGGAACTAATCGGTTTTATGAAAATTATCGCTGGATTAAATGGTTTTTAAGTAAATGTAAATACTTTTCCAAATGACTCAGATGTAAAATAGTTCTCTTGATTACCTAAATATTTAATATACTAAAAGCAAGTAATATAATTAAAGTCCTTTTTAGCCTTACATTAAATAGCGTTACAAAATATCATTTTCATTCATTCCTTTTGAACGGATTACTTCCCCTTTTATAAGAGAGTTGTAAATAGTTATACTACTCATATATATATAAACGGTAATAATAGTTAAATAACAATATCCAAAATAATATTAAAACTAACTTAAATCTAAAACAGGCCCTTGGGGCATTGTACCGAGGATGCTCGCGGCATTTCCTCGCTGTATCGCAATGCTGATACGCTGATGTATATATTCACTATAATATTCACTAATAATCTAGTACTTAAGAATAAGTATAGAGAAACAAATCTCCGATGAGGAATGCTGCAGCTATACGTGTAGTATAAATGTCACAATGACAGTCTAGAATTTTAGAACTGATTTTAATAAAACTGTTTCTCATTCCAGGTGTGATGTGCTGACATGCCGACCGCAGCCCTCTCGCACGAGACGCCTCCCGCGTCGCCCCTGCACCCTGCCACTTACGAAGAGGTGTTAGCCACTGTAAGTACATTACAGTACCCGTTTTTATCTCACGAGCGCGGCTATAGTTGTACTTGTGACACATACGAACACATAGACAATGTGAACTTATAGCTTCTCCGCTAACGCACACATACAATATGCATGTATATCCCGCGTTCGTAAGATAAAAGCACTGTATAAGAACACTTTCAGTACCAGAGCCTTTACTCAGAACTTCGTATCGTGCCGTCCTTTTCACTCTCGTGCTATTCACTATATGAGTGAAAAGGACGACACGATATGAAGTTCGGAGTAGCCCCTCAGGAGCCCGTTAGGTGGGCGCTCGTCTCGTAGGCGCTTTTCGTTTCATAACCGTTTTTCGCGTGTATTGGCTACGAGTCTAGTAGAGCTACGAAATCTTTGGCAGTGAAACTGAAACTTTGGTATTAATAAATACTCTACGCACCAGAAAAATAGTTACCTTCAAATACACTGACTGGTTACTTTAGAATTGCGTATAGTTGTCATACAAGGGTGCAAAGTTGTATTTTAACCGCGAGTGTGGAATTGAAACACGAGCTAGCGAATTAATTCTAGGATTGAACCCCGAGCTAGCGAATGGACTCTATGGTTGAACCGCGAGCGAAGCGAGTGGTTCGAAAATAGAATCCTGAGCGAAACGAGTGGTTCAAAAATAGAATCCTGAGCGTAGCGAGTGTTGCAGCACACGAGACGTAAAATAACTTTGCAGCCGTGTATAACACAAATCTTTTCACCTCACTAGAGCGAGGAATTTTTTTTCCTCCTCCTCGTCCTAACGTTGACAGTTGCGTCCTAAATATAGTTGTCCACTACCTAATACCGAGATTTGGCGTAGGTACTAGTTTTTTAACACAACAGCACAATATAAAATTATTGTTGCTGGACTGTTTGGACTGGCTTTTACATGTTATTATGTTTAAAAAAGTTACAAATAGCGCATTCGAATTTCAAATATTCTTTGCACTCTTGTGGATAAAATGATGTTTTGCTATCTGTTTTTAAAGAATAGAAAAGGCCTTTCCGAGCTAGTGAGGTGAAAAAACCATTATTGTCCATTCGGGAACCAAAACGATCCGATTAATAAGTATCACATTATAATTATAAGTACGAAGTCATGTTGCACTTTTCATATATAAAAATGTTTTTCAGACTACGTTCCTAATCGAAAGAAAATTATTATGACAATCTTATAACCATAATTATTATCTTATTACCGCGAAATAAACAAAATTCCTCAAATAATTGACATAGCTATTGTTTTAGCGTTTTAAATTTTCATAAAACAACGGAAACTGCGATCGTAAATGTAGCACAGATTTTCAATAAAATGAAAATATTTACTGGCGGTAAGTAAATAAAGGTATAATATTTATGTAGTATTATAGTGCTAGTTATTTCATATTCTTTTTTATTCCTGCAACTCCCCGCTAACTCATGGAACTCTTTAAATTTTCTTCTACAAGGTGTGCTGAGATGTTGCTTCTCAGCCTTCAAACTCAAAATTCTAATAGGTAATTGTTTTACCTTCCGAGCTGTTCGGTTGCGGAATTCCTTGCCTAGATACTGAAATAAGACTTGTTAAGTCTCTTCCCATATTTCAAAGCAGAATAAAGGTATATACTATTTGTTTCACCCGTAATTACTCGTAGGATCTGTCTTTGTGTGTGCTGTTTACATTAGACTGTTAGTGCTACGGCTTCTTGAATACTTAATTATTGTTTTTACATATGTATGTAGGTTACATATTTATATATTTATGTAAGTTTATGGTGCTTCTTGTAGTCATAATTAGTATTATAGGTGGTCTATTTTTCTGTTTCACCTACTTAAGTAATTTATTCTAGCTTCGTTTCTACTACCCAATGGTTGTTTGGAAGATAGATGCTGCTACTTGTAATTTCTGTTTTTCTTTTAATGTACTCCGTATGGTGGACACGGAATATTTCAGACCGAAAAGAGTGCGTCGCGAATGTCGCCGATTCAGTCGCTAACACACACACACTATACACGTTGATAAATTACTTAGTTTTTAGGACATACTATTACCCGTTTGTACCTATAATTATAACGCAAAAGCACTTGTAGCGGCATCCATTGTAGTAGCGTTGTGCAACTGACGCCGCCCTCTGAGTTGGCCGCGAGGTGCAGGCGAGAAAAGGGCCTATCCAAGCTGCCTTAGTATCATATCTGCAAATAATCAAACTAGATGTAAGTATTTTCATTTTCCTAGACAAAAATCATTATATATAAGCTGTTAGTATAGTATAATCATCATTCTCTCTGCTACAAATTTTGTAATTTTTGAAATACACAGAGAAACATACGTATGGTCGAAGCGAACCTATTTATTTGAGATTTTTCTCAAAAGCGTTCTTAAGCTTTTTAAGCGTTCTACACACCCACCAATTTGTCAAGGCAATCGCCTTGGAAGTGCATGAATTTAAAAATTGCTGTTTTTTCCCATTTTATAGCTGAGTCTCTAGGTTGTTTAGTAACAAAGATATAGGTGTGTAGAACGCGTTAACGACATTTGTAAATGAATAAATCTATTCTATTCACAACTTGTTTTATCAGATCTCACTGCGTCATCCTGGTATGAGTAATAACAACGCGTAATCTGAGGTCTCGCTTACACTGGCTCACCTGAGGCACCTGATTCGAGATGAAACCTTATGAATGACAGCCGAGACGCGTGCTAAGTGACGAATGTACAAAGAGCGTCTAGAAATAGCAAAATGTCAACTCAAATACTGGTTTCCAAGTTTTTCTACTTTACAATGCTAATGTTGTCCTTGGCATGTGATTTTCTGATTGTATTAGTATTGCCGAATACGTACAGTCCCGCAGTAGCATCGCGCGTATCGGGTTTAGGTACTGTGCGAATGGCCATAATACAAACGGATACAATTCACCTGCATACAATAGCTTAGTGGCTTAGTGCAGCTCTCAGCTTCCGACGTGTGGCCTTCTCGCGAGAGTAAACGACTATTACGAATAAATACGAATAAAAATGTGCGATTGTGAATAACTTGGATGTGCAGTGATTATGATATAGTGCGCTTTGGACCGATTCAGTTGACCATCAATAAGTATAATAACGTAGATAAATCAACTGATATAATTATCCATTCATTATGGATATTAACTAAGACGATCGGTAGATCTGAATAGCAGATGACCTAGTTAGACTTCTTACTTTAATGGTCGACATGGGATTCGTCACTTTAGCAGAGTTTCAGAGTCGCTAGATTTTCTAAGTTTTAAGCAGTCAGGATGGCATATACATATATATTTAAATGTACATGGGAGTTGGATAAGATCGTCATTAATTGAAGTAACAAGTCTTTATCAACTTAAGCTGCTCTGTAAGAGAAAGATGTGATTGAATAAATTGCACCTAAAAGACGGTTTACTTTTTAATTAATAAGTTGTAGAAAACTCACAATATATCAGTTGTCAATAGGTTTGAAACTCACTCGTAGCAGTTTTTTTTCTTTAATTTAATATTATACAGTGTGTACCCATGTTACTGAAACTTTATACCCAGGTTTTAGACCATTATCGTGAATTGAAATCAAGTGGTATTATTTCGCACTCTCCAAAGAAAAAGATCAAGAAAATGATTGAATATTATGATCCCCGAAATGTTTTTACAATCTGTATATGTTTATGAATAGAATATGAATATACTGAACGTTACTCAGCAAAGAGCAATTACATTAAAACTTGTTACAGCTTGCATGTGTAACGCGACGTTTAATAGAACCTTGAAAATACCTATTAAATACCTCGCAATCGAATTATTAAATTCCACTTAACTACATCATTCATTTATAAGCGAGAATCTCACGAGATGCAAAAATTCAATAGCTTCATTCATTGTTTCAAATAACCAATTAATTTCGTTACAAAATGAAATAGCAACACTGCAAGTGATGGTGTACCTATTTATTCTTGGCATCTAATAGGTATTGTTTACAAGACGGAGAAAAACGCCATACCAGTATAAAATATGTGCGATTGAAGATATTTGTAGCGATGATCGAGTGTTTGAATGCTCACGAGTGATCTAAGAATGTCAATACATAAATTAACTCATGTTATATAACACAGTTCTTTGCGGATTTTTTAACAGGTATGAAATAGTGGTGTAAGAGGATGTGTGTTCAAGATTTATAACATAGCATTTCTCAATTTCGAGTTACCTACGAGTTTTATAAAATTAAGCCACAGAATTCCACATTAGCTCAGTCACCATTTAAAATATGTAAACAAGTATTTCCAGTTCTATTATAGGTACTTATTTTGTGACAAGTATTTTACGAGGCTAATAAGAATCTCTTTCATTTCAGACTTCAAAGTAATTTGAGATTTTAATTTTATTAACATGATTAATTCGAATGAAAAAATATTAAGTGATAAAATGTATAATAGAGATGACTGGATGACAAACACGTATAAAACTGGCCAGAAGGTGCATTATACACTCACGAGCAGAATTAACGGGTATACTTAGTATCGAATAGAAAGTGTAACCCATTATTATAAACGATTTTTTTATACGACTGTTGCAAATAAGCTTACGGCCTTATAGTAAATAGACACCGTAGCCTATGGGGACTCTAGATAAATGACAAGCGCGTTGCAGACTATATATGGGATGAGGATTCGTCGAATTTCTTAAATCTAAACATATGAGGGAACAACGCATAAATGTCATAAAAGGACGTAGTACCGCAATACTACTGTATTTACTACTTGGTACTACGTATCGATCAGCTGTTGCGTCAGCAAGTGCGACGTTTTAAGAATAGCTGGCTCACCTTGTGGCCGTGGGAGCGCCGTTTATGTAAATACCGTACTGCCGTATTACTATTTCTACACCATCATTCGCATGGGGCGTTGTTTGTCAGCGACTGCCAATTTAATTTAAATTAGCCACTTCAAATTCATTTGTTTAAAAAACTGAAGAACTAAGGTTACAAAATACTCACTAAAGAATCGTAAAGAAAATCATTTTAATCGCGTACAATACTAATTTATTTACATTTTTCAAGGTTTGACCGACGTTTCGAATGTATCACTACATCTATTGTCGCGAGCTGACTGGCGTGAGGGGGTATGAACATCTTCTAGCGGCACGGGTTTTTACTAATTTAATAATGAATTATCATCATCATCATCAGGACCCATACATCTTGGCAGATGATTTAAATAGCGTCTGTACTTGAGGAACAACTCCTCTCGTGACTATTATAATAAGCCAATCTGGGACATCTCAGACACGTGAACTGAGGATCCGTGTCGTATCCCCTTGATGCCTTTTAGCGCGCTAGATCTTGGAACCAGGTGTTATCTTGAATTTCGTGGCCTTTTCGCGATAGTATTTCTCCACTCATCGCGATTTCCAGCAAGATCTTCCCAAGTGCTGTCATTGAGGTTAAATGAAATGAATTATACGTTCAATAAAACTGTCAAACTATGGCTTTCAGGGCCGAATATAGGTAAAGAGGGGAGGCCTTTGCCCAGCAGTGGAACACTCAATAGACTAATAAAAAAAGACTTTCATTGAACAAAAAAAAACATAATTAGGATTCAAAACACCTAGGCCACGAGGTCTCTATAACATCCTTTTTCAAGGAGTTAAACATTTTATATTCCACAAACAACGCTGGAAGCGTACATTGTCTTTTGACGACCGCTTTAGCCTAGTTGGTAGTGACCCTGCCTTCGAAGCTGGAGGTCCCGGGTTCGAATCCCGGTCAGGGCATGTATTTGTTTGATGAACACGAATATTTGTTCCTGAGTCTTGGATGTTTTCTATGTATTTAAGTATCTATTTATCTATATACGTATGTATATCGTCACCTGGTACCCATAGTACAAGCAAGCAAGTTTGGGACTAGGTTGATTTGTATAAGATTGTCCAAAAAATATTTATATTTATTTATTGCTTGCTCATTGGGCTTCAGTATAGACATTGCCGGTGTTCGCTAACATTTACTTCTAATTTTGCATAAAAAATAGGTATTCATAAATAAGCGATGGCGTATATCCCAGAAGATAACTGCATTCGCATCTGCATTACCTAACAAATGTCCTCGTGTCCATTTTCCATTTATGAACTCAGAGGACATCAGTAGGGTTCTTATCGATATCTGTAATTTTATTTGTCATAAGCATAACTTGAAAATATCCGATGCCGTAGTTAACCGGCTACTCTGCCTTATAGTTTTCCGTAAAATTCCTATTCTCTGAAACCGTATAATTTTGAGAACAATTTACATGGATCCGTGTATGATATTTTAATAACAATTAAAGAGCTAACATTAACTGAATGAAAATAACGACTTTTACGCAAGTAATGATAAAGTGGCAAGTTATGTATGGCAAATTAAATGATGGAAATTTGATTATTAACTCATTTCCATCATCTTCCTTAAGTCACCTTTGTGGCATCCAATAGGCATGAAATAGCGCCGAATAGGAAAAGATAGCAGTGTCTTGAATCAGAAGCCAAGATCTTTTTTGAGCTGCTGAGTTAGCGTAGATGCGCACCTATCCTCAATTCACCCCATTAATGACAAAATAAACAGTGCCGCTTTCCTCATCACAAAGACCTTTATCTAAGCTACATTATATACATTTTAATTGCAACGTGTAATCACCTTGCTCTGAGGATCGCCTGTCCATGAGTCACTGTAACCTGATATGCTATTCACCAGTCTTAACTTGCTACTCATTTGTATCCACTGAACTTACATCTCTTCCCTGGTATAAAGTGATACCAAGATTCTACATAATCGAATCTAAAACTAAAACTAGTCTACATAATCGAAGTCAGATAGAAATTGGTTCTCCTGATATATCAGTGAGCCTTGTGAATATCACGGGTATAATTCACAACGTTGATAAACTCATTAGTCATTATCATCATCAGAGCGGCTACTCCGAAATTCGAACTCGTATTATGACGTCCCTTTCACCATATAGTGAATAACACGAGATTGAAAGGGACGGCACGATACGAAATTCGGATTTCGAGGTTCGGAGTAGGCCCTTAGCCTATACGTCCTATAACTGGGCAGGAGGCATGTCTCACGGATAAGAGGGATCGGGCAGTAATCCTCACGCTCACCAAATGCCGCATGGGAACTTCAGATACACCTTCGAATATCTTTGCTGATGCATAATTAATACGAATCTGGATGAAGTAACGGCAGTCTAATCTGGCCTAATGGTTCAAACACGCTGCTGCCAAACAACTACTGTGGGTTCGAAACCCAGCTCGTGACAATATGGATGCAACTAATGTTACATATCATTTGATGTTAACCATTAAGAAGTAAAAAATCGATAGGAAACTTGCATACATAAGCGAATGTCGCTTGTGCGTAAACGCGATCTCAACATTGAGATACTTATCTCTGAGTTACTCGAGAGTACTTATGAATAGTATAGAGTAATATGATCGGTGGCCGCTCGCGCCCGACCGCGGTCTAACTACAATAACATGCCGTCGCCTTGACTGATTTGTGCGATAACCGATATACAGACTACAACTGATTACTTAATAGTTGATACAATTATGCTATGCTTTTGTAATTTAAAGGGATCTTTATCGTTTCCCGTTAAGCCTTTTGCTATTATAGAGTAAGCACTTTCGAAACTTTTCCATTTACTGTAATTATAAGCTTACCGTTTACCTGTGACGTTTTATGCACAGCGCGCGGCGTAAGACCGGCGATGGTAAAGGGTAGCGGACGGAGGAGAGGAAGGGGCTGCCCGTAGCGGTAGTACAATAATAGATATATCAAATTTAAAAAATCTACTATGATATTGTTTTCAGTTGCTTCCATATTACGAAACAACTTAGGTTGCACGTGAAACTAGTTAAAACGACAGCGAACTAAATGAGCAGTTAACTAGTTTTGTCAACTTTAACTACTTTAAAAGAAGTAAAGCAGAACCTATATTATAATAATATAGGCCTGTTGCGTAATCGCCTAACGGTCCTTACGAATACGCATCCTTACTTCACGTATGTACGGAACGAAAAACAATAAACACAAACTACACGTAATAACTAACGCATGTCAAAATCGCTCATTCGAATGGTTACGTCGGTTAAACATGGTTAAACAAAGGTTTCCGAAGCCATAACAGAAAACACTAAAGTACTTGAGCATACTAGACTGTTACGGCTTTTATTATACAGCAGACAGAATAATGATCACGTAATTCCAATACGTTAAATTATGCAGCGATGCATTGCCGCGCTATTAGGAGAACAAATGTTTGTAATTTGTGACCATAATGCATCTTAATAAGGTTGGTTATTATTTGCTGAATATTTGGATGGCTGATATGCAATTGCTCTGTCAATGTAAGTTTAATTTCGATTCGGGATTTGGAACGCTTGAGTTAATTCGATATGGTAGCTGAATTGGTTTAATTATTATAATTGGATTATTTAATGTTGACTCTACATACCGCCTGCCTTTTGCTGATTGTAGTACACTTACCTACCCAAGAAACCCGAGGTTAGGTACTTGGATTGTTACTTTTCTATTAGTTGCCGACATAACGAATACTCGAATCAATCGGTCGGCACTCGCTTGTGAGATCTCTGTGGTGGGTGTCCATTTACCATCAGGCCGTACGCTTGTTTGCCACCGTCGTGGTACAAAAAAACTCACGCGTAGACCTTGCAATATTTTTCAACGTTTATTTTGTTTCTTCAATAAATACGCTAATCGCATTGTTTACATTAAACAAAGCATCCCGAACAAGTGAACGGCCTTGCTGAAGGGTCAGGCGCCGGTCAGCGGGCCACTTTGCTTACAATGCGCTGGCGCACTCTCGATTTCAAACACCAGTATCACAGCACCATTCTACTGGGTTCTACTAGTTTGGCATCGGGTTGATGTTATTCACATTTTCATCATCTTAATAAATATAAGAGCTGGGCTCTTGTCGGTGGAGTAATCGCCATCCCATTCTTTTCTCTGTCACTACCTTGAGCTCCTGATATGGTTCACATCCTAATCGAATTTAAATGTTGCTGTTTCCCATGATTTTATAGCTACTGGAACTTCTTGGTTTGTGCGAATCACAATCAATGCAAAGCGAAGAACAAAAATACAATACAAATACTCTTTATTGCACACTCCAAAAAAATACAAACGGTTCATAACATAGAGAGATACGAGTAGTATACTGCTTACAATTCACGTCTACTCGTTGGAGGAAAGTCCTAGATAATTGAAATCTAGGTTGGTTTGTTCGATACCTTGTGTCCCTCAGCGGAAATAGAAGCCCCGCGTCGACTCGCTGGAGGAAAGGACAAAACAATTTTCGGTTCTTAATCTTTTGACAGTTTACGATCTTACTAGTTAGATTATAAAATAATGAAGTTCACAATTTTACGGTGAGATATACACTAACCAGCGCTTATTGCTTGATTCCAAATGCGCTCTCGATTTCAAATAAACGCTGGAATAAATTCCATCATACCTCTAATGTTCAATGGTAGTTTTGCGTTCACTTTGCGTGATCCCGATGTATCATCACTCTCGATTTCAGTCGCTGCAAAGAAGAATAAAGAAGCCATTCTTCTAAATATATGTATAAAAGAAGAAACTGACTGACTTATTGCCTGACTGACTGACTAACATATCAACGCACAGCCCAAACGCTGGTTGTAGAGATTCCAAATTTGGCACGTAGGTTCCTTATAAGGTCTACGGGGTGCACTAAAAAGGATTTTTCAAAATTCATCCCCAAAGTGGGTGAAACGGGGGTCCAGAATTTGTATGAAAACACATATTTATTGAAGTGAGAAATTTGAAACTTTGTACATAGACTCTCTGTCTAAATATATTAATGGCATATTGCAGTTTTTTCTAAATTGCTTCCCTAAAGGGGTGAAACGGGGTTCAGAGTTTGTACGGGGAGTAAATCGTTTTGGAAGTGAGAGATTTAAAGCTTCGTATATTGACTCTTTGTTTAAATACAACAAAACATGTTTCAGCGTTTTTCGAAATTGCTCCCCTAAAGGGGTGAAAAGGGGGTTCCAAGTTTGTGCGGGGTGCAAATCTTTACTTTTTTTAAAAATCGATATGGGTGCCATCTTCGTGATTCTTCGGGGTGCCGATTACGAAAATGACTTGCATTTTCAAATCAAAGATGGCGGACATTTATATTTCTTAATTATCGACATGGGTGGCATCGTCGAGGTTCCTCGAGGTGCCGATTATGAAAATGACACGCATTTTCAAATCCAAGAGGGCGGACAATTATTTTTCTTAAAAATCGATATAGGTGTCACGGAAAGGTCGTCCATAAATACCTACATACGTACATATAAACATACGGGTCAAACTGAGAACCTCCTATATGTAGACGGTTAAAAATTATTCTTAGTACGCGGGCAAAGCCGCAGGATCAAGCTAGTTACAAATAAAATGAAAAAAGTTTCCCTGTAAAAATCTTTATGACATTGAGATAAGATTGAATTGAAACTGCGTTTTCAGCTTCGTTTGTATGTCCTTTTGTCCAGTTGTAAATAAAAGTAGCTTTTGTAAACGTGGCGACCGTTTCCAACAAGAAAACATTTATAATTAAAAACCATTGTAAACTTGATCGAATTAATCGGATATTTTTCTTGCGTCTTTAATTAACCTACTTGCAGTGCAGCTAGTGTTAATGTATCTAATAATTATATGTAATAATTATAGGAATAGCCATTTGTACACGTAGGAGCCGAATAATTACTATAAAAACGTAACGTTATTTACTAAATAATATAATTAATCTTCGGGATTAAAATAAACAACAGTTTTTTATATACATGAACATGATATTGATATCTTCGTAAACGTACTGATTAATTAAATACTTAATAAAAACGAAATGTGAAAACAATACGAAAGTTGATTGTTTATATGTAAGTAGGTATCATTCGATTCTCAGTGTAATAACTTTTACGGGAGATCTTAAGGCAAATTACGATCGATATAAAGATACCTAATAAGTTTTTGTGTACCTTTTTGTTGCAAAGTAGGTACGAGTAATTTGAGTGTGTTTTGTGGCCGGCGTAGATATGTATCTTTGATTGATTGTCCGTCCTTTTTAATTAGTATGCGCTTAGTTTCATTTTTGTTAGTGACGATAATAAACAACGTGTAATCGGTAGTTTAGAATATTATTGAGTATTAGCACTGCCGCATATGTAATCATTCACAGCATCGTAATACTTAATCTGCAGGGCATTTGCGCATCGAATGCTGGCTAGGACATAACAAATGTGTGGTTACGAAGTGCGAGTGTGTAAAATGTATATACCTACCATATTTTTTATTATTATTCTTCTATGAGTATAATCTTCAAGGATCTTTGTCTTATTGCCCCCGTACTAAATATAAGAACAATTGAATTCTCTAATCAACCAATCCAATCATGTTGCAATCCGTCTAGTTTCCCTGCGCGGCGCACCCAATGTCATTAAACATGAATCAAAGTTCGTTCATCGACATTTGGTGGAGTCAAGGTGGAACCATAATTTTAATTTCGTTCGCCTCCCGCTTTTGGAACTTGCCTTTATTTGGTGCGACCTTTCGGGCCTGTTTCATAAATGAACAATTCGACCTAGACGCTTTGTGGAAAATATTTCATATTTCGGTTCTTAAACAGCGTATAATTGAAATCGAAAGTAGGAACGTGAATACATGATCCGGTATTCAGTACATTTTACTTTGATGTACAAGTGAATTCAGATTATTACTTTCAGGCAATAGGTAATACCTTCTTCCGAATGTTTGTTTAATTTAACCAGTTAAACATTGATTTAATTACTCGTTTATAAGTATTAAATTTTAACGATTTTTATCAAAATATAGATAAGAACACCTAATGAAATCTTACAAGTCTATTATTTTGATTGAAAGTTTAAGGGTTATTTAAAAAATGGTAAAGTGTGTACTCTAAGAAACAACGTAATGTTTAAGTATGAAACTCATGTAAACTAGTAACTTACACCATAACACCGATTCAGCTGCCTTTTGAAATAAATAAATTAATGCATACAAAACATTACCCTCCTAAAACTACCACTATAAGTGTTCATTGATCGCCCGTCGACCGATAACGCTGGCAAAAAGACAGTTTAGGTACGTGTGTTGTCATAGTTGTGATCTACCGCGACCGCCGCCGGTACACGGTAACACGGCTACACGTCGAGATGTGCCGATAGAAGGCATTGTGTGCCACAAGGCGATACTCCCCATTAGTGGCGTCTAAATATTGTATTGTACACGAACTCCGGCCTAAAACACTTCATTGTTTTTCAAACGGGCGATGTAGGGTTGGCACTGAAATTTCTGACTGTTGTAACGAAATGAAATATACGCATGAGTGTATGCAATCCAGATAATTCATGGTTCAGACCATTCAGTCCTCCCTTTCTACTTATATTGTTTGTTCAATTAAGATGAATTTAAATAAATAATTAATTATGGAATGGTGATATCAAGGGGTTAAGTATATCATATCGTCCATATCCAGTAGTTTCTAACTTATTAAGTGCCAGAAAAGTTGGGGTAAATAATTACACCCAAATTTAAATATACGCAAAGTAACCTGAACATAAAGAAAATTATGTTCTTAATATCTTGGGTGTACTTACCGAATTAATTCTGTTTTTAAAGCTAGCTTTTAGGTTTCAGTCCTAAACTCTAATAAGAACGGGTTAGAGACAGGTATTTATTCATTACCTATTTAGTCATCAGTCACTTACACGTAATATCTCTGAAATAATGGTATAATTAAAAATATTAGCGGTATAAACGAAAATTTTCAACGTGTTGTGATTAAATGTTTCACACGCTTGACAACCCTAACGGTTTCCGATATTGATGGCCAATGGAGATAGTTCTTGATCGCCGCGAGCGCTGCTTTAGTCCATGAATGCAAGGTACGAAGGCCTGTTTTGATACTCACAACAGTTTTACTCCCACGTGGATTAGTCGCGTACACAAAATATTGGCTTTGAACGGAAAATATCCCCCAAACGGTTTTCCGATATTGTTGGTCAATGCAGATAGTCCCTTATAGCCGCGAGTTCTGGTTGTTTCTATACATCTTCTTCTTCATGTGCCATTACTGATGAGGATTGGACCAAACTGAACAGTTGCCTAGCGGTCTTTATCCCTGTCCACTAATATCAGGGAATATTACAGAGCCAGGACATCCTGCGTCCTCCAGGTTCGCGTTTTCCGGAAACTTTTCCCATCATGATGGTCTGTAGGAGAGAATACCGATCATGTCGTAGAACATGTTTCGATAGTTGCACCAGTTTTATTCCACCGTGGATCACTCGCGTATACAAAATGTGCGTAATTACTTCAATGTTCAGAAGGCGTATGGCTTATCTATACAGAGAGTTATTGCAGTAATGCATGTCAGTAGGTAAACAAACATATTTACTTTAGAACAGTTGCGACAAAGCCAGCGACTACATTTAGGCCTTTAAAGTATATTAGCGCTACATTAATCCACTACAATAAGACTTTGGAGACTAGCAGTAACTATACTTTAATTTTGTACATTTCTGTTACACTTCCCTACAGAAAACTGAATTTAGTATTTTGAACCTAAAAATTGTAGAAATAGGAATCTGCTTGTTAATTATTTAGTATAAAAAAACGTAAGTAGTTAATTTAATAAGCTAGCAGAACACAAAATAATGTAGTTAATTAAACTATGTAATTCTATGTCATTTCTCTGTCACTGTATATGTTAACACACTTTTTAACTGATCTATAGTAAAATAGCAACGTCCTTAATAGTCAGTGGCAATCGGGACAGTAAGTACTGTTTTGCACTGGTGACGGTACAAATGAGGCTATAAAGCGTTGATTCCGGTACATCCTCACCAGCCGTGACCCGCGGGTGCATCACAATGCAGGCGGCCTTGCTGCACCGGCGACAAGGGCGCGGACTTTGTGCGACACGTGCAATCGAAAAGTGCATGACTATACTAATCTGAATACGTTTTACATTGCATTACGAATATTCAAGTCGGCAACGCGCTCGATATTCTTCTGGAGTCGCAATTTTTCATAGGCTACGGTGTCTGCTTACCATCATGCAGGCCGTTAGCTTATTTGCCACCGTCATTGTATACAAATAACCTAATAGGGATGATTTGACAGATGTTAAATTGGCATATACCTTTTATAATTGATCGTAAAAAAAATCCGTTATTATGAGATTTGTAAAAAAATACAAAAAAGTGGCGACACGATTTTTGGTCGACAAACAGCGTCCATTTTTTCATAATTATGTACCTATTTAAAAATTAGTATAAATAAGTTGAAGCGTGACGTTTCCTGTGAGTATTTTCGCGAGTTTTGCATCCTAATAAAAATATATTTTTACAAACTGTATTGTGATTTCATAGTCCTTGACTGTAGTTACTTTGTAAAAGTAGTAGGTATTATTATTTTCTTTCTACTGTAGTGAAATGCTACACCGAAAATACTTTGCAATTTTTTCGCATTTTGCTATGCAAACCCCAACTAATGCCTAATCATATATTTTCGTCACGAACATGCCCGACCAAAGATAAAATAATTATCATTTTAATCAGCTATGGTACCTCGCTAAGTTTTCCAGGCACGTAGAATATTTTCTTCGTTTCCTTTAGGACCTCCGCAAATGGAAAAAAATCCGCATCGTTTGTCAATGGAAATGACTGGGGGTTTTAACCGTCTACAAAAAAGGAGGTTCTCAGTTTGACCCGTACATTTGTATGTACTTACGTGTATAGGTATGTACAGATGTCATCTTCGTGATCGGCTCCCCAAGGAACCTCGAAGATGACACCCATGTCGATTTTTAAGAAAAATAATTGAACGCCATCTTTGATTTGAAAATGCATGTCATTTCGATTTGTCGACTCCTGGGGGCCGATTTTTGTGTGTCGAACGCTCGACTTTTCACTCGACATTGTTAAATCTGCATAGTTTTTTGACAGATCTCGAGTGAAAAATCGAGGGTTGACACTCAAAAATCGAGATTTTTAGCTACGGCCGGGCGGTACCTGGAGGCTAATGTGGCCCAAAATACCATAACTAGAACATAAGTATTGCACATTATTGTCTACGATAAAATTATGTATTTCCAATTTCAATTCATTTCAATGTATTCCTATGTCATGTTTGGTGCACACTGTACATTATGTGTAATAAATAAAAACATAAATTTTCGTAATCGGCACCCCGAGGTACCTCGAAGATGGCACCCATATCGATTTTTAAGAAAAGTAAAATTTTGCTCCCTGCACAGATTTGGAACCCCCTTTTCACCCTTTTAGGGGAGCATTTCGAAAAACGCTGAAACATTTTTTATGCGGATTATTTAAACGGAGAGTCTATATGCGAAGTTTTAAATCTTTCATTTCAATAAAGATTTGCTCCCCGTACAAAATTTGAACCCCCTTTTCACCCCATTAGAGGAGCAATTTAGAAAAACGCTGAAATATGCCATTAATATATTTAAACAGAGAGTCTTTATACAAAGTTTCAAAACTCTCACTTCAATATATACGTGTTTTCATACAAACGTTCATCCCTTGTTTTACCCCGTTAGGGCATGTATTTGGAAAAATACTTTCTTACCCCTAGCCTACGCTATAAATGTAACCGACTGTGCAAAAATCAATTCTCTAGCGTTAGTAGTTTCGGCTGTGCGTTGATGAGTCAGTCAGTCAATCAGTACTTAGCATATATATTGAATGTTATAATGAAGTAAGTTATATAGCTTGTCCGTTTTATGATTACTTTATTAGAAAGAAAGAAAGAAAGAAGAAAGAAAAACATTTATTCGTGACGATACAAACATAAAATATAGAGAAATAAACGTAATTTAAAAAAAAAACAAAGAATCACCACAAAAAGGTTTCGCCTCAGCGTAATGCCGACTCAGGGAGCTGGCGCTGATCTTCCGGCGAAACCTAGGTTGTTAATGACGGTGTGTGTAGCACGCTTCGCCTAAAAATTGAACGCGACCTATTACAACTTGACACCGCCGTCTTGTCACGTCGGGCCGTCACATGAATGTCCAACTGTCAAAAGGTGCGTCCGAAAATGGCGGGGCCTGCTACACACATTCACGACTACAATTGAAAATAAGATAGTATAGCAATTATAATTTATAATAAACAAGTATGTACATGAAACACACAAAAGTTAATTGCAGAGAATAAAGTCAACAGTAAAACAAATTGTTGATGTTCGTGCATTAATTAAAGTTTACCTTTTTATTATTATTAAGCCGTTTTCAACCGGTGCCGGAGATCACCGGGCACATCATAACAAAAGAATGTTTTTGTTTATTTTTTTCGCCGGGAGAGGATGGGGAGGAACGGGTAGAAAAACTATTATTTCTATTCATTAATTTATTTACTTCGATATTTCCGATATCTTACAAAATTCTGGGTCCCGATTTAATGAAAGGCAAAAGTGCGAAAATAGTGAAATTATTTAAAAGATGAATATTCACCCAATTATATACGTGGTTAAGTCCCGTTTATCAACTCAGAATAATGTGGCCTGATGTTATCCAACACAGACGAAATAATGGCTACCTAAGTATTTTCATATTAAGTCCTTAGTAACTTTATCTAATGATCTTCGGGTGTTTACGACGTATAAAGCAGTTAAAAATTACTTTTGGAGTTCATATTTTGATATATTAACATTAGGTGCCTATATTAAAAAAGCTAAAGACTAAATTACAATGATTTTATTGATTTCTCTATGTGTAAATAAATATAAGGTTTAGGTTAGGGATTTATAATGGGTAGGTGATATAACAATTCATCATTATGAAGACCGTATGAATATTTAAAGTTTATTGACAATTCAGTATTGTACCGTAGCCTCTGCGTGCCCCAGCGGAAGCACCTCACACTTGCAGCATACCAATAACGTGTTACGTAGGGATAGCATAGCATTGTACGCCAAAAGAAAATGTTAATCCATCCGTTGACTAATTATAACCAAAGCCTTGATTTTCCTTCAGTCGGCAATCGCTTTACTTACCTTTAACACGCACGCTGTGCAAATAGATCCGTTCAATTTGTACTTGCATTTTTATTTTTCTATTGATAGCATTTTCTAATTAGATCTGTGTTATTAAATATATAGGTATCGCGAATTCTTTGAAGACACTATTCATAATTATTTTTTGTAATAATGTGTATAGTAGCTAGTGAAAATACAAGGATTATGCAGTTGTGTGAGTGAAAACTGTTTGAAAGTTCAAATCCGCTACAAGTGAATTCAGTGCATGTACTTTCATGGTGACAGTTTTTTCATTGAGCGATCATGGCGCCATCAAGCGGCGACCACGCGTACTTTTACAATTCATTTCACGGTCGCCAGAGCGCGGTCAACCAACGTTCAGCAAGTTCAGCTACTCGGTAATAGATGGTGCTATCACTCTTTATTCAAAAACGCACATTCCTTTTCGCGTTTTCCGATAGGTAAGGAAGATATTATGCTTAACATCATGATTTCGGCAATTGAATTGAATAGGTTTCACGATGAAAATAATAATAATGAGACAAATGTAATTCAATAAACGCTAGATTGAAGTCATGATTGATAAGAGAATTCAGTTTTAACTAAGTATGTTTATTTTCTATTTTTTCAGTCCGAGCCGGGCGATACTATAGCAACAACAAAAGAAGGTTAGTACAGTATTATGATTACAGATGGACTTCATTATTTACTCAGTAATTAAAGCATTCACTGCCGGCTGCCGGCAACGAATATGTGCGTTCACGTCCACACAATTTTCTTCCTAGGGAGCGTGGCCTGGCAGGTGCCTGGTAGCAAATGTGTTAAAAAAAATAACTAGATTGAAATTATTTTTATACTACCTATATAATTGCAGACATTAATGTAGTACGGTGTACCGTACGCAGCAATATGATATCTTTATTTGCATATTCTATGCTATAGTAATGGACCCATGTATTAATAGCCATATTTCAGCATAATTCCGTTCGTGCCTATATCTATATACCTACCATTTATATCGACAGAATTGCAATCACAATCTAGTAGTTATGTGCCCCGTTATGCTAACAATTACTTTTCCTCCTGTAGAAGAATGGGTCACCCGCAAGAAGAGCGAGGTGACGACGACGCGGCAGATCGCGACGAGGGTCAAGCGCGAGCTGGTACTGGAGGACGGACGGATCCTTCAGGACTCTGGACCCAAGATATCCACATCCGTCAATGAGGACACGCACACTACTAACTACCAGCAGACTGAGGTCAGTGTTGTATGAACTTAGATTTTGCATATAAAGTTTCAATCATCGTTTTAAATTACATCGAAAACCGATTTCACCGAAGACCAAAATACGCTAAAGCGGCGTTTGCGCTGTGACGCTTCTTACAAATACAATAGTAGTTTACGCAATCGTTTTATCTTAATGTAGACCAAGAGACTTGCCGAGTGGTTTAAGTAAACTTCGAGACTTAAAAAGCTAATTATATAACTATTGTATAGGTACACTATTCTTTCTACGAATCAACGGAAATTAATTAAACAAACTGAAATAATTAAACAAACTAGTCGTGCAGAAATGAATATTAGGCACATGGTGTGTGTATGTCCGCGGCGTCACATGGTTCGTCAAAATCATTAATTATTAATTATTATTAGTTATTATTAATCAAAATTAGTTCAGTAACGGTGTGAACTTGATTGGTCTATTTCGTAAAAATTCACTTGAAGGGAGCTCCATAGAGAAAACATTAAAGTCGACGAGTAGAAAAAACGGCGAGGAACGTAGCTCGTTATGAACGTGAACGCGGCATAACAAGCCTTGTAAATTTTTTTTTCCCTTCGGTTTAGGAAATCCTCATTGGATACGTCCCGATCGCATGCCCGTCTCGACTAGGAATGGCCCAGTCGCCGACGGAGTAAAACCTCCACCCGGTGAAGTGTTTTTTAGGTACTTGTCGTCGATCTTTAAAGGGATGAAATTATTTCTCAATTAGCACTCAGTTCTCTATGTTGTCTGTGTCTAGTCACGGTCTTAACAAAAACCAATTTAATACATTACAGCACCGGATACCAGAAGATCAGAATGGAGAAGAGAGGGCTGCACTTGGCGATCGCGTGGATGGCGCGATTGGGTCATCATCTGGTGGTAACTATTTTCTATGTCTAAAAAATATATGAGTTTCATAATTTCGGCTAGTACTAATACTCGTACTAGCCGAAATTATGAAACTCATATATTCGTTTATACTTCGAAGATGAATTGTGGGTATTCATTACGTCCGTCGTGTGTCACATTGGTGAATTAGAGAAATATCGTAGTGCATAATTGACAGTCACAGAGTTTACTAAGTAAAAACTATACCTAAAACAAAGTACATCTCAGTAGCGAATCAGCGGTAACATCCCGCAGTTCAAAAATCTCCAACTTTGATGCAAGAGAAGGTGTTATAGCTTCGATTGGCGAACTTTGGGCAGCGCCCTACTAGGTATGATATAGCTACTACAAGTTTACGATGTTAGTTGCATGCAATTGTACCTATACTTGATGACTACACTACCAGAAGTAGATCTCTATCTCCGTAAGAGGACACCATTTTTCTCCCTTACCATTTTATCACTTTCGAGTTACATTGCAACTTACTAGATTTTGAAACTGTACTCCGTTTATCTCACCATGATTTCCATTAAAGATAGCCCAACTAATCCAATCCATTAAGGCTCGTTTTTATATAGATCCGTTAGGCCTTTTCGGTAAATTATGTCATAAAATGTACTGGGTTCAAAATTAAATTCTTGATCTAATGAACCTTTATAAACCTCGGGCTATATTATTATGATTGTATTATCTTAATCTACAGAGCTGGCAGGCTTCTCCACCGACCTAGCGCCAGCCGACGCGAAAGTCCTGGTGTCGTCGCGCATCGTGGCCAACCCCGACGGCAAGGTGCGCGAGAGCAAGGACCGGCGCGTGCTCACCAGGAACGTCATCGATCGCGTCAAGGAGACCGAGGAGAAGTTCCACAGGGGAGACACTACGCATGATGTGAGTTTTTTACATATGTTTTACTCTAATAATATGCATATCACGATTTCTAATAATGGCTGCCAAATATGGTTTTATAACAGAATCGGATACCAGCCGTTAAGCCTTCTGACGGCTTGAGAACTCCTTGACAAGTCTAACTCCAACAAGGTAGTTTCACCTTTTGGGTTCGAAGGTCAGATGGCAGTCGTTTCCGTAAAAACGAGTGCCTATGCCTAATCTCGGGAGTTGGGTTGGGACTAGGTAGCGGACCCGGGGCATCCTTCAGGATGCAACTGTACTGGGATAACGCTAGTATGATTGATGATGATGAAGAGTGCATTTCGCGATTTCTATTGGCTGCCAAATATGGATTATAATATTGTACTCTATCACAGAATCGGTAGGTAGATATGAAGAGATGACTTTAGTCAAAAGTACATTGAGATATTTTCCGCCAAGGAATTTATATTATAAAGAATAAGAAACATGTCGATGATATGAATACCGTAAAATAACTTTAAATGAAAAAGAGAACTCTACTCATTTGTGAATATAATTGATATCGTGGATGTGAAAATGGCCGGGGATGTCCATTCTGGATCAGTCATTTTTTATTTACATTTCATAGTAATATTTGTTTTGTTTAAGGTATTTATGTTTAATAATGTTTTTTAAACATTTGTTACTTCAATAACTTACTACTTACTTATGATCAAAGAATATATACGATACACATGTTGTGAACATTAAAATCATATAAGTAGAAATAAATGAAATTTTCTGCCTCGCACAACCAAACTATGGAATGAACTGTCGCCTGCGGTATTTCCGGACCGATATGACCTTCAAACCTTCAAGAAAAGAGCGTATTCCCTTCTGAAAGGCCGGCAACGCACTTGCGACTCCTCTGGTGTTGCAGGTGTTTATGGGCGACGGTAATTGCTTACCATCAGGCGATCCGTCTGCTCGATTGCCCCCTATAACATAAAAAAATAATAATAATAAATTACAAATCTGGGTAGAAACAAAAACAACAATGTTACGTAAACAAGTAAAATACGATAAACAAGGAAGCTCTTAATTATTGGAAATGTTTGCCGTTGTTTAATTACAGGATGTTTTAATTCTTAACATTATTACTCAATGCTCTTTACTCAGGCTTTTAGAGTTACTGTAACTGGTTTTTTCTTAGAATCAGTTTCATAATGTCTCAGTCATTTCACCGTGCTATACATACTTATAAAATATTGCGAAATAAAATTCATTCGCTTTTGACTGGAAGATCTGAACTAGCTCCTAAGACTCCGTTTACCAATTTATCATTACAATTAAGACCCATATAAAACAGCTCTGTTATCCGTAATCTTACTCGACACAGTATACCACTTGTGTTTAGCTAATCTGCTGCCGTATCAGTATTTACCTAGCAACTGCTTAATTCGACGTCTAATTTATACTGGTTGGCAAATATCGGTATAAAGTTTCGTGAATACCAGTTATGTATCTAATAAACCTGACATTATAACGAATAATTTTAGGGAGAACACGAAGAGAGTAGGACCACTTGCTGTAGCCTTGGTTTGAAAGGTCCTAGACGTATATTTAATGTAATGCAACAAAAAATACTTATCTGAGGCAACCGGTTTCTAGACATGGCGTTCAAGTTTTCGCACTCATAAAGCAAGCTATCTTTACAAAGTTCACAATTTATCCAACCCAGTTAATCTATCCAAAATAAAATATGAATTTCGTAAACTTGATTGCAATTCACAAGTGCTTTTAGTGCCATTACGGGTGGATGACGGGTTTATCTCGCCCATAAGATGCGGGACATTGACACCCCTGTCAAGGTTCGATGTCCACGCTAGTGAGTAGATCGACTACGCTTTCAAAATCTATCCGATGCAAGCCTTTGTTTCCAAAATCACTCCTGTTCCGTTAATATAGAACTCACTTTACTATCCAATGACTGTCTAATATACGACTTTGAGAAAATAAACAGTCAAGATATCATTTGATAGATGCTAATGGATCTCTGGGAATAGATGCAGTCACCAATGTCTGCAATATTTTTTCGAATCGTTTTAGAAATGGTTGGTTTTATCGAAGTTGTGCAAAAATGTAGTTACTTTTCGTAAGAGCAGTTTCACAAAATAGCTGGCGAATTTTATTGTTCACAAAATGGACGTAACACACTTAATAAATCACATATTAAAATATTGTATTATATATATAATCCGTGCATTACGGATAACAAAGATATAGGTACATATATATGATATTTCTTACCGTTTTTTGTCATATTATACAAACGCGTTAAATTTTATATTCGTCATCACTTTGCATTGCATTGCATCATTGTTACCAGCATGTTACAATAATTAATTCCTCAATTTAAATCTCAGCAGCTGTCGATATAATTGATCGATAAGATCTCAACAAGTTAATGAAAGATAAGATTAAGTAATTAACTAAAATGTTTGCTAATGTGGGTCGAATGTTGCCGAGGCAGATTGCAATATCAATGTATGAAGCTCATACATACTTACTAATTTCTTTTGTATGGCTGTGTAACCTAAGTATTACGTGATTTTCGCTCGTGCTAAGATGAAGGCGCACACGTTGGCATTTTGTAAAGGGTAAGCAGACGAGCAGCTCTTGTATAGAGAGATATTGCGCCCAAGAGGGAATTGAAAAACTCGTATGCAGCTATAACAATTGACCTACTTAACTTGGGCGGGTAATGGTTTGTTTGCCACAACCTCCTGTGAAATAGATTGTGGCAGACAAGAAAAGTGAAACTGTTATAGAGAATGATATATATATATGTATATCTGCCGCTCTTATTATAATTGTTATATGACCATCTCATTCACCAGTGGTTTTATTATTTGGTATCGAGTCTCTGTTATAGGATTATACAGTAGAGCGGTAGGTTTGTAGACGGCTTCCGTGGCGGTGTATTTTTATTGCGTACCAACTTTTTTGCGCGTAAGTAACCAGTATAAGTCTTTTCTAGCATCACCAAGCTATTACGGAGGTCCGGATCAAGATATACTAGGGATTTGTAGTGTCGTCGAGACTGGCGAATTGCTAAGCTTATCTAAACCGATATGTGACTGGTCTTAACTTTGTAGACATGTGCTCTTCTAGAATGGGTTAAAGCAGTAACGTTTCCCGTATCGGTTGTGGCTAAAATACTCGTATATTATTCCACTTAATGCAGGTGGGGTTTAGATAAGGTGATTGTTATATATTATTATAAATAATTATTGTTTTGGATCGTAACTAGTTAGTGATGCCTAATCTAAGCGTGCGTGCGTGCTAATACGTGGGCTTAATTATAAAAAAAACTATAAAGAGCCTCCTTTAAAAAATTTTCCTATTTTGAAGCGGACGAAAGGGCAAATTCTCCTTAGATATAGATCTCTATAGCTCTATCTCAAGTTTTTATGATGAACACCACTCCATATCTGACATAAGAATAATAGGCGCAATAAAAATATCTTACATATTGAAGCAATGTCTATTAGGAGGAAGACGGTTATTTTTACAAAGTACTCGTTGGTACTCGAGAAACAAAAGTTCTGAAAATGCGAAATGGAGCGGCAGTTTATTCAGATGAGTGTTCACATAAATCGACGGGGATTTTGAAATTATAATTTGTTCACCGAGATAGTTCGCCGCGGGGCCGCGCCCACGCTGCTGCATAGTGTTTTTCTGTGGCAACTAGTGGACAAAATATTTATAGCAAAATGAAATAAATGGCTGATGACAATGGATTTTTTCCCTGAATTCTCAGTTTCAATGCTGTCATTTTATTATATACTTGTTTATAAAGTCATACACGTATATATCATATCGTTCAAAAAGTTGGATTTTTCGCACCAGTACTTTTTACTTTCCTAATGGCCGGAAATAAGTAGTATGAGTCCTAATAGGTACGAGTAGGTACTCATTGAGTACCTGCTACCGGGCGTTGGCAAAAAGAGTATTATTTGACCTTATACATAATTATCTTTGCAAATTAAATAATACAAAAAATATTTATTACTATTTGTGTTTAAATTTAATTCCTTTTCACCATAATACCTAGATTATTTTGAACTAAAATCGATGCAGAGTTAGAAAAAAAATTACAATGAACATCGCCAGATATACCAGGATAGTATATTTGTCTCTTTTTAATTACCGTTTTTGCATATTTTTGCAAGTGTATACTTAAACACGTCATCTGATGCACGTACAAAAGTTCATTTCATTATGTAATAAACTATTAAAATAAATTCTTAATTGAAATTTAAGAAAATATGAATTATATAAATTATTTCCTAATATTTTTTGTTGCCAAGACGCTTTGAAAAAACAACTGTGCATGTGCATTGTATATATATATAGAATGTAAGCGCTTTTCATACTGCTTTTTACAAAACAAAATTTTATTACTGTTGTTAAAGTTTATTTTACTCACATTTTAGTGTTGTGGGCGTTTTCGATCCATATCCCAAAATTTAACTTAAGTCACCCAATAAGAACGATACAACCAATACCAAATAGAAATTATAAATAAGTAACATAAGCATTATTTGATTTTGAAAGCTTTAAAAATATTACTATTGTACCAATTGTCATATTATGTTTATAGCTTTTAGAGCCAATAAGCATAAAGTAGAAGAACTTCTTTCGAAGATATATGCTTACATGTTAGACAATACTGATCGAGTAAGGTAAAGTTAAGCCAAAAGCGCAAATTGAGTTACGTTAAAATAAGATGGTAATTTAAACTTTAAAGTCATAATATTCCAAGTTTATTGGTGTCGAGAAAGTCGTAAATCCAGCGGCTTCACCGCTTTAAACCAAAGCGATATTTAGTAAATCGTTCCATATTGCTTGCAACCGAGCATAATGGCGCTGCAATATATCTAAAAGGCCTATGTTCGAATCATAGTGCTAAAGAAATAAGTAATTTTACTCACCCAGCTAGAAACATAATTTCATACTTTAAAGGTTTAAGTTTAAACTCATTTTCTTCTCACTTACGGCCTTTTATTTTTGAAAATAGAATAATGCAAACGCCCGGAGCGCTCGCGCCGTTCGCGTTGTTACAATAATCAAATAAATTGAATAATTATTCGTATCATTTCTGATTAATTATCCAATTTAGATATAAATGTTAAGCTAGTTTGTGCTTGTTAATTTTTAAATAATTGAATCGTTTTGTAATGAGTTTCAATATTGCTATGGTGGCTTTGGCGTAAACTAACGAATTAGAATTCTTGAAGAAAAGTTGTCATATCTACTATTATTACATGCGTGTTTGTCCGCTAGGTGTAAACAGGCATTACTTGCAGTCTATGTGAATAATTGCATTTGACTTAATATGTGGGATAGCTAGTTTAACTATAAATGCGTTTAGTTGATACTCGTATGAAATAGGTACGTTCAGTTCCAAAAGTTACACACTCTGCTACACACTTTTCAGTAGGAATACTAAATATGTTCATGAATATTGATGAAGTATCTATGTCGTTAATACCTTTCCGATGTCTTCTAATATAGTCTTTTGAATTCAAAAAGTCATATCATATCCCTTATTGGGATATATCTCTCCTGCTCAGCATGACACAATTGAGCGGAGGCGTATAACGACAATGAAAGTGGTCATCGAAAGTATCACCGTAAATTGTAATGCTTTATTACGTGCCACTTTATTGGAGAAGGTTTTTCGTTTGCATTTATTTGCAATCAAATCGAATTTTATACTTAGAAACACTACTTACTACTTTTTTGAGGAATTGCTTTTATATTTGCCTATTCAGATATTCATATTTTTGTACAAAATTGTATGCTACTGTTTATGATAGCAGTCATGAGTCCCGTCGTCTACCGGTCCCGGGGATCCACGGGCTTATTACTAAGAATGCAATTGTTTATTTTTTTCGCCAGGAGACCACGGCTTAAGCCAAGTTAGAGGCCTTCGGGCGGCTTGAGAACTTCTAGCAGTCAAGTTAGAATTAGGCTTGTCAAGTGATTGAGCACTCACTTGACAAGCCTAATTCCAATAAGGTCTGGTTTCCCCTCGGGTTGGAAGGTCAAATGAGTCACTTCCGTGAAAACTAGTGCCTACGACAAATCTTGTGATTAGGTAGCGGACCCGGGGCATCCTTCAGGGTGCAATTGTACTGGGATAACTCTAGGAGGATGATGATGATAAAATTGTATTGTATTAACTCCCATAAATGACAAGGGCGACATGAAGACACCAAAAGCAATCGTTAATATAAAATAATATTTTGTAACAACTGTACAAATACCATGGTTTGCAATAAATGAATTATGAAATTATGAAAAGACAGTCATTAACCAAAGTGTTACGACAGATACAGATGACTGTTCTGCTCTTTTACGAAAGCCTTTACCTCATATTTTGACAAAATCACTAAAATAAATGTAACCTAACATTGGTATACTGCCTTCCTCATTTTGATCTTTTAGTGACTCCCGATGCCACAAAGTCGCAACAAAGTCTGGTAAAACAAAAACAACACCAACACTGCGCGTATCTCCACGCATAAACCAAGTCTTTTGAAATCAGTTAAACACCCATGCTCACCTATTTCGTATTTCAGTGTAATAGGCTGCGGCTTCGCCAATTGGAAACACTTGCAATCCCACTATATCTTTTTTGTTCCAAGCAATTTGAACACTGGCGGTCTAAGTGTGCGCATTGGCATGGTCAGTAATTTGACCTTACCAGGCATTAGTAAGTCGTGCTTTCAACGTGCTATAATAAAACCAAGTTTCGCTACATCCAACTCGTTTTGCGTGGATATGACCTTTTCGTATACGTAACGTAATGTCATTATTTTCGATGTCTTTAGCGGAATTGACGTAAGTTATTTCGTATTTCCGCGGTGCTTTAGCGGAGATTGCAGTTGCGTGTAGCAAGTGTGTAAATGAAATTTATCACGGACGCCATTTTGAAGTGTCCGTCACGAATTGCAGATAATTTTGTATGTTTATTACTCGTATGTCGATTAAGATAAATAAATGTAGATACAGTGTACGTTCATAAATAGCTACAGGTTTTTTTTGTAATAGGAAGGCAGGCTGGTCGTCCTGTATAAATTAAACTTTCCGCCATCCCGTTTTTCTCTCGGCAGTTATCTCCTTAAAGCTATCGTAAGTAACATCTAAGGCAACATAAATAGCGAAACTGTTTTCTCATCACCGATAAAATAATGTTTCCTTGATTGGGTTGAAAAGGGCTTACGACGCACATAATTAGGGCCGGGGCCGTGCTTTATTCGCACTTATCTCGCGAGTGCCTCATCCAGCGGCCTATTTGCTAGCCCAGATGAGCCGGGTAGCTCTCGGGACAATAATTTAAGATGTTTAGATAACATCTACAAGCCTGCGCGGGGTGCACAAGAATTCATGTGATCACCTTTAGATCCAATCTCAGATATAGCCTTGCCGAGGTGATGTTACGAAAAATTATCTCCTACTATAGGCCCTGTTGATTGTCAAAGATTATGAATCCCATAGCCGGGTAGCGTGTAAGCGCGTCCCGTATTTGTTCATTAATATTTATAAGCCCGCGGCGCTGTAAAGCCTGTGGGAATAAGCATAAAGAGATCATTTGTGGTATCATTTTATTTGAAATGAGACCGGGACTGTTGTTAATGCTTAGAGGAAGCAGTTTCGATCATTATTATGACGGCTGTATCGTGTCCCGTGAATGGTTTATGTCCATCTCCTGGACATGTTCCGACGAAACATGAAACGTGATTCAAATAAACTAACAACATTGTTGTCGTTGGTTAAGGTAAGGTACCTGCTAATTTTTTATGGCTCGCTGTTTGAGGCATCGATTTATTTCAAGCGTTCGATTGCCTTGACCTTAGCGAACAAAAGGGTATGTTTTATGGCTGTTTTATAGATAAATCAAAATGGTGGCGATAGTCCTTTACAATGAATCGTTAAAGTTAATTACAAGTGCGCGCGCAGCGCCGCGTCGGCGCAAGTGCGAGCGGCGCCGACGCCGATGCACGCATTTTTCTAAATATTATATTTTTAATGTTGTCTTATACAGTCACCAAATAAGCAAATAAGGCTAAATATCCTGACTAGACATAATTGCCAAAGCCTTTAGATATTTATAGGTGCTCGTATATGTTACGATGTACATAGGTACTGTAGATAGCTACAGTCGAACTCATAAGTAGAACTAGACACTTTGATACTTTGTCGTTTTCACCAATTGGAAATGCTAGTATGACAGTTAAAGCATGACGTTAAAGCGACAACGTACAAAAGTCTTAAGCCCCTTTGTACCTGTGTGTTGGCAACTGACTTTTGGATTTAAAAATACTTCAAGTTTTGACGGCGTGAAGGAATAGAAGAAAGAAAGTAATAGATATTAGAATTTGTTCCTTACTAGCAAGTATGTAAGTGCGAGAGGGACGAATGATATAAGTCCGATATAAACGCGATTACGTTGTATGTGTAATAAAGACAGCCATTTAGGCTTATCTAGTTAATTGAAAAGATACAATATTAACGTCACATTACGGTAATGTATCCTTCATGTATTCGTAAGATGACGATTTGGTTGATGCGAACCTTAATATAAATATATTTAAACTTGGCCGTACTTATTTTAATCTCATGAACTCGGGGTAGCTATATAGGTAGTCGTTGTTGGCACATACGCACACATAAACAATGTGCATGTATATCTCAACACACAACTATGGCTCACCCGCGTTCGTGAGACAAAAGTACTATACATAGGAATTACTTTAGCAGAAGCCAATAATAAAGACGATTTTAGTTTTATACAATGACGGTGGCAAACAAGCTTACGGCCTGCCTGATGGTACGCAGATACCGCAGCTTAATGGACAATTGGACACCTGCGACCGCAGAACAATCACAAGCGTGTTGCCAAACCTATATTGACTTGACAATTCGTTCGAATTTTCTTATTGCATAATAATGCAATAATGCTGGCGTATTAACGCCAGCGGCTTTTTAATGACAACCGATAAATAAAAATTACTTATGTTTCAATATAAGCTACTGTTTTCTTAAACAATGATTGATTTTATTTAATTCAAATGTAAAACCGCCCACCGCTCTTGATTGGACTTCAGCACTACATTTGGACCATCGTGCGATATTTATTGCCTCCTTTTATTAAGCTCACGCGTTGTTATAATTAAATTTCAACAAATCTGATTTCCGTTAAAATTATTCACTAAATTTCTACATTAGTAATTATTAAGTAGGTAAGTAATTACTAATGTAGAAATTTAGTGAATAATTTTAACGGAAATCAGATTCAGAAAGAGTAGATACATGGAATGTAGGGTTACATAAAATAGTACAACATAAACTTGATTTTGTAGTTATGCTCTACTGTATGTATATAATGATTAATATATTTAAATGCAGAGTTCCGGAATCCGCATGCATATTTCCGAATGTATTACTTTATGAGCTTTTATTGCCGAATGTACCTTTTTTCCACTTGTTGAGATGTTTACAATGATCCCAAACACGACGGGTTTATATGATGTACTTTAGGAGTTGCTATGGCCACCTTCTGTGTCCTCAGATCAGCTCGGTGGTACCATGATATTGCATTATCAATGAACTTATATAAAGAGCTACGCCAAATTTTAGTTCAATCTGTTAATGATATTTAAAATTCATTTACAAGATTGGACCCGAATATGCATACAAACATAGCAAGTTAAATAAAAGCCTGTGAAAAATTACGTTATGCTGCAAAATTTTCACGGAAAAAAAAACGAAAAGAAATACTAAAACTTAAAAAAATCACTAAAAGTGCTTTGTCAATGTAGAAAACCGTTCTATGTATATTGTATATCATCATCGTAATATTTAACTGGCGTCTAGAAAAAGTTAATTAACAAGCCATTATCCAGCAATTATTAATATGTTAACCGACTTTTAAAAAAGGTGGAGGTTCTCAATTCGGTTGTATGTTCCTTTTTTAGGGTTCCGTAGCCATAATGTCAAAAACGGAACCCTTATAGATTCGTCATGTCTGTCCGTCCGTCCGTCCGTATGTCACAGCCGATTTACTCGGAGACTATAAGCACTACAATTATGAAATTTGGTAGGAAGGTGTATTCTATGAACCGCTACATAAAAGTGATGTGAAGTTATAAAAATATATTAAATTAGGGGGGCACTCCATACATGTAACCGGTGGATGAAAAAAAAAATTTCAACGCACATAGTCGTGTGGGGTAGGTATCGATGGACAGGTCTTTAAAAATGATATGGAGGTTTCTAAAAAACTTGTACAAGTCAACCGTTGGGGAGATATTAGCTGTCAAAGTCATAGAAAGTGTCCCCCCCCCCCCTTCTAATTTTGTTTTAACTTTGTTTAGTAAAATTCTCATTAAGTGAAATGTATAATTTCTTTTGAGAAATAAAATTCTTTAAACAGAGAAAACATATCAATTTTGTTAATAATATCCAACCATAACCAACAATAATATGTTTAGTAATGTCATGTAATATGTAAACATGATTTAAATAAGTTGTTTACGATTATAAAGCGACCCCCTTTTAAAATAGTAGGAACATCATCGGAGTAGACATTATCGTAAAACGAAATAAAAAATAACAATGCAGAAGGGGCGACGAAGATCAAATTTGATTGACCAAATTTCTTCCAAATGAAAAGACCAAAAGTGCCCGCAAGCGACAAGCCTGCATGAGGAGATAACGTATGGATGTGATCAAAGCACTATTGCTTATTGCACTTCTATAAGTGAGTAAGTAAGTATCAGTACGAGTATATAAAACATACAGAGTGTGATTCGCGTGTGTTTAGCAATTTAGCCGCTCTCGTAGGCGGCAATATTACGAACATAATCGTAAAGGTGCGTCTACGCTAGACGAACCGAGCACGAGCGAAGCACGAGCAGAGCCGTTCTCGGGTTCGTCGTTCGCGGTGTCAAGCCTGGACGTACAACGAACCTACAACGAGCATTTACCTCAATCGAAGCAAATCCCTTTGTGTTCGTCAAAAAACCGACAACTGGCGGAACGCAGCCGAGCACGAGCAAAACGTTCGGAGCGCGCTCGTTCGAGGCTCGTAAGTCGGTCCACTCTAGACGAATTGTGTTCGGCTCGTGCTCTGCTCGTGCTTCGCTCGTGCTCGGTTCGTCTAGCGTAGACGCACCTTAAGATCGATGAACTTATCATCGTATGTTATGCCTATCGAATCAAAACGATTGACTTTCGATTAAAAATACTATTTTGCAGGAAACCGAAACAGAATAAAAACCGGCAGTTGTATTTCAATTAGAATTATATCCTATGATCTAACCGAACCATCTCGGTTTCTTAATTAAATCTCTCCTCTCATATTTTCAAATTGCCTACTTTAAGATATAAAATTCATTTATGATTGCAAGCACCGTCCGAGGCTCGTTACTTTTACCAAGAAGGCAGCATCCATTGAATCAAATGGTTCATTACACCGACTGGCCCTTACAAGTTCCAACATCCATGTTAGTGAAACTAAATAAAGCATTACGTTAGACAGCAAAATAAATGTAAACTGAAACGCTTATTTCCATAAAACCTAATGCTAAGGGGCGGCAATAATAAACAGTTTTTATTCATCCGACGAAGGCTGGCAACAAGAATCGAGCTTTAACGGGCCTATTAAAGGGTAAATTCAGGCGAATTGCAAAAACATGCTGGCAATTAGAGTTAAGTGCAGGGTTCAATTCCTTGTTGGCCGGCAGGGGCGGGAGTGAGGTTCCTATACGCAATAGACGAGCCGCCTGGTTGCGTTATTATCCATTCAGAGCCGACAGATTGCAAGATATGGTCTATTTAATAATATAGGCACCGACTTACAAACGCAGACCCGTATTAGGAACGTGTAATATTACGTCTAAGTGGCCGAACTCTGTTATAAACTTGCTAGTTCACATGTGTGGCTGGCCATTAATTGGAAACTGTTTTCTGCGTTTTGCTGTTAAACGCGTGTAAATTTGCTTTTCTTTTGTTATTATAATAGGACTAACAGTACTTATAGTCGTAAACGTGTGGTGAGAACGTCAACCCTAATAGTTGTATGTGGGTCACGAGGGTCATAGTGAGATATACTTAGGTGCTAATATATGTTGTTCTGATCTTAGATCTCCGCTGCTCCTAAAAGTTCTGTATACAGTATCCGTAAACGCCTTTCAATAAAAAGGTGAAAAGTGTCCAATAAACAACAAAATTGGTACACCCAAAATCAACATTTGTAGCGCTATGTGTGATTCCAAACAAACAATTTACAACATAATCTCAATTTATGTCCTTAACTTTCCCGAGTAGCTTTGTATTTTTATTTTTCATCAACTGTAATACTCATATTTATATAAAGCGACGGTGGCAAACAAACTTCGGCCTGTCTGATGATAAGTAAACACCATAGCCGTAGCGTAGATATATAATAATAGTCATATTTGAATAAACTTCAACGACTAAATCTTGGTAAAACCGAATGCCCACCTGTTGGATGGAAGCACCACGCCCCCCTAAGAGTGCGTCGGCCATAAACAGTGGAGATGCACAATGCGTTTGCGCACATTTAGGTATGGTTGAAATTATTTAAGATGTCCAACATTTTATAAGAACTGTCATTGGATTCTGATTCTTCTAGCTTGGACAGTATATACCAATTTTGAACGGATTACTTTGATACATTTCGGCCAACTTAAATAATTTTAAAACAACAGAGAAGTAAAGGCGTATCCGGGTAGAAATTTTTTAGTAAAACGGCTATTGTTTTACCAGCCGCGATTTGCACCAGCCTTTGTCAAGGGAATAAAAATGTAACATGTTATAACACGTTTTAAAGAAGGAGATATCATTAAGGTTTACTATTTTTCATAGTTTTTACACAATAATTACAATAAACTTTACATAATTGTACATCGTCAGTGTAACTATGTATTTTTAATTTTACACATAATTTTAATTGGAAACAAAGAGCGTTATATAACACAAATTAAATTCCAAACTACAAATAATAAAAAACCTACAAACTAAACTTAAAATATAAACTTAAAAATAAATAATCTAAAATAAGGGGTCCCCCCGCGGCATAGTGCCAAAGATGCTGGCAGCATTTCCTCGCTGTATAGCAATGCTTATGCGTTGAGCGAGGTCCACTAACCTTTTAGCAAGTTCTTTGAAGAACTCTTGGGCCCTGGGACCCCACGGACCGAGGGTCTCTACACCGAACGGAACAAAGTTGTATTCGGTGCCGAGACCCCTATATTTGTTTACCTTTTTAAAGAAGTATATTAAGTTGCGAAAACTTATGACATAAAAGATTCTGAAGATGAGCAAACTACAGGGTTGGTCGAATCGAAATGTACGTTCGTTAGTTGACTGCCATGTCTTTCAGGATGCTTGTAACCAATAGTCCGGAAGTGACCGTTGTTTACAATTCATGACATGAACAAAATCATTAAAAATGGTCTAAAATTAGAAAAAAAGATAGGTTACCTAGTAACTAAGGCCACTTCCGCAATTGGCGGTGCGGTATAGATGTCAGTGTCAACTACTCAACTATCAGTCAGTGCACTGGTCGCTCTCCTCACTGGAGTGGTATCACGGAAGTAGTGCGGCACCCGTACCGCGCCGCTTCCGCGCAAAATCTGGGTGACATCAGCAAGCTCTCGGTAAAGTATAAAATACCGCAACCGATTCTGCCCCGCTAAAAGCGGAAGTGGCCTTAGGTACTAGATACCTATTTTTTTTGTAATTTTCAACATTTTTAGCTAGTCCAAATATTCGAATTGCGCATAAAAAACCATCATCGCAGATCGCGGATTGTATATTTACTACAGTCAAAGGCATAAAATAAAAAATCTCTGTACGCTCTTACGTCCTTATCATGAAATGAAAGTCATGTTCGCGTATTTTGTCGCTAAGTGTGTATATATATTTTTGATGTTAATCTTATACACTATTAGCTGCGTGCGCCGCCCTAACCATTTTCCAGATAGATACCTACACAACGCCAATTTCGTGTTCCATGAAAGATATCGTGTTGAGCCCCAGACCAATCTACACATCGGCGTTCTGGAAATGTATCCTAGACATCGAAGAATGGAGTAGCATTTAGTAACGTTCACTACACAAGATTGATAATATACTGACTAAAAAATGGCTTTGCGTCATGTATACAGCCGGCTATGTGCTTACACAATATAGGAAGCATAAATAATGGCTGAAATTTATTTACTTCTCGGACCCAACAACTGTGTACGTCCCTGAAGCCCATATACTTCTCACGCAAGCGGGGTTTACCAGGTTTCGCTATCCCTATGGCCGCTGCACCTTTCCACGCGGTTGGAAAGTGAGCATTGGTAAGCGCAGCGTTGAAGATGCCGACCAAAATGAGGAGGCGGGTTTCAGGGAGAAGTCTCAGGATACGATTGGATACACCATCCGCACCCGGAGCCTTCCTAACACGAAGTCGCCTGACAAGGTCACTGACTTCCTTAACCAACACCAGTAAAATGGGTGAAGTTACGAGGAGACACGATCTCCTGTCCACTTCGGAATCGACCCATCTAATATTGGCTTCGTCGGTGTGTAGGAGACTAGGCCAACATTGGGACTCTAAGCTACTTGTAAGACATTCGGCTTTCTCACTACCCTCGAAAGCAGGGTACCCTACCCCCATCCGGATGATCCAAGGGGGGTATGTTCCAATAGGCATCTGATTTGAGAGATCTCGCCAGTTTCCAGTAAAGCGAGGAAACGCCGGGGTAGTTTTAGTGGGTATGCTCTTGAGTGAGTCCCACATAATCCCCCATCAGGTTTCCTAGACCGGGGGTATGCATAAAGCATTTTCAAATCGTGACCAAAAAAAGAAGTTTCACTGCCTTGACCAGCAGGCAGGCTAATCATACCTAACAATTTATTATATTACCATTTACCACATTTGTAGTAGCAACTGATCCCTTCTATGCTCGCTATCCAGCTTCGCGTGTTTTCTTCCTATTAGATACAATTCGCAGAATCCCGAAGCTCTTGTGATTGTTAGATTAACCGTTTCCTTGGCATTTCGAGGAATGACGTAACTTGTGAGACACGAATGACCGTTTCTCCGCTACTGATCACAAGTGTGAGACAAATTACGTACATCGCTAAACCTTTGTATGGAATATTAGTCATGTGAAGCTACTTTCAATCTGAAGGTCGTGGGGTCGAACACCGGCCAGTACCATTGGATTTAAAAAAAATTAAGAAATAATTATTGATAAATATGAACCTACTGATTAAATGAACCTACTGTAAGTGTAGCTTTTCGGTCAAAGAAAACATAGTAACATGAAGTAATGATAAGACTGGAGCTGGCAATATACATATACACAGATGTGCGAAAGACATGTAAGCATAGACACTAACATACGTGTGAACGAGATACAATGTGTCATCTCCTGTCCCTCATCGCGTATTATTTGTCACCGGCCTGAGTCCTCGAAATGTCATTAATGTATTCAAGCCTATTTATTGGCTTAATTAAAATTTGGCTCCAATGTACATACAGCACAACTAATTATGAGATGTCAGAGTTGTGCCAGTGGATGTATCAGTCTTCTGATACATATCAATTTAGTCCGGTTATAGTATATCGTATATCGTCCCTTGGGTATTCGCTAATCCTCCTTCTATAGGATCCTCTTTCTACGCATAGGAAGGAAACCGGTCCAATCCCGAGAAAAAGTCTAGATTTTCCTGTAGATTAGAAGGTCAGGTGCCACTAACTTTCATTAAAATAGTGCCTACGTAAAGTTTTGGGGTTAGGTGCCAAAGGGGACCCCGGACTCCTCTAGGATACAACTGGGAAAACGCAGAAGGATTATGGAATGACAGACATGTAAACATTTCATCATAAGGACCATGTATTCAACTTTGCAGGAATGCGATGCTTTTCTTGTGTTGACTGATCCACTAATTGTGTGTAGGTATGTATTCTATCTGACATCGACGAGTTGTTTTGTTTTCTTAGCGCTATCTACCGTAAAATCAGGTTTCTTTGACCCAATCTAGGGTAACTCTGGCCCATATAAAAACCATACATAGAAGGTCCAATAAAAATATAAAAACATCGACGGTTATTTCAATCCAGCCATAATCTGCCATAATTTAGATACAATAATAAAACCTAAACCGAGTAAATCCCAAAGGCCGAAGTTATCCTCCAGGGCTAAAGTAACCCGACTTTAAACATTTCCCAACTGCTAACATTTTAGTCGTAATTAGTTTAGTAAGCGACAGTATTTTTGTAGTACATTCCATGACGCGTTACTTAGGGGTGTTGGTTGGTAAATTATAAAATCTGAGTCAAAGCAATTTAGTTTAGCATTTCCTCTTAATCATCCTTATATTTGCAAAAATAAACAATCACTTTTTGACACGAAAATGCAATGTCAAATTAAGACGAACTGAAGAAGAAAACAATTTGAAAAGACAATCAAGCTTCTGTAATAGTATTATCAGGTAGTTTTATGATTAAGATTAAGGGCGACCTCCGGCTTCCTTGTGAAAAATGCTTACATGAACTCAAGTTTTTATTACGTTAACGACCCATGTCGAGTATTTCGGTCGACAAGCACTATAATTATATAAAGCTTAGTGAGCGCGTCTCAACGTATTCATTGTTTTGTCTGTGGGTAACCCAATTTTGCGGAGATGTAAATATGTTATGTAATTATAACTTGAACCTGAGCCTAAACATAATTGTATTCTACACTTTACCTACATAGTAAACGCTGTTCTACATTTTATGGGATTAAAGAGTATGTTAAGGTCTTGAAAGTAAGTCATAAAATGAAAATTGATATTCAGACATAAAACTGATTGTACTCGTTTATTAATCGATAAAAAATAATCCAGTCAACGAAGATTATTGGACACTTGAGAGATGCTTTTTAATTTTTGTTAGTACACAATTTAGTAATTAAATGAAAATATAGAATATAGAATCTGTGAACAACATACAAAGAAATAAATAAAACACGATCAGGCATTTGTGATAGGATCGTCTATCTTTTAATAAATATCCAACGATGAATCAAAATTATTGCCACATTATGGGTTATACTAAATTGTAACTACTGGGCCAACCAATCTGACATCCATGTCCATAAAATGCATGAAAATAAATCCGTTGAATTCCTTTTGTCCTGTTCTTTTTTCTCTTATATTTAGTTACATATCTGTCATTCAGATGAGTACTTACGTCAAGAAGTTAGTCAGCCATTGTCAAGTTTGTAAAAAAATTTAACACCACGACGACTTTGTAGATTGGTGTAAAACTGAACTATTTCCAGCGAGTTAGCCATCTAACACCCACAGCAAAAGGTAGCAACATAATTTACTATCATAAGCGGGTATAAATCTTGTTCCATAGGATCGATAGCTCGCCGGGTAGCAGTCATTAGCTCAGTTATTTATCGCTAAGAGTTCGGTCGATCAGCTGCAATCACCGCGCTTCACATCTAGAATTCTAAGGGGTTATGTTCATGCGAAAATACTAGGTATATTTGGAATTATATTTGTTGGTAATGGAAGCTATTATTTTTGACATGCCGAATTCTCTAAATCGGGATTGTCGGCGTAGACTGAGTTGAGTGTTTTACCAAAAATTTGCTAAAACAGGTTTTAATTTGCGTTCTAACAATTATAATCTAATAATTTTCTGAAATGGTGAAACAAAACAGCAATCACACTGCAACAAAAAAACATGGTTAATCCAAACAACACCTTCATGTCCGTAAGCTGGCATATAAAATTGGCCAACAACATTAAACTGCCAGTCGGTCATATCATATTTCATTGTTTCAATCTTAATTAAAACGCACTACTCGAACCTTGGACTTCAATCATCCGTATTAATCATTAGTAGCATCTATTAAAGAAGGCTATAAAGGACCTTGATATGTAGGAGTGTAACGGCCCAGCATAAAATTTTAAATTATTTGGCGTGTGTCATATTGTTATTCAGTTTAATTTACCTCGTGCAATTTAGCTGAATATATTGTATATCATATTGCCAATATCATAATAATTACTTAGCTAACACTAACACTACAATGAGTAAGTGTGTTAGAACTTTGGATATAGATTTGAATATTTTATAACGCCTAATTTCGTTAATAAAAAGGCTACTCCCTCTATTTTCTCTATGGATATATATATTATACACAAACGTTTAATCACAGAAAGTAAGTAAGTATACTAATGAACTAAATCATTTTCTTGCTGACCCGTATATTAAAATCTATAGCGCTTTAAAGTTGTCGGTCATTCTCTATAATTTGTGTCTGCGTCTCAATCTTAGGTTTAAACTCCGTCAAACTATAAATTCGAAAAAATTGATGCAATTCATTATGAAAGAATGCATAAAATTTTGAAAATGACTTTATAAGATTTTACCTTTTCCATACGTATATATAAGAATATTTAATAAAAATAATGGCCGTACGTAAAGTAAGGTATTCTAACTTTTGCAATACTTTGCTACCTACATTACCTACAACTATGTACTTGTATTGCAGTTTATTCTAATTTAAAGCAGATATTTACTAAAGTGTCCAAACCTGTCTCTTGAGGCTACGTCATATTCCAAAATTCTCACAAATGCTCGAACCTATTCAGCGTCAGCGTTAGTGCCAATTTATCGTACAATTAAGTGCAGACAAAGCCAACAATGGGCGACCCCGATGTGTCGTGGAAACTGTCACGGCGCTGCTTTCCTTTGATATCGCCTTTCTTTATAGAAGTCTTGTGAGCTGATTGAATTAGATTATGGCTAGCGTAAGGTAAACCTCCTAGTGGACGACACTAAACCAACTTCCAATCTTATGACATAATAATAGAGCTGAGCAATAGGTGTTAACTATTGAGTTTTAAGGTGTCAAACATTGGACGTTTGCCTTAGTGGTTTATAAACTTGAACGATTAAAAGTATATAGGTATCATAACGTTTGTACCGATGTTTGTTCCACTTATTCTAAAAAACTAACAAACGGATTTTGATGAAACTTTCCAGTAATGTAGCTTAGATATCAGAGTAGGATATAAGGTATGAATTATATATACATGCAAAGTCACGGACAGCAGTATATTTATATATACCTAATAATTATATCATAGGAGAAAAGTGCAAGTATTATGCTGATGTAAAACGTACCTACACAAAAGATACAGATATCAGCCGCGTCTGGCGAATTCCCGAGTAGCGATGAATGCGGGCCTTAATTATAAAATTGTCTCCTTTGAAAAAACGACATAAAAGTGGACGTGCTGGTAAAAACACAGATAAGCTAAACTATCTTATAAATATGAGGGTCCCGTAATGAGAACATTTATATTTGGTAAGTTCAGGTACATTCTCTCGTATACAATAGGGATGATGACTCATGTTACAATTTATAACATAGTGTGGCTATATGGATAGGATACCATCAAATTATCACAATAAATAGTAAATTAACAAATTAATTAAAATCATATAAAGATATGCGATTTTTTACAAAAATGGTGTTTCTTGTTAATTGGCCAAATGTAAATTGAAACTTAGCAATAAAATTCTCATGTTTCAATAAAAAAGAAATTGTATTCCACCTATGAACATAAACGCAATATTTCACGACATTAACATCAAATATCCATACAACGGTAATACGAGGCCACGCAGACGTGACGTCACGTCTCATTTTCGACTTTTCTGTTGCTCTAATTGTAGTTGGTCCCGTACAAACATTTTATCGTCTCTAAACACTAGTCCGAATGGCATGAAAAAAAATTTTCGTCATATAGCCTATTATTTGATCTGACTCCTTTAGGTGTCGCGAAGTTCCTTAAATCCCTATCGCTCAAAATGCTGAAGTTTGTCAACGTTCTTTTATTACTCAAGCTGTACGGTAGATGAATCTAAAATCCCTTATTGTCAAGTGACAAGCTCGATAAGGTACAGTGAAGAAAATTGATCACAGGTACATCCTTGCCTTGTCATCAATTTACTGATTTTTATATACTGATTTCCGTCCATGTTTTCTTATTGTCACAAATAAATGTCTATTCTATTTGTTTGTCTATGTCTATGTTATTTCGCTCGTTTTAAAATGTCAGTAAAATACAAAAATGTACCTACATGTTTCAATTTCCTTGGCAATACAGTCCAGTACAAAAATATGTACTGAATGTACCGAAACCTGAACACACACCTTTATGCACCCTTATTTCTGTATTACTAGTACATACTTAACTGTACTAGTACGTGCTGATTTTTTTTTGTTTGAATGATAGTTAGCATAATCCTAGGTCAGTTGAAACAGAACCCTAGAACAAGATACATCCAGCACCTGCCAATGGCGTGTCGAGTTCGAGATAGGGCGTTTATATTTAGAAGCCACTTTATAACTCACCGCCGAGCTTAAAGCTTCCGATAAAAAGTTAAACTTAGAGCTTTTGCGGTGCGTCGTTTATTAAGCACCATTTAGTTTCAGCCATGATTGTATCAATCGTCCAAGTGGCCGCAATCATAAGGGACTCAGAACAGGCGGCAACATGATCGGGAGAGATAACAGATATTTCCAAAAACTACTTTATTACGTAGACCGTAAGTACGTGTTCTATTTTTTACCACCTCTCTAGATCCGCACTACTTTGCTGAGAGTACTGGTCGCCGCATACACTAAGTGCGATATTACATATAATTGCTCATTAAGAATCAGCTTATTACAGAGGTGAGATGTATGAAATATTTTATTGTTTGCAAACCGCAAAGACAAATCGAAAAAAAAAGTTTCGAAAATACCTTCGTGGTTTTATCAGGACTTTTGAAGAACTGTAATTTATACATATACTGGCATGCCATACGAAAGGTATAATTTCAGAAATGTTGTATTTATATATTTAATCTTTATTGCACAAAATAAACCTTATAGTACAACAGGCGGACTTCATGCCGTATGGCATTATCTATCAGTCAATCTTATGTATACACGATCCATTTTATAAGTTTACTTTGAGCCACTTAAAATCACTTGCTTGTTTAAAGTTCTGAGAGTGTGGGCCAAAACAATACGAGAGTCCCCGAAAAACCTGTTTAACCTCTACATTGCTTAAAATAGTAATGCAGTATGCGTAAAGACTTCTCGCATTTTTTACTGCACTTTTCACGGTAACATGGTGATTGACTCGAACTAGTGTCGCAGACATGGTACGTGATGGTGGTATGAAATGGAATAGTAGATAATATTTTGGGGTGTGTAAAATCTTAATTTAAAATTTACATGACTGTCTCTCTGAGTATTTTTAGATATTTTGAGCCCTTCGCTATGGTACAGTTATAGAAATTTATATAAATATAGGTGTTAAATAAAGCTTCAAGTATCTTAGTTCCAACCATCCCTAGAAAATTCCTAAAATTAAATTAATATTAACTTCACCGAGAGATACGGATCTTTATTGTCTCTTATCGCCATATCGCATTCTTTTACCAACATAGCTTATAAATTCATAGTTAAGCTCGCATAAAAGGACTAAAAGGATGACTAGAGCGTTATCATGGACCTTAACTTGTCGAAAGAGATAGTATGCGGCCTCGTGTAGTACCTCAGTCTCCAGCGAGCTGGCGCGCGGTGAGAGCGTTCGAACTTGCGCTGAACGTTTGATTGTTCTGAAGTTTTGGAAAACGAACTTTTTTTATTTAACTGGACGTAAGTTAAATATTAAAAGATTGTGATTGTGCCAGTTCTTTTGGATTTTTCTTGTTCATTTTGAATGTTATCAGTGTGAATTTCTGAGTGACAAGCACCATCAAGTTTGAGAGGTGAGTATGTAAATACTGTTTAGAAGTTAATCTTAATTCGCGTTCTTTTTTATTGTAGGTGAACTAATGTGCTTCAACTTAACGTACTTAAACAGTGACATTTGGTCCTATTATCTAATTTAATGCTTTTGATCACAAAACCATGCAACCACTATTACAAGTAGTGATGTTATATTAGTTGTTTCACGACTAATCAATTGTGGAAGTATATTTTTTTATAGGCGTGTCCTAGAAAACCAATAATATTTCGCAGAGGTACAAATAACAGCTGCTAAGTAGGTATATTTTGTGGAAAAGATCCGCAAAATACAATGCCTAATTTGATAAAATCAGATCCAGAGTTCCAGCCGGCCTGGCGTCAGAATGAAGGGCCACTTTTAACTCAAATCTACAGCTTGTAATAGATATTACAATCAGTAGACTTAAAAATCTTCGTATACTAATAGGCAATTAATAAATTGGATAATAATAAGCATGCTGCAATAAAGCAGGATGAATTCATAAGAACCTGCAGTTTCCAGGATGTTACGGCAAAATACGATGCGTTTGCGAAGAAACTCATATCCGCATAATTTGTAGGATAAGGAAAAACCAATAATTAATAGTAGCACATAATAGTAATTTATGAATAGAGATGGAGTACACACAGAACTTGTATGAAATTAAGAAGACATCAAAAAATGAATAATAGATCAGCGTTTGTCTTTCAAATAGGCCTGGTATAATATTTATTTATTTAAAAGCGGTAATAATTGTTAAATAATAATATTTTAAATAATATTAATATTAGTTTAAATGTTTGCTTGCTAAATGCTTAACATTTGTATCGACGGTGGTTGGTTTGTATGATATTTCGAATTTACTTCTAATATCAAAAACGAGAACGATAGCACAGCTTGAAACACAGCTGATACTACTCTAGGTATATATATTTGTTATAATTATCACCAACACTTTCTTTACTAAAATAAAAATAGTCAAGTGGTATGGTCACATATTTACTTCCTGACTCTTATGTTATGTTTAGTAAAAAGGTTACAGTAGATTTTTTAAACTATTAAAGTTTTGATTAAATTTCTCGCCTTGTGCATTTTAATGTGTTTCCGTATTTGATTACGAAGGTTATTTTAGTTACCGAGGAACTATAAAATCGTGACTACATAATTATTCACTTAGGAATTTATGTTATGACCACACAATTCGAAAATATCGATTACTAGAGCTTCTAGAGCCTTACGCTTAACATGCATGGCGATGCGCTACAGCAATCCGTCCAACAGATAACATAGAGTGTTCCTGCAGATCGATCGACTCAATTGACAATATAATGCAGATTGTATTCGGATATTAATGAGTATCTTAAAACGAATAAAACGCGAAACCATTTCGAAAGCGAACCACTTGCTGGCCCTGCATTCTTGCATCTCCAAGCCCGTTCAACCGGCCGGGACCAACCTCTTGATTCAGAATCGACTGCGTACAAATCGTAATCGCTCGACATCGTTGTCCTACTCGTTTATCGTGTTGATGCAAAGGACAGCAAGTATTACAAGTCGTTAACTGCCTCTGAATTAGACAGCAGATGCGCTGCAGGGATGAACGCTGACTTGCGTAAGAAGAACTCTGCAATCCGCCCGCACGATTTAGAAATGGGTGCGAAGGAAATAATTGAATAACAAGACAGGGGTCCAGTATTGTGGTCAGACTGGACAAGGAAAATGGTAAAGGAGCAAAACGAAATGCTTTCTTTCGATAATCGATACATGACTTTTGGCCAAACACACTCAACCAAATGTTAGACCTGTATTGGTACTCTACTCGTAAGCGGCATCTTGTAGTTCTCTCAAAATTATTCTTTAGTTTATGAACACGTTTAATAAACTTTAATTTCGTATATAGGCTCTAGTAAGCAACATATATATTTGTACAAATATTTCACAATATCTTTAGGTACAGGTTACTATGATTATAGATTAGATTAGATTAGATTATATCTTCGTACATATTTTAATGTTGCTGACTTTTACTCACTCAGACTCAGTGCGGCTCTAACAAATAGGATTACCTGCTTATGAGAAATGACCTGGAACAAAAACAATTTATTTAATTAAACAACTGTTGCAATGATATCCATTTTATATTTTCAACTATAATTCAAGTACATTGGGTCGAAGCCAAGTCTATGCAGTTTGGTTGTACCCGACGGCTAGCGGTAGATGCCGCTACCGCATCCTTCCAGGGCCATCTAACTCGTTAACATAATTATGACAGACTAATTGCAAATTGCAATTTAGCACGGTAATCAACCCTCAAATACGTGAAAAGTTCAAAAGGGGCATGGAAACAGACTGTCATTAATATGCATTTGACAGGTGACAGGTGTTAAATGCAACAATTGCATAGAAATCTGATGAAACAACGCGCGTGGGCGATTTCACCACGACACAGAGAGCTTGGATCTTAACTGCTTAGCAAATGTTGTGAGAAGAAAGCATTGCGTAATAAAAGTAATAGTTCCAACAACATGACGATATAAAACTTTGGCTCAGATTTTTGTTTGCTGCGCAATTATGTTATGTTTTTATGCAGAAAGTAATTCCCTAAATGAATAGAATTGCGTTACGTTTAAGCCTTTAACACAAAGCGTGTATTTATAATGGTCCCTGGGGTCCCAGCGCGCACAAGTTATTTACTGAAATCGCGAATCGTTTGGTTGACGTACCTATAGGTATAACTAACTGGTGACGAAGAGCTAGCGACCACCTCTCACAACGTATCAGCATTTCGATACAGCGAGGAAATGCCGCCAGCATCCTCGGTACAATGCCCCAAGGGCCTGTTTTAGATTTAAGTTACTTGTAATATTATTTAAGTTATTGTTATTTAAGTATTATTACCATTTATAATAGGTATAAATAATAAAGTAGCAGCTATGTTCTTTAAAAGTAGATTTTCGTTGCAGAAAAATATGCCACTTTCGTAAAAATTGTGCCTACGCCAAATCTTGGGATTCAGTGCCAAAGCGGACCCCGGGGTCTTTTAGGACAGAACCCAGAAAGCGATCTGAGGTTGATGATGGGTATATATAACAACATTATTTTTGCCATTTTTAGGGTTCCGTACCAAAAGGGTAAAAAGGGGCCCCTATTCGGGTCTAGCTGAGTTTCTTGCTGGACTCTTCTCATCTAGGTTAGGTTTAGTGAACCGGCGAGAAAACTCCCAATAGCTCGATTCTATTCACACCTCAGATTCGGTTGAAACTGCTTGACCAATCACACTGAAGCGCAAACTCTTTGAGTATTCCAGTGTTCAAAACCACCCGCGTAGTCGTGTTGGAGATTATCCCCTGGATTTTCCTCAGGCTACTCTCCAACCACGCACTCCTATCGCTTTATTGGCGATAAAGCCACAGACAGGTTAAAAAAAATGTAAAAAAGGACTCTATTACTAAGACTCCGCTGTCCGTCCGTCCGTCCGTCTTTCTGTCCGTCTGTCACCAGGCTGTATCTCATGAACCGTGGTAGTTAGACAGTTGACATTTTCACACATGATTTATTTGTTTATTTCTGTTATCGCTATAACAACAAATAAAAAAAACAGACTATATTAAATATAATATGTAAGGGGGCTCATACAATGAATGTGATTTTTTTTGTCGTTGTTATAGGCAATGGTACGGAACCTTTCGTGCGCGAGTCTGACTCGCACTTGGCCGGTTTTTCATACTCGGCTAATGCGGTCCTGTAGCCTCTGTATGCTCGCGGGCTTGATGCAGCATGTAAATGTTCGTGTTTGTGCGTGTTCCGAAGCCTACACAGCGTCGCTTGTCCAAACATTCCGTTTCCATGCCAAGTGACACCGTCGCATTCAATAGCTTTGCTTAGCTCTGTGGCCCCTGGAAGAGCACCGGTCTAATACAAAAAGTCAACGTCATTTCTCCAAACACGAGCCAGTGGAGCAACTCAATCGACTAACCGCGACTGTGTTTACGCCGGCTGCGTTTTTACTTGAATGACGATGACGTAACTTCGCCACGCCGCATCAACGGTCATTATCACATAGAAACTGCCTCAAGGCAATCGGAACATGACTGTGTAAGTGCACGAAATGACCAAATTAATGGAGATGATTTGGGAACAAAATGCGCGGACGTTGACCGAACTTTTGAAAATCAAATGAAATTGCAGTTAATAGTAACAAGATAATTTTGAATGTCATCCCAGGGTGTAAAACAGGAAAAACTGAGCGCTAGGCTGGTAAAAAAGCTCTTTCTGCTCAGAAGTAGACAGTTTTTTACATACTTCAGCCCGTAGAAGACAGTGGTGATTATTTACTTTACCGCTTTAGGTTTGTAATATATTGTGCTATGTAATTATCCTAACCAGAGCCTGTACTCCGAACTTCGAAATCCGAAATTTTATTATGCCGTTCCTTTCACTCTCGTGTCATACACTATATGATTGAAAGGGACGGCACGATACGAAGTTTGGATTTCAAATTTCGGAGTAGCCCTCTGGCTTTCCTCTTGGTTTCCAAGACTGCTTTATTTGTGCTAGCAACGAGCCGTAAATTATACAGTTATTTAGGGTAACTGTTCGAGAAGCTGACTTCTCTAAAACGCACATCAATATGTTTAAATTAATAGAAATTCGTTTAATTGTCCGTTAAGTGGCCTTGGCCGGTCAACGTCCGGAGAAAGGCTAATACGATTATGTAAACACTCGCTCCGCTCATGATTATTACTATTACGATAGAGCAATTCCAAATGGTCCGACAAAAAATTCAATAGTCGATTTATACATAGTACCCACAGGGTGAAATCAAAAGTATGATGTTAAAAAGTACCTACTTATAGGAAAATTTTACGGATTAGACATAGACAACTCCTTATTCACTAAGTAAAAAATATATGGGGTTCGACAGGTACAAGTAAAGTACCTATAGCCATCTGTGTGTCTGCTTAACCTAGAGATGATCTGTAAGAAACAGGTAGGTATCTCACATTGGAACTATATTCCCTTGGCTAAACAGGAGTATTTTCAAAATAAAATAAGTATAACCTGGAAACCATGTCAATAAAATGGTCTTGACTTGTTCTGTGCCATTTTAATGTATAAGTACTTTGCAGAAATTACTTTTTGATTTAATAATTGCTTAAAATATTTTCACGTAAGTTATAACTCACGTATCAAGGTTTATAAATAGGTTGGTGCATAAAATAATCAGCCTATATATTCAATGCCTATTAGGGCTTTATTCTATCCGTACGTGACTAAAGTCGAAGCAATTATGAGACAAAAACTTGAATGTAATCATTTTTGCACAGTCTTCATTTGATTTTCAGTTATATCGAAACGAACAAGGTGCTTAATAATATCTGAACACGACTACTGTCAACTGTCTGTACATTACAAACTATGAGAATGTAAACCTAAATCATGGGGCTAAGAGCTTCAGCAGATGTTGTTTTTCTTCGGATATTTGTTCAAAGACGGGTTAATTATGTAATTAATTGAAGTAAATGAAGTACCCCATTAACATTAAACGGTTAATTTTATTATCGGTGTGAATAAATATTGCGATCTTACTAATTAATCGAAAAGTAGAAGTTTCTGGCTTAATGAATTCAAAATTTATTGCATTTTGGTGTTATAGAGTTTATAAACTTAGGATATGAAGTAGTTTCTCTTGAGTATATAAACGGTTGTCGCTGTTGTGGAAATAGGCCAGGAAATAACGATGATATCGTGAATTAAATAGGTACCCATTATGTCAAACCTGCGTCAAGCAGCTCAATATATTTCAAAGAGGCAATTAGATGGAAGTCGAGTTGCGATTGAAACCTTGTCATAGACACTTGCTTAAAATGTACCCCGAACGCACTGTTGAAGAAGGCGCCACTCGTGGCTAAAGATACATTAAATATACTTTGTAGGCCAATTCGTGGCTAAATATACTTTGTACTTGGTAGGCCAATTTTTTTATACCGCGCGGCCGTGTTAAGTGTCCGTTTAGCTCTGTATGATAGCAGTTCGGTAAGAGATGGCACTTGAAGAACAAGAAAGGGGACTGAAATTCTACTTAATTGTTTTATAGCTGACTAAAACATTCATAAGTGAACCTAAATTTTTTCAAAGGCATCGTTTTTGATATAGAAAATACTTATAGTCTTTTATTGGACTAAATTTTTCACCGCATGCGTATATTACAGGGTAATTGCCGTGTTTAGTTGCGGGCGACACGGCCGATGGTATCGGCTGATATATCGGCCGACACACCCTCGGGCCCCAATATCGATCGGCTGCCTCCGACTTGCTAGATCGATAAAACGCAACACATTATCGATATTCATACTGTCGCTTGTTATAAGAGTACTAGTAGGTAAAAATTATATATGGGTAATAATTACAAAAATACGTATGTTTAATGAAAAGTGTTTGGTTACAGCTTTTTTCGCCATCGTAAAATGTTCTATAAGATATTGATGACTACACCCGCGTAGAATTTTGTATACAAAATTCCAGTAGTAGTCTTAGATTTAAAATGAAATATTGAATGAAACGAGAACGATTTATTACAGAAATGAGTTCATGAAGGTGCGTCATAGATTCATATGTATGTACACGAAATACAATTAAATTAAATGCATATTATGTCTGGTGACATATTTATTTTAACCAACGTAATTTTTATGACTTTTTGCTTGTAATTGTAAGTTAAGTAAGCACTAAGTATGTAAATTTTTCATTATGGCGAATTTCTAATATGTATGCCTAACAATCCTTGCGAGTTAACGCTTATAATGACGACGTATATTTTTATCCCTTCCGCCAGTCCTGGATCCAATTCGTATTCCTCCAACATCGCCCCTGACATCCTGTTGGTTATTAAGTAACAAGATAAGCGCATTCTTTGTCAAACGTTACGAAAGACGATAGTTATCTAGTGGGTGTCAGAGGTGTTCAAATGGTACATTGTCTATGTATAGTTACACTCAAATTCTCGAATATATGTCTGTTATGTAATAAGAATAATAAAGATTTCTGCATGCGGGTATATCATGCCTTCAAACACACTGCTAAAGATCTACAAAAAGTGATCAATGCAAAAAAGATGATGATTTGATTATAGGCTTGCAATGGCGAGGGTCTTGGAGGAAGGACTTAACATACCGAAAGAGTGTTTCATTTCAAATGTGTACGCTGATTGAAGTACTTAGGAGGTTTTTTGAGTATACTTCTAATGTTCACAATTGCGAAATAATTAGGGTACTTATGAGCAATAAGCACATATCTAAGTTGCTTTAGGTTAATTTCGAAAATCTACTTTGAAATTAAATAAACCGCAAATAGTAATATTTAATTTTAACAAATGTTTCTTGCGAACTTTATCGTCATTTGCATGGATAACAAATCCCAGAACAAAGTAGTTGAAATATGCATACATTATAATTATTTCAAGACCATTGTCTAAATATTAGCGTTAGCATGCAAGGCGGTCCAAAATTCTAGTCTGCCCCAAACACTCAACAATGCATTTATTTTCAACTTAATATGCATACATCTCTCTCAGTAACTTTTTTTAATTTGACTGTACACTACAATCCATATGGGCGTTACCGCTGAAGGTATCATCATTCATATTACGTAACAGCGATTCTGTTAATAGTCTTTAACTAACTATAGGCAGTTTATTGTTAACAGATACACCTACGATAATTACCTCTTTATATAACGTTCTGTGATAAAGATAAGAGTAAATTTATGGCGGACTAGTTCTGCAGCTTTCCAAGATGGTTTGATGAGAATCAGTCAGTGGTGTGTTTTAGTAGAGAAGCTAATTGTCTAGTAAACATTGCGTTGTTGTACCGACATTAATTACTTGTAGAACAAATAAAATTCCATCCTATAAAACCTTTAGTAAAAAAAAGTGGGCCAGGGAGCGTAGAAGTAATCATATATCACGAAGTTTGTGAGGATGTTTGGATGTTATGTCTTGATCGATACAGATCGACCTCCGTATGTCGTTGGGATAAATAACTAGGGGTCAAACGGATCTTCATTAAACTTTTCAGGTATTATATCATCATAAATTTAAGAGTTAGACTCTTGTCGGTGTAGCTTTCTCCATCTGACTCTATCTAGGGTCGCCTATATGGCACGACTGCTAATTTTCATTTTATTTGTTTCATGTAGTTCCCCGGTCTTCCCCTTCCTCCCTTTCCTCGTTCTTCAATGTTTGCCTTCTAAGATGTTCTTTATAAAAGCGTCGTGTCGTATAAGATTACCAATCATTTTCCCTCTTTTATTTTCTATAACTTTCAGCAGCCTATTTTTCTCCCTCAGCACTTGTTCGTCTGTATTTTTTTCCGTCCAGAAAATTTTCTCCATTATTCGTCACCACATTTTGAAGGCTTCTAAATATTATCTATATCTTTAGGTCATGGTCCACGCTTCACACCCATACAACGCTATACTCCATATAAAAGATTTGATTTCTGGGATATATTTGTGGTCAGACAATGTTTTTTGTTAAGCCTGTTTGGTAAGCCGATTCTGCTCTTTATGTCTGGACTGCACCTTGAGTCCGCGGTGATGACACCACCCAAATATTTAAAACTAGTTACATTTTGAGGTGGGATATGGTCTAATATTATATTCTGTTGCGGTTGCAAACCTGTCTTGGATGTTGTTAATATTTTAGTCTTATTGATGTTAACTTTAAGCGATAGTACTGTAAATTCATTCAATTATTTTATTTCAACACATATATGCTTACAATTATGGCACCAAATTCACAATAACAACACAAATGAAAAGTATGTAATATAAAATAAAATTTTAGAATAATAAATACAGGCAAAACAATATTAACAATCAGTATAAATCAGATAATTTAACAAATTAGCTCTCAAGAACTTGTCCAACCTGTCAGCAAAATTATCGGCATCCTAGACCTGGTTCAATACTGTATTTATTCGTGAAATAGCCCGAGCAGTAGGCGCGGCGCGCGTTCGAGGCGTGTATTGTGTGTCTCGGGATCCACCAGCATGCGCCGGCTCCGCGCCGCCCAGCAGGCCGAAACTCGGGGGCAGAATCGCCAGCGCCACTCGACCCAGAACACCAGGGTTGTCGATTGTCCCTTGCACAAAGGAATGGTAATGCACTATTAAGAGCATCTTTGCTCTAAGCTCTGGGGAATCGAGCCCTGCCAATCCCAAGACAAAGCGGGAATGGTAATATCCATACATCCTTTCATATACAAATCTGGCGAATTTGCGTTGAACCCTCTCGGTCATTAGCAAATACTTTGTTTCGTGCGGGTCCCACACGATGGATAAATGTATTGTCCATGGTGTTTAGTAGTAGCTGTAAGTCCTTATGTGTTTCTGCTATGGCAGCTATTGCATCGACGAATCTGATTTTAATTGACTGGACATTGAATTTGGCTGGTTTGAGTTATTACGTACCTATATGCTATAAATTATGTGAGTAAGAAAACAGAAGCAGTCGACACTGTAAAATAAAGCACTTGTTATTTTTTTGAAATTATACCTATTCAGAGAAAGACTTATGAGTCTTGTAATTAATGAGACAGAAAAATATATCAAAGGAAGGAAATAACTCTTGATATGCTTTTACTTAATTCCGTTCAGCCGTTTTTGCATGATTGAGTAACATACATTCATACATATACATTTTTGCAATAATAATATTAAGTTGGATGTTAAATGAAAATGTAGTATTTTTTTGTTGACAGGTTCGATTTTGAGTTATCGAAATCTCTATCCATCCGAAAATATGATATACAATCTAATCAGAAACCGGATGCGGGCAGGTACTATTACTGCACATAATATGAAAGTCAATGCCATTCACTGACCGAAAGCTTCGACATTGCATCGAAACCGTCTCTATGATCGGCGTCAGTCATTCGTTTTTTTTTCCATTATTATTTTTTCTCTATGATAATTTTTTGCGGCTGTGGTTACCTCCCGCGAAGCTCAGCGGGCACGTAAACAACTAATTGTAACGATCACCGGATGGTATTACCTTTTTGTGGCAAAATGGGTGTAGTTAATGATGTATTTATTGCAATTTAATTTGATTATTGTCCGTGGAATCCATTACAAGAATAATTTAGTTAGCTGGTCGATGCTCATCCCCGCTTCAAGTGATTCTCTTTTGTTTTTCTCGCGCCCGCACAAGTATAAATATATCTTCTAACTTCTTCAACCTATAAGGACAATACTCCATAGCGCTATAATTTAAACGTCTTTGTAACTACCGTACGATATTTTCAAGTCCAGCTGGGGGCTAGCTACAAACAAAGGCAATAAATAGCAGAGGAAGCATTCTTTGCGCAGCGCTTCGGGGCCTAATCAGCCGTGGTGCGCGTCGAGAGTTTTTATTTCGAAGACAGCAACAAATAGATAGTTCACTGCGAAAAACAATGGAAACGTAGAATAGTTGCTGATGTATTGCGTAGTAAATATGTTAGCGTTCTCACTGATGATATATTAAAAACTCGTATTATGTTCGAGGAGAATAAGTCATGTGGATTCATTAACACCTTAATCAGATATAAATCCACAATTATTTTTAATCATGGATTGTCTGTTGATTTATTGATAATTATCATAGACAAGCCTTTAGCTTTAGAGCTTTCTATGAGTTCTATAACTATTAATACATAATTGACGATTGGTGTAGAAAACGTCTTATACGCAAAAGAAAAAAAGCTGAAACCGTTAGTTAGGCAGTTCTCGGTAGCGTGAAGTCAACCGCGACGCGAAACCCACGTCGCAGTTGCTACAGCGGGTAAAATACCCTTAATCGGATCACTTGTATTGGCGAAAATATATCTCACGAAAAAAATAACACCTTTGCCATTAGCATCGAATTTGGTATACAAAGAGTCGGCATTAACATATTAAATACTTTAATTCCGAAAGTGATCCTTCGAAAGGTATAGGGAGTTTAAGTTTATGCAAACGACGTTGCGGGAAAAGCTAGTATTCCCCCTTCGTAGATGAACAAAGAAATTAGAATAAGAACGGTAAGTTCATAATGAAGATTCTTTTAAATGATGTAGTACTTACACACTAAGGATAATAATTGATTGGTTAAATAAATGTCCAGTGATATTCTACCTGAAGTGACTCGTTTATTATACTTTAATATGGTTCAATATAGTATCAAACCACCTTCCACATATTTATCCTAAAACATAACCTCAAAGGTGACCAGCAGACATGTTCGCCACTACTTGCATAACACGACCTAGTTAATATGGTCTTTACATACCAATAGTCATGTTAGACTAAAACAGAAAACGTTCCATGCTAATTGAAGTTTGAGCAAAGAATAGTCACTAGTGAAAGTAACTTATGCAACTCGATGCGGGGGCGCCGATCATACGTAAAATAAATTGTATCCGATAAATTGGATACAATTTAATTATTATTTCTCGGCCAAATAGGGTACCGCGTGTTGGTCGAAATTTTTAATAACGGGCGCAAAAAACGTAAGTGTTCACGTAGACTGACTGTTGACTTTCTATATAAAGCAACATGATATATTGATTTTCTTCGGTTCTGTGAGTGTACCATGTATTTTTTCCTATAAAGGAAAATTTGTAGTTAGGTATACTGATTACCAAAAATGACCAATTTAAATAATCAACGATTTTGATACTGATTATAATTGTGGATAATCTTACATTGAAGAATAATATGAGCACTGTAAATAAAATATGCATTATACATTGATTATAGTGAGTTGTGTTCTAATAAGTAAAGGTAATGTTGAGATTTAATCTTTATATCCAACCATCTTAATTTAATTTTGAAAATTGTAAAATGAACGCACGAAATCCATTAGATGCCATTATATACAAAGAATTGAGATTGTTAAATTGATATTACCTGCTGATAAAAGCAAAGTACATGGACGGTAGACGGCCCAATGAATAGTGTTTCTGTTATTGGCTCATTATTCTGTTATTTATGTTTTAATAGGATAGCATTACAGTCCTGCTGCTTACCTTTTCGCAGTTAGAAACATAAGGTGACAGGTAACAAAATTAACTTACATTAGATAAATATATAAGTAATTATTAACTTTTACAGAACATAATGTCACCTTGGCATTCAATGGGTACATCTCCTAAACCCGTTATGAGCTAGCGGCAAACATAGTACAAACTAACTGTAATAAAATATTTAATTTTCTACACCAACTTCTATTAACTCGTCAAAATTCGAACTAATACCCGATGCCACGGTCCACAGCATCTATGACTTAACAGTTGTAGACAAGATGTCAGCCAAGCAAAAGTGGTTTCTATTGCTATACAATTATGAGGTAGACAATCAATGCACAGAACTGTCAAGTCACCTGTAAAGTGGTCAAGTCACCATAACTTGCATTATGATTTTTGATTACATTCATATTGTAATAAGGAGCGGTATATATGTAAAAACCGTTAATTGTAATAGTCAAAACACTGCATTGAAAGAAAAATATTCCACATCTGCATTGGGCATTATTTCAACCTTTCTCTTGGAATTTTAGATTGTAAAATTGATATTTGAAAAGGGATAGTTTATTGTGTGGACATAGACTCACTAAAATAATTATTTCATGGTATTCTTCAAGTATATTTAAATATTGTTCCAGTAAAATTCAATCATGTACACAGAATCGATAGAGAAAAGTAGCAAAAATACGATAAATATTAGGAAAAAGTAATCGCGCTTTCATTGATGATCAAATACCAGTCGAAAGAAGTAGGTTGATGTCAAAATATTCTAAGTATCAAGTGACCTGGTACATAAACGTGAGTAGATTATTGTGCTAAGTCAAGAAATCCATCTAATGAACAAAGTAAACGATGTCGGATTAGATACGCCTACATATGCTATGACCGATATTCATGTACAGTAAGTACAATTCATTGGCTGGGGATATTCGTTACACACGGTCAAAAAAAATATTTTTGAGAATCTTTATAGTCCAATATTTTTTTATGATTTTGATAAAATCTAATTTACTCTTTATTGTGATGACTTCATAGTTATCACTTCCTAAATTTTAACATGTGTCAAATACCTAATTATAAGGGCTATAAAACAAGATAAGGTGCTGTTCATTTGTTTGCTCGAGGAGATGCACGGATACGATGGAAGTGAAAGAAGTATATAGGGACCGTGGCATTTGGCATTATATGGCTCCCAAAGAGATACGGGCGAGACTATAATCTTCAGTGTGGGTGCAATTGTTTAGCTGAATTTTATCAAGAGAAACATGTCTGAAGGCCCTAGTTTTTACACATTAAACAAATGCTTTATAACTTGCTAGTTGCTAGTTGAATTTCCTGCGATGTTACTCTATAGGTACACACTTATGTATAATGTAATTTCTATTTTACATATTGATATCATTTTACATATCATATAATTATAGTAGTATTAAAAATTAAGTGATTGGATTTTACTACATCAGGATCTTGAGAAGCAATGATCATCAAATTAATTGCTGGTATGAATTAATATTAAACTAGGTATATCATTGATGTAATAAAATTCATCGTTTTTTAACCATAGTTAATTAAAGGCTTATTTTCTGACTATTCTAAGTATAAAGAGCCCATGCCCACCCAACTAGCACCTTTACTCAACGAACAAAAACCGCAATATCTTTTTTGCGATCCACCATCGTCTCGAACACAGAACATACACGTTTTGCGAGACTCGTGTGTAACGGATATTATATGTCGCTGCTAATTTGAATTCCCGTGAGGTACATCAGACACTACATTTCCCATTATAATGTGATAATAACAATTTGCACATTTGCTCTGACACGTTACTGCGAAAACATTTTGGAATGCAAAATGCAACTGTAATTTGTCCCTCGTACAGGAATTCACCATTTAAGTAATTTATTATGAATCAATCAAATTTTACACGCTGGTATTACTGTAACGAAATTGATTGTAGTTTAACTGTTTATGCTTAGGTTAAATTGAATGACAATTAGTTGGGATTAATTTTTGTATACCAGATTTTTAGAAATTGACATTTGAAGAGTATGTAATGGTAGGATTGTAATGTTTCGGTAACCGAGAATAGCTGAAATGTGTATTTTGTGACTATACATAATTACATATATCAGACGAAGGGAGAGGTTTGCTAAGCAATATTCGACTTATTGGACCTTTCTCTTACCCACCTTTAAAAGCCCGTTTGATTTTATCCAGACTCGCTCTAAATTATGCAACTGTCATGGGAATTATGCAACGAGACGGCTGAACTCCACATTTTTAATTATATTTGAGCTTTTGCTCATCCTTATAGTACTGTGAGTCATAATCCCCACAGGTAAGTTGTCATTGACATTATCTAAATATAGAGATGTTGTCAAAAATATTTGGAGACTAGTATCATGGCGGCTATAATTTGTTTTTATTATACAGTCTAGACGCAACAACATCTTTAGAATATCCTTTTGTTTTTATTTAAATTTAAACTAGACGCCGCAGTGGTAAATTTTATTAAATAAATATAAATGTGCACGATATAACCGACTCATGTGTAAGTAGCTTAAAAACGCGTAAGAGGCGTCACTGTGGAAACGTAATTTAAACTTCGAAGGGGTCTGTTCATAAGCTACATCTAGGGCAGATTCCACAAAGGCACTTCTAATAAAAATAGACACGGATCCTTTTATTAAATACCTTTCTAAGTAAAGAAAGAAAGCGTATATTACAAGTTATAATATTTCTTCTCCCGCTTGTAATTTGCCCTTGTTTGTATAATGGCATGATATTATGGTGTAATTATTATTGGCAGAATGGAGAGCTTTTGGTCTCGTACCTTTATTATTGTATCTAGCTTTATTTTTAGTAGTAAATAAGTGAACATTACCGGTATCGACATAGGAAAAATGCAATTAAGAGCCATCAAATGCAACTACTACTTTGATTTTATAACGAATACTTATCGTCTAATAAGCTATGTTTATTTCATGGGTAATCATGAATCCCCCAGTAGGATCTAATTTCATTTTATTATTTGATTACATACTTCTACTGCGTTTTCTGTAACTATAAATATTCAAGGAAGCAATAATAAGCACGGCAGATGATGAGGCATCTCACAGTTCATGTAAACACAGCTTGGTTTTTATTATGGGACTTTTACCTATTCAGAACACTTATTTTTACAAATGTCAAGGTACAGATGCATATTTAAAAAATATATACTATTATTTCAGTTTACCCAAGTTTACTTAAAATAATTTAGTAGACTTTAGAATCGACACAAAAATGGCGGAATGATCAATAATTTAAAACTGTGATATTTAAATAGTTCTTGTACGTAGATACTATTTATAGTCTCATTAAAGACAATAAAAAAATCTTTTTAATGAGTATTTATACAATTTTTGTTAATATACATATTTGAAGTTGTCGTTAAGTCTCACATGTACTTACGTTCCATTGGCACCAACCCTCAAATTAAAAGTGATAAATTCAATCCGACCGACTTCTAATAGAACATAATAAAATTAGATAACCTCTAGATCTGGGGAAAGCATCAATTCTCAGGCGCGGGCGCATTGTTCTCGCAATTACTCTGTGAACCGGCCGGTTTATGCGTGTACTCTAATAATAATAATAACAATTTGTGCTTTCCAATAATTACGGTGATCGGAGGAGTTTTCCCAGTGATGGACGAGCCGAAGACTGATTAAACAACAACACACTTAAAATTATATTTTTTTGTTTACTGGTTTCCTTTACTGACAATACTCGTGACAATAATTCCCATATAACCTTCATCTAGCTTCTAAGACTAATAGTTTCGATATTTTTCATGTATAATGAGATTATTTAAATCTTAAACTTATGTCATTCAAGGTTAAACACACATTTAGCCAGTTAAAACCCATTGAGCACATATTGCAAAACCCTTATCGGCTTTGTGTTTAAAATCTAACTTAAATGACATTATGCATTGTGTATGGACCCATTTGCATAACAAGATCGCCTTAAGTCGGATGTATTGCATCGCTAGATTGCATTACGATAGTGAGAGATATGATAAAGCTCTTATGCTTACACTTATACCTACTTATAGGTATTATGTATGATTTGTCCAACTCGAGGGATATAACCCGCTCCAATTGGATGGCTTATTTTCAGTGGACGATAGCGCCCTCAATTATCCATCCTGGATGGAATATCATTTAAACATATTTTAATTGCGTAAATTGTGTAACCGCTCTTCGCTTTTCTACCCGTTTAACCCCGAAGACAAGTGCAGTGATGCCCAAACTTTTCCGTTTTACTAGCCAAAATGTTTTATCACCACATTTCATAAAGTAGATTGGTGTCAATGGTTGTAATCGGTACCATTTTCATTATTCACGCAAATAAACAGTTTTACCCCCGTGTGCCTATTACCCCTCAGCTTTTGATCCCACAAGTTACCAAGCGCATACATAATATGCATTGCGTGACTAAAAATAAACTTACACAGAATCTTTAGCCTTTGACGTTTGCACTCGCAATACATATTTTAACACCGCCATTCAATAAAAAAAATAAATCTTAGATCTGCATTGAGAAAAGAGAAGCCAAACATACAAAGCTGTACCATAATCCCAATTCACACCGCATGTGCTAATTCGATAATAATTATCGAGACTTTCGTCGGTCACGGCGGTGGCCGCACGCGGCGCTACTCACTGGAAAATCGCTTGAGCCGCGTATGCTCCGATGAACAGATAGCGGGGACATTAGTAATGCTGTTTGAGCGGACATGTGATATGCTGATTTTTAATTGATATGTTTGTTTTTAAAAAGGCTTATATTGTTATAAAACTATGTGAATGTATGTTCGAAATCACGATATGAGTATTTAATTCTTTAATTTTGGAGCGGTTTGACTCAGTTAAATTGAAGTTTTTTTTATTATTTTCTGAACGTTCAAGCCATACTTAAAATACATAACTTAAGACTGATAATTATAATACTTTTTGGAAATAGCACTGTAAAAAATATATTGAAAAAATATAACCGAATACAAAATACAGCAAAATATAATTATATTTACAATTATATGAAACATAATATATAGTTTTTAATACTATTTTTACATTTACGTAATTATATTTACAAAAAGTTATATAGAAATATATAAATAATGTTCTTAATTAATTCAACTTATAGAAACGTATGTTGCCAATTTACTGTTTATTTTACCTTGTCAAGTGAAAGGTGTTACATAAAAATCATTACAATATTATTAAACACAAATGATACGAAATATAACACCGCAAGGCATCGTTACTTTCATTATGAAAGCTTATTGTCAATTGCAATTTTAATTAATTAGTATGCTAGATAATGAGTCGATTAATTTAGCTCGTACGGAGCCTGTTTGAATGCTCATTCTCATTCAATCACTCATTCACTTGAGCGGTGCGGATCCCACCCGCGACGCTGCGCGCGAGCAGATTATATGCAGAAGTTGCATTTTATACTCTAATAATAATTTTACTATTAATAGCAGTCTTAATTAAAAACAGTTTATACATTTATTGCCACTAATTATGAATTATAATTTTCATTGTTTTAGGTGTCAATTTCTATGTAACTACCTATCTCCCACTTAATTGCTTAAAGGCTAGCTGAAAGAGATCAACATAAATAATGCTCATATATATATTATACTGGTATTATTACTAGTCAAACATCTGTGGCCTCTTGCATAAATGCTTGTAACTTGTAATACTAGCGGAAGTCCTTTTCTAATAAAAAGAAATGAAAAAGGGTTTCCGCTTGTATTACAAGTTATTACGCTACAGGGCCCTGAGTACTGATTTCACATAACCATTGAAAGTCAGAGAAGAGTTAATGCGATCACCCTAACGGAACACGTCTCATAAAATTACAGCTGTCGCGATTCAAATTCGGATCCAGTTAATCTGCGCACTGTGGCATCGCATGTGCGTAACACCAGCTAAAGAGTACAAGCTCATAGAATATGTAACAACATATGCCTTTGCTAGCTTAGCATATCGTACAATGGAGGTGAGCAACCCCGCATCCCATTGTCGCCGACATGAGAATGTTAAGACAAATGCATGATGCGCTTTTAAAAAGTCTTGATGTTTTGCGATGTTTACTGATGTGCCATAAATCCCGGAGTTGTCGTATCTGATCATTATTTGAATGTTAATGAAATACACAAGGCGTTTTTATAGGTATGAAGATTTAGTTTCATTAGCATATATTTAATATTAAATATTTTTAATGTCAGACTTGTAACTGCCAAAATTATTGGTTTTTGTGGTTCCGATGACAAATACAGGTATTATGACGTTTCAAGCGATTTATAACGCTTGTGAAAAAAGGGGTTGACTGTTGGTTTCTATTATTTCGTATGCAATAATGTGTCAATTCAATAAAAAACGAATATCGTATTTAAAAGTCGTACATGCTTCATAATCTTTAATGTTGAATTTCGTGAGCAACATCAAATCCGTGTGATCTAAGTTTTAAGTTGTGATCTAAGTTGGCTCTACTTGCTTCAGCGGGGTAATCACGTAACTTTTGTACTACCGTTAGATAGATTTTAATGTCAAATTTCAACTGTCAGCTCATACATTTATACTTCAAAATTGACAGTAAAATCTATCTACCGTTAGTACATAAAGTTACGTGATTCGCCTGCTGGTCGTAATGTAGTTTTCAAATGCAATTAATTAGCTATAAAGTCTGACATGCATGTGTACTTTCATATAAATTAACACTGGCATCCAGCTAATATGCTAACATGATAGATAATTATCTATAAGAAAAAGGTCGGAAGAGCTCCATTGAATGTTGGTTTACTAGGAAGTCGCTTGTGAATTTCCCATTGGAGTTTATATCTGAGTTACGTTGAGGCTTTTAGGGAATCATTAGAATACGCGCGTTACGTTTGACGTTGCTACTAATAAGTTGTCGTGAAAATAGAAAACCGAAATAGTGCTGCTCTACTTTAAGACGTTGTAGTAACATTTATTTAACATTTTATTTGGTTCTAAATATAAACTCCCATAAGTTTCAGACATATTGAAATATAATAAACGGGCCACATTGATTCGAAACATATCGAGCAATACTCGACCTTAAAGACGTGAGTGACCCGTTTATTATATTTCAATATTTTATTTCGTATTTATAATATTTAAATTCTTTTGTTCAAAACGTTTTTACGTATAAATATTAGATAATTTTATTTAGGAAAAAAAAGACAAAGTGCCATTCAGTGTTGGGTTAGAATAACATCCCCCCCTTATTTCTTTCTATTTGTGGGTATCGTAAGAGTCAACTATGACACGAGCACAATATGTGCAAAAGAAAAAAAATTGTTGTGTGTTACATTACATTACACTGGTTTTTTTTTTCATTGTCTGTTTGTTGGTCAGACGATATGTGGTTACTGGAACCGATAGATTGACTTATTGAATACAAATGTGTAATGCTTCCTGTTTACTGATCGCGACGAATGAGGTTAGTTTGAATATAAACATGTATACGTGTGTTTAAGGAGTTATACAAGACGGGACAATTTTATTGTATAGCTATAATTTAAAATATATAATGGTGTACCTTACGATAGTTTGTATCATGTTATGAATCAAATTAAATAGACTATTAGGATTAATTTTCAGATACATTCATCCATCCTCACACTTTAAAACTAAAATGGTGGCGTAAGTATGGTACGGTTTCAGAGGAATTTCCTCCCTCGGACGCTCCGGTTGAGGAATGATCTCCTTGCCGAGGTTTACTCGAGGGACTACAGTATGGGGCTCTTCAAGAAAGGAGTGTTAAAATTTTTAAAGGGTCGGCAACGCGCGTGTGCCACCCATGGAGTTGCAAGCGTCCATAGGCTGCGGTGATCCCTTAACATCAGGCGGGCCGCACGCTTGTTTGCCACCGACGTGGTATAAAAAAACATGTTTCGTGACTATATGGTGTCGGTAACCGTTGTGGCATCTTTTAAAACCCGTAAAACTGTAGGCATTTCGAAGCTTTACTTGAATGGAATATCGCGTTTTGTCAATCATTAAGTCATGACCGTAAGTAGTCAAGTCGTCATGTCATTACACTATTACAGTCAAGCTTAACTCCACGATTTCCTTTTCCTCGTCAAACAATAAGCATAACAGCACTACTTAAACTCGCTTAATTACACAACTAGGATTCTTTTACAGCTATGTACAACGCTCATAAGCTCGCGGGAATTACTAACGTTTACGTATAACGGGAAACACATAATTGTGCTTCCTTAAGCTGTATGATCATGGGTGCTCACGAATTCCCACTACTGCATTGTTTATTAATGAGAGTGTACAGACACACTAGATAGACTCCGCAAGTGCTGCGCGCCATTGAATAAATGTTTTTTATCTACATTTTGTTTACACGATATTACATCTGTTCGAGTCCAAACAATCATTTTAATTTTATTTAAATGAATAGTTCTTTTAAAACGCAGTCCTAATGATTCCTTCTTTGTTTATTTTCGCATTGGCCTGTAACTAAATTCAATATCTAAAAACATTTCGTGGTGAAAATAAGTTAACACATTCAAGATTTTATCCATTGTTAAAATACCCCATTGACGTCATTCACATATATTCACATATATGCGAAGTTTCCCTCTCTTCATCAACATCTACTCACTTTTCACGACTTCGCAAGATCCTGGGCGTCCTGTTACGCGAACGCGATGCAATGTCTACTTAAATATAATAATATATCTGTGTAAGACCGATATTCGTGTGAACTGCCCTATACCGTTACTGTTTATTGAGTACAACTGTAATTTCTTGCACTTTGTGGCGTTATAATAGAGCGTAAAATCGATTAATTAAAAGTTATGGGGGAAGATTGTGCGTTCTCGTTGCGTTTGGTGCTGGTTTAGTTCATACTAGTATACATACTATGTATAAAGCATATGTTTAAGTTGCACAATTTAAAATAGATCGTAGTTCTGCATTCTTTGCGAGATTACAGTAGCTTGTCACGACTCCAGGACGAGTCCAGTGGTTTAAGGGTTTAGTGACATACACACATATATACCTAACAATTATGTATAAGTAGGTAGAGAAGAAGAACATATATTGAAATGAATGAGGTCGGAATTGATTTATAATGTCCCTAGGCTTAAAGACGCTATCGGTGACTGTAGAGCAGCTACCTCCCATAAAAAATAAGCCGAGCTATTAAGCGAGTCAACAGGCGGTCTTATCGCTAGAGCGATTTCTTCCAGACAATCTTAGGGTAGCGTAAATGAAATCAAACGTATTTATCATAACGATTCATTAATTCGATTCGATTCGAGTTTAATTTTATTTTATAGACTTAGCCTTAATTAGTATTTGTTATGTTAATTTGTTTTCGTTTGATCGTTTTTCAATAAATATTTGTCCATCTGCCTAGTGCGGTAAGCAATGATTAGTTAAAAAATAAACAGTAGCCTACACTTAAATATATTTATAACATATTTCTATGAAAAACTCAGGTGCGATTAAAAGGTACTTTACTTTTTACATTTATCTTCAACATGTACAAGCATAAAAAATCCGCATTCCCTCAGGTTTCGTCTGTGAATGCTTTAATGTGTTACGCCGAGACATTCAGTAATTACTAGGGATTTTTTTCCAACTAAAACCCCCGTTTCAATTTAACACAAATCCCTTCTACATCCCACATTTCGCACGCACACGTGTTTCTGCACTAAAGCAAGAGGGAGAGTACGAATGATGTTCGTTCACGTGATTTTAAATCGTCAAAATGGCGTTTCACAGTTGGATCGCTCGGTATATTTTTCTGAATTGCGCTAGAGAATATCAACGGCGATTATTATGCTTTTGCAAATATCAAATAGGTATAGGCCCTAATTAGAGTCTGGCTAATGAAAACTGAGACTGAGATTTATTTAAATTTTTTTAAATGGCAACTGTAATATCTACGTCAAATGTGCCAAACTTCACTTAAATGCCATGTCAATGGAGACAAACATTGCTTGATCCTTTACGGGGCAGAAACAGAATTAAGCAAATCGTGTCATAGTATATTATTCCGTTTGAATTGCTTTTGAACTTCCATAACAGACTCGGAATATTTAAATATCATAAATCTTCGTTTTGGTAATGTTATCGCATAGTATGTACCAAACTATGTAGTGCGAACATTTTATTTTGTTGCCCAAGTTTTGTTGTTTTGGCACATTATACACGTGTGGATTTTTTAAAACTTGCTCTTTTCTAGTCTCAGCTTTCATTAGCCCGACTATTAAAAGTCAGCGGTAAGTATTTGTTAATTGACAACGTTTTTGCCTATTCCTAACAAATTCGAATGTCGATCGGTGTCCAATAAAGACAAGCGAAGAATTAAAGTTAAAAGTTGATTGAAGTTTATGCATTTATTGGTTATTCGTTATCTTGTTCCAAAGTAAAATAATACGCGCTCTCCGCACGCGGATGCGGGCTCTAACGACCAGTGAAAATGAACCCTAAAATTGAATTTGTACAAAAATATTCTTATTCATAAACTGACGTTTTGTCTCAAGCTAAACTGATGCTTTTATCTCAATAAATACTATTGTTTTAGCTCAAGCTTATACATAAGTCACGGCGAGAACGAGTTGGGAGCATTTAATCTAATTAGGCAGCACGGAGTGGCGCCTGCGTCTGAATGAAGCGAGGATGGCCGCTAATGATGAAAATGGGTAATTACCTAATTGCCTGGTTCAAGTCGCCTTCATCAAAAATGTTGTTTTTATTTGTTGGCGCATTCAAAAGTCAAACCAGCGAGTGTCATTACAAACCTTTAAATACTCTATTTTGGCATAAATATATATGTAGGTATTAACCTTATTTTTACTGGAAATTTGAGTTGACATTTGTTACAAACACTTTATTTTAACCGCATTACGGTTAAAATAGAACCAAGAAACTATGGACACAAGTCTTTACAAAGGTGTCTGTAGTATTAGAATAAAATAAATAATGTAAAACCATATCATACAAGTGTGATACATTTGTAATGCAAAGCGAAATATGTGCAACTTTTTAAAAACAATGTGTATTGAGTATGTTACAAAGAATCTTGAACAATCGTTGTTTCGACAGGAATACAGAATGTCATTTTATGGGCCCATAGGATAACGACGATTCATGGAGTCGCACGTGACTCCGATAACTTGTATGTCGTGAATACTAAAGTATAGTAAGGCTATGGGAAATGAATGAGTGCTTGTATAAATATACATAAAACTGCGAGGTTTTTTGTTTATTCCTTTAGCCTGCAGCGGTCTCGACACTTTATAGAATACGTTCCATCATGATTAATGCTAGGTATAATTCATTTGCTAATGTCTTCTTCTTTACTGTAGTATGTTTTAGGAGAAATGTTGCAAGACCAAATTTTAAATATTTTTTTGTGCATTCTTCATTAGCAGCGCTGAATCGGTTGGCAACATGTCATCATTTTTTTCCATTCGTTTTTATCCGCATAATTTCGAACCTTTATTTTAGATTACCTATGTGTGTATAAAAATATGTTAGCTATTGCTAAGATTTTTTGAGGATAAAATGAAAGGCTTACCATCCAAATATACTTAGTACTTTTATGTAAACGTAATACCTATACAACGTATTAGTAATGTAAACAATATACGACGTATACCTACGTCGGAGTATCTACCGTATATTAATTAATGAAATGACCATTATAGCACGCATAGCATAAGGATTTGTGATAAGCAAAAAGAACATTGAATAAGGTAATTCATGTTTTATTTAAACGTATGTCACTGCTTTCTCTCCTAGAGGCGAGGCTATAGTTGACAGTAAAAGTTTTAGTATGTCAAAGGTATAGTAAACACAGTAATTTGGTTTTTTACACACTAGTTTGTTTTGAACACATTAGTTTTGTCGTGTCGTAAATCAAAGAATCAGGTGACTGCACATATAAGTTAAACATTATGTCATAGCTATAATTATGATTCATGTTTCACTTTGATGTGTAACATGAACACGATAGTAGAATAAAATACGCGTAACTTCAGAATAAGTAGAATTGTAAATCATCGTAATTCTGAAAAAATAAAGATAAAAAATCTAGTACGTAATGGCTGCAAAGCCAGAGATATTTTTTATTGAATAAATACGTCAGATAATAAAACGCTTGAATGAAGTCCAATTAGAGGAAAAAAAACAAATGTCTAAGTTCAAAAACGCTGTAAAGGCGTCGAGTAATGATTCGATTAGGGCTTTTTTTGTTTCTCTAGCTAATATGAACTGTCAAGGACTTCAAATTGCACTTCAATTTTTTATAGTTTGTCAACCCGTGGGAAACCGCTTCGTTTTACAAAGAGATATAAACTATTCGCATTATTAGCTATTCCGTTTTACAATGAGTTATAACTATAGGCGGCATAGCTTTTCTTATTTCTAATTGAAGGTTGTCTTCAGTTTATTTTATAGCTTACTTATCTGACGCTTCGAGGAACAGGGACATACGAAAAAGGTTAAAACGAAAACTGTCAAAGTGGGATCCGTGCACTTATTATTTTGTATTATCTTTTAGTTACTGGCGAAGGTAATATAAAGTTTTTAAAACTACCAGTGTCCACTGAGTGTAGGTCTAAATGTATACAAAAAGCGTGTCGAGAAACAAATGTCCAGTACTCTTTTATCTCATAAGAAAATGGTCATTCGCGTACATAACCGGGCTTGGATTGACCGTCCGTCAGCCAATAACTTTCACGGACTCGTTTACCTTGTCCCCAGCATCGGGTAATTTCTCTCAAGTTTGTCCACTATAGTTGTTGCATTTTCATTTCTTCGTAACTTATGTAGGTTACTCGTAATGAGTGGTTTCTCCCGATGAAATTGTGCGCGAAAGAACTTGAGTTAACGCGTTAGGTTCTAGTTTGACTGGTTTGGAGGGGTAATAATGGAAAAATGTGTAAAATATTTATTACATACAGGTTAACTTTATTATTACTATAATAGTACATTTGATAATAGTTTTAGTATGTACATTATTGAATTAATAATCATTTATAAAACTATAAAACCAAAAAGCAAGTTTATTTTACTAAAGTGTTGTTTTCTTTTTTTGTAAAAACCCAAAAGTATAATACGATTGATGTATAGAACTTTAGGCCAGAATATTTCTCGTAAATCTGATATTTCCGCGCAACATATGCTATTGTGAATTGTGAGATCATAAACGCCGGAAAACCAAAGACCCGAGCGCATCCCATAACTCTTATCCAGTTCAGCCCTTATAAATCCTGTAGCTGCCAATGTGGGCCCTTATAAATAATGTTAGGCCATTGATAAGCACTGCTGGTACTGTCGCGCCCAGTATAAAGTTGAAAGTTGATAGGATCTTGAGAAGCCTGACAGGATGGGACAGGGGACAACGTAGGACAAGTTCGCAGGCTGGTTTCAATGCTCGCAACAATGTAGTGCATAGTTCTTATCCAAGTCTATATCGCGTACAAGAATAACTACGGTTTTCGTTATTATTTAATACTAGTTTTTGCCCGCGACTTTGTCCGCGTAGGACTCGTTCATGGCGTTAGCGCTCTTCTATACAAACTTTCACCCCCTTAAAGGATGATTTCCGGGGTAAAACATATCGTATGTCCTTCTCAGGGGCTCAAGATATCTCCATAACAAATGTCATCTTAATCGGTTACGCGATTTAAGAGTGAAGAGGTAACAGACAGACAGACACACTTTCGCATTTATAACATTGGTATGGATTGGTAGGGATTTATTTAAGGCTGCTTCAAAAATTGCCTTTGCTATACTCATGTGGTATAATTATCAATTAAATATTGTTGCATAAAGGTGTTTTTAGTGTCATGAGATTAGCTAAATGCCACTTAAACGGGGCACAGAATAGTATATATACGTCAGCTAAATTAAATACTTTTTACCTGATTTTACTTATTACTTTATTTATGACACCTAAGAAATACAAACAAACACAAAGTGTACCTATAATGCTTTGCTCCTCCAGTTTATATTAGTATTTTGAATTCATTGCATTATACAAATGGTTTAGCCAATGCGTAACCTGCGCTAATCTGCCCTAGTATTGACAACGATTACCAACATCTCACCAGAGCACCAGCGTGAGTTAAACCTTCGTTTCGTGTAGTTATACGAATCGTAGCGGTAAGATATACCAGTAGTGAGAGGTGAGATGAGGTGAATCGAGGTTGGGAATAGCGTTGCTGTGGGTTGGCCAACTCGGGCGCAGCCGCAAAGGAATGCATGAACTTTAGGAAACAGATTAATGACATTGGCAAGCAATAGTATTACGGTTTACGGTACGTTGTTAATTCCTTATTCAGTCGAAGCCTTTCTTGGATTATAATATGCTGGGCGAGACTGTTTTGCTCAGTGAAGATTGTTAAATACGTTTGTATATTTAAATGGTTTACTTTAAATGATTAATAATTTCTACTAATTGTACTAGGTACATGTAAATGAAAAAAAAACTAAGGGTTTATCTATTTAAAAACCTAAAAATCATATAAATAGGTACGTATAATTTAACAAATAATTAAATACTTGGTATACTTTCACCCCAGTACCAAGGCACCAAGAACTTAACATGTAAGCATGGAGTTTTGTTTTAAAATAACCAAGAACATGGAAAGTTGCTTGGTGCGTACCGTAATTATTACACCTTTTACATTAATAATGTGTGTCTCTTGTTATTTTGCACTGTGACTATAAATACCCACCAAGAACTAGATTTCTGTATACATGTCTCATGATCAACAAACGTAAACATTCCAATTCTATCGCAAAATCGAAATAATGTTATGCAATTAGAGTACGATTTTCAAGATACAACGCGGATGCACAGACACATCTGCTGAGGATTTATCCCCAGACGTCGTCATAAATAAACTAGAGAGGAAAGGTCAGCAGCGAACGGACTGCTTTCTCAAGGCCGATGCACGGGTTAGATATCTCGGCCTCGGCGTTCGCTGCAGGTTCGGCCTCACCTGTGCCTTTGTGATGCATGATTTAGCACTGCGGATGTTAGGTGCAAAAGGTTACGAGTACGTAACCTTTGTACTAATAATGTGAATATTATTCAATGCTGAGTATCACGAATTAAAAGATTTAAGGAGTTTTAAATCGATGATAACCGTAATGGTTAATCGTTACCGTAGCCCGTAGACGCCTGTAATTCTAGGGGACTCAACTCTTTAAAAACTTGTATAGTTCTTTCTGGAAGAACATCTTACATATTTTTTGGAAAATCCATAAAATATGTAAGATGTTCAATACAGGCAGTTCATTCCATAGCTGGAGTGCTCCCGTAAATGTCTGTAACCTTTTATTTCTTCTCGCGCATTGTGTTTCATATTTAAAGATATAATAAAATATATAATAAGGGACATATAGAAGGAGGTATTAAAAACAGATTTATGCGCGCGCCACGTCTATTTTCCAGATCAAAATGCTCAAAACTAAACGAATTATTTCACGGTTCTATAACTGCTACTACAAAATATAAAGTACTAAATGCCTTATATTTAAAATGAATCGGCGTGTATAATGCAAGAGAATGGGAGCGTAAGTATCGATGGGTCCTAGAGCTACCGATATGCTGTGTGTTTAGTTCAAACGTTCAAATCCCTAAGAGCCCTTGGATGAGTGGATGAACTGAAAGGATATTTTTCTATTTTGTTATCAATGGATTCCCATTTTAATTAAAACGCTTACACCTGCAACTTACTGTTTTTTTTGGGGTCGTTAAAAATATCTTTAATTGAAAAATCCTCGTCGCAAACGGACGCTGGTCGCGTAACCCGCCTAGCTACCCTAAAAGTATTTTAGAATTACATATTATTTATTATTGTAGATACTTGTAACACCCTCATGGCAACAGACTATATAATTTGCAGACTTATCAGCATTCAAAAAGGAGAAAGTACCTATTCTATTTAAATTTCATCCCGTATAATCGATAAAAACCAGTCGCTGCCTTGCAGCGGTCGCACGAAGGTCGGTCATTGATGTGCAAGCGCATGCACTTGTTTTTTTGGCGCACGAGGCTATTTATCTACCGGTTTATACCGTGTAAAAGTAACATGATGTCACAGTCAAATATGACTCTTATTCCATCTCGCTTAAGGTCGCTGTCAAAATTGTTCTACATTTTGCGAAGTATTCCTAGTCTGGCTATAAACTGTTTACGGCATTTTTCTCGCGTAATCTAAAGAGTATATCGCTATAGCCAACGAAAAATAAATCAAAATGAAAAGAGGCAATTAGGGCTTTTTGTATGAACATCGTCAAATTTAAGTATAGGTATGAGGTACGAAACATTTTCATTTCTTGTACTTTATTTATGACTATGTACCTATTAATACGATGTAAAAATGAACTGCTGCATTTATAGGATACAACAATGAGTTAAGACAGAGTCGCAGTCAGATAATTATGCATTGAAATACATGCATAGGTAGTATTATAAACCATCAAAGTATTTAACTAATAATAATGCAAAAACGGAACTAAGTAATTAATAATAATTGTCGTGACCTTTATTATAACGATGCCTGCAATTTCCATTCCAAAAATGGGGGAAAATGGACTAAATTAAAATAAAGGAAAGGAAGGACAAACATAAGCCTAAAAAGTCAAAAAAATTAACGCTTTTCTGCCATTTATATTATGAAACAGCATCGCAAACAAATTTTTTTGACTGAAAACAAAAAGCTTTAAAACTTGTAAACTATTATCCTAATAGTAAGTAATAAACTGAATTATTTATGTAAAACACTTCACCTTCCAATATAGACAGCGATTTTTGAGAAAATATATTTATGTCTGGTCCTCTAGACAATAAGCAATCGTACGTATAAAATGTCAGGGCCCTTCAATATTTAATGACTCGCCACAATTTAGCAATTGTTAAACAAATGCCAACGCCAACTAACGCTGTAGAAAACCCACGTTCATCGATATCGCCACAATCATTTGAAAGTAAAGGATAGCCATCTCAAAAAGTGTTTCTAGTAATGGTGAAATTATTTCCACGTACTTTACGGTTGAGCGGTGTATCAGCGATCGGGCCGTGGCAGATGTCGCTAGAAAGCCTGATGGTGTGTTTAGAGATAAACTGCGACACTGTCGAGTGCCATTAATTGTGAATTTGTCTGGCGTTAGGAGAAATGCACATTGCACACACACTCGCGTAAATGATCATTTAATTTAAAGAAACAAGAAGTTTAAACAGCCTTTTGATTGCACCTCCATCTGCCGGGCATGGAATTATCCCTGACAAGTAAAAGTATGTGTATATAATGTAAGTGCGTGAGGGCCAGATTCTCTGTTGGCCAATACTCGTAAACGATATTATGTCACCTACTGAAGTATTTAAAATTAAATACAAATATTTACAACAACGCATTTTTTGACTGAGGAAAATAAATTGAAGACGTTTAATTCGTGCATATCAGTTGTGTCATGCACAGTTTCTTTTGCTTTACCTTCATCCCAATTCCTATTATTTCCTAGTTGCAGTAGTCATTATTTTCTAAATAATTATAAAGTGAACGTACGGCTTACTTATGTACTTATTCAAAGAAAGGCCGACTAGTTTATATTGCAATAGATTTATTCAAATTCAATAGTCTTATGTGAAGAATCTGAGTGCATAACCTGGTTTTTGTAAGTTTATGGCGTCTATATGAGTGTACTGCACAATTGCACATTACACTACGTTTCTGTAGTCGAGCTGCTTAATTGCTAAGTTGATAAAAATACTAGACTTCCATTTAAGTAGATATTTAACAAAAAATCGCTAGGACTCGGGTTACAGCTGTTTACTTGGATAAAAAATTAAACAAATTAAAATACATCAAATACTTACACCTGTGTGCATCAGTCTTAAGCAGGTGCTCAATTTAGCGATGTCTAATGGTTCTCTTAGCGGATGTGAATGAAATCCTTCGGAGCCGCGTGGGTTGTATAAATACGATGCTCCTTCTTAATATCTTCCGCCATTTTCTTAATGGTTCCCGGAGAAGTAATATTTGGATTGTGAAATTGTATGTCTTCACGATAACGTCATATTACCTTACTATAATAGCTGATATAGAGCACATAGTGTTTCAGAAGCGGAATAATATAAAGAAAGAAACGAGTGTAGTAGATGATAATAATATCATCACAAATTTTCATTCAATAAAATACTTCATAAGTGTTACGTAAAACGAAAGAAACAATGTATTTGAAGAGTTCTATTCCTACATTCTACCTCAACAGGTCTCCAGTGATAAATCCAATAGAGTCGACTATAAGTCCCGTCGAGTAGGTAGCATCGCGCCCCTGAACCTATTCCTACACACTAGTAAAGTCACACAAGTCCTGTCTGAGGATGCTGGACGTAAACGGTCCGAGACGCTCTTAAGTGAAGATAATAAGGTCTTCTTCAAAATTGTGTTTTTCTGAATATTTGTCGCTTGCTGTACAGTGTAGTTAGTTATTTATTGCTGTACGTTTTTCATTTAATTGCCTTCTCCCTGAACTGAACTGGATTACTGTTGCAATAAATGTATCATGAGTCATCGCTTGCGAACTCCCTTAAGTATGGTTTCATTCAATGTAGTCTCATTTGCTTAGGATAGTTCGTTTTAATCATAATAAATATATTACATCATTCAAATAGTATAGTATTTCGTATTTATTGTAATATGGTCTTAGTCCGATTTCCCTTTCGGTCACCTACCGATCATAAACTAGGTAAGCACTTGTACGGACTACTACATTTATTCTATTGTCATTGTCAATTACTAGCAGAGAACCAGCAGAACTTTAAGATAGGTAAGTAAAAAGGCAGGTCAGGAAAACAACCGTATTTTGTTATTGCCACTTCTAGAAATCCCCCAAATGGAGTGCCATTGGGACTCTATTTTGTATAGTACAGTAGCTGTTATTGATATTTCGTACCCATTTGGTTGACCAACAATGGCCCAATCCTCTCTAGACTCATTCGCCTTGTAATGAACAAAAGTATCAGACTAATCTAACTAAATATGTTGCACCAATAAATCCAAGTTAATTAAACATCAAGTAGAATTACAAAGTTGGCACGGCTCACGGAGATCTTAATTCAATGAGGTTGTCACAAGCAACCAACGACTAAGTGGTTAGTCGTGTCTTCTCCCACTGCGTTCTTTATCGTCTTCATTTTAACTTGATGCTACTCTTATTTTGCAGTGTTCTATTACTGACGTGAGAAAATATAACCCTTTTTAGCTAAGACTGATTACGATAGATGAGCCGTTTAGTGTTTTATGATTAGTTTGACCAAGGATGGGATACTTTGAACGCTGTTTTTGTTTAAAAAAACCTTTCTTTGAGTTCAAATGATCGAGTTACAGTTTTAAATCTAGGAACAAGTTCCGGGATGTTTATCGACGTACTGTTAATTGAATTTAGTAACATTCAATGAACCGAGGTAACATTAGATTGAATATGACTACTGCAAATATATCACGGCACGTAACAAGTGGTCCCTCATGACAGGAGAGAGCCGAGAGTTGCTCCGGCGACTTTCAACAATTTCAACGAGCTTTATCGCGCATAAATCTCATAACATAATATGACGCTCGCACTACATATTCACAAGTTATAGCTTTAGGTTTTACGCACAATATTTAATATGGATTAGGGAAAATTATTAATTGACTAAAACAATAAATGAAAAATGGGATACGGTAGGAAAATATTAAAAACAATACATGACTTAACTTGAACCGAATCATTATACCTTTTAGTGCATCTCTGCCATCGTATTTGTTGCCTTGTCTGTATGTTTTGTGGCTTGTCTGTTTCGGTAAATAAATGTCAAAAATTCTTTAAAATATCTAAAGTAATTGCAAACAATGTAATTCGGTATTTGTTTTTGCACAGCAGCAGCTAGTTTACTGAGCTTACGAAACTGACTGAAGTACACATATTTAATACTGTTTTACTGCGGATAACCAAGCGAAAACCGCAGCTATAGTCGTTGTCCGTCTAATTATAATTTAAGTTTATAAAGTAATAAATAATTATTGCCACAAACTTAACCTAGACATTACAAGAAAAGTATTATTTCACCCCCTAATAGCAATCCACTTAACCCTTCACCATTCTCAACGAACATTGCAGTTAATTCTTATTACGAGTCTTAAGATTAGCTTAAGTAGGTGTACACGGTTGAGGCTTCTCTTTAGCCTTCATGGCCTTGTTAGTATGAAAGTTCAGATAAGTGTAAGGAGGCTGACGCTGCCGTAACTCTAAAGGTCATGGACTTGGGGCCTGTAGGACGTGAAATACGTGCGAGTATGGTACGGTGAAATGCGAAATATCCGTTTAAAACGAAAGGGGATGTGAGATGCGCTTACACTGTTCTTTAGTTAGGATTAGGAAATGTGTAATGTCAGGCCAACGAGATGAGATACATTATGGCACGAGAGAGAAAAGAAGAGAGATACTCATTATTTATTTTATTGTATGGCAATTTGATTATGATGTAACATCGGACTAGGTTGAAGTATATCTAGTCTGACAGTTTCGCTATAGGCTAACCTTCCTTTATTAAAGGAATATTCTTCACACCTAGTGCTTGTTTATCTGAAATACCTATAATTTAATAGAAAGTAGAAACATATCACGATTAAGTGTTACTATTAGATTGCAAGCAATTAATTTAGGTAAGTATGTTATACGATAATGACAACAACGAGTTAAAAAATAGATGCAAAAACAGATGACGCCGTAAAGAAGTTCTTTAAAAAAAGCCTTGAAATATTTATAAACAAAATAAAAGGAAACTAAACCATGATTAATAGAATGTAGTGTAGGTATAGATCGAAAATATGTATCTATATCTTATGTATATATCAATATGTTTTAGTTTACATTCGTCTGTATATAAGTAAATTATATATATGTGTATATTTTAATTGACGTCTGTTTTACACACGACGTTTCTACATTCTTCTGCCCCGTTTTTAGGTGTCTGTTTTGCTCTGTGGTTGCCTGGTAGAGAATGCCATTTGGCATTAAGTCTGCCACTGTACACTGTATTTTTTGTGCAATAAAATTTAAGTAAAAAAATGTGCTTCAAGTAGATATAACCGAAAAGTTGTCCTATATTATAATTAGATATATGTGTAGCAACACACTAAAAAAATATTTGACGTGTCAGTGCAACGATAAATCTACCAAAAACTTGTCAACCATCAAGATATTCATCTCAGCGTTTATGCGTTTTTCCGTGGAATCCATCAAAACATACGAGCCCAGTGAAGGGCAATTGTCGTCGACTGGTTCGGTACTTTTACTTTTGAAGTCTAAATAGAGGTTATCTCCGAAGTGACAGGTGATTGATGTGATAAGAATAATAATTGCACTTTCGTAATATTGAGACCTAATTAAGACAATAACGATTAATAATTACATCGATTGATGGGAGTACGAGCACACTTTGTTTTGTATACATAATGGCCATGTAAACAATTTTAGAAGAAGGCGGTACCTACTTAAATAACCCATATTTTTATGGGTTCTTTCAAAACCAATTATTATTTGTGAAATAAAATTATGATCAACCCGTTAAACAATGAATATACCGAATTTAAGAATCACAATGCATTAATATACTGTTATTGCTATCCACGGTTTATTAGTAATATTAGTGTTATAATACTTATAATATACTACTAAATTAAAGATATATTCTTGCGTTGGTACCGCTTCAAATAGTGGTTTATTAAAATTCCTTAAGAGACCTTACAAATTTAAAAAATATATAAACTTAAAATATGACAACAGTATTGATAATTCCAATAAAGTGATTAAAGGCTATGGTTTCATTAAAGTTTTAGATAGGTAATAAGAAATCCATTTTTACTAGAAAAAGCCTAAATAGATGAGAGTTTATAATCGATAAGGGCATATTAAAATATAATAAACGGGTCACTCACGTCTTTAAGGTCGAGTATCGCTCGACATGTTTCGGACCAATACGTGGCCCTTAATCATGAGAACCAGCCGCAACGGTCGCGCGTCTACCGATCGGCTGCTTGATGCTGGTGGCGGCGGTGGTGCGGGGGGCGAGAATCCATCCTCATTTTTATCACTATAACCAATAAGGAAGGAACCTTAAGATGTTATCATCTACCTTATTTAGTATTAGGTATTAACATCAAATACCCTTACCTATCATTTACTACAGTGTAAAAGTGACGGCTGTTGTGTGCCCAGCCGGCAGGTTAATGAACTTGTCGGTTTCATAGTATGTAGAAGGCAATCAACAAATTAAATTGCGATACAGGCCTACATCATTCAACTCTCTTACTGCGATTTGATACTCGTAACTGCTTTCTGCTCCTAGAGGTTATGTTTGAAATACTATTTAGTAGAGCCTAGTTTGAAATGGTTCGTGTTAGCTTCAGATACGTATTTGGCATTATAACAAGATTACTCAAATAATGAATAGGATGTAAAATCTAAGTTCACTAAATAAAACCGGCCAAGTCCATGTCGGATCACGCACAATGAAGGCTTACGTACCAACACCTACTAATTCACATTTAAAACCACTATCCAATACATTGAATCTATAAATGTCGTATCTTCATTGGGAACTGACGGCACTTACGACCATTGTTTGGGCAAGACAGTTTTTCAGCGATAAAACTCAAAAACCGTTAAACCTATCTTTTTCAAACCAAAAATCGTTTACAGTATTCATACCCTATTTTTTTTTGAATTTTAAACTTCATAGTTTGGAAATTGATTTAAGTTTGTCTATGTGCAGTTCCTGTTTTCTACTCAAATGCTCAAAGATCAATTGACTCAGACCGAATCCCATGCGATCGCGATAGTTAACAATAATTTAATGTTTTGATACGATTTTGAGTAATATAACCGATGATTAATTCTCATGTTACATAGACGGCGTTAACTTACATAACGATGGTTGACTCGATTTATTCTGACCTCCCATGATCATACATGACCCTTGTCATTATCTGATGATTGGTCAGCAACGTGTGTTCTACCGACAGACAGTCTGACCGTGTGTCGATTCACTTTAAGGTTCACAGTGCAATGACCCCTGCACGTTTATCTCTCTAAAGAATTATATAAATAAAAGTAACTTTTTGTGTAATTCGACTAATAAATTAAGCGTATCAATTATATTTTTTATTCGAAGTGGAAGAACGTGTACAGACGATTACTTTTGATTGGCAGATAATAGTCTGGCAACAGTATGTACGATGTTAATTAATAAGATCAGACCCAATTAAATTTTGCCGCGAACTTATTTTTTAACTTGTAGGTTCAGTAGTTTAGCCTGTGTCTATTTTAAAATAAACGCAAAGTTAATATATGTAGACAACTTTGTAATTATCTGGCGACCTTACTCACTTTTTATTAACTTTATGTTCAACATTGTGTTAAGTGGCAGCACTTGCTTTTTAACTGTTATAAGTTTTTGTTTAATTTAATCTGACTCGATGCGTGGATTGATATGAAGTTTACATTTATTGCCCGTACTCGCTCTGTTTCGTACCTACGGTGGAAGCAAGCTCGCATTAGAAAATGTATATTAACAAAACTTTAACCTTTAATGTAATCCATCCTTGATCATTATTCAGGTCAGGACTGGTCTGGAACAGCATTTTTATTCCAAGTCATTATTTCCGTCGCCCGCAAAACTAGTTTCAACGCAAAAAAAGTCGCCGAATCTCATAATTTAGAATAACTTAGGAAGTCAGCGATCTCTCGTCTTTATTAACCTCACCGACCTGTACGATAATTTTTTTGCAAAAGTCGGTTCAGCTAGAAGCATACATTTACATCCCATGATGACTTATACGTTTTTGTGTTGAATATTTGTTAGACCTTTGATATCGAATAACTGAGTTGAATAAAAAGTACTTTCACCCTATCTATTTAGAATGTGCTGCGTTGTCTTTTTTTGAGTAAGCAACGCTGTTGCGACGTCAAATGAAAGCACTTTTTATTCATATCAGTAATACTATAACAAATAAATAGCGCATTCCAAAACGTTAAATAGCACCTACCGTAAACTGGGGTGACTTTAAGAAAAAACGGGGCTACTTTGATACATATAAAACACTTATATATTCATCACTTAGTATTTCTAGTTTGATTCAGTTTAGTAAATAGTTAGGAAATTAATGAAGGTGTAACTTGATTCAAGGTTAACTGAGTAAAAAAGTAAAACACGGCATAAAAACTGAATTTTTAAAGTCGCCCCTCCCTTTGAAAGTAACCCCAGTTTACGGTATCACATAAATTTAAAGCTTGACTATGAAAATACGAACCAGTACCGTACAGGCACTTAAAGCGAGGTATCAAAATTTGCACCAACTCCATCATTTTGAGATGAATACCAGGTCACCATAAACGATAACTGTAAACGTCAATTCGCATGACTTTACCTCTCCATTCCATGATTGGCGGCCCTAATAATAGACCGTGGTGCGATACCCATCGCTAACTGTTCTTGATGGAACATCAATCGCTTAAGTTAATTATCAGTACGTACGTCAATATAAAACTATGGTTTCATCGGTCAAGCAAGTTCAAGCCGAGATAAAATGAAATAATTTATTTATTTATAGTATGGCAATTATTTCGAACCATGAGATCTTCGAGAAGACAGTACGGTTGCCACGTTTTGTTGAACTTTTAGCACCACCCAGGGCTCACGTGGAGGTGGGTACTCCCTACGGACGTGGTGCAACTTCTACCCCCCTCATGAAATTAAGTATATAGTTATTCAAACAAATCATTTACTCTTTTTTCTTAGATATACAAATCTTTTAGAGTAATGAACCCTTAGCGATACCAATAAATCAGTGCCAGATATCTTACCATTTTAATTTAACTTACTTCGGAGATTCTCCTTTAAATTTTTATCCCTCAGTGCCTTTACATACGATGCAATAATAATTTTGTAACTGTGTGCCAAAACGGTGAAGTCACTAGCGAATGTCGCTGCGCCGGCGCGTCTGCGGACCTACTTTAATAAACGTCACAATCACGAATTCAGCCCACGATTTCCCACTTCATCACAGATAAGCCTTGGCAAACAGTACAAGTGCTTCGGTTGCCAAACCGATATTTTCGCAAAATCTTACTAAGGATTATAAAGATGCTTACCGGTTGAATGCTTTATTAACATTTTACTTTTTTTTTTACAATAAACAGGACTTTTAAATAATCGAAGGCTTGGTTAATATTTTTCCTAATTCGTTTGGGGCTAGAGCGAATGTATACACGTCGTAAATATCATCTGGAAATCCGTCTTGGATTTCTTCTTTGATGACCACTAAATTAGCTTCTCTAAAAATCAATTCCATGAGTCTATAAGGTCGAGCTACCGAGGAATCTTCGTCGTCATATTCTATTTCATCGCTAGACGTGATATTTTCTTTGATGATTATGACACCATGCATGTTTAAAGATTTTTTACATCTCTCTAAAAAAGCCAGTAGGTCATAGTCGTTCAAATGACCAAGGACCCATTGGCACCAGATGACGTCATAGGCTTTTTGAGGGGTGAAATTTTGCAAACCCATATTATACAGTGATCCAAGTCTATCATTTTCGCCTATTGTTTTTTTGGCAGTCAACAGGAATTTTTCTTCTTGTTCAACCAAATCGACCTTCTCAAACCGGGGGATCAGTACGTTCTGGGTGATTCTGCCGATGCCGGCTCCGCAGTCAAGAGCCAGCTTCGTACCTGGGCCATTTTTAAGAGCTAGTACGTCGTCTAGAAAGGCCTTGGACCCCTTGATGTCAATGTCCGAGATGTGGCCGTAACCTCCGAGCACGCCGTCCATAGTAGCGGGGACATTAGCCCAGTATTTTGCGGCTTTTGTATAAAAAATATTTTCAGACATTATAAAGCAATTTGTCAAGCTATGACATGGTTTGATGTGTGACAGTTTGGGTTTTTAATTATAATTGTACTGTCAAAGTCACGGCATCATAGATTCCAAAATTGTTTAATTCGAAGGATTATACTGAGTTTAGGTTATAGGCAATCTGTATTCAGCGTGAATTTCGTGAATCGGTAATTTTCGTGAAGCTGTTTCGACAGGATTGAACGAAGGAATGAAAGTATCTAGGTATACCTATAGCCGCCATTAGAATACAATAGAGGTGACAGTTTTTCCATATACTTACGTCAAAGTGTATATGAAATGACAGTTATTCCGATTGTAAAAACTAATCCCGGTCTTGTGTGTATGGCAAAATGGGTAACCGTGCAACGATACATGTCATTCGATTCGTTCATAACATTGTAATCTTTGATTCGTTTTTCCTCTTCGCGCCATTTTTTGTAAAATTACGAATACTTATATACAATATCAATACATAGCGTCCCAGTTAGTTTTATCATAATATTGAGTCAGGAGCCAACCATTCTTTTCTTTGACTGCATGAATACATAGAATATAATTCGAGTTTTGTTATTTTAGCACATTTAATAATTTAACCAATAAAATATAATTTTTTATTACGAACATAATGCATTATATGAGGAAACAATAAATTAAAAAATTAACCTAGGCAACAGTAAACAGTAAAACTTAAAGATAAAAAAATTGTCCCAAGTCGCCGTCAGCGGGCCCAGAAGGCTGGCTGCATTGCCATGCTGAATGGCAATACTTATTCTTTGTCTGAACTATTGGAAATGAAAATTTCCAGTCTTCCTGCAATTGTGTCATATTTTTCCATTTTCCTTGTTCCAGGCTTTAATAGCGGCAGTTCAAGAGACTGCCGAGGAGGACATTCGCGATGCTCTAAAGGCGCAGACCGACCACCACCTGGCGTTGGTGCCGAGAGGACCCAAAGTACTCCGGGACACCACTACCTATAACACAACCATCAACACTGATGACACGGTGAGTAGCTGCGTACTGTCTGCATATAGGGACTGATTTTAGAGATAGGCACTAGCCGTTCGCTTCGAGATGGCCGTCTCAAAATGACGTCACAGGTACAATTAATAATATGAATTCGGTCTCAACTCCGCTCAGAATTTGGTTTTACTTACATACTAATTATTGTAGTAGCGAACAAAATAAAGTGAAATAACTAGCTATTATATCCACTATTTTTATCAGAGGACAATAAAAAAGGATACGTTAAGCAATTAACAGGTCACTCACGTCTTTAAGGTCGAATATCGCTCGACATGTTTCGGACCGACACGTGGCCCTTAAAGCCTGTCACAGACTGCAGTGGCCTGCGGTGGCGGCTTACTGTCACTATGTCAATCAAGGCCGCGTGTGTCTGAATGAATGTTAGGATTATCATAGCAACAGGCCGTCACTGCAGGCCGCTGCAGTGTGTGGCACGCTTAATCATTAGAACTATCCTCGGGTATTGGTCCGAAACATGTTGAGCGATATTCGACCTTAATTAAGTGACTGACCCGTTTATTATGTTTCAATAAGTATTCATATTGCAAAGAGATTACTACTTTCCTAAACAGCATCCAACATGGAGGAAAATTGAAGCATACCATTCAAAAGTTAGCAACTCTTTCGGTTGTGAACTTTTTTCCCGAAGATTAAGAACGTGCAAAATGTCGTTATCGTTTAGAACCAATGTACTAAATAAGTCTAATAACCAGGAGGAGTTACGTGCCTTGCGAGCCGACGGCACGATAGTCACGGAGACACGTCACACCAAGGAGCAGGAACGACTCTGCGACGAGGAGCTGTCCAAGAACGAGGTAATTTATAAGTATAGTACATAATATGTATAGGGACCTAAATAGAGATCAGGCTGCAGTCAGGATGCCAGAGGGTATATATAGGTCTACCGTTTAATTAAGACAAAGCGAAAGGGAGCGGGAGGCAGGGACCCGCCGCCCGCTACCCGTTCGCTGGTGGCGTCTCAGTTAAACGGCAAACCTATAGAGGGGCGGCAAGCGTGCGCTCATAAAATGAATCAAATGGTGTGAGTTACCTATGTACGAATTGTCGCTCGTCGTCGTCTCGCTGCCCAGAGTCAGAACACGGCATCCGAGTCTCTGTGGGATCTTTACCTACAAATAGCTTAGGACGGTTTCGAGAAGACTCTCTTCACTATACTCTAGCCCCCGTATTCATAAAACTTAACAAGCCTCTGCTAACTAAAAAGTTCTTTGTCCCATTCTCACAAACGTCAATGTCAAAGTGACAGATAAGGACAAACGAACTTTAGCGGCTAGTTAACTAATATAGGTTTGACAGACGTTTATGAATAAGGGGGTAGGTGTGGATAAAACAAGCACTACGCGATGAGGATTCGGCTTTTCTTAATGGATTGCATTCTTTACTACATATTCATCAAACGGCGTCCTGTTCTTGGAGTGATGCCGCGAACCACAAACGAAGTTTTTACTCTCTGTCGCACTTACGTACAAACTTGCAAGTGCGACAGAGAGGGAAAATTTCGAATACAGTTCGCGGTAGCAACCCTATCTTACTCGCGTTACGGCTATTTTACGGTGCGTTTGCGATGTCGCTTCGCAACTTCCCAACAGACTATTGTTAAATTAGCTACTTACCAATTATGATTGTATATTATACATAATGGTACCGACAAACCCCTTGTAACCTTTAGGGCACAGGGTATGCAAGTGGTTGAAGACCACAGGTGAAAGGTTTGGATAACGCATACTCCAACAGTATATGGGCTATGTCGATGATATCTGGTTGCACTTTTAAGTGACCATCAATTATACGTTTTTCCCACCTATCAGATGTCACGCAGCTCATAAATAAAGTTACCTATCTTTCAGGCGCGATCGCTGGCTAGCGACGCAAGCTTGGTGAATGAAAAGGGGGGTACAGAGCGAAGGAAAAGAGAGGACCTCGAGCGAAGTACCGACTTCATGGCGGGAGGCAGAAGGCTAGCCACACACGTGCACTCCAGGACTCGCACCGAAGAAGGTTAGTCAATAATCAAATTAGATATTGCGCGGAGGGATTGAGTTCTCAACAAAAAAGTAGGACCAATCGGAATAAAACATAATAGAACATAATTTTAATTTAATCATCTCTTTGCCTTACCGGTTTAGTATTTGGCTAACGGCGCAGATATCATAATGGATGATGCCGTGTATTTATTTAATATATCTGACGAATTTATCTTGCTTAGCCAATATTCTGGGAAATTTTGCGAGGATAAGTAGAATGGTAGTCTCCAAGTATATTGTCAATCAGTAGCGACACCTGGAGAGAGATGTCAAAACTATACATTGTTAGATGATAATAATTAGATTTAAAATTTCTTATTTTTAAAGGTATAGCCTCTAACGTAATATTTATAATATTGTTTTGCAGCGGAGCGGGAAGGTCAACCAAATATGGATGAAGATTGGGACAGTTTATCAGTGCGAATGCGTCGCCAACGCCGCCTCCGTCAAGCCGGTAAGAATCAGTACTAAACATAGTTTGTCTACTCAGCAGTAGATGGCGCAAACGTTTGTCGCAAAATAGTTAACTCGTTTGTGCATAGATGGCGCTTTTGAGACGAAGTGGGGTGAATTGCAATAGTTAAAAGTACACGCGATAGATGACGCTTCTTGGAAGTGTTTCTGTATTAGGTATCACATGAGTATTTCGAATTTTCGATCAGAGCAGCTTATAAATATGGGGAAAATATTTGTTCAGCCATTACAATTGTATTATTTTTAAACACAAATAAATCAAATATAAATACAACAAATAATTAAAAACGAAACTTAACCTATTCTAATCTAATAACCCACCCCGAGTCATTCCTGGTGCAAAGGTGCCCAAAACGCTTGCAGCGTTGCCGCGTTGGACTGCAATGGACAACCTTTGCATCAAGAATGACCCGGAGCGGGGGTCAAGACCCCTGTCCCGCATGCGTCTCCCTACCTCACTAATGAATGTTTTGGCCTCTGCGCACCAACAGCCGGTCGTCTCCACCGCCAAAGGGACGAATAAGTAACCCCCCAGACATGAATATTTTTCCCTTTTTCGTGAAGCCGCCAGCTCGGCCGCTGCACCAGCCACTCGGATGGTACGGCCGATATGCGACGTAGCAAAAGTACTGACGCAAGTAGCGTCCCAGAGAAGGCACTTTCCTTTTTTCCAAGGCACTAGGGTTAGACCATCTGGCCTCTTACCATCCGAGCGGCTTAGTCCAGGGGGCTCCAACATACAAGGGACGTTCGCTGACACAAGTGCCCTTCGGATAATTTCGTTTAACGCGTGATGGCGCGGGAATCTTCCGACACATCGGCGACAACTCAGGGCGTGATGGCCGTTGCTCTCGACCGTAGAGCCGCAGATACAAAGATGAGGTTCGCAAACATCGCAGCCCAGGCGGAGAGCCACGGCCACTCGCAAAGAGTCGTTGTCCAGGAGGGTGCCCAAATGTGGAGAAGGAAGGGCGTGTAGCCAAGCCCCAGACTCTGTTCTCGACACTGCTAACAGTCTTGCCCTGTCCGCTCCGGCCGCGACTTCCATGAGGCCGTCGAATATGCGTTTCGCATCTATTTCGTCCCACAGGCGTTGACAATCTGGTTTATCAGGTGCAGACACACTCGGGTTGAGAGTCGACCAGGCCATCCAAGCATCGGAAAAGAAAGGAATAGTTACCTTATCACCATCTAAAGATAAAATTTTAGTGACAAGGTCCGAAACCCCACTCGCCGATGCCAGGAAGGCTGGCAGGCTCACATCCCGTGCGCGCCGCACGCCCAATCCACCGTTCCGAATCGGAAGAGATGCCAGATCCCATTGGTTTGAGTTAAGGCAGACATTCAGAAGAGTTTCCACCGTCTCTTTTATAGCGTTGTCGAAATTATCGATAAGCGGGGGATAAAACCACGTTGGAACTGTTCTTAAAAAATATGTCAGTTTGGGAATGGCAAAACAGGCACGCAGAAGTGTAAGCGCAACGTGGGCGGAAAGGTTTTTAAGTTTGTCTCGGGCTGTGAGTAAGAGCTGCCTTCTGCTCTCAAAAGCTTCAGGAATGCCTGCTGGGAATATAGGTGAACCCAACAGATAAAAGTTATGAAAGTCTAACTCTTTAAGACCTGGAAGCATATCATGGAATATGGAAAAAGATGATTGGGAAACGGTACTGCAGGGGTAGAATTCGCATTTGGAGGTGTTAACTTCCAGACCAAGGGCTTTTAGGCGTGGAAGGAGCATGAGCAGATCTTTCTCAACTTCCTCAGGCACTCCTAGAGTACCGTCGTCAAGGTACCAAACGTTCAATGGGGAAAGAATTTCTATGATTGCTTTTTGAATGGCCAGACAGAAAATTAAAGGGCCCAGCGGATCCCCTTGTTGTGCTCCTACTTGGGAAAGGATGGGAGATTCGTTAAAATACAGATTTGATGGTGAGGAGTAAACCTGAAAGAGGAAAGGAAAAAGAGAAGGAACTTTTTCCTTTACTTCGGCCAGCAGAACATCGCGCTCTACAGAGTTAAATGCGTTTTTGATATCCAGTTTTATTAAGACACAATCTGCATTTTTAGGGTCCATAGAGAAAGCTCGAGTAGCATGGATGGCAGCCTCACAGCCAAATTTAGTGCCGAACCCTAACTGGCAGGGTTGAAGATAGGCAGCCATGTTCTCTCTCACAGCCCGGCATCTAAGTTTGGCCGTTAAGCGTCGAAATGTGCTGCCAATAGCTATCGGTCTTATGCCTCCATCTTTTTTTGATAGAGCACATAACGACGCTCCGTAGATGAACGGACAAACCATGGGGTTTAACTGACCACTCAGTAAAAAATTGCAGAGTTTCGTCAGGCATTCAAGCAGGCGCGAACCGTTGTCACCGGCGGAGCCCGAAGTAAGCTCCTTCAGATGTGCTGGACGGATACCGTCCAATCCAGATGCAGAGCCACTGTTGAAGGAGCTGAGAGCCAGTGCTATATCTTCAACCTTGGCAGCAAAAGGGGTAATAGATCTATCAGGCTCTGGTGGTAATAAAAGCGATCGAGAAGGAGATGGGTGCTTCGTCCGTAGAGTGGCGAGAGTTTCCGGAGTTGACGGTGCCACTCCATCGACTGACATAAGCATCCGCACTGCGCCCCTGAGATCACCCTCAAAAACTCTGTGTTCGATTGCCCTTAGAGCCGAGGGTGATCTCACGGCCACTGACTCTGCATCGACAAATAAAGAGTTAATAACTGTGGCAGAATCAATATTCCGCTTAACTTTAGCAGTGAGGTTGCCCCTGCCAGATAATTCTGGCGCTTTCAGAGCAGAAAACGCAAAAGAAAGCAAATCAAACCAATCGTTTGTATTATTACTATTTATACATTTTTCAATGAGGTCACTCAATCTACCTGCGGCCAAGTTGCGAGCCCCCTTAGGGATATGGCGCAATACCCGCACAGACTGCTTTAGGGTAGCCAAGTCATCTAAACCCAGCCTACGGGTAATGGGTTGCACTTGATGTGGCGTCGGCTGTGGTGGTGGAGACGAGGCCGTGTGGGGCACGGTTTTGAGCATACGCCCTATATGTACTTTGAGGCCATTACAATGATTTTAATGCAGGCAGTGCAATGCTATCCCGTTTTTTTAATAATACAGCCTGAAAATTTTATAGGTAGCATTTGTTAAATTACGGGAGCATCGTGAATATTTCGATCGTTAATCATGGCATAAAGTAATAATATATTGGATATTACCAATTGTAGGTAAACTGGTGAACGATTGTCACTTTAATGAATGTTTCCACTATTTACGTAATTTAAGAAACTCTAAAAAAATGAGTGCCTACGCCAAATCTTGGGATTAGGTAGCGGACCCCGGGCATCCTTCAAGATGCAACTGTACCGGGATAACGCTAGGATGATGATGACGTAATTTAAAAAAACGGTTTTTATTACGGATTTATCGTTCAATAAAATCGAATGACAAATTATTTAAAAGCAAAAATTATGAAAATCTTCAACTCATTTAATTTGTAACAAATAAACACCAAAAAAACTAGTCAACATCGTGTTTACTTCGTTTTGTCCAGCTGTTCCAAGCCTCCCAGATTGGGTAGGTATACATTTTGCACACTCTTTAGAACCTTGGTCTCTTAGATCCGTTTCTTTACTTATGTGGTAATTGCAAGTACCTATATGCTGAATTTTCTTTCTACTAAAGAAAAACTTATATTAAAAAGAAAACTTTTAAAATAATATATTTTCATACAGAATAGTAGTTTTTATATCGTGACCTATTTGTTTATTCCTTAGGTACTTTATCTTGTAGTTTTATCCACTGGCTAAAGTAATGAATTAATTAGACACTAGTCAATAATGTCCATTTCTGTGTAAAATCTTAAGATAAAATTATCATCATGTTTCTCATAAACGGCGTCCGGCTATTTACTTACAAGGCTAGTTTAATAAGTTACATACCGATGCAACATATTATATTAAGTAGACTTGACCAAGATACGATAAAACCTTAAAGAGTTAATTACAGTTTAGTACGATCGGTTCTGAATATAATCGAGGTATAGAATTTTATGTCTTTTTCCTCAGACATAAGTTCCAAACTGTAATTATATAAACATGTTTAGACTGTATCTAAACAAAATACCAACGGCAACATTTATTTGTTCTTATTGCATTGAGATATTAAGGCTACTAATGGTCAGTGTCACGATTTTGTACACCATGCCAGCTCAAATAGTCGTATGTCTATGGAATATTAAATAAAACCTTCTACACGAGTAGGGTGGAGTTGTCCCCGAGTTATAAACCGAAGTTGTCCATTACCTTAAAGGGCTTATGGAACAAAACATGATTAGAAGCCTTAGCGTGGGTATCTGTTATACAGGGTGGGGCCGCACAAATGCTCAATTTTCATTAGACATTTGCTCGACTTGGTAGGTTCAGGTATGGCTACTCGTAACATGAGCCAAAAAACCGGCCAAGTGCATATCGGACTTCGAACATTTAGGGTTCCGAACCTACCGCAAAATTAAGTTGTCTTTAATACGAATTTAAAAAAATAATAATAATTAATTAACAATATTTTAGGATATGCACAAAAAATCTTACTTTGGTGGTTTTTCATTCCTTTGTTTTCCAATAATTAAAAAAAAATGTACACTTTAATTATCTACTCTATGAGTTCTAAACAAGGATAAGAAGGTAGGGTAAGAAATAAATTCGCGCCCCCCTTAAAAACATTAAAAAAATAGTTTTGACAATTTGTATGACTTTGGGCCAATAAGATGCTTATACTCTGAAAATTTGAAGAATAGCCCCAACCGTTTGGCTGTAAAACCGGTGCGACAGACGACAGACAGATGTATGGTAGCGTGAGTGACAGCAATAGGGTTCCGTTTGGACCCTTCGTGTACGGAACCCTAAAAGTATCAATTCTACAACTTTTTGTATGCATATACCTACTGTAATTCAGCTAACTAGCTCCCTTTATATCATTACGAGCAGCAGGCGAATCACGTAACTTTATGTACTAACGGTAGATAGATTTTACTGACAATTTTGAAGTAAAAATGTATGAATGAGCTGTCAATTATAATTTGACATTAAAATCTGCCTAACTGATGTACAAAAGTTACGTGATTACACCGCTGGTATTAATAGTCTTTAACTAAGTCCCATCCTGTATAGTCGGTTAATTTTGCAAGTGATTAGTGGGATCGGGACGTCCGTAATCTATTGCGGGCATACGACATTTAACCTCCCCGAATTCATTGTAATGTAGTTACCGAGACGAGGAGATACCTTTAAATGTGATGCTCATTTATAGTGCACAGTGATCAAATTCGTATAAAACGTACGCAAATCATCCGTATAAACGTGCTTGTGTTTGGCGGAGGAGTAGACCGAAAGTCATGGATTTCTACTTGCTACCTATAGGTATCCTTGGCTTTTATTTTGCAACTAACTAACATATTATCTATATTTGATAATTATCAATTTCATTCCAATATCATAATTACACTTTACAATCACGGTTTATAAAGAATTAATTCTGAAATCTTACATAACTATATTCAATTATAGAATATACACTATTCATGCTTTTATGAGCTAACCACAGCGCTGCTAGGCGCATGAAGTCCACAGCAACGAGCGACGTATGGGCAGAAAGTGTCTGCGACTGCGATCATTTCCAGAACACTGTTGGAGCTGGCACTCACACGTCCACACGTGTCGCATCTGGGATGCAGCTCGCAGTTGCATTGTGGCTTTTAAATATGTCACATGTGCTTCTGCAAACATTCCCGATGCGCTGCAATACCGCGGCAGCCCCATCAGGGCTCTGAACTCGTTATTGTATTGGACCTGTAAGACCTTATATGATTTAAATTTCCTGTACAAGCTGCAGGTGTAAAAATATTCGTGTGTCTCGTAAGTTATACAATTTATTACCAATCACGCGATCGGGATTAGATCCTTGGTGATGGATGTTTTTCAAAAACTACCATTTTCAAAACAAACGTTGGAATTTAGAGAACACCAGCAGTTCGCGCGGCTCCGCTCGCATATCACAGAGAACCCAGGGGCTGCGGGATAAATTATAGGTAGTCTATGATCTATGTCCATCCCAAAGGTCCATTTTATGAAGGTGCCTACTGGTCGTCTGGTAACCGGATTATCGAAATCGGACGAGTAGTTTCTGAGATTATTCCCCGTATAAAACAGCAGCAATCTTATAGAAGAAAGTTAAACATAACTTTCTTCTATAAGATTAGGCTTCAGCTATACTTACGTATTCCTGAAAGTTAGTAGAAATAAGTACAAAATTATTACGGCTGGAATATGCTGCGCCAAAAAAGTACCAACTAACTGAATTGGTTTTACATTCCGGGCGATAATAATAATAAAAAAAAAAAAAAAAAAAAAAAAAAAACCGCTGACACTGACGGGTGTCTCGAATCTTCATTTTATTTGGAATTTTTAATATTTTGCTATTTTTACGTTGTATTTACAGTTTTAGACAGTTTTTGTGTAATATAACCCTACAAGAATGTATTACAAAAATATTTGGATAAAATACAACTTCAATACGGGTAAAAGCAAAAGGACAACTGTCAAACACTATGTCAAACGGCTGTAGCAATACTGTTACAAATTGCAATTGAAATGATAACGAGATCAAGAGCGGCACAACAACCATGCGCACGTCCACCACCACCGCCCGCGCCGTCCAGCTCCTCGCCCTCGTCGTCAGGTGACGAGTTCGCAACGGCACCTGACACCAGCGAGTCGAGCAGTGACGAGCGCGGGCCGTCGCCGCCGCCGCCACGACCATCAGCGCGACGGGGAAGGCGACCGCTGCCGGCACGCTTGGGGCCTACGGGGCATTCCGCCCCACCCACGGCTCCCGCTACCGGTGGTGTAGTGCGCCGCATGCGATGGACTCAAGAAATGAACGAGAATTGCATGCGAGCGTACTTTGGGGCGACAGAGGGAGGAACTAATCTATCCGCGTACCGTGTCCGGATGCTTCCTCTGTTCCAGGCGCTTGAACCAGCCGTCACCGTATCTGCGCAACGCCTATCGGATCAGGTGCGAGTCATTCAACGGAACAAGCGGTTGGATGACTCGACGCTTGACCGGCTCCGCCTGGAGGCACTCTCTGCTCATGCGGCCTCATCTTCGGCGCGGGACCGACTCGCTGTGTCACCGGCTCCGGTGCCCGCACCCGACATGGCACCGGGGGTGCCGCGGGTCGATCCCAGTACCGACGGAGGCTGCGCGAACCCGAGTGTGAGTACCCAGGCCAATGAGCAACTGAGGAGGGCTTTGGATGAGGCGATTACGCGGTACCGTTCCACACCCAATTCTAGGCCACGACTACCACGCTTGCCCATGAATAGACGCAATCTAGCGCTAATGGGAGCCCTTAATGATCTCCTAGACCCGTATTTACGGGCTAGCGAGGATTTGATTGATACACACTCAATCATGTACTGTGGAGCCATCGCGGCGTGCCGTGTTGCTCGTGTCAAGTTTCCGGACGCTGACCGTGCACCTAGGACCGCCGGGGGTGTCCCTGCATGGCAAGTCCGGATTGAGCGGCGTATCAATACATTTAGGACACTAATAGCAAAACTGATCTGCTTCAGGGGGGGCAATAATCGCCCCCGAGTCATGCGCTTCGTGAACCAGGCCTTCGCGGGGACTGGTGTCAGCCCCTGCGACTACATGGCCTGTGTCACGGAACGTATTGACTTTCTGAAGCAGAAAGTCTATGCATGGTCAAGCCGTATTCGCCGCTACAGAGAACGTGTTGACCGATACCAACAGAATCGTCTTTTCCAGAGTGACCAAAGGAAGGTATACCGGAAGTGGGATGGAACCGATCATCGTGTGTCTGACGGCCAGCAACCGGATGCTACTGTCATGGTTAACTTTTGGCGTAGTATCTGGTCAGTACCTGTCGAACACACCGAGGGCGACTGGATCGGTGTTGTCGAACGTGAGTGTGAGTCCATCGAACCCATGGGGTCTGTTACCATCAGCCCCGAAGACGTAAGTTCTGCCATCCGTACGGCCCCGAACTGGAAAAGTCCGGGACCGGATGGATTGCACAACTTCTGGCTGAAGTGGTTTCGATGCTCACACGAACGTCTAGCAACGCAGTTCCAGCAAGCCCTCGAGCTCGGTTCCTTGCCACCTCCCTTAACAACTGGTGTTACCTCCCTGCTCTATAAGTCCGGTAGTACCACGGAAGCGAAGAACTACAGACCCATCACGTGCTTGCCTACGCTGTACAAGCTCCTTACATCCATTTTGAGAGCAAAAATTAACACGCACATTGTTGCGAACAATATTTTGGCTCCAGCTCAAAATGGATGTAGGGTTGGGTCGCGTGGTACTAAAGAGCTCCTCCTCATAGACATGACCATTTGCCAAAGAGTCCGGCGAAACAGAGGGACCCTCTCGGCCGCCTGGATTGACTATAAGAAGGCCTATGATTCAGTGCCTCATTCATGGCTGAGGAGGATCTTAGAGCTGTATAAAATTGATGCAGCTTTGAGATCCTTCTTAAGTGCTTGCATGGGGCAATGGATCACAGTCCTTCGTCAACCGGGAGGGGGCGATGGCCCTTCTGGTTCGCAAGACTCTATCAGGATTGAGCGAGGTATCTTCCAGGGTGACAGTCTGAGTCCCTTATGGTTCTGCCTAGCTTTGAATCCGCTCAGCACTTTGCTGAAGGATTCAGGGCTAGGTTGTCAGCTCCGGAGAGGAGGTGAGGTCATTTCTCATCTTCTCTACATGGATGACCTTAAGTTGTTTGCACCTAATAGACAGGACCTGTTGGAGCTACTGGAAACGACAGAAGCTTTCAGTAGCGCCATCAGAATGGAATTTGGTGTAGATAAGTGTGCGGTCATGCATGTACAGCGGGGGAAAGTTATAAATTCGTCAAATTTACAACTTTCTGAGACAATGTCCCTCAGATCTCTCTCCGAAGCAGAAACCTATAAATATCTTGGTATGTCACAGTCTTTGGGTATTGAGGGTGAGGGCGTAAAGCGGGCGTTGAAGGAACGCTTCTTCTGTCGCCTGACAAAAGTGCTTAAAAGTCTTTTGTCGGGCGGCAACAAGGTGCGCGCCTTCAACGCCTGGGTGATGCCCTTGCTTACATACTCCTTTGGCATACTAAGATGGACTCAGACTGAGCTGGATGCCCTGGACCGAAGGGTGCGTGTACTGCTCACTGCGCACCGCATGCTACACCCACGCTCGTCTGTTATGAGACTGTACATCCCACGGAAGTGTGGAGGTCGCGGCTTTCTAAATGCCAAAGACTTCCACAACCGTGAGGTGTGCAGTCTCAGGGATTATTTCCTTAACAGCGAGTGTGGGATGCATCGGGACGTAGTAGCAGTAGACGCATCTTTCACCCCGCTTTCCATGGCAAAGGAGAACTGGCGCAGACTTAAAGTATGGAGCACCGAGGAACGCAAGGCGGTATGGAAGAGTAAGGAGCTACACGGGCGGTTCTACAGGGCCCTCACAGGGCCCGACGTAGACCTGCTCGCGTCGGTGAACTGGCTACGTTTCGGGGATCTCTTTGGGGAGACCGAAGGTTTTGTCTGTGCAATTGCGGACGAAGTTATCATGACGAACAACTACCGGAAGTATATCCTGAAGGACGGTACGGTCGACATTTGTCGGGCATGCCGCCGTCCCGGAGAATCACTCAGGCATATCATTTCCGGTTGTGGTCATCTTGCTAACGGCGAGTACTTGCACAGACATAACTTAGTAGCCAGGATCATTCACCAGCAACTTGCTCTTTTATACGGTCTTGTGGACTTCGAAGTGCCGTACTATAAGTATACACCTGCACCAGTTCTCGAAAATGGTCGTGCCACGCTCTATTGGGATCGATCTGTCATCACGGACAGGGCTATTGTAGCCAATAAACCTGATATCGTGCTGACAGATCGATCGAAGCGCCAGGCAGTGCTCGTTGACATCACCATCCCCCATGACGAGAACCTCGTGAAGGCCGAGAAGGACAAAGTCAGCAAGTACCTAGACTTGGCGCACGAGGTGACCGCCATGTGGGATGTTGATTCAACGATCATTGTCCCGATAGTCGTCTCTGCGAACGGTCTAATAGCGAAGAGTCTCGACCAACACCTCAAGAGACTCTCGCTAGATGGCTGGGTCAAGGGTCAGATACAGAAGGCGGTACTCCTGGACACGGCGCGGATAGTCAGGAGGTTCCTCTCTCTGTCGCCCTAACCACCGGTAGCTTAGGCCCTGCCTCGCTGCCGGCGGCACACTAGGTTAGGTTTTTATAATGATTTTATGTTTTGTAAATATTGATTTATATTTTACTTTTTATATAATTATTATAAAATCTAGCCTAAGGTGAAAAATAAATAAAGAGAATAATAATAATATAGCCTTTTATTTCCCAAAACCAGTTTACAAGATATTTAACAAATGGTAAAATGATAAAAGAATAACAAGATTAAGTATAATTTAAATAGATTTTTAACACTTAAGCGATTATTGGGTTTGTCCATTTTTGGACATAGGCCTCCTCCATTTGGCACCACAGTTCTCTGTCGGCAGCCAGTCTAGTCCAGCTAACGCCTGCTTGTTCTACGATATCGTCTCGCCAGCGGCGGCGAGGTCGCCCCCGGCGGCGGGCCGCGCCCCGTGGGTACCAGTGTAACACTCTTTCGCTCCATCTGTTGTCTTTCGTCCTGGCCGTGTGTCCGGCCCATCGCCATTTCAGACGGCAAGCCATTTCCGCGGCATCCAGTATGTTTGTGGTTTTACGGATGTCTGTGCTTTTTACTTTGTCCTTAAGCTTTATATTTAGTAGACTTCTCTCGATGGCTCTTTGAAATTTCTGGATTTTCTCTATTATTTCTTCACTTATTGCCCAAGTTTGGCATCCATAGAGTAGCGTTGGTGTCACCACGAAATCGATCGCTGTCTTCTTAAGTTTGATGTCTAAATTTGATTTAAAAATGTCCTTATTTGACCAGTATGCATTCCAAGCTTGTTTGATTCGTCTTTCCACTTCCTCTACATAGCGCCCGTTCATAGAGATGATTTGTCCTAGGTATTTATATTCGGACACATAATCAATGTTGGTCTTTTCTATGCTTATGGTCCTTTGAACTCCATTTGTCATAATACAAGTTTTTTCGAGATTCATTTCAAGCCCACATTCCTGACTATGAAAATTCAACGTCTCTATCATGTATTGCAGATCTTGATGGCTTTCCGATATTAAAACTATATCATCGGCGAATCGCAGATGATTTAAATTTTCACCATTTACATTGATACCCATTTTAGTCCACTCTACTTTTCTAAAAGTATATTCTAGGAGCGAATTAAAAAGGTTTGGAGAGATGGGGTCGCCCTGTCTCACACCTCGTTGTATGTCAAATTCGTCTCCTTGTCTGTCAAGTTTGATCAGGGCTTTACTGTTTTGGTATATTACTTTTAGGATACTAATGTATTTTCTGTCGACTCCTTGTTCCTTTAGGGCCGTCCAGAGCTTTTCGTGCGATATTGAGTCGAATGCCCTCGAGTAACTCCGGGCGATACTAGCATAATATATCCGTTCCGTACCTATGTTCAAACCTAATAAAACTTACTTACAAATACACTCGAGGTGAAAAAAATCGGGTCAACCTAAATTAAATAACAACAATAGGTTTTTCGAAATATTTTACACTACTTTTATTTACATGATAGATTATTCTTCGTAATACCTAACAGTACTTATTGTAATTTCCCGGGATCTTATCATAATAAATATCAATCTCCAAAACTGTCGATTTTTGCGATCTGTCGCTCCGTTTACGGATCTGTCGCATTGTTTTTTTCATGGGTTTTGAGTCCGGTTTAAACCTGGAATAGTTAATTTTTATAGTTGTTGTTTTTGCAGGTTAGATGTGAAATTAAATAAAGATCATGACAGGATTAAAAAAGTGGTTGTTTGTAAAGTCGGTTTACGGACGATAATTTTACTTAATAACGTCATAAGAAAACATTGATACGGAGTTGCCGGGGCCTACCGCTACGTCGCCGTCGCATCCCGCCGACCAGAATCCAAACAGCACGCTTAATTTGCCTTCGCCGTCAGATTGATCGATATGTCGCCAACCGATCAAAATTTACAAAACCCAATAGAATTGAGGAGAGAAACCGGTTTGACCGTCAACTGTTTAAGTATAACTTGTCAGTATAAAACCATTCAGTTGGCAGAGTTACATCAAAGTAATTCGTTCATAAAGCTATTTTCCCGTTCGAACAATAAGGTTCAAAATCCAATAACATTTTTATAGAAATTAGCTTAACAAGGCTCAGGTTAGTCATACATTACGTCACACTTTTTCGTGTGAATGTTCGTCGATTTATAAGACGTTATCACGTCAAAAGCTTGCACTATTTTAGGAAATATGACGGTATTTTACCTACCCGTATTCTTTGTCCGCGAGTGTAGTACCTACCCGCCGTTGAAACAGAAAGTAATATTTATAGTGGCGGCACCATTCACTCTGATGTCCATTCATTTCATTCAGATGTTGATTCATTGTTTTTATTCAGATGTCTGAATCGTATTAGGTTATACGGTCTTTTGCCTAAAGACATTGCCAAATGAGTACGAGTGCGACTCGCGACGCACTGCTAATCACATTGAATTGATGTCAGATTTAAATGATTCGCAAAAGGAATGTCTACATTAGCATCATAATCCCACTTAAAATCGAAGTATATGGTCAAAACCAAATATGTACAAACCACGCGATACCTGCCAAAAGGTCACAACGAAAATGAAAAATTACTTTTAAAGTGTCATCGATATTTTAAACAATTTGCATGACCAAATTAGTACTTCTCTAAAGCATTTGACTAAACGTTATGCTATTCGTGGCTTATCCATTATATTAATAGGCTCCCATTTGTCCACTATAGTGGTCGACCTTGTATGATTTGTACCCAAGAATGTTGATCGAACGAAATCAGGAAACATGCTGAATATTGTAACGCCATGAAGATTGACTTGTATACAATAAAATAAATTATAATTTTAGATGAATAGCTGTAACTCAAACATGTTTTTAGGTAATTTAACTAATAAGCTTCATTAATTTTATATTAAAAGCGTATGCATATACTAATTTTACACAAATAAAAATTAAAAGGCTTACCAACACGTATTGTCTATGAGTTGGCTACGGTAATCCGTTTGCAATTTATAGAAAAACTAAATTCGTCTAGTTTAGTAGTGTGTAATTCACCATACTATTCTTATTAATGGATACATCATTCAAATTAATTGATTCTTATTATGGTTAACTGGCAACTATTTAGCGATGGGGGTAAAAGTAGTTGGACATCAAAAGGGTTGTAAACAAAAACAATTGAAGGTGTGTCATTTATAGGGCTCTGGATTTGGTGAGGTATGATCCCTAATTACGTATCTAATTCGAACGTATAAATATTCCCAGTCATTTTGTTTGGGGAAAAAGTGATGCCAGTCGACGTCCAAGGTGCGTTAAAATACTGTTGCAATTTATATAGAAACAAATGACTGGCAATGTTATATTGGAATTAAATACGTAATTACCACACCAAACACAGATCTCTATGAATTGTGCACTTTTAATTGCTTTTACAACTCCTATGTTGTCCAACTACTCTCACTCTACCGCTGAAAAGCTGCCAGTCACCCGGATCAATTAAAGTTACTTATTAGGCCGGGTTTTATAAAGATCCGTTAGACCAAATGTCAGATCAAATTTCAGTAACTCAGTACATTATTTGATATAACAAACCGACATAAGGTCTAACAGATCTTTATAAATCCGAGCCTTAATATGTCACACTAACTAAACGGCTTTCGTTGCTCTATAAATTGCAAACGGATTTCCGTAGCTAGCTCTCTGGCTAAATTCAGGTGACCGAACTTTTGAATAATATTATGATGAGTAATAAATATGAAAGAAAACGTCTACAAGTCCCATTACAAGTCTAGCTTATAATTTCTAATTAAACTATAAACCATAACTAAGTTCTGAAAAACACTGGCCAGCTAGTTAAGGGAAATTCACGTGGGATCGAATGAGTAAGAGAGAGTATTAGGAATGTGTGTTATATGAAAATAGTTTTATATCTAGGTTATAATGGTACAATAGTACGCAATTACAGTTTCATATTAATAGAGCGGCATCCACACAATAAGAATAATAGGTGATTCCGTGATTTCGCTTATAGTATCTGTTAAGTATTGGTATTGTCAAGGACATCCGAAAACGTACCTATTTCGTTCTTGTCACAATGATACCTACGTCCTACGTTCCCGTTACTGTACGTGTACAAAACCTGCCTGGATTTTCGTCAAAGTTATTCGTGTTTCGTTAAAAAAAAGACTTTTCACAGAATAGTTAGAGCCGATCCCGCAACATTGATAAAAAGAAATACTGGCACTACTTTCTTGGCCGCCAGTTTCTCCAGTCCACATTGCGTACAATAATAAAATTACACAGGTTTGGTATCGCCCAGTGTGTTACCGACCAACCGTGTCCGGTCGATATCCGGTTACTCCTGCGTCGGTAATGGGCATCCGGCGGACCATGGTCGACGATTAAGATTCACTACTTTGTACAGTCATCATCATATATTCCCATATATATGATGTCAAGGTGTTCACAAGTATCTTCAGAACTCTATAATATTATCAAGGCGTTTGAAGGTGTTCAAAGATTTTTGAGCATATTCTACGATGTGATTGCACCTTGCAAATATATAAAAGGCATCTAATTTTGTTGGGACTAACTATTAAATGTCATGCATGGAAAATACGCACCTAATATCGCAAAAAGCTTTACTTGTAACTTTACATACTAGTAATGTGAGCTCCCGTCAAAAACAGTATTTATTCGAAATACAGATACAGTTAAAGAGTACTATGACGAATATATTATTATGTGGAAAGTTACATCTTCAGTTTTTTTTTTAATTATTCCATTACTTCGTAATGGAAGAACTTGCATATTTTAAAATTTTATGATTATATGTTAATGAAAATTGCAGTAAAATATTTGATTTCCTTGCGAGTGTCAACCTATGTGTGGCAAAAATGGCCGTAGCTCTTGTGCTTAATAGTTTGATTCTCAGGATTAGAAACCAAAGTATTAGATTATAATTGCAGCTTGACACCTCCACTTTTTGAAATTTTATGAAGATAATGGTCTTGACAGACGGATAACGAAGAAATCTTAGAACAGTTCCTTTCCCTTTTTAGATAAGTAAAGAACCTTAAAAGACCTATATACCATATTGAAATTATATAGCTGAATGTAAAAATAAATGGCTACGTTCGACCATATTTCGACCAAAACTTATTTACTGTCTTGTGCTCGTAAAAAACATGAGTGCTCCCATAATTTTTACATTTACTACTGCCTATTTGGTACCTAATCTCGTTACCTTTTCCAAAAGGCTAGCTCCTACCTGATTTTATTGAAGAAAATAAATTAGGAATGTTCAAAGGATTGACGGTTTTCATGCGGACTAAGACTCAATATGCGATCACATTTTCATGTAGCCATTACATTATATGGAGCAGACATAAGGTTGTGATCAGATGATCACGCTTTGTGACTAGCTACGTAATAACTCTAAACAAAAAGGGTTCAATTCAGGAACAAATAAATTAAAGTATTACCATAACATTACTGAAATTGCTCCTAATTTCGTTCAGACCACTCCACTCCCTTCCGTGTTGCCTTTTCGGACATCCTTCCGGCCGGATGGCAGTAACGATAATATCTGAGTACAATCCTCAGCCTACAGTTCTGTTATTCTTTCGAGTGCGCTTAGCCGATGAGCGTCGCGTCCGTATATTGTCTGTTCTGTCACAAGTCACAAGGCTAATTGGTTTAAATAAGTCACCTTCGGACCGAAGGTAAGTAGGCACACGGCGATTATAGTGCCCATTCAATCACGGTATCAATGTAGCTCCAGAAATAGAGTAAAACAAATCTTATGGTGATTGAACATGGATTGAACACCCTCACCCAGTGAATAATTCTATATTTCAAAAACGCGTTACGGAATACAGGTAAACTAAGTCCAGTATACAATAAATAAGGTACTAGTTTTCTATACGAATCCAAACAATGTAAGATTTCAAGCTCACATAGTCATTTACATTAGAATTATGATTATTAACGGGATATTTACCGGGTATATTTGTATTTGTGAGTTCCCGATATTTCGGCACTAGTCTTTCCGTATAACTAGTTAGTCGTTGTAAGAGTTTCGGCAATAATTGCCAAAGATTTTCGTAGCTTGAAAATATATAAACTAGTGTTTAGTGTGAGCAACTCATTTAATTCAAACGTTTATTCGAGACAAACATTTTTCGGATTCCTAATTAAGGTCCCCACTCACTAGACTTATGTATTTGTTGCCAATGAAACTTTATGAGTTATTATATAGAGACTTATTAGGTAATCTGCATTTGCATTTACATTCTAAATATTAATAGATCGGTAGGTATAGTGATTAAACTATTTACCGCCTCTTGTCTGAACGCAGGCGCATCCTATTAAGGCAATGTTACATATTCCGACCTTGTCGCGACAGTTTCCGTTCCAACCAGTAGTAGCGAGTTGATCGATTGCCAACTTGTATGATGAATTGCGAGATTTACATGCGACAGAGGCGTTAAAAATGGATAGGAGTTCTTAAGCATTGCTTAAAGAATACATTACATACTTGCATTGATACCATGCGTAGTTGATGGTTATCGTTTTGGTTTTGAATGTACTACGTATATGTGGAGGTTAAAATTGAATTTTCTTTTTAATTCATTAGGCTTCAACAAGTAACTAAAATGTGTGAATTAAAATCTTGTTTTTTATTTAAAAATTAGAAATTAGGTAAATAAAGAAGCAGTGGTCGTAAACACACACACATTGATTCGCATTATTCGCACGAAAGTGACAGTTAGTGACTACGACAAATCACTTTTTTAAAACCCGAGCCGACTTCTTACATTCTCTGACTCTTAGGGTGTTATAAAGTACAACTTTTAGAAACCAAAACTCAATTTACAAAATAAAAGGTTCCCTTTCTTATAAAATTATATATAAGCAAATATAAATTGAGTCATATTTTCTTATTTCTGAATAACAATATATAACGTAAGCATGAAACGGTTTTAATATTCATTGAGATGATTTAACACTTTTACTGCAGAACGTGCCACATAAAAAACCTCGTAAGACGTTCTTCGTCATTATTTCTATTGCAAAGAAACAAAACAACGTATATACAAGAAAATAAACATCACACACTTTCAAGGTTTATCAAAAACATTTTTGCATTTGCATAAAAGTATTGTGAAGTTTACAATTTCATTCTAATTACACTAAACTTAACACGCAGATCATTACAATACTTAAGGCATACTGAAAGTTCCTGGAACTAGCCAGTTATAAAAGAAATATTTAAAAAGCAATTATTAATGTTGAAAAACAGGCCAAATATGTGCCGCACATTTCACAAAAATTTGATTTATCTATATATTAAAAAACGTATATAACGACACTCAAAGAAATCAATATTTATAAGGTACTTTCCGTTGACCTAACACTATGAAATTGGCACGTACTCGCACTTGTCCGGTTTATCGCTGCGTCATCTTGAAAATAGTGTGTCGCCATCGAAATTAATTTGTCGGGAAATTTTTCAATCCTTGCTATTTTTACGATTTTCGCGGTGGCTTAAGTCTCTTGAAGATCAAAAAACAGTGACTGCAGATTGGTACGTAAACAACTGCTTGCTCAGTGTTAGAAAAATATCGAATAAAACGTAATCGTAGCAACATTGTCCTTCACCACGAAAACACCTCCGCACATTCCGCTAAGGGAACTAATGCGTACTTGGAAACCTCAAACGTGGAACTGACGACCCACCCCCAGTCCAGACCTTGCCCCGTGCGACTTCTTTTTATTCCCAAAGACCAAAGATAAACGACGGGGTTTACGATTTACAAGCCTGGAAAAGGCGGTGAATACGTTCCACGAAGTGATCGAAGAGGGTCTGCGGAGGACTGGGCCAATTGCTTGACAAAATAGTTCCAGCCAGTAAAAAATATACTTTGAAAGGCAATAAATATATAATTAATATGATACCTAGTCTCATTTATTAGAATCCAGTAACTTTCAGTAAAAACGTGTTGTACAACTACTTGAATACATTGCAACATATTATGTACTTAAACATTTGGTAAAGTAACAGAGTATTAATTGATAATTCCGGATATTCACATAAACAAAGTGCAACTTTATTAATTTTCTTTAATGAAATGAAAATGTGCACGCCCGTAGACTCGACTATAAATCAAATTCAAATACCTACGTCGCTTGGCTGTAAAAGTGTTTAACATTTATTTCCCTTTTAAGGGAGTTTCTACTTTCATTGTCAATTAGTCAACCGAATTCGATGGTTCGTTTATCTATGGCCAGTTCAGTGAACAGGGCTGTCGCCTTTGTCGCGTTGTGCGCTAGAATGTTCTGCTGGAATCCAATGTAACACTTGCTACAGACGGGACGTGACAACCCTAGCTTTTTGCACATGCCTGTCTAGAAAACGTCGTGTTTTCCAGGATTTTGTGAAAGAAAAGAAAATGCTACGGAAATTGAGTTTAATTGTGTTTGCTACATTTTAACACTACAGAAACATACAATTTATTGAAACGATATATTTTTTATTATTTAATGTGTGAGCTTGTGGAGAATGAATGGTGAATACGTGAGTTTATTAAATAATTAAGTTAGACGAGAAACAAAACAGTTTTTATTCGTTTCATAAAATACATAAAATAAACCACCTCTGATGGAATGAGTATTTTATTAAAGTTAATACTCGTTAACATAGATAAAATTCTTTCATTTACATTTATTGAGTTTTAAAAATAACTTCTTTAATAATGTGTATGGCACTAAATAAAGACTTGCTTGAATATTAGGGTGGGTTACCAGTGATGCCCCTATTGATTTTCATATAACTATTCTGGAGATATTTGCCGAGCGTGCAATATGTACTTTCAACGTCGATATTTTGCATCGACATACTTGTGTAGGTTGGTACACCTTTCTAAATTACTTACATACAACCAAAATTTGGCGGTACAATAAATAGCTACATTACTTCAACTGCTCTTGTATTTCTACCCGCTGATCGGCAGTCTCATTCCAAAACGCGTTAGAAGTGTGTTTATGTTTACTTAAACGCTCCATGATTTCGTAGTTTATAGCTTGTTTTAGTAGATTGCATTGATCCGCATATGGAGTTTAATTAAATACATAGTGGGTGTTTCGGAAATTAAACACACACTGTCAATTTTGTCGTCCGAAAACATGACACTTTCAATTTTATGTAATAATCATAAAGGTGAATAGGTGTCAACTAGTTGGTAATAACACTACTGATGTGACAAGCATTTTGTAGGGCAGATACATACATCTAATTTGTATAAATAAGTTAGGAAAGTATTACATAAATTTTGTGTGCGGAGGTAAAACTTTGAGATAATTGAGATGAAAATACATATTTGGTGTAACCTGCCCTTAATCTCCCTACTCAGCTAGCACGGAGTAGGGAGATTAAGGGCAGGTTACACTGACATACGATTACAGACTGATCATCGTTAAATATGACGCTGGCAGCTGTTATCCCGTAGCAACCTGGCCCCTCGATCCGGTTGATCCGCGGGAAAGGGAAGAGCCCAGTCCGGTGCGCCCTGCAGGCAACGGCAAGAGATCATTTAGTAAACCCTAAGTGATCACTTGCCAATAACTTGACATGGGGGGATGGGGGCTTCCGCATCAGGGAGCCGCAAGACTCCACAGGTGTGGCGTGAGAGGCCATGCCGTATGCCTGTATAAATAACTACGTAACCCTGACTGCGGCAGAGGGCCGCTATAGTCGGAAGCGGGTGCTGTTACCGTCAGGCTGGGGCCGGGTGGTGGCTGCGAGGGAGAAAACCTCTATAAAAAGTTACAAGGGGACCTGAGGGGTGAATCCGGGGTTTTTCACTCACTGCCGGCATGGAGGTCCTTGGTCGGTAAGTTTGTGGTGTCGCCCTGCACGCTTGCCGACGCCCCCAACCGTCGGCCTCTGATGGGAGAGAATAGTATTGGCTGTTGCAGCAGGCGGTGTTCGCGGTGAAATGTTCGCTATCCCGTGTCACCGCTATCTAATGCTGCCTGACGGGCGTACACTTGACAACAGCAGAACCTTGACAAACTTTCCACAATAAGATTTTAACAAACACCGCTTACGATTACAGATGCATCAAACCGTCTGTAATTAAAATGTTATTGTAATTTTGACAAGTTTCTATTGTATGACAGGTTACCGACGCCATATTTAACGTTGATCGATCAACCAGACCTAAGAAAATAGAGGCGTTGTATAGTGCAATGACTGCGTTGAGTACGGTCTAAAATGTTAGCTGCTCTAATCCACTTAGTTGCGACACTTGAAAGATGTTGCTATAAGACGAGTGGTCGGGTTGCTTTTATTATGACGAGTTTAGTTAATTAGAAGGTTAATTGTGTAATTGATATTTTATAGATTGATCTCCGGAGTTAATGTGTTTGGAAATATTATCGTGATATTACGCTCGATTATTTACGAAGCTATTTTCAAGTTCCTGAGTATGGTTATTTTAGGCTTATTTTTCGAGCATTCTTTTACTGAAATAGTATTAAACAATTTAATAAATAGCCAAAACAGGAAAAAATATTGCTTACAAGTACGGTATGATGTTCATATTATTACGCTACCTAATCTCTTGGCCCTTCAGTAGCTGAGGCTGTATACAAAATATATTCAGACACTGCGTACTTTCTCCAGAGGGTTTCTCCTTCAGGAAGGAGTGAAAATAGCATTGTTTCACATAATTGCTGCGCATAAAGCGACAAGCCTCGGGACCAAAGTGGGCATTTAAACCACTTGTCCATCTGCTGGCCACATAAGGCAAGTCATTGGGCCTACGCAGCCTCCGGCTACAAACCAAAAAGCGTATATAAACATGTAGATAATAACCCACTTAAAGCTTTATGGTCCCGTAGCACGCTGAGGTCACGTGTGACTCGATCAAGCTCGGCGAGATTTTACTTTATTTGCATCAATGTTTTGATTAAAGGATACATATAAATTTAAATGAAATGTTTTTCTTTTTGTGTCTGCGTTCAGATTAATAAAAATATTTTTATTTCACGCATCCAACGAGGAATTAGGTGCGAAACGCGAAAGCGACAACCTTGTATTTAAATATGACAAAACTATACATTTACTAACTTAGCTCATCACACCAGGTCAATTCAAATGTCGACACAGTTAAATAGCATTAAGTCAACTATGAAAGACACATTATTGGTGATTTCTCTCAAATTAGGTGCATATTTTATCTAATCTACATAAAAAAATGAACATCTAGCTATAAAGCTGTTGTGTGTATAATACACAATATTTTAGTTAACCAGTATAATATTATGTATCATAATTATTTTTTTTACAGCTCGTTACCAAAACAAGTGAATTTAGTGAATTTTTTTCGTCATTATATGCAACAAATAGGTATAAATATATCTACGGAAATAATATTTCTACCATAACTTACTCTTCTGAAATTTAAATTAAATGCGAATCTAATAACTGAAATTAATACTTAAATAATGAAATACAACTTACCTAGAAAAAAAATGACCATAAAATGTCTCGGATTTCTGCTGCAGAGTATCGATTGGGATCGATATAGATCCAACTTTGACACGTTCACATAAGTATTGTTTATAAAGTATAATATAATGTTTTTTTTTTAGGAAATCTATCCATAGTTTTCAGTGTTGACACTCTGTTTCGATGTCGTCTCACTGTTAAATAATGTGGTAAACATAACACAAATACTGACCGAGTAATTAATATTCAGTGAATAATTTAACTTGTACTGTCTTATACCGGTTAAGTAAAGTCTTTGCATTGCATTGACCTTCACAAGTTTGGCAAATATATTGACTGAACGATTACGCCATGGCTTACATGTGTGAGGATGCGGTTAAGCGGGCATTCTGCCGCGGAGCCGTGCGCGAACGCCCGCGTCGCATGCGCACACTCGATCTCACGGTCCGTCACTCACTGAGACCTTTGCTTCCAGAACACGACAAGCGCCCCCTGGACTTCGATGTTGAGGAGGAAACACGCAAGAAAGAAACATCAAAGTGGCTCGAAAGCCACTTCGGAAGCGAATCGCGGTCTTCGCATGACTCCATCGCTGAAGAAATAGGGCGGCGGCCAGATCCCTACTACGTGAAGAAAGCTGATGACGAGGAATATTACGGGAAGACAGCTGTACCTCCGCCACCTGTGTACGGCGATCGCGTCTTGCGGAAAACTAAGTCCTCGACGCCGTCAGATGAGCGGCCTGCTCCTGTAGTGAACAGAACCGGCGGTTACTTCAAGGGTGTAGCAGACTGGTCTCAACGACGGGCCAGTAAACCTATAATGCCTGAGCCTCGCAGTTCATCCCCATCCCCGCCAGCAGTGCGTTCTCCTTACACAAGTGATGATCAATTAAATGGATCTTCTCCGAGACATGTGTACGGGAAGCGTGACTCGCCCCAGGGAAGGACGTCACCCATCGGTCGCCGTCATCCGCCCTCGCGCGACGACTCCGCCTACGTATCGTCGTCGACCATGCACAGTCCGCCGCGCGGCTCGCCATTCCGTCCTTTAGAAGTCGACCGCGCATTCCGCGAACCCTCCGTTGAGGATGATTACCGACCTCCTGTCGCCCCTGAACGGAAACGGCATTTGAAACAGCAACAGCGACTTTCCGAGGAAAATCGCTACGACAGTGGTTATAGAAGTTCATCCCGTAATGAAAATTCAGGAAGGTCGCGCGACAGCCGCGAGGAAGGAGCCACGGAACCGCCACCGGATTACTCTCCGCCAAGGGAGCGACGCGGAAGTTCCGACAGGGATCGCAGTCCTCCCAGGCGACGGGAGCGAGACGAGCGCAAACAGAATCAAAAGACCCGCTTCGCAGAGAATAGTCGCCGCCCCTCGCCGGCGCGAAAATCAGTCGGATCAGCGATCGGCAATTCGATTAGGAAGTTAGTTGGGAAGATCCGATCGGCATCCGCAGAGCGACGTGCGCGGTGGCGCAACTCACGCTCGCCGTCGCCGGAGCACTCCTCGCGGACGTATAAACAATACGGTGGAGAGTTGGCGCCCCCCGCCGCGCCGCCGCACAGGTACTATCTCGGCGAGGACCCCTTCGCGCCCAGCATCTACGGCCGCGAGCACAAATACGAGGGCAGTCCGAGACGTGCCGCCAACAACGACAGCCGTGACCACCGAGATCGGTAAGTCCACCCACTCACTGACAAACAAAATAAAAATGAATGCAATGTTCATCATAAGTAGGCAAATATATAAGAAATCCGTATATAATATAGCACTATTTCGAAACCTATTAGATATTCAAACAAAAAATCAATTATATCTTAAATAGAAGCTTGTCTGGACGCCTATATCGATATCGACGCCCACAACGCAACTTTAATTATTACCTTCATGTTCCGCATTAGAATACATCTATGGCAAATTTTAGGCCCAGCTAATAAAATAACAGGTTGTATCCAAATGGCATCATTAAATCAAACTTTATATCAATAACGTCCCCCACGCTCTAACCAGTGTCGATATGTGCTATTGAAAAATCAAGCATTATCAGTCGAATAAATCACTTTAATTAGGTAACTATTTGACAAAATGTCGCAAAAAGTCCAGAAAATAAATGGAGTGAATACAAAGTAGCCATATTACTTTGCAGACAACAAATCTCATTTAATTTGTTGTATATAAAGCAAATATCATAACGTCTAAGAGACCTCAAGTCTCTTTAGCCAATTTAGTGGAGTCCAATGTATTCTTTTAGAAACTGTTTGCTCGCACACTCAAGCTAGTAGAGTGGACTGTTAAGTTTGTTCATAACACGCCAAAATAGGGAATTTGCTAACTTTCTAAGGATCTCTCAAAGGTTTTGCAACAGAGGCTGACCAAGTTACATACTAATTGTTAGTTAGTGTCCGAGCCTCGGCCTTTTAAGGAAACTGACATTGTGACAAAGAACAGTATGTTAGAAATAGAAGCTTGTGGTATATCATATATAAAATATGACTTAGCAGCTATTCACATACCTTTGCTGCAATAGATACGTTGGTCTTCCTATACGAGTATACGTAACGTACTCGTTATTTCAGCGGCGTTTGATGCATGTATTACGAAATATCATAATGAACATAAATATTATTAAATTTAGCAGTAACATAAAAGACATTGAATATTCAATATTTTATGTAATAAACTAAAACCATTAAGGTAAATGTCTCAGTGCTTTTCACTGATCCACTACGGGGTAGCGGATGTCAAGTATTACGTATTAAGGTGTCAACCATTGATACGTTTACCTTGTTGCAATTTTTTATACAGCCGTGTAAAAAGCAAAACCTATTAGTACGGGTACGTGTTTAATTAACTTGTATAAAAACAAAGACAATCAACTAATCTCTCATCAAAAACAAAGCAAAACAATAATGATGTAGTAAAAATCCAAGCGCCAGTAATTGCACAACCTTCTGAATCAATCAAAACGCGGCGTCATTTCAATCAGCGGCGTTCCGGCATATCTTGCCTTTTCGATCCGCGCCCGTGGACCGCCAAGTAAGGACAAATTAACATTTTATTTACAAAGAAACCCTTATTTAGTTGATGAACGCTGAGTCACTGGAGCCTTCGAGTTCAGGCAGTTCAGGCAAGAACTATTTAGCTACATTTTAATCGTAATGACGGGGTCCATGTTACTCACGGCTAGGAAATGTACGCAGTAAACAACATACGTACCTGTGTCGGTGTGGGCTGACCGCATGCAAATTAGTTCGCTACAATTATCATTGCGGAATATTAAATATTGTTCGATTAGGATTCAACACCTATATGTGCATGCCCTGCCCATTTTTAAAAGTGCGAACTAGTTTTTGCGCTTATCGTTAAAATTAAATGGGGTGCATCGCATCTGTTTCAAAGCGGTAAAAATTAAATCAATTTATTTGACAATGATAACGAAATTTACTATATTTGTCTAGTTATAATTTTTCCTACATTTGCTTTTTTTAAATGCATCATGAAGTATAAATTATTGTTAACTACACTAATAACATTTTCCTTCAAATCTACACACACAAAGTACGTGGTCATTTGCGTTGCAATTATTCAAACTGCACGTGATTTGTATCACACAATGGTTAGCTTTATATATTATACTAAGTTACATGTAATACAGCGCGCTATTCAATTTAGTGAAGCGTATTTATTACTTGGATATCTCGGCTTTATACACAATGGTGGTTCACGTTTACTACATTAATGAGCCCTAATATTTGCAATCAAGTTGTATAGTCGAAGGTAGTGTAGGTACGTGACGGTATGTTAAATTGTTTTGGGTCAGATACGGGCGGAGGTAGCACCGCTTAACGACGCCGGTGTTGAGCCAAGTAGGTATCTAAACAAAATGCGGTCGTTAGGCGTGTAGGAGGAGATTCCCCATTAAATCCAATTATTATTATGCGAGTTTTTGCGACACAGGAGAGATAATAAACATCGTACGTGGGCCAAGATCGTCTTGTCGACAATCAGCTTAGCCTTTGTAAGATTTACATTCGCAAAAAACTAGTGATTTATAGAGCAACTTATTTTTTTTTCAGGGTACAGTTCTCGAGCACATTGGGTCGATTCAGTCATTCGACAAGTCGACTGAATCCGAACAGCGAGCCCGAGGAAGATTACACGCGGAGCGCGCAGACGCTGCCGCGCAAGTTACACGAGCGCAAGGAGAAATCCGCCGAAAAGCCCAGTTCCAACAAATACTGGCATCGACTGACGCCCAGCAAGAGGTCTAACAGCGCGGTTAACGTCTCCCAGGTGACCACATCGCCCGACGGTAAGGTTAACGGCTATCCACCAGGTCCAGCCAAACCAGCCCGGACCTATAAAGCCTTAAACAGGAGCAAGAGTTTTGCTATGGGCGCTCCTGAACAGGAGACCCACCCCCGCTACGTATCAGGAATGAACCGAAATTACTCAACCATGTATAAATCGAATCCCCACCTCAGCCGGCTCGACGAAACTCCTGAACAGCTCAAGAGTCCAGGTATTGTGTCAATCATCAACAGGAGCCAACGAGATCTCGCCGATGCCGTGTCTCGTGAAACTGAACGCAGACGGGATGGTCTTTTTGGTGCTCGCTACGGCAAAACTACTCCAGTCACTAATGGACACACAAATGGATACTCTAAATCATACGATGAGACCGACAAAAAGAAGATATTCCTCAAAGGACTTCGGGAGCGAGCACCAGATCTATACCAGACATTGCACGCCGAAGACGAGTCTGATGGCAGCAGACTATCATCCCGTTATACTCCTTCACCGCATTACAAAGAACGGATATCCGAAGAGCGCAAAATACCTGTCTATAAAACAGATTCGCTGAACAGAGAAACTAGTCCGTTCGTATCTCGCTTGGAAACACGTCTGAAGTCCCCGGCCACCCGCCGGGGCAGCAACAGCAGTGATAACTACTCGGAAACCTACAGGTACACCACACGTTCAGGCGACCCCGAGCGACCAAGTATCACAGACACAGTAGAAACAGTAAGTAAGAAAATTGTGCCTTCAAGAGACGGTCGGTCCAAAGAGATTATCGAATCACGGGAAGTGAACTCCGTAACGAAGAGCCGCGGTTACAAAGGCGAGCCTTTGTCGAACGTCAAGTATATCGAGAATGGCATACGGTCGTCTCCGGTCGGATATGAACCCAAGAATGGCTACACGACTGAGCGGAGGAGAAGTAATTATAGAGTTATGGAGAAAATTAGAGATTATTAGAAACATGTTCAGAATTTTCATGCATGCCATTTTATATATACGAATTGAAAAGTCAAACGCAGACTGAGACATAAACGCTTTCGCGTTCTAATCAGCGAAGTTAACTATATATTATTAAACTGTTAACAGTATGTAAGCTGTGTCGTGTAAAAAGTCATATAGAGCTTTACTAATGTTATTACTTTTAAACCTCGTCTAATTCCGTCCAGTGTAATGACGAATATTTTAAATAATGTCAACTAGATGTAGTTTTCTAATTTTCCGGCCTAAAGCGGGTTTTTAAGCTTTAGGGGCACCGTGAATGTTATTAGATATTACCTAACGATTGCAATGTCACTGATGGTTAGTTACACATGTTACTCAACCCCACCTAGAATCCCTCATATAAAAGGAAATGGGAGTAATAAATTGTCATTCAAATAGCAGGTTATATTTTGTTGACTTGTGTATAAATTCTTGTAACAAATTACTTTTGATACATTGTCCATATTTTGTAATTACATGTAGGATTTTATAATAAAAATATATCAATAAATATAACGTGTTAATACGCACTAAGTCATGTTGTTTCATTATTTAAACAAATGGCGGGTGAGTCAGGCAACGATACATATACCTAAAGCCGAGCCTTGGGACGTACTTGAATTTTGAAACAATTAATTGAATGTCATTGAGCCGAAGTAAGTCAGTCTGGTGAGTGAAACGACATTGGTCCTGTGAAATAATTGAGTAAACGTCAGACAAAAGTAAATAAGGTTGTACATTTTGTCTGATATTTAAATAATTATTACATATTGACGTACATATATTATAATATACAGTACAGATGGTTCAAACTACGAGCTCCATTTTTCATTGTATAGAGTACAACTGCTACATGAAATCTCGTAGAATAATTATCAAGGTTATCTCAATATGATATTCATAATCATGTACGTCCATAGATTAATAAAGCAACACCTAGCGAGTGAGTACATAAGTTAGGCACAAGTTAGCGCCGTCCCATCTCGAAGTTGCGGTAAATGAGAAACCAAGATCTAAGCGGTAAATTTGGACACTTCTCGCTTGAAGTTCACACTTAGTTAATGCCTGAAGCCTACATAAGTTAGGAATGAAATCTTGGAAATGGGATTATAACAATAGATTCTGCATTCAAAAGACTCACACTATCGTTTTTATCATTTCACCGCCGTTTGTTACATTGTAAATATAATACTGAAACGCAAACATCTTATAAAAGTCCAACCTCGTGAAAAAAACTTGAAAGCGTGGGTCGTTTGAAAGTGCACGCCAATTCACCGACAGTTGTTAGGGCAGCGAGCACGAAACTTATGACATTTTTTGGTGTTCTTAGCGTTTAGAATGTCAATAAGAAGACTACAACAATGCGGCCACGATTATAAAATGGGCGGATCAACTATTTTCTGTCAAATCGTGTCGTAGCCACTTCGGTTAAATTAAAACCGAAATTCTTATCTGTTAACGACTTTTAAGTACATGGTCAAAAAATCAGACCTCACTATGATTGTTTGCTAATGATTATTAAAATTAAATTACCATTTTTATCAAGAAAAAAAATTGTGACCTCTGGGTCACGACAAAATTTGCTTGCCATACTAAATATTGCAGTCCCCAAGGCATACTAATCAACTGTTAAACGACATCCTGAAAAAAAATCCTTGCCGTGTTACTTTTGATTATACTTATTAGTCAGAACACATCACCTTACATTTAAATTTTGTTAAATGTGCGCGTTAACATCTATTTTAGGTATAGAAATTATTTTTCTCGTACTTGTCCCTACTTCCACACAAAAATGACTGTCTGCTGAGTCACAAGATATATAGAATACGGCTAAGTGCGAGGCAGACAGCCAATTTATTCGCATTCTAATAGGAACAGGATCTGTAAATTATATGATCGCTTCCGCTTTTTTCAAAAATTTAAATTGGCTACGTCATTTCGTCCGTGACTCAATGAGTGACAATGTGTTTTAATTGCGTGTCAACTGGGTCACATGGTAGTCTTGATCAGTTTATAGTTTTCTAAGGTAATTGAATACTTACTACGCTTACTCTTAGGTCTAAAATGTCTGACACAAGTTTTTTGGCAGAAATTCAATATTTTTATAACAAAAAGAATAAAAAAACTTGTAAATGTCCCTTGGCTCACATTCTCTTGAGTAACGAATTTGCGACCCAAGAGACATTATTGTGACCCAAGGACCTTTTAAAGTTATTTTCTTAATTAATCAAAATGATATACGTGCAATTTGTTGTTAATGAACAGCTTGTTCATCGGTAGATCAGTTCATTAATTTACACCTTATAACTTAGACATATTCATTACTAGAACTATTTGTGCTTCTAGTTATTATGTCTTCAGAGTCACACGTTTAGTATGACAGTTGTGTCTCGGCAGACTGCAACAGTTTACCAACTTTTTAAAGTCTAACCCCCTTATTCATAAACGTTTATCAAATCTATTTTAGCAAAAATGCCGTTCATATTCGATTGACTTTATCTGCCAGTTTGACATTTGTGTTTGTGGGTAAGGGAGAAAACACATTTTAGTTAGCAGAGGTTTGTTAAGTTTTATGAATAACAGGGTAACAATATGTCTGAAGCTACAAATATTGTGCTCAATATATTCTCCTAATAGCTGCCTCACGTGCCAGTATGTTATTATTTACTTTCTACTGATTACACACCGAATAATGAAAAAATAGACCCTGAATATTTATCTGTGTGACTCAAGGTACACAATAAACATGAATAATACAAAGACGAGACTGGTTATCTTTGTTTTACTAATTTACACGACTTCATTTGTTTCATTGTTTTCAATTACATCCTTTTTATACGTGAAATACAATATCTCTTATCCGTTACCCAGTAGACATTTCACAACACTCAAGTTCAAACATGCAATTTTGTTTCGTTAAAAATGTTAAAATGGACAAGCTTTTGGATGCTCTCATTATAATTACAAAGAGGAAGGATGTATATATCAATTATCGTTATTATTTTCTATGGACATCAATGTTTATTTTTAAACAAAAAAAGTTGATTTGATATAAAAATAGTTGATCCGCCCAAATGCATGAATATACCACGCTTATAGATATACACGCTTCCGGCTGATTTTACACTACACCCAAAATACTCTAGTCATTAATAGACCCTAATTTCAAAATTACCTTCTCTCAAAAACCTCTTTTTTCGAAGGACACTACTCTCGATACAACCCAAATTCAAATGGACTGCGTCCCATTACGAATGAGTCTCTTAATACTCTATTCCCAAAATACCCTAAATTAGCTACACCTAACAGTGGCGAAATAACCTAATGTCATAATCGCTTATTCACAAAACCCTCTAGTCCCAAAATACCCTAAAATTTCATTTTCTTGAATTTATTTCGATATTTATTTCTATGAACAGGAGGTTCGCATATTTCACATCACTGTTATGTGAGTAAATAACTGTAGTACTTATAGTCTCTAGTGACATACGGACGGACAGACATGACGAAACTATAAGGGTTCTGTTTTTGCCTTTTGGCTACGGAACCCTAAAAAGTAATTTCTACTGTCACACCTATTAACAGTACTTAATTGCTCGCAATATCTACTTATATATTTTGATAATGCCTGCTTGCTTATCAATAAAGCCGGACAAGCTAAAAGTTGCTAGTATTAGACGAAATCAAGCACATACTTAAAATAATGTTCTTTACCTACCAATACAAGTAAACCTCCCGAAAGTTGGTAAATTGTACCAAACATACAAGTAATTATTTATCTCTAGATGTTATGTATGTCTATTTTTAACCTCTGTTAAATTATCAGTATGGCGAATAAAAACGCAGACTGATAGAAAAAGTTGTATTTAATTCTTGTTCCCTATAAGTACTTAATTTTTACTTAAATACGTCATCACTTTCTTTCAGTTTACTATGTCCATGAAATCCGTCCCGAGTTCATTGACCCCAACAGCAAAAATTTTGAAATCCACTATTTCGTCAATTTTGGATGCATGGTGTAAGATCGGACAAAAAAGTACAGAAAAAATTAATTCGTGTCCGTTTAACGTACTTCTTCTACATGTAAATCAGCGGGTAAAATTGGACATTTCCCTTCAGTAAACTCTCTGCTAAGGGTAATGAGTCGAAGTTATAGGCTCGTCCGTTCTTACACCATCACGTAAAAATTAACGCGTGATGAAATTATTTCTTTCCTAAACACTCGTTCCACACTTATCTCGATGTTTAGGGAAGTAAAAAAATGTATGCTATAAAGTATTTCATATTTATTATTCTGGTATTTGAATCACATACGTGACTTATTTTCAAGCTGAAAAATAAAATAAATACCAACACCATCTCACCTAAAATCATTCGGAACTTTACCGGACGCACCTTAAGTAATGTTTTTTTAATATGCTTCTGTTCTGCCGATAGACGGCAATTAATTTTTATTATTGGTAATATCTAGCCCTAAAGAATTAATCACATTACATATCTAAAATCATGCCCAATGTTTCAACTTTGAAATCTTTTGAAAAATGTAATTAATAGGAAAAATATGACTGAAAAGTGTACAATAATTTATTTATGTAGGTACCAAGAAAATATATAGGTATTAACAGGGATATTTAACAAAAATAAATTAAAGCTCAATTAAATTTAAAACAGGCCTTGCGGCATTCTCCAAGGACGCTGGCGGCAGGTAGAACAATTGAGCCCCGTACGCCAAACAAATGAGTGACGTATTCTTTGTCCATGTCTGCCTACAAGTGAATATAACCTAATTAATAGTTAATTTTTATACAAGGGTGCAAAGTTGTGATTTAACCGTGAGTATGGAATTGTAACACGAGCTAGCGAATGGATTCTAGGGTTGAACTACGAGCCAGGGAATAGATTTTATGGTTGAACCAACAGCGAAGCGAGTGGTTCGAAAATATAATCCTGAGCGAAGCGAGTGGTTCAAAAATAGAATACTAAGCGTAGCGAGTGTTGCAACACTCGAGATGTAAAATAACTTTGCAGCCGTGTGATTCACTATTTTGTTTTACCTCACTAAACCGAGGAAAATACTACATAAGAAAAACAACTGAAATATGTAAAATCAACCTTTATTTTAATTAATACACAAATGACACAAATTAGCACGACCGGTTTAGCCTAGTGGGTAGTGCACCTGCCTGTGAAGCTGACGGTCCTGGGTTCGAATCCCGGTCAGGGCAAATATTTGTGTGATGAGCATGAATATTTGTTTCTGAGTCTTGGATGTTTTCTATGTATTTAAGTATTTATATCTATTAAATATATCGTCGTCTAGTACCCATAACACAAGCCTTCTTGAGCTTACTGTGGGGCTAGTTCGATTTGTGTAAGATTGTCCTCTATTATTTATTTTATTTTTTATTTTATTTAGCAGGATATCTTATGTACAGTCAGCAGAACTATTAGCTGATGGGCGAAAATGGTGCTGTCTGGAGAGGCCTTTACATGTTATCCATGTTTAAAAACCGGCCAAGTGCGTGTCGGACCACGCACAATGAAGGGTTCCGTACCAACACCTTTTAAAATCACTATCCAATACATTGTATCTAAAAAAGTCGTATCTTCATAGGGAACTCATGGCACTCATGACCTTTTGTTTGGGCAAAACAGTTTTTAAGCGAAAACTCTAAAACCGTAAAACCTACATTGTTCGAACCAAAAATCGTTGAAAGTATTTACTAATGCACACCACCTTTTTTTCAGAATTTTAAACTTTATAGTTTGGAAATTAGATGGGGGGGGACACACTTTCTATGACTTTGACAGCTAATATCTCACCAACGGCTGACTTAAATGGACAAGTTTAATAGAAGCCTCCATATCATTTTTAAAGATACCTCTATCGGAAAGATACTACCTACCTCATCAATACCCTAAACGACTATGTGCGTTGAAATTTTTTTCATCCACCGGATACATACATGTATGGAGTGCCCCCTCTAATTTAATATTTTTTTGTAATTTCACTTTTATGTAGCGGTATATAGAAGAATACACCTTCCTACCAAATTTAATAATTGTAGTGCTTATAATCTCCGAGTAAATCGGCTGTGACATACGGACGGACGGACGGACGGACAGACATGACGAATCTATAAGGGTTCCGTTTTTACCATTTTGACTACGGAACCCTAAAAAGTAACTAATAACACGTTGGGATTTCAAATATTCTTTACACTCTGGTGGATAAAATGCAGTTTTGCTATCTGTCTTTAAATAATAAAAAGGGCTTTCCGAGCTAGTAAGGTGCAAAATAATAAATAAAATTAGGTATGCCTCGGGAACTTAAGACGACCATCACAGAATCACGTTTGACCTCTCTATACTTAGTAAAATGACTATAGGTTAGCGAGCCATACATACGTATACTTAAAATTAATTGAGTTGGCCGAGCCCTGTCAAAGTAATCTGTGCATAAAGTGACTTTATCTTATACGTTAGAAGATTCAAAATCTAATAATAAAGGGCCTCAATTATAGAATATCATGTCATGTCTCATCATTATTGAATAAAACTCACAAAGATTGTCTTCGCACTCAGTCAGAGTTAGGTCGCCGCTCCTTAAACTTCTCCATTAGAACACAATATTTATTGTGAACAAAAATGGTGCGTGATTTCTGGTTTACGTTAACGTTATTATATTACGAAGTAATAATAATGTAATTTATATTTCAGGATAGTTTAACTGCTTTATTAATTCTTGCAAGCGTGGGTGTCTGTCAATGCGCGAATATTCTTTATGTGATACCTTTTACGTCAAAATCGCATTATATTTTGCTGAGGCCGATTGGCCTGGAGTTGGCCCGGAGAGGCCACAACGTGACGGTGTTCACTGCCTTCAAGGAGACTGATCATGCACCAAGTTATCACCAAGTCATGGCTGACGATAAAAAAATCTGGGATGTATCGGGTAGGTACCCTCTTTAGGTATTACTAGCCGCAATTAGAATAGCATTAGAGGTGACTGTTTCTCCATATACTTACGTCGAAGTGTCGGTTATTCCAATCATAAACTAATCCCGGTCTTGTAATATAGGCAATATTCCATGTTTTTTATGAAAATAAAAGACTAAATGTCCCCGGTAGGTTTAATTAAAATATATGATCAGTTAATTACATGATTAACATAATCTGAATTAAAAGGTAACTCAATTAGACTAGTCAAAGTTATGATTTTCTGAATACCCTCTGTTACACAAAGGACATATGAAATTTGTATGGGAGCAGAAATATACTTTTTTTTGATAATAAGATTTTTTTATAAATGTAACCATTTTTATACTGTAAAACTTTATAAATACTAGAAAACAATAAGTTGGACAACTTTAAAACAAAAATGAAAAATATGCTACTATAATATTTATTTTATTACAGATTTTTTAATTAGGTGGACAATTTATTTTTTGGAGTGTACATTTTTTTTTGCAATTTACCCCCTCATTGTTTTGTTCGACTTGTCGGGGGCACGGCCGTGCCCTCAAATTATAATTCAATACTTAACAGTTTTATAAAATAACGCCCAGCACAAAAGATCACAAGATCCATATATGGATCTCATATATGAAAACAAATAAACAATAAACATGCAATGTTATTATTTAAAATGATTACATTTGCATAAAAATATCTTGTGAAAATATCTAATGCTATTTTATTTATTCCTTGCCTGCAAATGTAGTTTATTCCGAAATATGCTGAAGTAATTAGGAATCAAGAAAAACGCGATGTACATAGTTGATATTTTATTACGTAATTGTACTTACTCACTGAAATGTGTTTGTTTATATAATTGTATCGGCAATTGGGAAAAATCACAACAACCAATATAACTAATGTCAGACACCTACAGCGCTGATTTTCAGCGAGTACCGTCGGTGAGCCACGGAATGTCATACAATTGTAAAAAAAAACAAAATAAAAATAACTGCAATAGAAAAAAAATTGCATCTCGCATCATCTGTATGTAAATACCATGGATGCAATAAATGATTATCAAATTGAGACTTTTACCGTACTTAAACATTATTAATAATTTGACAAAACTCATTAATAGGTGTCATCAGTCTATTGGGCATTAAGGTCACAGATCACTGAGACTTTTACCTTACTTAAACATTATTAATAGTGATCTGTGACCTTAATGCCCAATAGATGACACCTATTAATGACTTTTTTCACCATGACATAAGATTGAAAGTGCCATGTAGGTATTGGGTCAGTGTCGAGCATATAGGGACGTTTACCTTATACCTAGTACCTAGCTTAATGTTTGTCTTATGTTTAGTACTTACAGTTATAAATTACTAGTTTTTCCCCGTGACTTAGTCCGCTTAAACTTGCACTCAATATGTCATCTCTTCGAGACTTGATTTTCGGGATGGATAAAATGAATTTTATATGATAGATAATCTAGGCTATTATCTCATTTTACACCAATTTTCATCACAATCCGTTCAACCGTTTTTGTGTGATTCAGTGACAAACATTTAAACTTTCGTGATTATTATATTAAGTAGGAGGATATTAAAAAAAATTACATCTTCAACACTAGCCAGTTGGCATTCGCGCAAGTAAAGTTTTTGAAATAGAAATATTACTAGTAAGTATTTCTAGAACCTCAGAAGCAAAATTGTTCAGCATTTCAAAGAGAGAGAAGATATTTATCTGTAAGATACATCATTTATACTTAAACATAAATTACACCGTTTTTGTAAATATGGCATAACTACAGTCATGGACATTGTGTAATGACACGTTTGTTCCATGGACATTGAATCAACCTAAGATTTTCCGCACAAGGAACATACATAGTAAACACGTAGGTGGTATTATATAGATGATTGTAAAATAGTTGTTTTTCATAAGTAAACAGCTAAGTCATCGTACGACTCACAAAAAAGTGACGCGTTGTTCATAATTTCGTTTAATTAAAAGTTCTTATTCATCTACATATTTTTTGCATAATATCATACTTAGTACCTTGGAACCCTTATCATGAATTGTTCTATATAATATTTCAACTGTGTGACAGACAGAGGCTGTGGGGCAGCATAACCTAACAAATGAAAATATGTTCATTTGTGATACATACTCCTTTTGCCACGATAATAAACACATTTTAATTAACTTTCAGAAGGAGGACGGCCTAATGTGTTCTCAATGGTGGACGTATCAGAAGAAGCATTTTATGCAAAAATTCTCTGGGGTGGCGGTTTGGCGTCTACTGAGGTTGCACTAAGCTCTAAACCGATTCAGAAATTTCTACAGCATGATCATAAATTCGATTTAGTAATAAGCGAAATGTTCTTTCAAGAAGCGACCTATGTTTTAGCGCACAAGTACAATGCGCCTTTAGCTCTAGTAACCACGTTCGGCAACTGTATGAGACACAATATAATGACGAGAAATCCACTTCAGTTGGCGACGGTTACGAATGAATTCATCACAATCAAGGAACCGTACAGTTTTCTTGGAAGATTGAAGAATTTCTACTTTGCCGCTTATGAATATTTTTGGTTCAAGTTCTGGTACATAAAAAAACAAGAGCAATTGGTTAAGAAGTATATAAAGAATTTGCCAGAACCAGTTCCCAGTCTAGAAGAGCTGCAGAGAAATACGTCGCTGTTTCTCATGAACAGCCACTTTAGTTTTGACACTCCTGCAGCATATCTACCTAATTTTATTGGAGGAATACATTTGACCCACCAATATGGTCCGCTTCCGAAGGTAAACCATTAGAACGTTTGCAGTAATTTAACGATTTACACTTTCCAGAAATGCCGACATAGGAAAGTCAAATAGTTAAACAACAAAATGATTTTCCTAATAAACGTATTTATATATTCCATTCCGTTGTCCTGTGTCTATTTATTAGATGTAGTACAATTAACATACCACGCTCAACTGGATACGCTGTGATCAATTCAAAGGACAGAATCATTGCCATATGTATATATCAACACAACCATGGTTCACTCGTGTTCGTGAGATAAAAGTACTGTACCTACTTCGTTACCGTTGAAGTTGTATAAAACTTATTTTTTGTATGGATTTAAAGAAACTACTGTGCGCTGACCACGTGACTTTGGCCGCGTGAAGTCACGTGACGTGGGTCCTGTTTTGAATTGACGAATTGACATAATACAGTAAAAAATAAACAACATCTGAACTTAACCTGTAGTAAATTCTTCAGCATGTCAAAATATACCACAACCCCAAGAACATTAACAAAAAACAAAATAAACGTTCTTTGTAAAGTGTTTACGTGAATAACTGACGTATTGTTTTTTTTTCTTTTATGCCAGTATTAAATTGTCATCACCTATTTACTTCAAAAGTTGTTCGGATAGCCTGTAGGGAAATATTATGACAGGGGAAGTTGAGGGCCAGAGGTCCCGGGGCAGACCACCCGCTAGATGCGAGCATCCATATCACTGCTGCCCTAAAACTACATTTGCAAGAGGCCATCCATAAGGTGGGTAATAGGAGCTTATGGAGGACTCTAGTCAGCAAGAATAGGACATGATATCACGGTCCTCAGCTGATGACAAGACGACTGATGATGATGTACCGCATCCACATTGTCTGGATAATTTAGCTAGCAGTCTACTATTAGGCTTGGTTTTGGTTCGGCATAATGTGACAGTTAAAAGGCTGACGTTTTATTAATGTTCCTTAAAAAGGCACGAACAAAAAACTTATATACAGTTGTTCTTTTTTGAATAATTATCGGAATTTCGTATTATTGCGGCGTCTCCATGCCGCTAAGGGACTCTAGTATTAATTAATATACTACTCAAAAGAAAATAGGGACCACAAATACTTTGATCGTTACGTGAAGACGTAGAAAGAGGATTAGATTTCTATCTAATCCTCATAACCTTCTGGTTATGATATGCTGACTAACACTGCTGCTGCAAACGCATGCTAACATGTATCAGAAGACCTACATGGATGAAGTACAATTCTGACATCTCATAATTAGTCGTGCTGTATTCACATTGGCGCCAAATTTAAATTAAGCTTTCAATACATTGATGACGTTTCGGTGACACAGGCCGGTGACAAATAATAAGCGATGAGGGACAGGAGATGACACATTGTATCTCGTTCTCACGTGTGTTGGTTTATATGCTTACATCTCTTTCGCACATCTTTGTATGTGTGTATTGCCGGCTCCAGTCTTATCCTTACTTCATGCGTGAAAATTATATTCAACAGTAATATATATTTTCCGGCTATTAATTACACTTGAACACCAGTATGAGAGAGGTTGGATACTGATGGATGCGGGACATCATTAATTAGCCACGGGACACCATTAATTAGTATATGTATGTCCAATAATTAACAATAAAACAATAATATGTATGTGGACTTATTTTTTGGAGCAGTATATGTGCATATTTACAATTATTCCGCCTTATCAATCAAAAACCCCTGTACCCAGGATATCCATGTTTTGAGTATTAGTATTAATTCGAAATGGTTAGTCTTTTTTCTTCTGTTATTTTCGAGTCTTGGATATTTTTTGTACATACTTTTTAGTATATTAAAAAGTATTGCAGATCATCCAATATGATATATGCAAACTAGAATTATAATGAAATTCTACAGGATTTGGAAGTTATTTTGAAGAAGTCGACACAAGGAGTGATCTACATGAGCTTCGGATCCAACGTCCACAGTTCAGAATTGCCACTCGAGAAGAAAAATGCCTTCCTCAACGTATTCAGGCGACTGAAATACACTGTGTTGTGGAAATGGGAAGAAGAAAGTCTAGAGGGCAAACCTGATAACCTGATTATTAGAAAATGGTTGCCGCAGAAAGAAATTCTTGGTGAGTACATCGCCAAATTGACATGCATGCATTATGCATGTTTTCGTAGTTTCTTGTTAAATTAATCTGTATCTTTACGTTAAATTATTGACCAAAGAATAAGCGCACGAGGGGTTCCGTACCCTTATGGGATCCCCCTTAAATATTCATTTTCCTCTGTTTTTTAGTATTTGTTGTTATAGCGATAACAAAAATAGAAGCGCGAATAAAAATATTAACTGTCTAACTATAATGGTTCATGAGGTATAGCCTGGTGTCAGACGTACAGACAGACAGAAGACGGACCGACAGCGGAGTCTTAGTACTTAATAGGGTCCCATTTTACCCTTTGGGTACGGAACCCTAAAAAAGTATGGCAAAATGGTATTTCTAATTATGGAAAATATGTTTTATTTTTTTTTGCAAAAGCTGAACTAAAGTAGGTCATAATTACTAACATTGGCCATTTGGTTTTTTTAAAATTAAACTAGCATTTTTTCAATCCAGGTCATTCAATAAAATTTATAAACAGTACGTATCATTTATAAGTGGAAAACTCATTTAGTAAAACTTATCTGTTAGATAGGTACTTCATTTTTGAAGTTACATATTTTGTCACCACACTCCCGCCGGGATAACGTCACTATTTACAGAATAAATCCTAAAGGATACCTATGCCAATTTTTATTTACTGAAACAATTACGAAAATTAATCAGCGCCTGTAGACAACAATAAACTAATGTACCAAGCCTAACAAACTTGTTACGCAATGCATATTTTACGTTACTTAAATTATGTAATTAGCTAGGCACGGAGTGTTCGGCGTAGGTGCGGTTAATTAGAGACATCTTCATGTATAGTATTATTTATTAAGGTACCTTCTGTAGATTGTATCATTGTAGTAAGAAGTGGCAGGTTATTCAAACTTGAGATTGTTTCAGCTCACCCCAATGTGAAAGTGTTCATATCACATGGAGGGCTGATCGGAACACAAGAAGCAGTGTTTCACGGAGTTCCAATCATCGGAGTCCCGATATACGCCGACCAGTACAACAATCTACTACTGATTCGGGAAGCAGGAATGGGCAGAATTCTACAATACCATGACATCAATGAAGAAAATTTGGAAGCTGCTCTTCGAACTGTTTTAGAAGATGACTCATACAGGATCAAGGCGAAGGAAATGTCGGCTAGGTTCCAAGATAGGCCTTCATCAGCATTAGAAACGGCCATGTTTTGGATCGAATATGTCATCAGGAACAAAGGAGCTGATTTCATGAAGAATCCAGCTCGCAACCTAAGCTGGGTTGCGTATTATATGCTAGACATTTTTCTTTTCCTCTTGGCAATCGCCGCAACAGTTGTATTTGTTTTCGTGAAAGTTGTTCAATATTTTATTTGTAAAAACACTGCCAGCAAAAAATATAAACGCAGTTAATTGTTCCATTCATGGCATACGCACTTTTGTTTCGGTTATAGAAAGAAATCTATGACACAACGTTTTTTTATATTTTATTAACCCGTAATGAATAATTTCTCTATGGGTTGGATCATATCCTTGTAATGGTTAGCGTACTGAGAATTGTAAAGATTGCAAAAATTAAATTTTTAACTAATTATCTAACAAGAAAATAACTTACGTAAAACTCAAAAATACGTAGGCTGAAATATCAATATGCCTACGTATTTTTGAGTTTTACGTAAGTTATTTTCTTGTTAGATAATACGTAAGTTATTTTCTTGTTAATCAATATGAGTTGGTAGTGACGATTAATACGCGAGAATAATTATTTTTGACTTAATTTCTAGCATTGTCGTCGGTTTCCGCAATCCCTATTCATTAAATGAAACTATTTAAATGGATTCACAAATTCATCCCAACGTTTCGAGTCGTACATTTTGTATACTACCCAAATACAAATAAAATTAATCTTGCTTTGAATGTATCCAATTTTGAGAAACTAAATTAATTCATTTTATTTCACTGAAAATTGATAGAAGCTTACATCAACATGGAACTGAATCAGCATTTTTAGGTGGGTACATTATTTGATAGCCGTACATTATTTACTGATGTAAAGGCACAGATTATGTAATTATTACCTAAATATCACGATATAATTATGTTTCTTTATATAGATCTATAGTTTCGGTTAGTTTAATTTAATATTAGTTAATTTTACTTCTATACCCAACCTTTATTCGTGATGTTAATTTGTATTTAATTTTAGAGTTACATATGTATGTAGACGAACTAAAAACTGACAGTCATAAAAAGAATACTCCCTCCATCGGCATTAGGTACCTCTCTGTATTGTAAGGGCAACGCGTGCACCATGTATTTACACTTAATTCTTAAAATACACTTAATTTTGTTTTGACCTTTAGATTTTTCCTATTTTCTATAACTAACACTTTCGACAACAACGATACTACAATTCACAATGGCCTCCCAACTAAAATAACTCAGTACCTACTTACTTTACATCACCCAGAGTAAGGTAAACGCCTCTGTGCTCGATACTGACCCAATACATGGCACTTTCAATCTTATATCATGATGACAGAGGTGATTGTCATAGGTGTCATTTATTGGGCAATAAGGTGTCGAGAACTGGGACGTTTACCTTATGTAATAAGCAGAGCTCGGAATAGGTAGTGCCTATTTACCTAAACTTCGCGGGAGGACGTAACTAAGAGTGGTTACAAGCACAAAAAATAATTATTTATTTTTAATGAATGCGGGATTTCCCGGGATTTACTGTATTATTTTAGAGGCTTAATACATTTCACGTTACTTATAAATCTTGTTATATTGCATATTATTTGTTTAATTACCTTGAAATAATATCAAGGATTCCAAAATTTGATACTTTTTAGTTGACTTAGACAGAATTACACTCCTTTCTTCCATGAAAGAGGACCTGTCTCAAGCATTAGGGCGTATATAGATTGGTGATGAGTAAGAACTATGATATGGCATAGAAGATATCGTACAGATGTATTCTAATTTATTTCTAATATGATGGTATACATGTACTTATATATTAAATATAACTATTTTTCAACCGATTATATCGCGTATAATGAATTTAAAATACATTCCGTGACCACGAGCGCTGTAAAGGACTCGAAACGTCGGAATGAATGTCTGAATTTATATAAAGCCTTTTGATTCAATTTGATCCATATTATATTTTTAATGACTGCTTGTTATTTAAAGGTAATTAAACAAATAATATGCAATATAACAAGATTTATAAGTAAAGATAAATGTATTAAGCCTCTAGAATAATACAGTAAATCCCGGGAAACCCCACATTCAATAAAAAGAAGTAATTATTTTTGGTGGTTGTAACCACTCTTAGTTACGTCCTCCCTCGAAGTTTAGGTAAATAGGCACTACCTATTCCGAGCTCTGGTAATAAGGGCTTGGAGTGATCGAGGTAAATTATGTTAATTGCAGACTTCTTTATATTATAATCCAAATTACTAAGTTATATTTTGTGGGTTATTCAAACTGCACATTATTGCAGCAGCTCACCCAAATATCAAACACAATAAATTGAAACGCAATAAGCGGTGTTTCACGGAGTTCCAATCATCGGAGTCCCGATATACGCCGACCAGTACAACAATCTAATGCTGACTCGAGTCGGAAAGCAGGATTGACATCAATGAAGACAATTTTGAAGCTGCTCTTGTTGAAACTGCTCTTCAAACTGTCTTAGAAGATGGATCATACAGAATTAAGGCGAAGGAGATGTCGGTTAGATTCCAAGATAGGGCTTTTACAATATTAGTAACGACCATGTTTTGGATTGAGTAAGTAATCAGGAACAAGGGAGCCGATTTCATGAATCTAGCTTGTGATCTGAGCTGGGTTGCATATTACTTGCTTAATAACCTTGCTTTCATTCTGGCTATCTCAGTAATAGTTTTATTTGTTTTTATAAATTTGTTACATATTGTATTATGACGAAAAAGGTCATTAAAACTGAATCCAAATGCAGTTTTTGGTAATGTTATACAAGTGTCTATCCTCAGTCGAGCGATAGGTAAATGATGAAATGGCGACTAACTAGATTGATAAAATTAAGTGCAAGGACCGCCAGTCATTTTTGACTTACTAAATTTAATATTGATGGATGTCAAAGCTCAATTATATGCCATATGTTTTGGGGATCCATCATTTTACCGAAAATCGTTACATCGATTATCATTTCCCATAACACTATTCGCAGAATTTTATTATCACTTAGGAATCATTCATCGAACTTCGTTAGATCGCTCAAACATTTGCCCGAATTACCTTTTACACAAGAATCAACTCATCGAATTTTAATTTAGTATTTTATTTGTTCATCGACGTAGTCGTTCATCGAATGGCCTTTAGTATAATTTTGGTTTAACGAAGGTTTCAGTTCCCAAAATTCTTATTACCTAGAACATCATTTCACCACTGTTTACTATTCTTGATATAAGTAAGTCTAAAATTATTTTTTTTCTCAGATTCTTGGTGTACTCTGTAAAAGTACTCATAAACAAAAATACTCAAAAACAAAAATACCCAAAACCTAAAATGTACAAAAGACCTGTTAGGGCAAAACCGACTGTAATGCGGATAGGTTAGAAGATTAAGACGGGAGCTTTGCTCCCGTCTTAATCTTCGGGGTTATTTTTTTATATAAGCCCAGAAAGATTATATGCCTTGAGAAATCATGCTTGCTTGGTTGTTCGATGAAACATTGTTCTTGGAAAGAATACTATATGGAACGTACTATCTGTGAATCAAGTTTCGTTAAATTAATACTATGAATAACGAATATTTCGATGAAAGGTAAATTCGATGTACCGTTACGCTACGATTAGAGACGGATTCGAAACGATTAACTATGAAAAGTGGTTCGATTATATAAAATGCAATGAATTGATGATTATGTGATTAGAAAAAAAAAACCTAATGAAATTCGTTGAACAGTTTTCGGTGAAATGAAAATCGATGTAAGATATTTCGATAAAATAATAGACACCCATATGTTTTATACTCGATTCTAACTTTTCCAAAATTGCAATTGATATCTAGGAAGTCCCTTGTTCTAATGCAATTCAATCCATCCTGCCATACAAGTGATAGAAAAACAATAATAGTTATATTGTAGTCAAATTCATTAAAGAAAAGTAGGTACGATATTTTAATATATAAATCTAACAATATGCGTTACCGTTTTACTTTAAGACTAAAATCTAATTATTATAATTTTCACTTTGAAAAAAATCGCACTCATTAAAAGCCCTTTGTACCTATACGTATTATTCTAGAGCAACATCTAAGGACAGAACAAATTTTGGAAGCAATAGCCCTTAGACTAGAAGCTCTAGGTTAGAACTAAGTCCACTGGTTATAATTAGGCAAATATTTGAACAAAACATTGATGTTTGCGTAGCGCAGTGCCACCTTTGTTCAAGTGCTGGCTGCGCCAGACTTATGAATTCAAAATGTGTAGGCCTTGAAACTGCACCCCCTTTGCAGACTTCATTGTACAGTGCGTGTTTACCTTGTGATGTCTGGCTTATGTTTTATGGCGCCGAAATGGACGTAGTGTAAGAAACTTTCATAATTTCGCGTTTTCATTGAAGGTTTTAGGTAATGGATAATGAATAGATTGATGGATCGTTGTGACGATATCTTGGAGGGCCATTTGTCTATCAGTGAATATTTTTCGGTTGATGATGATAATGAACCACACCACAGGTTAACCACGGGTTACTTATATCAATAATAATTTTGGAAAAGACACCCGCATATCTACAGTCGGTACTATGGGTACAACATAAAAATTGAAATCGCAACCATTGTACTTAAACAGACCATACAATTGTATTTAAGTATTTCAAGCCGTCGTCTCCCGGCGAAAAAAATACACAATAGCATTTTTTTGTAATGAGCCCGGGGATCCCAGGGCCCGGTAGACGACGGCTTAACTATGGCATGTTTTTGGAGATGGCGGTATATCTTCCTACATAATTAATCTGGATTTTGATCTAGCTCACCTAGATAAACTGACAGACAGAACGAGCGCGCAAATATGACGAACCAAATTGAGACCCAACTTATTTCCCTTGATGCACATATAAAAAGGCATGAAATTAAACGACTGAGAGCTGCAATTAGCATTCAATACTGTCGTTCTTGTAATAAATGAAAATATTAAAATAATACTAGCCCAAAATTTCCACAGCTGCATTGGCGACATGGTGACATGTACTATTTTGAGCGTGTTGCCTACCTCATTAAGAGTTTGCAATTAAAACTTGGAAATCGGGCCGCGCGGCGAATACTGCGAGAATCGTCCAAACGACTGCGCCAATTTCCTCAGTTTTCGGCAATCAGCAATCAGACTCGGATAATCTTTCATTAGGACCGGGATAATTTTAATGTTTTGTGATTCTGATTTTATTGTACAAGGTGATCTGTTTCCTCAAAACGTTTTGTTGATGTTTTGTAGATAAACGTATTATGAGACACAATTTGTTGATTATTTTACGTAACTGGACTATCCTATGGACCGTATATCTCTGATAAATACTGTGTGTTAATAAATGTTTTGATTTTTGATTGATATAGCCGTACATCATAAAATAAGGGAACTAAATTACTTAACCAATCTCGACATGGTGCTGATTACGAAAGCAGCCACTAGTACAGTAAAACTAAAAAGTTACCAAAGCAAACTTCTATGCTGTGAGGAATACGTAGTCATCACGTATGTTGTACCTACAAAGGCGAACATAGGTGGTGCATTTTACTAGGTCTGTATTCCAGGGAATGTAATGGACAGCAGATTTTACGGACGGGGATTGTGTCATACAACATAAATAAGCAACCGTCGGTCAGCAGACTTTTTGCTTTCAGCTTGGCACGGGCAAAAACCTTACCTTTACCGTATGTCACTGCATGCAGTTGAATGGAAACACTAGGTGAAAATACCGATATGATTAAAGTGTGTTTTCAACTTTTAACTGTAACAGGCACGGTAGCGGCGTTTGTACTGGTAGATGTAGGTACAAGCCTAAGACGTTTGAACGATAAACCGTGATTGCAAATTTTGTGGTAAGTAGATCGAGACACTTTTTTTGTATTTGTCCACGACATCTGAACTCTCCCGTATTACTTGTATATGTTTTTATAATTTAAGCGTTTTCAGCTTTGTGCGTTACATCTCTCTACACTCCGCTTCTCATAATCCGGTTAAAATGCACTGCAAATTATATAACATGAGAGATCACCTTCATAATATGTATTTTATTAGCGCCCAATGAAATTTATTAGTAAATCCTCCTATCCTATATGTACCCAATGTATCGAGTATAACTTCAAATATCAATGATGTTATCCAAATGTCTCCCTTGCCGAAGCCTATTGTAATGTTTTCAGAAATAATACAGAATGTAAATCACTAGGTAAAAGAACTTTCGATGGTTTCTCGAGTAATACTGCGTATCATCCCACACCGCACAGCCAAGTTTATAGTACTTATTAATATTTGATGTAGGTAAACCTGTATATTTTATGTAAAACAAGGCTTTCGTGTTTACCATTATGAAAGCTTTTTACTCGTTTACTACGAAATACCGAAAACCGAGGAAATTCACAGAAAAATTCTTAACAGTTCATATATTCACACTCATACATTTTCTACTCTAGTGTGAACCTACTAGTAGTAAAAATAAAGTTCAACACAATGTTTCAATTTACAATTTATAGCAACTTTAATACCTACATTTTTTTCTTACAAGCATAATACAGTATATGATTAAACAATAAAATAATAACTTAACCTAGGCAACAGTAAACCTTAAAGATAAAAAATTGTCCCAAGCCGCCGTCAGCGGGTAGGGTGCCCAGAAGGCTGGCTGCATTGCCACGCGACAAATCTTTGTATAGTCGACGCCCACTTGGTCCCCATTGTCCCAGCGTTTAGACCCCAAACGCCTCAAATAAATATCCCTAGGGAGGCATACTCATACTCATACTCATACTCTTTATTCATAATATTGTTAAATATTACATGTCACATTACAATTTTGCACAATATATATAAAGTAACATTATCTTAGTACAATCATTATTAGATACAATGTGAACAAATTGTTGTTAATTATTATAAATGTCAGTGAATAGCCATTATTAATTAATTTATACATGTCAAATATAATTTATTTAATTAATTATCGTTATAAAAGTCATTTAATTTGTAGAACGCATGACCGATTAACCAGTTTTTTAACTTCTTAGTAAAAGTGTTAGGGTTGTCGACTGTTTTGATGTAGATTGGTAACATATTATATACTTTCGGGCCGATCACTTGCATAGTTTTGGAGGACTTGGTCAGTCTGTGACTGGCTGAGAGAAGCCGTGTTTTAGATCCCATACGGGTGCGGGTAAGCTTGTTTGTGTTGAAAATGTGTTTGTTACAGTGTACGTATTTAGCGATGTCGAAGATGTATTGTGACGGTAGTGTAAGGACGGCGGAGGAGGAGGATACTTGCGGCGTTTGAGGTCTTCTGCAGAGGATACAGCAGAGCCGGCATTGATTTTGGTTCCCGGGAGATGGGCTGGCGCAAGCATGTCCACACACGTCGCTTCCCATACAAGGGGACGACCACTCTTCTAGGGCACCAGCGTCATGCCGTCAGGCCTCTTGCCATCATCTCTCGCCAAGACAGCGGGCATCTTGATACTTTCCAGGGTTCTTCGGATAATGTCATTGATGCCAGCGTGTCGAGGAATACGGCCAGCGCTTCTGCCCCAGGCGAGACCATAGTGACCAATACGATCTACCATCCACACTGGCAGCAATATGGGACATTGGTTGCAGTCCCTAGCCGCAGACTCGTTGCCAGCCTGAAGATGTGGTCGTCCAGCAAAGTACCTATAGTGGGCGATGGAAGCGCCTGCAACTACAGACCCTACTCCCATTCCGCAGTCGCAAGGAGACGAGCTCGTTCCGCCGGACTAGTTGACGTTTCTAGAAGATTATTCCATACTAGTCGCCAGAGCGGCTCGTCCCATTATGTCTGTGAAGTTGAACTGTGAGGCAGGTCTGTGTTGGGGCAGATTAAGGCCTAGACGTTTTTGGCCTCGGAGTAATGCGCTACCTCTGGCTTTCCGAGTGAGGGGGCTAGGATTGACCCGACCAAGCCCAAGCCAAGATTGTTATACTAAGTTGTCTTATTTTGTGAGCAAACTGGGGCGTCAGAGGTGGCTACCGCGTAGAACGTACATGAATTTCGGCACGAATACACAGTGACAAATAATTGTATAAGCTAAGAGCAATTAAATTTCGATTTGACGTAAATTTCGCCGAAATTCCAACTGGTTCGTGGGAAATTTACAGCCTAACAAATGCATGCCTAAAGGTTCCAAGTATTCGCGTTCCGTGTCCTTTCCGTCAATAAATCTTAATAATGAACACTTTTGAAATACCCGAGAGTAATTTAGGGAAATGGCTCCGACCTAATTTTATTGTAAGTTACTTCTTAAGTCCGTTTATTAGTGTGATTATCATTTTTATTCATCATAAATTTTAAGGATTACTTAAAACTTTAATAAGTAATATACCTAAAGCATTCAATAACACTTCAGTTAGTAGTTAGTATTGTAATAATCGCAAATGAAATACATAACTTCGGATCTCTTTATGTATTAAATGTATATACCGATAATAAAATTCTACGTAATTCTGCAATTTTGGACTAACACCTATATAACAAACGTATTTCTAACTCAACCGATGACGATAAACTATTTTCCGTAGTTTTACCTTCAGTCCTCCGGAGCTCACATTCTGCGTATAATTTCAGTTCTACCTAAGCTAACTTGCACAAATTTCGTCAGTGTCTTTCCCCCCAACGATAATTTGTAAAATGCTAAAAACCGCTGTATACTTATTGTCAAGCTCCGTAAACATCAGCTGCGGTTTCGTCCTCCCGGCTGTGAACCAAATGTCCGTTCTGTTGTAGTTGTCAGTCACATTTTTATTTCTTTAATTTATACAATGAGTGAAGAGGACTAAGATCATTAGGTGTTGAGAGGTAGAGGTGCCTAGATATAATATATAGTAGAAAATTCTACACCCTTTTTTAATAAACCTATTTACATAATTATTATAACGCTACCAGTGGTACCACTAATCGTCTCCGTAAATGTATATTCATATTTCGTCCTGAATGCGAACTAATCAATATTAGACAGAATTTGGGAAAGCTCTAAGTGCAGCCTAATTACTTCGGCAGATTTAATTATGCCTTAGTTTCAGTGGTGCAGTCACTGTAAAAGCGATTTTCGTATTTTTAGCGATGGCTGGTCAAAAGCAGTTTCATAAAAATTACAACGGAGATACGAATACGATATTATTATCTAGTATAAAATAGCCTCAAAACGTTGAATGTTGTTTGATTAATTAACTATTATAGTATTTCCAAAGGCTCTCTACGGTTTGTACTTGCAAGTTGGTGCAACCGGCCCTCAAGCTTGGTTTTATGAACATCCGTTAGATCTTATGTCGGTAAGTAACGTAATAAATGTACTAGCCTACATACATGACATTTACAAGACTTACTCGATTGAGTAGGTATCAGATACTTATTTTGGCTGAAAGGCTTCGGTAGTCAAATTAGGTACAATTAATCTTATTTTTTACAGATTAGCATATGTCCTTTAAATAATTCGTGAATTGGAAAGCGTACTACGAGTACATGTAAACATTAATCGTGAGAATTGACCAGTGAAGCATAATTATGATAGAACTTCACGTACAGGTAATTTCGTTTTATCATTAATTATTCATAATCATTAAGTGTCCGCTCACACCGAGACCAAGTATTTATAGGGTAGCATCTTTGACGGTGCCTACCTGTACAGTTCTCTCCTACTTCATAGCGTCGCAAGCTACACGACTATTCCATTTATATTCGTGGCCACTTCTCCGTGCCCCGCTATTTTCATTCGGGATCGACAGTTATTTTGTTAAACATGTTTAAGTTTTTACAGTAGAAGTAAGGGACTTAAAAATGTTAGTGCCATATTTTGTATGTATCGTTTTGAACTAATGTTTCTCTTGATACTTTACTGTGAAATAATTTTATAACAACTTATATAAAGGACTCTAACTACATGTTCCTACTGGAGGTTGATGCAGTGACGTGTTGCATTATTTGTTAGAATGTATCATAAACGATTCACGTTTTGGGTCCATTCCAAAAAGTAATATCTTCTAAATTTCAGGGTAAACCTAGTTCATGATAGGATTAGGCTTTCGTCAACTGACTATTAGAAGTTTGCCCATACGCAGATCCATACTAATATTATAAATGCTAAAGTAACTGTATCTCTCTTAACTTTTAAAAACCACTCAACGGATGACACGAAAATGGAGATGGAAGTTTGTGGGCAAGGCCGATAATTAAGCCTGCTCCTAAAAGTAATTTAGTAGCAAATATTTATCTAGGGAGATAATGAGTCGATGCGGACGAAATCGCATGCATAAGATAGTACTATAACTTTTTTCGTAGTCATCAACTATTCGTTGAGACGGTTCGAATAAGCCCAGTCATGACGGGTTTATCTTGTGTAGTTTAGGAGTTGCTACGGCTATCTTCTGCCCCAACATCAGATCAGCTCGGTGGTACCATAATATTGCATTTTCACCGAACTTACAGTGTGCCCAATTTCAGCTCAATCGAATAACGGAAAGTGGCTGAAAAAACATTGAAAATTTTGAGGACATATTACATGTACTTACATACGAACAGTGCTTGATTTGAAATTGTTAATTAAAAACTTGTAATAATAATAAACAGAGCGTTAACATAATCTAATTAATCCGGATATATAATTACCCTAACTACCCCAACTTTTTACCCTAATTAACAAACCCTAAAAGCCAAGACGAGAAAGGAATATAAAACATCATGAACGTTGTCGTTTAGGAATAAAATATATGCTAATCACACATTTGCATATGACTGGGAAAAATCACGGGTCCATTAAAGAGTGCCTTGGAGTGTTAAAGGATGGAGTGGGTACAGTTAAGGACCATTAAAGGTCTTAGACCTTTCCTGCTCGTTTGTCATGCAAATAGAGAGTGAATAATTTATAGAAGATTCATCCCTCCTCTATTATGAGGACCTACATTGTACGCCATACATAGAAACCAGCCCATTTACTTGTAATACGGTGTGATTGTTATTCTTTATATTTTGTTACCTATATCTGAGCGGATTGGTAGTCGCACTTGTGTATTCCTGGATTTATGCCACGGTTTTTTAATTGTGTAGAAAATTAATAAAATTGTGAAAATAAAAAAGTACTAAAGTAGTCATGAAGGGTTTATCCTATCTCAATTACCTTCTATGTATAACTCTTCGCTTTTTCGTGTTGTTTTTGTCTCATCGTATTAACAACGGCCGTCTTTAACAATACACCATCTCATTTTAACCCAACCAGTAATGACTGGTTTTTCAATGGAAACCAAGATATGCGGCATCAAACTTTGTAATTTATAAGTCAAAAACAGTTTTTGTTTGTACTTTACTCAAAAAGTATTAAGAACATAATAAAGCGCAGAAAAAGTGGTGCTAAAATGCAGGTTGTAGTTATCTTGTTGATAAGTAGTACCAAAAAATGTAGTTACAATTTTTGTGATTTTTTGGGCCTACCCGAGGTTTTTTTTGTGAAGTGCGCAGGATTTATTTCTAAATTGTTTCGCTGGTATATAATTGAATAATGGACTTGTTTGCACCAGTTTCAACAAAAACTTTTTTGTTGCATTTTCGCGAGAATAGTTAATTCATACTCCATACTAATATTATAAATGCGAAAGTGTGCCTGTCTGTTACCTTTTCACGCTTAAACAGTTGAACCGATTAAGATGAAATTTGGTATGGAGGTAGTTTGAGGACCGGGGGAGGACGTAGGATACTTTTTATCACGAAAATCATCTCTTAAGTGAGTGGAAATTTGTATGGACAAGCGATAACTAGTTAAGTGCCTGATATAAAAAGAATAGCAATAAAATTCTAACTCAATGAACGAGTTCTACGCGGACGGAGTAGCGGGTAAAAGCTGGTACAACAATAATAATACGAAAATATTTTGCAATTGAGCGTAAGTGTATATTACGATAAATGTTCGTATGAGAGTTCACCCTCAGGTTTATCCTTAACATCTGATTATGCTGTATGTATTCGATTAACTGTCGGTGTCGATACTGATACCTATTACTAGGATACAACTAGCTGCTGAGTTTAGCTAGTAAGCGGTAACTTAGTAGGTAAGTACGCCAAGCTAGTAATTTTCTTACAGCTACGTTTTCGTTGCGACTGTCCACCGTAGCGCACTCCACACACTCGTTTTGTTACTTTTTGCCCCGCTCGTATTCGCCTCGTGGCGGGCAATGTGACAAAATAAGCCGCGGATTAAGCAAGCATATTTTTATTCCTCGCCGGAAACCAAATAAAATGCACTGTAAACAAGCTTATTTTTTTATGGGATAGGTACAAGTATGGTACATTTATACCATTATACCTACATGTTCGTTTTTAATTTAAATCGTTTTTTAGAGTGACGGCGTTTCGAGGGGACTTTTGTGAAAGGTATGAGGAAATGTAATGAGGAGACATAGAGTTTAAATGTTTAAATTAATAAAGTATAATCACGACGGATATAAAGATAATATTTCCTCGCTTCATTGTAGTTTATTTAATCTAGTGGCAACATTTTGCACGCTTATTTTACGATACTTATTTATATTCTACGATGTAGATCAGTATCGGCTATTCATATGTGTAGGCATCGCATGAAACACGAGGTTCTAGCCATCACGTTGCACTTTCAAATAGCTCTCGAGTTGCCCTAGGCATGTGGGGAATATTGAATTATTTATTATAAAGCTTTGTAAAATTCTAGTATGGGCTGGTTTTTGGCGTATTGAATTCATATATAAATCTAGAGTTAGCATGCCCTGTCGTGCTGGGAAAGAATAACACCACCTGCTTCTCGTGGGTGCCGTAAGAGTTTACTGTGGGAACTGGGTTCAAGTGTGTCGTGGGCGACCGACTAGCAACCTGTCGCTGCAATGTCACCTTTTCTCCGTTGTTAAACTTACCATTGCTAAAAGTAGCACTGAAATTAAATTTCATGTAACATCCCCTTTTTTAATACATCGTGAATTTATGGGTGTGGGAATACTGTGAGTGCAAAGAACCGATACTGGAATGAAATTGGAATGATATTGTTAGTTGCAAATCGCGTGTGATTGCGTGTGCTTTAGGTGTGAGTGGAAGTGAGCGGACGATAAATGTGATTCTGATATCTGACCAGTGCGTCGAGCCGTCTGTACTTTCTGGTCGTGTAGGCAACACCTACCATGTTTAATCTTATAAAATATTATCTCAATGACTAGTGGTTACTAAAAACTACTCTGAGACGGAGCATTAAAATGTAGTGTTGCATGACGAAGGGCATCATGATGTAAATGAGATAATTCACGCACACCCACAAACTGATTACGTAGTTATAAATGGACTATGTTTAGAAGATATACGAGTTACACGATACTATATGTTTTCTCAAGGCCTTAAGAACTATGGTGGCTGCAACTTTTTTGTGGTTTTGCTGTACTTGTAATGTAGGCGTTGTGTTTACGTGTATTCGTTGTGTGAAATTAGCTGCTGTTCAGTTCGGATGTCAGTGGGTCACTGGCGAGGTTATGTTCGTAATAAATACGTGAAATTGAAAGTGTTTTCCCACGAAACAAGTGAATAGTTTGGAAACAAGTGATCGTGGTTTATGAATATTAAATAAGAATTGGAATCTAGCAAATAAGTGAGGAGTTTATCTACTAACTTGAACAATATGGCAGTGTCAATAACAAGAACTTCCAACTTGTTATCTATCTTATGTAAAAGTACGAGTAGTTTTCGTGCCCTCTCTACAACATCCTCAAACAAAGCGAAGACAGTTTTTAACTGGGAGGATCCGTTGAATTTAGATGCACAATTACACGACGAAGAAAAGGCGGTTCGGGACTCATTCAAAGCCTATTGTAACGAAAAACTACTGCCAAGAATTGTTGAAGCGAACCGAAATGAATTTTTTCATAGAGAGATTTACAAAGAAATGGGGGATTTAGGTGTAATTGGATGTACGATTAAGGGCTACGGCTGCGCCGGCGTCTCCTACGTTACTTACGGATTGATCACCAGGGAACTTGATGCTGTTGATTCAGCTTACAGGTCAGCGCTGAGTGTTCAAAGTAGTTTAGCAATGGGCGCTATATACAATTACGGCACAGAAGAACAAAAGCAGAAGTTTTTACCTAGAATGGCTAAAGGTGAACTAGTCGGCTGCTTCGGATTGACAGAACCCAATTTTGGCAGCGACGCGGGAGGATTGATAACCAGGGCCAAGTATGATGCCAAAACTAAGACATACAAACTAACAGGTTCGAAAGCGTGGATTACTAACTCGCCAATTGCTGACGTGTTAATAGTCTGGGCAAAGGACGACAGCAACAAAGTCAAAGGCTTTATTGTCGAGCGGTCGCAAGTCAAAAAGGGACTAGACACGCCTAAAATCAATGGTAAATTTTCTTTGCGAGCGTCGACAACGGGCATGATATTGCTAGATGAAGTGGCTATACCGGAGGAGAATTTATTACCGAACGTAGAGGGCCTGAAGGGGCCTTTCGGATGTCTCAATAACGCGCGGTACGGGATCGCTTGGGGCGCCCTCGGTGCGGCCGAGACATGTTTGCGGATCGCCCGACAGTACACATTAGATAGGATTCAATTTGGAAGGCCGCTCGCCGCGAACCAGCTTATACAAAAGAAAATGGCTGACATGTTGACAGAGATAGCTGTCGGTTATCAGGCCTGTATTCAAGTTGGCAGACTGAAGGACCAGGATAAAGCGGCACCAGAAATGATTTCTCTAATAAAGCGTAACAGTTGCGGCAAAGCTTTGGATATTGCACGAGTCGCGCGAGACATGCTCGGGGGTAATGGAGTCTCCGATGAATATCACATCATAAGACACGTTATGAACTTGGAAGCGGTGAACACCTACGAAGGCACTCACGACATTCATGCGCTTATATTGGGTAGATGCATCACAGGGATTCAAGCATTCTCATAAACTGCATTTTATATTAGGTTTATTAAAATAAACCACGCGAGGTAACCGTACGTTGAGAGAGTTTATGATTCATTATATTTGTTACATAAAATTAAGTATTTTGTTTATGCTGCAAAATAGATAATGTAACCAATGAAATGTATTTTTTTATTGAAAGTTATTGTTTTTTTCTCCCCAAGATACTATAGTTTAGTCAGATCAATCTTGGACTTTGCATGTATTATTTGGAGCCCTTTCTTTAAATGTCATATCAACAGGGTAAAACGAATACAAAAGAAATTTCTGAAAGCTTTAGACTACCATATGTGTCGTGGTCGAAATTCCTACAATAACAGCCTTTCTCATTATGGTCTGTTACCATTAGAAAACCGTCGATTACAGTTTGATTTAATGTTTCTTTATAAAATAACTAACAGCTTTATCGACTCCCCGTCGCTTCTTGGTAGGCTATTATTCAAAATTCCTCAACACACAGCACGTCATAAGAAATTATTTGCTATCCCATACTCCCGTACAAAATATGTCTCGAATTCTTACTTTAACCGTTGTCTCAATTATTGTAATGTAAACTTGTCTCATATTGATATTTTCTCAATTGGATATTGTCAAAGTTTTAAAAATCAAATTATTTGTCATTTAAAATCGAAATCATAATCTCACAGTTTGAAACTTCTCTGTATTAATATATTTCTATGTATTTTTGGAATTAGATACTTATTGTCAAGGTTTTTAAAATCATATAATCAAATTATTTGTCACTTAAACTCGAAACTATAACCTCACAGTTATTATCCATGTAGTCTTCTAAACCATATTTTAAAAAATGCACTTGTGTAGCAAATAGCCAATAATGCACTCTTTTGCAAATTGTTTCGCTTCTTACCGCTCCTACAATAAGCTACTTTAAGTTAAAATGTTTATGTAATCTTAAGATATGCCACTCAAGGTCTTTTACCACAATATATAAAAATATAATTTTTGTATTTGACTCTTTGTTGCCTAAATAAATAAAAAAAAGATTCGTTAAGTAATAAGACGAAAAGCAAAAATAAAAAGTCAAATTCAAATATTAAAAAACAATCAATAAGTTTAGTAATTCTTTAATTTTTTAAAGTCTAATGGTTTAGAAAAATAGCATACATTAAATATTTATTTACAGGTTGACTCAGATTTCGCTTTTTTAATCTACCCCACGATATTTGTATTTTAATGATAATCACCATTTTGAAAACGCCGTGGGGGAAATCTTTTCCTTTTCAAATGCGATTTATTGTTGTTGCGAAGTTGCCGGGAGTTAGGCGGTACAATATCAGAGCTCTGCAGAATATTTATTTTAATAAGACGATAACGGGACGGGAGAACGCAACGGAGAGGGTTCCGCCGTTTCAATGGGACGTAAGAATTGTAAATAAGTACAGGTATAGGTCGTAAAAGATCAGCTTTGCAGTTAGTCAGCACAAATAATCAACCGTGTAATTATTTGCAATAATGTATACGTTTAGTAAGTTTAAATTACCTATTTATTACGTTTATGCTGAAGTAGTCCATGGATATTTAGATAATTGAATTTAAAAAGGCACTAATAATAAAAGTGAGATTAAAAACTACATAATCATCAATACAACTCAAGTTGGGGGCAAAAAACTAACGGTTTATCGTGTGAAAACATTATCTCTATAGGTATAGATAATCATAGTAGTGATTGATAAAATAATACTTCGGTAGGTTTAATACTAGTAAATCATAGTACTTATATTTATTTATTTGTTTGATCACGTTCAAGTTCTCTCTCACACTGCGTTATCCGTCAACTTTTACGCCATTTCAAAGCAATTCGTACTACATTCGGTCATTCAAAATCATGTAAAATCAATTAAAATTGTACCTACCAATGCCACATTTGTATCTTATAATTTATATGCCTATTAGGCATACCAAGGTTTTATCTCTTGTTTACGAGTACTAAACACTTAAATTTGCTTTGCTATTATCAAATGGTTCGTAAGTTTCATAACGAAAGTTACAAAATATCCCCACTATTTTTTCATTTCAATATTCAATATTACTTTAAATATCTTAACTATGCCAAAGTAGCAATGATTAGTAAGAATGAAATATTAATTAGTAACCTAATTTACGAAGGCGACTGCCGTCTGACCTTCTAACCCATAGGAAAATAATACAAAATAATAACACTACTAACATATAAATCGATTATTATTCATGTTATCTCCACAAGTAGCTATCGCCGTGCTCAGTATCACGGGGTACTTATCTCTAACAAAACAAGCGTACGAGTAGTGGTGTGATAACGAGCAATTTCTTCGCATAACAACTGGAGTACGTATCAGTTTCTATGCGCGACGATCACTCTTAAGGATTATTATTGTAGTGTGCTCTTCAAAATGGAGTGTTCCTTGAGGAAGGCATGCAATTGTTTTATATTTTCAGCCGAATTTTATTTGAATGGCATTGGTATGACATTGGTACGATATTTCAATTTTATATGAGTTACGATCATACATAAGGATTATTACTGCAGTAATGTGCTGTTAAAAAAGAAGTCCCCGTTGAGAGATTGACATGCGACTGTTGTATTTTATTAAGCAGGATCAACTAAAGTCTACACATTTGACTACGAATGGTATGGTTTTTTTGGCAAGATACGCGCGGAAAAGATTACGGGTGAGAAACGAGTCAGAAAGGCGTCAAGATACATAACATAACATAAACTCATACCTGTATTCTCAAAAGGGGTAGGCAGAGCACATGAAATTTAATCCAGTGCTACATTTAGCAATTGTAGGTTTAAAGATGGCGAAAATGTGATATTGCAGTAATAGGTTGCTAGCCCATCGCCCACAACATACTACAACCCGGTTCCCATAGTCGACTTTTACGACACCCACGGGAAGAAGGGGGAAGTGCTATTGTAACCCATAGATCCATGCTTGTTGAAATAAGAGTCAAATCTACCGATTGTAAGCAAGTACTTAGGTAGCATAGTTGTAAGTAGTTACTTAGTGACTCGGTTATCAGTTGTTTTGACTGGCCGTGCAAAGCTTTAAGACTAAGCGAATATTTATTGGAAAATAAATATTAATAACCCTATCTCTTATTTCATAACATGTTTTTTACATCGTACAATAACAACTAGAACATTATACCTCTAGTAACGGAAATCGAATACTACAATATTTACTGTATACGTAATCTAAAACTTTTGTCGTACACTTGCCATAGAGGCCCAAAGAAACCACTTTTCCTCCCCCACAGTTTTATCGCATTATTAAAATAAATATTCTAAAGAACGAGCTGTGAGATTGCGTTGGGTATAACGCTTGCGGGAAATCCGTTTGTGGGGATGGAAATATTTTTGTTTCATAAGGGATTAAGCAACGACTACGTAATCAATTTTCTTAAGATAACTTGTGCAAAAAATAATTTCGTTATAGCGACATGTTGTGTTTGATTGCACGTAAATTCTAAACTATTGTTTGTGCTGGCGCGGTAGTATGAACATACTTACAATAGTAAGAAAATAATTTTAATAGTAAACTATAGGTTGTCACTGTTGTCATTGTCAGTGTATGGTGGTGGTTTGGGTTAAGTGTATAAATTAAATAGAAAATATTTACCTCTAATGCTTCTGACATTTCTTTTAAAATTAACTGTCATAATAATTATGCGTGCTAATATCTCGGAACCACATAAGTTGTCGGGTTAGAAAACCAACCACCCCATGGAATTGAAGTTGTTATGGGCATTGGGCTAGCAAGTTATCACTGCAATAGGAATCACATTTTCCAAATTTTTTTCTCACATTCTCTTTAAACATACGATTAGGTACTAGAAGTGGCACCGATTTTATTTTTACTCGCTGCCTACACCTTTTGGGAATGCCTACATGCGTTTATTTATGTGGGCACCTACATTTCTATCTTATATATGTATCTATAAGTATGTATACGCATGTTGAAGCTTCAAATTATATTCTCTTAGTACCTACTACTAACAAGAAAATACAGTTAGTAGTTCCAATTTATGTGAGAGTAAATTTGGATACTGAGAATCCGGGATGAACCGTACTGCAAATCCCCGCATTGCATGTAGTGCGTTTTGTTTCAAAACTCTCTTTTATGTAGGTATATTATGTTCCCGGAAAGTCATAGGTATATCCTCAGTTTCAGAATGACAGAGACGGCTTTGTACGAAAAAAAAATTTGCTTTGTTCTGCTGGCTGGAATATAAAGCGCCTAAATCTTTTCACACAGCAATCCTTCGTTGACGCCGTTAGTAAATGTGTTTCCTAATGCGGTACTAACGTACCCACTCGTTTTGATATTATTTTGTCTTCGGTTACCGAGATTATAACTCATTATATAAAGCGGAATTCCGCTGAATATCAGTGTATTTAAATAATTGGTTAGTATAAAATTACTAAACGAGGTATTTCACATAAAAATATTAGGGTGATAAGTAATAAATAACTTCATAATGTAAAAATGTCACTGTGATATTTCTTAGCGTCATCTCTGGAACCGATCGGTGTCGAAGCATACATTCGAAATCCATAATAAACATGCTTTTTATTATCAAGGCGTTAGAGGTGCATGGTTCTTCCGATCGCGAATTGGTGACTGCATGTATATAGTGACGTTATTAGGAACAGAAGTACCAGTTACACAGTAATAGAAATATCAGTTATAGCCCTCATAATGGTCGACAGTTAGTATTACGACATGCGTACGGTTAGGCGTTACCTACTGCCTAAATATGCAATATTTTGACTATAGAAGACTCAAATATGTCAAAATTGTCATTTAAAAATACAAGGGAAAGGAAGTGTTGGTGTCTGCATTACAAAATTATGATTGATAGGGTGTCCTTCGGCTAACCTCAGTACGTACCGTTTATATTATAAATAGGCATAGTTGTACGAGAGCGTGTCTCCGCCAACAAACTGTTCGGCGGGTTCTAGGCTAAGCTGCCGCGTAACTTTAAGTAATAAACGATTTTTTTACGACATTCGAAGTAACCGGAATGACAAAGCTACAATGATTTTTCGCTGTGGTTTTTTTGTCTCCATGTCTAAACAACATATTTAAAAACGCGTGGGCGCATACTTATGTGATTGACGCATAAACGAACCGCACGCTGTGTATTAACATTACAATTATTAAGTTTATTTCGTTTGTTCGAATTTCAATTACCAACCAAACAGTATCAATTTTGTCGTCCCGTGTGAAGCAAACGCATGGCTAGTTATCAATAAAATATCGTCGGGGTCCGTTGAAATATTTACGTTCTCATTAGCTGTATTGAAAACGGCTGACACCCGCAAAACCAATTTTGGATGCAACGCGTTGCATTTTACTAATTAACGTTGTGTTCGAACGTGCTGCGTCACTATACCCTGAAATGTTGCGTCCATATAGGCGATGTCACGTGTAGTAAGATAAACGTCCCAATGGTTGACACCTTAATATGTACCCAATAGTGAGCAAACGTATAATGGCCATTTTTATCTAAAAATCAATCTTTATTTAAATATGAGAAGTATATATACATTTGTAATAACAAAACAAGATCATACTAACTACCTAAACTAAAGGCCTAAACTTTATGGGCATGGGTCGCCCCAGTCGCTGCCACTGGGCAGAGTTCCATAAGGTTGGCCGCGATGCCTCGCTGAATGGCAATGCCGATTCGCTGAGCGAGGAACGAGCCAGCCCTACGGTCACCTGAGGACCGAAAAGATTAAGTTATTTGCTTAACTTAATCTTTTGAAAAGTTTAATAGTTGACTTCTAAAATTATTACGTAATATTTAGTGTCAAGTATTGGGTAAGAGTCGAGCACTGGGACGCCTTACGTACAATTATCACCACCTTATTCACAATCGTTCATCAAAACCAATATTATTAGAATTGAAATTGAAAAATAAAAAAAATGAAAATGGAGAAAATGGTGTATTCGATAACTTTGAGTATCATACATACATAACTTTGAGTACATACTATCTGCGCTGGTGCCTCTTTGTAATACCTGTGCTGAGAGACACCGCTCTTCCACCACCACTTGTAGTTACATAATAGCTAGATTATTATTTAAAGAAGGAAATGAATTTTACAAAGCAATTTTACAAAAGAATAACAGAAAGAAAGAAAAGGGGTGTGCGTGCGTGCGTGCGTGCGTGCGTGCGTACTTGCGTGTGTGTGTGCGCGCGCGCGCGCGCGTGTGTGTGTGTATGTGTGTGTGTGTGTGTGTGTGTTTTCATTCATGTGAGGTGAGAGGATAGATTTTTTTATTTTTTTTTTATTTATTTATTGAACATAATAACACACATGTAAAAACAGTTAGTTCGTAATCAGCCGCATTAGTATAAACTGTGTCGCAGCTATTTACGCCCACCACGGGACATAGGAGGACTATGTTCTAAACTAATTTGTTTTTTTTTTTTCACGATTTACATTATAACTAAACATATTTATACTTAATCACTATAATTATGTTAGTTTTTAAGAAATAGGTTAAGGTAGGGTTGAGGGGTAGGTAGTTCGGTTTATGTACTAGATGATAGAAATATACCTACATATCTTAATTATCAACAATTTAACATATATCATTTAGCTACCATAAACAAGTGCTTCAGTCTCATCATAATTGAGGTTTTGTAAAAACTTGGTCATTTTAGTCTTGCATACCCAGTATGACAGTGGATAAATGTTTACGAGAGAGTTCAATTTGTTATACAGTTTAGCCGAGAGATAGTCATAATGATGTTTGACCAGAGCAATATGAGTGGGTCTGAGTTTACAAATACGGCCAGCCCGTCGTTTTGAGGTATTTTGAACGAAAGGCAGATCAAGGTGTTTGCGTAATACAGTTTTAAGAACAAATAGTTGTCTTACAGTTAATACCTTCGCTAATTTATACAATTCGGAGGTAGGGTATCGGATTGGTTTGCAAAGCATAACTTTAAGCACGGCCCTTTGAGCTCTCTCCACTCGTAGAAGTTTAGTTTTTCCTGTACCGCCCCAGGCCGATACACAGTAAGTTAATACTGACTGTGCTAGCGAGAAGTATATGATGTTTAGAGTTTGTTGGCCAGCAATGGTTCTTAGGGTCTTGAAGATATAGATTAATTTTCTAATCCGACCAACAGTGGCTTCGATCTGGTCTTTCCATGACATTAAAGAGTCTATAAGAACTCCAAGATATTTAACATAATTAGATTGTGTTAGTAAAGTTGTGGGCACGGACAGACATAGTAGACGGAGGCAAAGACGATGATTTGGGGGCAAAAGTTAAGAAAGTTGTTTTATCAACATTGATTGTCAATAAATTTTTTGCTAACCACTGCATTACTATTCTTAACGTAGTCTCAGCGAGAATGCGCGTTGCCTCCCATGTTGGTGCTTGTACGAGAAGAACCGTGTCATCAGCATAAGCAATAACTTTAACATTACTAAGAGATAGATTACACAAATCATTTACATATATTAAGAATAATGTAGGCCCTAGGACGCTACCTTGAGGTACTCCAAACGAAAGAGTCTCATCGTTACTAATATAATTGCCTATGCGAACTTGCTGTGTGCGACAACTGAGGTAACTTTTGAAAATGTCTTGTACAAGTCCTCTTACCCCAATGCACTCTAGTTTTTCTAGGAGAATCGGGACAGAGACAGTGTCAAAAGCTTTAGTTAAGTCAAGGAAGATGCCAATAGTTTTATATTTCGAGTTAAAATTGTTTATAATTGAATTTGTGAGAGCCATTTCAAGGTCTTTATTGACATGATTTTAAAGACTGACAGATTGCGATGGGAATTGTCTTGTAGCAAATGCTGAACTCGTTTTCGGACAGGGAATGACATTGATCTCCTTCGTCTGGTAGTTGTAGTTGTTTGTGGGGTCCGGTCTGTTCATGTTTGTATGGACTAGTAACTTCGTACTAGTGTTCAGTGAAATTGACATGATGAGAGACTTCACTGTTCTCATTTGATTTTATTTTTAGACTGACGCTCAGAGACCTTATACATCTCTGAGGATATTTATTTATTAGATTTTATTATTTTCATGTTGACGTGTTATAGATATAGCTCAATATATTTTATTATGATTAGTGTACCTACTTTAGTACCTTTTATCTTGACGCTTAGAGACCTTATACATCTCTAACAAATCTCGATTGTTATTAGTTTCTTAGTCTTATTTTTGACATGTAACACTACATTTAATTAATGATACTTTGATTATTGTATTATTTTTATTTGATGTACCTAGATAGATTTTGACTTGTACAAGTGCCCTTGAGGCCTATTTGCAGAATAAATGTTTTGATTTTTGATTTTTTGATTTTACAGGTTGTCATTTTGTGTATTTTTGTGATGGTATTAATAATGTATAATTTTCTTACAGATAATAAATAGGTCACTCATCTTGTATAACTCATTAGTAGAAAATCGGCGTGGTTTGAAGTACATCACTTTGATTATCTTTCATCTTTGGTCTCGGTCTAATTCGAGGAATTTTGATGTGAAGAATTATCACTAAAATTAGTTCGTCCTTATCCGTCTGTTACTTTGACATTTTTTTTGTGAGAAAGGTGACAAAGTACTTTTTAGTTAGCAGAGGTTGTTAAATTTCGTGTTTTGAGAGGGTTACTCTGTATATACGAGTACTACTACTGGATCCTCCTCTAGTAGGGGGTAATGGAATGAAGCCCCCATGCTAACCCAGTCTGGGTACTTAATTGCTTTATTCTTTTTTTTTTCTTATTTATTTCATGTCACTGCTGAGCAAAACTTCTTATTCATCAGCGCATATGCAGACTGAAATAAGTTAACCTTATTTAAAAAAGTTACGAAAGTCCTTAATCTTCGTACGGAACCCTCCTCATGGGAGTTCAAATCGCTTCTGTCCGATTTTTGGATGGTATAAGTAATAAGCAAAATATTCATTGCCCACGGGAAAACCAATTAGTAATTTGTAGACCTATCTTAAAATTATTGGCAGTTTCATCAGAAACTTTAGCCAATTCATTATAAGCTATAATAAAGTGAAATATTATACTCACGGCGTTATTCTTCGTTATATCGGTAATTAATTTGTTCCTTGTAATTATACGGGGCGATAATAATTATAATAATTTTTACACGCAAATTGAGTTCGTCACTCTTGGCTTGGAAGCCTTACTTTAACCTCTACGAGATGAGCCTAGATGACTATATAATAATAGTCGTGCGTGCGGTATGCGAGGTTAAGCAACGTCGGCCGAGGTCAGTTCTTGGATGGGTGACCGCTTTGAGTGGTAATTAACTGAGCGCTCCCGTGCTTTGGAAGGCACGTTGAGCTGTTGATCCCGGCTGCTGTATAAAGGGTGTAACAAAACTAGTGATAGTGAGGATCCGTTTAAGGGCATATTCGGTATCGTGTTCTGATTAGGAAAAAGCCGAAGAAAAATTTTATTGACGGGAAAAATTTTTTTGAATGATAAATAAATGAAATATTAAAACCCTAGACACCGTCCCCAAGGTTGCTCATTGGCGAAGGTGATCCCAAGATGCTGGCGGCGTTTTCCCGCAATTACAGCAATGATAAGGATATAAGGATACCGAGAAATGCGCCAGCTCTAGGATCACAGCAAGCGCACTTGTATTATCAGTATACTTTTAATTATATTTAAAACTAGCATTTTAGAATGAATAAGTAATACAATTTTTACAACTTTTTACGAACAAATGTTATCCCAAGCGAAGATCCTGTATCAATTAACTTTTTTGAGATTGTTTCTGTAATTTTACTTAAAACAATAAAGAATTAACTGTTCTTGATGAAAAGAATATCTCTATTAAATTTTACTCCTTCAGATTTGCGTAAATACTTAGATTACGTTAAAAAACACATTCCCTTGCCGGCTTCATTTGGGTTTTCGTAAAATTCCACGTCCCTATTAGAAAAGTGGAGCAGTTAGAAAGTTTCGCGATTTGCATCTCGCTCGCACGTCTGAATCACAATGAGCCACGAAAAGCAATTAATACTTGGAGTACCTCGATTCCGGGTTTAAACTAAGTACTCTTTTAAATTGTTCACTCCAGTTCTGTTGGATTCATAGAAATGGAAATAGGTAAACCGAAAAGTGAGTGATTAAGCCGATCGGGGCTGATACCGCAAATGGAAATGAAAGACGACTGAAGCCGGTATTGGTTCTATTCGGTTCATATCATTTGTACTCTCTGTTAAGAACCATTTCTATTCAGTTGCATTTTGATCTCGGGCGTTTAATAATTCTAGTCAATGTTTTGAAGGACCCTTTGTGTCACTAAAATGTATAATGAATATAGCTTGGTCAATATATTGATGGGTCGTGAGTTTGGAATGCTTTGTTCTATAAAGATAGAAAATTGCCTCTTACTGGCCATTAGGGTGTTGCTTAAAAATGAATTTTCAAAAAGTCATTGTTTCATCCCGCCATTAGGTTCTAGTACCCCGATTAACGTATGCTAGTTTTTATTAAATGTATTTTAGTGGTCGCTACCGCTTGATAAAGTTTTGGGAAAAACCATAAGTTAGGCATGGGGTTAATTGAGAAATTCAACAAGTTACTTACGAAGAAAAGCGATACCTTTTCTTGGTTGTGTAAGACTTCACAAATAAAATATTGAATAAATAGATAACTCAATAAAATGAAATAAATAAACATTTATGGACAACTAAGCAAGGCTTGTATGTAACTATGGTATTGGTATTAAGCGACAATATACATACTTATACAGATAAATAAATACTTCATCCTCATCATCATCGTCAGCCTGCAGCCATCCACTGCTGGACATAGGCCTTCCCTAATTCACGCCACCACACCCGGTCCTCAGCTCTCCACATCCAACCGCTTCCCGCCACTCTCTTCAGGTCGTCGGTCCACCTGCGGGTGGTCGTTCCGAGTCGTTGTCGACTGGTCGAAGACTTTCGACTTAGGCACTGGGACAGTGGCGATTCGAAGACGTCACGAAGCTTCCCATATGCTGCCCAGCCCAACCGTATTCTTCTGTCAGATTCCTTGTCGAAGTTGTTCCTACCTAGCTGAACGATCTGTCCTAGGTAAGTGTATTCCTGAAAAACTTCGATGCTAACATTTTCGACGGTGATACGCAGTGGTCTTATCCAAATTAATTTCTAGACCCACCCGTCTGGAAAAAACGCTTAGGCTCAGCAGCATCTCTAGTCAAGTCCTCCGGAAATAAATACTTAAATGCATAGAATGAAATAAAATTACCTCTTATTTATTACAGAATAGAAAACATTACATATCGATGGTTAGTAAAACACTTAAATCACATGGTTGAACTAGGTTAATTAGAACTACTATTAGTATTCATAATGTTAGGCCTTTACCCGCCCAGCCTGCAAGAATCCCTGGGTGAGTAAAGGCCTCCTCCCAGGATGACCATATCATAATATGTCTCTGTCCTATGCCACCTCGTTCCAGAGGCGGCTGCCTGTCCTCATGATATCGCCTTCCCCTGTTCCCTGGATGGGCCGCGCCATAGAGTCGCTCTTATTTATTGCTATTTCTGCAATTAAATTAAGCTTAATAGGTGCAGAGATGACTACTAACCACCAACCAGGGTGACTTTGTGTATTTTGTTAAAAACGTCTGCACACACAATTAGTGGCGATACAGTAGTTTTATCTCACGAGCCCGGGTTAGCCATGGTTGTAGTCTTGACACGTACGCACACACAGACATAGCTCCTACGTAAAGTCATAGCTCCTACGTAAAGTCATAGCTCCCACGCTGACGCACACATAGACAATCTATAGCTCAATACACAACCATGGCTCACCCGCGCTCGTGAGAAAGTACTATAACGTATAACATTTTCTTAACTTGCCAGATATTGGCGATATTCTTGATGTGACTGTCCCATAAAAGCGGAAACGGTAAGTTTTTATTTTTCAGTATATTATTAATTGTGAAATTGTTTGGTCTCCCCTTGATGTTTATTTAGGAAACTCGAGGAAGTCATTACAGCCCAATTTCAATTTCATTATAAGTATATAGGTCGTACTTTCGACAAAACTCGTAAAGCGATTCCATTAACATTTACAATGCAAATTAGTGTAAATCCTGATTGTAATCATTGCTTAAACTTACATTTAGAAGCAATAGGCCATTTCCAGGGAAAGCTATCTCGAAACAGCTAACATGACACGCCCAAAGATGACAGTTCGTAGATCGTTCTCTCTGTCGCTCGAATGATGCGAGTGCGATAGAGATGAAGATATTCGCGGTAATAGCCCAGTCTTCCGGTTCAATACACATTGGAATTGCTTGTTTAATTTAAACAATAACCATATTTTTTAAATAACTAATAGTACAAAATTCAGTTTCGAAATGTTTGTTAAGGCATATTATATGCTGACATTTTATATTTTAACTTTCGAGTTGCATACAGAGGTATCCTGACCGCAAACACTTTCTTCTATATAATAGTGATCATCTGCATATTTTATCTTCATTTTTATGGTTCCGTACCCGATGGGGCCAAAGGGAACCCTATTGCTATCACTCACGCGTCCGTCCGTCGTCTGTCACACAGGTTTTATTGCCAAACGGTTGGAGTAACAAATTTTCACAGTATAAGCATCTTGTTGACCCAAAGCCATACATATAGTCAAAATTTATTTTTATTTGTTTTTAAGGGGTCTCCCATATAGCTAAAGAGGGACACGAAAACATTTTTTTGACCTATCCCATCGAGTGGGGTATCGTTAATTAATGCTTATTGAGTAGATAATTCATACATTATTTTCTTAAATATTGTAAAACAAAGGAATGAGATTTACAATGGCGATACCGATAAAATTACTACTTACTATTTACGAACTGCCTTTCTTTCATACTACAGTACTGCACAGTACAGTAGCCTATGGATGCATCAAACTCGAGAAGAATCATAAGGTCGTCGCCGACAGTTTACTGACCTGAGAAAAGGTTTACAATCAATCCATATTCTTGATAAGGGCCCTATATTTTTATATTAGATTTATTATTTTTTATATTGAGATTCGAAACCTGAAGGCCTGAAACTGGATTAAAATGCAACATTGAATTTTGAAATATGTATTGTATGGTAACAAACAAGGCCTTGTTACTTGGATAGAAATTTGATAGCCCAGGTACGCTATGAGTTCGAGAGCCAAATGAAGACTGTAAATCATAGGAAATGGTTTGAGAATTCCTGGGAGGCACAAAAGGCTGGCATACCGAGACCAAGTAGTACTGTAACTGTAGACTGAAACCGATGAATGCTAATTAATGTTGATAACTTACTTTTATATGTATTGATTTTTAAATGGTTTTTATATGATTTAATTCTGTAACTTTGCACATTTATAATACGCCATGATAGACGCAATATAGTATAGTACTTACTATAAACATTATTGATTTGCTTTTAATTCTTAACCCTTTTCCTACATTTTTTTTTCTGAAATCGCAAATCTATTACAATGGTCATAAAACAAACCTAATCTAACTTAATACTCTTAATAGTTTCTATAAGCTGATTTAAAAAAAAACCTAAAAATCTTACGTTCTCCTCGTTTGGGAAGTAAATTATGCGAAAAAATGTATGCCCATATAAACTGTCCCCAACCCGGTTATTATCTAAACTTGTTTTCTTTATCGAAAACAGCTTAACAACTGAAACAAAACAACTCGCCATTAGTAAAGTAATATACATAATTTCCCAACCGTGAAACTCTTACACCATAAGTTCCAGTTTCGCATAAGTAATAGACACAGTCGTTGCGTTAGTTTGTGTAAAAACATAGCTTTGGAAGGACGCCAACGAAGAAACCTCGGGTGACCGGTGAAGTTTCCACCATCAGTTTCTGCCTACATAGATGACCTGGGACACGATTAGGTTCATCTCTTTCACATCTTAATCACATTTAATATATTTCACTCCTTTTAACACCTTAGCTCGGTGCGCGTGTAAGCAAGCGCGTGAAACAGATTCAAATGTAATTGGGATTTGATACGGTGGACATAAATGCACCTCCTGAACTTTGCAGCTTGTTAGTAAAGTAACGTGCATGTTTAACCAGATACTAGCTACTAAAGATGATCAAGGCTTACTTGGAAGATGTTTTTATAACAGACATATGCTTTTTAGTCATCTAAATAAAACATTATATATTACTTTAGATTTAGCCTTAGAGAATGATTCTCAGGAAGTGTAGGTACCATATTATTTACCTTTCTTCTGAACTTTACCAATTCTGCCTCCACGTCTTCGCTTTCAAAAAAAGTACCCTATGTAAACGTATCCTTTCACTTGTTTTGGGATAAGAGCATGTAAGAGAAAGCAAGAGAGAAACACCCGAGCGCAGATCCGAACTCGGTTCTAAGCGCTCACAAAATGTACTTAGATATAACTACTGACTACAATATAGACATTGTCATGATGACAAATTAATTTGTGAAAAAGATACTGTCCTTATTGTTTAGACATTTTTCAGGTAAATTAATGGTTAAAAGCAGTGCTACCTCTAGTGCTAAGAACGTCGTTAGCCGAAGAGTTCCCTTTGTCTCAAGGGTAGAAACTTGCTTGTTATTCTCGCCTTTGTTGGTGACCCCGCCCGTGGCCTTCTTTTTACTTATTCATTCCATTTTTTGAAGCAAGCCGAGAGTAAATTATTTAGGTCAGTCTGTAGATGTACGAAGGTATTACTTTCTTCTTTATGACTGGCATATTATAGTGGGAAGTTGTAGACTAAAAAATAGGCCTTAAAAGTAAAGTACAGGTGTTAAAGTTAAAGTACGCTGCGTGAAATGATAGTAAATTATGATACAAGTGAGCTACGTCACATTATACCAGAGGCGGTACGGCGAGCGCGATTAGGGAGCCGAGGGTCCTTTACGAGTGTTATACGATGTTTTTCGATACTTTTGCTAGACAAAAATCAATTCTATAACATAAAATATTATTAATAATCCTATGTAGTTGTGTTGATGGGAATAGGTTATCACTTAAGATTATTTGTTGTACCATCACCAAAAGTGTTTCCAGTGACGTTATCACGTCGATAAATAAAACTAATAATATTAATGTGAATTTAATATTATTTGTTATTATTTAAAATTGATAAATTTACCAATCGACACCTACAAATTTGTACTAAATTTAACATTTATATTTAGTAATCACCGAACCTCTCAGTCTTTTAGTCGTCGAAGAATGAATTGGCCAAATTTTAAAAATAAGTTGTATAATTCGGTTAATTTAAGAATCCATGATTTACTTACACCTTGTTGCGAGATACAAACGTATCTTAATCGGGATATAAATATTACAACACAAGTGTCGTAATAAAATTATAACACGTGTGTGTAATATCCTGGATTATGAGCCTAAAAGCGAAGTAATAAGAGCCATGTTACAAGCAAATTTGTTGAAAAGTAATATATTTAACAGGTGATCCTTTAACAACACTACTTACAAGTGCGACATTAGCAGAATGAAATTGTCGTAGCGTCCCTAATTTGTTAAAGTACACAAGCACTAAGTTTAGGCTGCGTTTACGCAGGTGATCAAACTCACTGGATTAGTGGATTTCCGTACATTCTGACAGACGCGCTCTACGTCGCATGCGGCGTCGTAGTATGAATATGTGCAAAAACGCGGCCTTATAAAAAGTGTGCGTAACAAACATAAATATTTCTATTCAATGAACCGTCAAACATACCCCAGGGCATGTCCAATTGTTAGAAATCGGTTACCGCAGTTTACAGGATGGATCACTATCGACTAGGCGACCCTAGGGAAAATCTCACTGAAAGCTCGTGCTTCAAAGATTTGAATCTGGGGAGCACATGTGAAACATATAATTCACATTCCAAGTTTATTTCAGTATGCATTCTGATATGTCTCGTCTCATAACAGATTTTTCCAAGTCCATAAAGAAACACACTGATGTCTCCCAAGATTCAAACGAATGGCTAGAGTAAAGAATTTTACTTCTTTATGTTTTATAATCAGCTTAAAGTACCTTGCTGGCGCGCCATCAGGCCGGGATGTAAAAATTTCATAAACCAGCTGACGGCAAGACCTATCTCAATTTGAAACCGGGATGGTTTACGAGCATAGCAAAAACTAGGTGACCTGACCCGCATTCAGACAGGGTATACTATAAATTTATCATTATACAACTATGCATATGAAATAGATAATAAAATGACTTTAAAATTAAGTAGATGATGACTTAACTATAATTATCACAACGGGTTAATACTGGTCTGCAACAGAAAATATACTTTAAACGCATATATAATGATTTCGATGTTTTCATGTGCATGGGTAACACATGCATTTGCTCTCATAAAGGAAAGGAGGAAACATTATACGATTTTATTTACTTTAAGAGTCGACTATAGAAACTGGGTGGAGGTGTGTTATGGGCGATGTCATATAGGCATGAGTTTATTTATGGTGTGTGTTAAATTATGAAGAGTCACAATAAGGAAGTAAGTTAATAATTAAGATGTAGCGAAAGTCACATCAACAGGCGTCGGTGTCTTCAGTACAAAGTAATATTTCAATTTTTTGTTGAATTTAATAGTTACACAGGTATCCGGTGGTGATAATACTAACTATATCTGGTGAAAATGACAATCACACGATAGGACGCTGCTTACTCGCCGGTTGGATATGGGTCATGTCTTTGGGTCACCTGGATTGCCATTCCCTAAAAAAGAGCAAGCCCGGGAATAGATCAAAATATAATGGCTATTGGGGATTCCGATTAGAGCTCGCTTTTGCGGATTCCACGACTCTGAAATATGTTTATAGCTGTGCGTGGAGGTAGCTTACGGACACTGTAAATATGAAGTATATTTTTATATTTATAGCGTAGAAACAATATTTTATAGCATACTTAATACAATATACCTATATAATCGGAGAACAACGCAGTTTATCTGCTGCACAAATGTTCAGAAATAATCTTAATATTGATGACAGATAAAAATCATGTTTTAATGGCCGACATAAGTTGGTATACACATAGATTAATAGAGAGCTTACTTCCGATATCTTTAGGGAAACGTTTTTCAATAAAATTTATTCGAATGTTCGTAGTAATAATATAACGCTATTAGATATTAGGGCAAGCAGAGTATAAAAAATAATATTAGGTACTTTAGTTATGTTACAGTATTTATTAATATACTTCAAATGGTGACTTTGGGAACGTACGATTTTTCACGAGTTTCTTTCCGTGGTTACGCGATGGAAATAGGGTTTCAGTGTGTTCTGGGCGACAGACTACCAACCAATTATTGCAATACCATATTCTCCAACTATAATCTACATTTTGCTACTAGCACAGAAACTTCTATCTACTCCTTTTGGGAATAAAGAGTGAGTTTATATGTACTTATATATAATTCAACACGGGAACTTATATTTACGTAAAAAAACTACGTTGTATATGCTAGCCATTCCACATGACTGTTACAAATGATCCCACACGGCACACTGGTAACCATCTCCTCTTAAAAATTCAATATGGCTAAACGTGCTTGGGGGGGATATATCATGTGGAAGCAATTTGAACACCTCTCCACCGAGCAGTAAATGTTATTTATGGTAAGCCCTCGCCACTCTCTGGATTGGCCACATTGAGTTTGGTTGGATTTTTCGCTACGCCTGTATTATCAGTGTCACATATTGATTACAACTCTACGTCTGTGGGGTGATGAATGAGGTACGAGCGGCTGTAAAACGTTTTTTATTGATATAATCTTTGCGTAGGAGTGTCATGATGGCTTTTGATTTGTGAATATTGAGGTATACATTTTTATAAATAAGAGAGAAACCCTTAAAAATAATACAAAACATGTTTGAAAAACCCTAACAATATAAAGCATTGAATCAATCGATAGGCTAGGTTAGTGAATGGACACAAAATTGACGTATAAATTCTTTGTCTCCTACAAGACTGACTAATGATAATTGGCTGTACCAGTCGCCATTAAATACATGGGTACATTTAAGGGCGTTAAAAATAAACATGCACGGTAATAACATGGCAATAGATACATTTTCAAATATTTCGTGTAGATATATTTGTGAAAACTTTACTGGCTTATGATCTGATACCTTCATTTATTAACTTTATGCGTGATTGATGCTGTTTGTTTTCCTTAATAAAGAATAAATAAATAGAATAAATATTTGTGTACTCTTCACCACAAGGTGAATACATGGGAGCGTACAATCGCTCCCATGTATTTGGCGACTGTACATTTTTGGGTAACCAAATACGTAAAGGTTACCATGTCAATTTGTCAAGTTGGCAAGATAGGAGCCGGAATTTTGCTAAACATATTTGCACTACATCGCAATAGAGATTCTTGTAAATTGACATTGTAATATAATCAAACATTGTGAATAAATGAGTCTAATTCAGAATCTACATAAATACAAATCGATATTGATTGGCAAATAAGTAGCTAAGCGCTGTTTCAGTATGGCAAATTAACAGCGAGCCTGTTAAATACACTTTAAGCTTCGCAAGTTTGTTTTCCGATCGATACATAGAGCGAAAAGCAAACTAGAGCCCAATTACTTAACTCTAACTAACATGCGCATCAAGGCACTTTCGCATTTAGCGGTGCGGTATCTATTTCCGGTATGTTACCGAACTTACTGCTGTCACCCAAATATCTTTGTCGATATTCAGTTAGTCGTTGTTACTGTAATTATATCATGACAGAACCAATTTGCAAACTTTTAAACGAGTTGAAATCACAGGTAAGCAGATCCGATCCACAGGGAGACTTAAGACAATATCGCGTCGCATGGCACTCTCAGCAAAAGAAACCACGGGTAATTCGACCAACATATTACGAGCGCTTACTCACCTAATTGTGAATTGAACCTTTTGACGAAACATTCAAACGTCAACTGGGATTTTTTTAATTAGAAAACCTGCTATATTCCAGTAGCGATTACATAGGAATAAAATGTAGTTGACACTTATTTAATTTAATATTACTGATTTAATTTAATTTATATTCAATATTTACTTTGATGATCATTCCTTGAATTTAATTATTTATTATATTCATTACTTGATGATCATAATGTAAATACGTGTAAATTAGCTTAAGTTAATATATATTGTAATTTAATTTAATCTAAATCATGCGTAAAGAATCCGTAGTAACTCGAATAAAATGGTTGACACTGACAGCTTACTGATTTAGTACCGCCTCTGCACCGACAAAATTCTGTAAGTAAGCGTTTTATATAGCCACGCAGTAAAGAATCTTAACTGACAGTTTACTGACACCGCACCCACTCCGCACCACCAAATGCGAAAGTGATCTAAAATCTAAAGTGAAATATCACTGTCAAATGTGTACTGCTAAGGTGTCATTATCAGTTTAAAAACACTCATCTGTTTAGGCTTACTTTTGTCTGGATTGACATGTATCTTGACTTTTTCTCTTTGTAACTATCTATTACAGGAGCATTGCAGTCTGCTATCATAGATTTAATTCTATTTTTGGATTTTTCGTTTAAAAATATCGTTTCGACCATCACTCCAAATTGTTAAGACCCCAATATAAACCGCATATCATTCCATATAATTTTTTTTTTAATGTGTTAACATTTTTCAATATTTACTTTTCATAACTTCTAAGATAAAGACACCTCAAATTTTTGGACTTATAATAGCATTTTGAATGAGCTATAACATATATTTAATTCAAGCTTCTTGTTGGTGCACCGTTACGAAATTATTTAAAAAAGTTGATATGTCTCCTTGACGTAATTAAAATGAAATTAAATTCTTGCAATTGTGTCTGAATGATGTGTGACTGAGCCAGCCGAGAAACTGAGCAATCTGTTTAAAAATGGTTTAAGTATATGAATGAATTGAAATAGTGATGAGGACGGTTGAGTTGAGCCTTAATATGAACTCTATGGTGAAAGGGAGGTGAACAAGAACAGTCATTTCCTGGTCTTTGCCAAGAGTTACTCAAGAATCTTCAAGAGAGTGTGTTTTACTGCGATAGCAAACTTTATAAGTTCGAAACTTTAAGTGTCTGACAACAAAGTGAAAACTGTTTGGAATATTATAAATAGAGAGTCTGGTAAATTTAAAACCCGCGATCGTCAAATCAACATTCCCACAGAAGACCAACAGGTCATGTTAAATAATGATGTTGCCTTGGAATTCGAGGATTATTGTATTATAGCAAGTATTACTACGAAATGTCTTCAGTCATCTGAAACCTAAGCTAACGTTTTACTTTGTGCTGACATTAGTAAATATAATGTAACGTTTAATTTTAGTCATGTAGATTCAATCAAGGTTATTGAAACTTTTAAATCGCTGAATTTAAAGAAAACGGTGGATTTATGGGGAACATCAGTAAAGTAATTAATCATATCATAGATGCCATTGCGCCCCATTTACGAGTAGCTTTGCTTTATAATAACTCCATATGAGAGGGTATTTTTCCGGATCTTATGAAATTTAGTAAAGTTGTACCTTTGTTTAAATTGGATGATTTGAACGACAACTTTCATCCTATATCTATATAAAAACAATGTTAAACGATATGCTAATGCACTTCAATAGAAATAAACTTCTTACAAGTAATCAGTTCGGTTTCAAAAAAGGGCGCTCCACGACTGTTGCTGTATCTGTGCTTTTATTATTATATATTTACAATATTTTGGAGTTTTTTTTTGATGTGATTGGTATTTTTTGTAACTTTTGTAAAGAATTCGGTTGTGTGGATCATGGAATGCTAATTTTGAACTTAAACATTATGGTCTGTCTGATAATGCGTGAAGCCTTATAAGTCTTACGTCCTCATATTTTAGCAATAAAACTCAAACAGTTATTGTAAATGGAACCCAGTCTAGTGCAGCTGTAGGAGTGCCTCAGGGCTCTATCCTGAGTCCATCTTTATTTTTGGTTTATATAAATGACTTGCCGTCTATAGTAAGTAATCTTTGTGACATAGTGGTATTCGCGGATACGTCATTAATATTTAAGGTTGATCGAAAATCAATAGATTATAGTAACGTTAATGGCACACTGGTCAAAGTACTTGATTGGTTTACCGTTAACAACCTGCTACTTAATGCTAAGAAAACTAAATGTGTCAGATTTTCTTTGCCTAATTTTGACCGGTAGAAACCAATATACTTTTAAATAACGACTGTTTAGAAATAGTAGATAAGGCAATATTCTTAGGTATAATATTAGACAAAAATCTACAGTAGTTCCCATATAGCCATTATGGCGCGTCAATTAAGTTCAGCCGCTTATGCTATTAGAAATATCAGACAACTGACCAATATAGAAACAGCTCGCTTAGTTTATCACAGCTATTTTCAGTATTATGATTATGTAGTATGGTATTCTGGTTTGGGGTAAAGCAGCTGTCATACAAAAAATCTTTGTGTTATAAGAAAGAGCCATCCGCTTCACATATAACCTGGGCTCACGTGAATCTCTAAGATACTTCTTAAAAGAAATTAACTTTTTAACTCTAGCGTCCCAATACATCTATGAAAATAGTGTTTATGTTATAAAGAACCGAGACATTCTGTAACAATTCTGATATCCATAATTTTAATACTAAGAATAAAAATAAAATTGCCACTAAGAAGTTTCGTGTCCGTAAAGTATACAAGTATTTTGTAGGTCAATGTGTCCGTTTTTATAATAAGTTACCCGATGAAATTTTGAATATACCCTTTCCAGCTCTAAAAAATTACTTAAAAGAAACATTGATGTCAAAAAGGCTTATTATAGAGTTGAGGAACATCTTACAGATGGAAATGAATAGCCCAAACTAAATACCTTAATAGCGTAAACGGTCATGTTTAACATTTTCAATGTATCTAGTTGACACAGTTCTTGCAGGAAAGCACTTCAAACGATTTAATTTCATGTTTAGGGGAAGTTTTTCCCTTATTATTATTTTTCTTGTCTCGTATTTGGTACGTATGCAGTTGCAACCTGTTTTCTTATGGAACTACACATTGTAAATACCTATTGTCTTTTTTTTAAATTCTCTTATGTTGTTTACCACTCAGATTCACTTAAGTAGGCCAAGTAGTAAAAAGAAAAGAAATGAAATATATTTATTTGCTTAACATTATGTACATATGAAGATGGTGAGGTAAATGATGAATAGCCAATAGTATCATTTTAATAAGCATATTTTTTGGAGAAAATGTCTGACTGTCGAGTTCCTTAGGCGTTTCTTCTCTGCAGTGGTCTCATGAGAAACGCTAGTAGTTTTTAGGATAGTTTTTATCCCGGAAATCATCTCCTAACGATATAAACGATTTCCATGAGGACGAAATCGCGGGCAAAAGCTAGCATATTATTAGCTATTTGACAATTCTATTATAAGTAAAAAAATTGAAGGTGTGTTGTGTTTTTATCTTAGAAGTTTTAAAAAATAATAATAAAAAAATTAAAACACGAGATTTTTTCTATGGAATGTTATGCGGTTTACCCTGCCATGGCCTTTTATGCTAAAAACTTTTTTCCACTCAAGTTCTACTACACACAAGAAAAGCAAAAAATGGCTCCGTCACTATTTAAAACTTTCCTAAAATCATCGTATTATTTAAAATAATGTTTGGATAATTTCGTTAAAGTTTGGCATGTGTGGTTAACAGCCCGGCGTGAGCTAATTACAGCTAAATCATAATTACTACACACTTATGATATGAACTATTTTGAACGGGTGCTCAAATTCTGTACCAAATTACATGCTTTAATGATCATTGTTTCGAATAATGATGATATACCTAAGTACTTACTTATGTCAAGTACTTATGTGTATTATTTCAAAAATATAGCCGATTTTTACCTACCCTCTATTTTGATAGGCATGGTTTAATTAGTAAAAGTTTGTAGAAAAAATGTTTTGTTTTTTATTTTACCATGTACCTAATTGGCAGATATAAATGCACACATTTTTATTCACCGTTTTTTGTAGCCTAGTGCAAACGAGGCCTGTGTAAGATGTTTTAAAACTTAACAACTTTTAGGGTATTACAATAACCCAATTAAAAGTTATAAGTTAATTTGCTCATGTCAAATAATTTAAGTTTTATTTACATGTTTATTACTTTTTCCGAAATTTAAAAGTGCCATTGTGTTATTATTTTACTAAGAAAATAATGGAGACGGATACCAGTTTTTGTCAACAAGAGTATGAATGCGATATTATGTAATAAATATAGTATTAAAAACATTGGCGAATGTTAAACTAACATTCTTTAGAGCCTACTGCCAGTCTTTTTACACATGCAGCCTGTGAATCAACTGTACAAAGCCAGCTTATAGCGCCCTGCGCGTCCCTTATAACAACGCATTTAGGATGCTGATAGGTTTTCTGAGGCACGGACCGATGACTTCCATGTTATAATGCGTAAGCGAGTGGCATCCCTGATGCGGCGTGTTCGCAGCACCACCAACAGCCTCCTGAGCGCAATTGCGGAAGCGCATGACAGTCCAATTTTCTGGCACTGGAACAGTCTCAGAGACCACAAATTTGCCAAAAGTGACAGTTTTTTGCGGCTTAATTATACCTACTAATATTAGATTAGAAGAATTATAGACTAATTAATTAATTGTTTTTTGTTGTGTGTATTTGTCATGTGTTACTATAACATATATGGATGTACCCCGAAAATAAATATATAAATAAAATTACAATAAGTACTTTCATTAAATTTAGTCGTACACAGCTTATAAATAAGCAAGTATATAAATGGCGAATCAGATAAATTTTTGACTTAAAATAGATTTCAAAGTTAAAAGAACTTTGCAGACGCTCTCCGCTTTGATTTGTCCCTTTGTTCCTGAAATGAAACGCCATTTGTAGATGACTATCTTACGGCCGGGATAATGACACCTCTTTGTTGAAATTATACCTCATATTTAACCCTTCAAGATGAAAATATCATTTTAATTTTGGAAATGTTGAAGTCGTATTGTGTCTTAATTTAGGTGCTAAAGCAGTTTCAAGATTATTAAAGGTTCTTTCGGGGTTTGGAGTTGGGTGATAATGGTGGTGTTCTTGTACCGTTACATAACCTAACTTTTATAAACTGATTAACAATTAAGTATTTGTGGATTAGCGATTCGTATTAACCCATTATTCAAGACTTGTGACGAGCTCTATGCGTCGTGCGCGTGATTTTCGCTACAACGCGGAAAAATGCTGCAACGCGCTACGGCGTAGCAGTCGTAGCGTTTGTGGGTATTGTATGGCGTAGCGCGTAGCATACTCATGCCATATAGGGTAAAATCTCCGTTGATATATTATTAAAGGCCAGTTAAATACTCTTTTAGTTCCTTTGTTGTCTGGCTCTCTTGTAAGCACTCTGCCCGTAGATGCTTTCTTCTACTTATGGGTATTCAATTCACATGGCAACGGCTATAAGCGTATTGCTACGAAGTGGTTGGCACTAAAAATGTGTTAAGTTGCATTGGAATCATGGTCAATAGAATCTTAACCGGTCGGAAGTGCGAAAAATATTAAAATGAGATTCAAATTACATTGATTCCCTTATCTCACTCATCCGCGATTGTAGCACAATTAGGAAGTCAAGCGTTGATGCAAATAGATACGTTGCGTTTATAGTGTTTTATCAAATGGGATCGGTATGAGGTAGAAACTGCCAATTTCCCCAGAATTTCCCCTGAGTATGCTACGTGCTAAGGCTTACAATACTAAAACTACAAACCCTATGTACAAGCCTACTAGCGCGTTGTAGCATTTTTAAGACTTGTAGCGAAAATCACGCGCATGAAGCATAGAAGCCGTGCGAAGATGCGCAAAGGGGTCGTACGTTATGATACAAAAACAGATTACTGCTACCGTCCTCACGACTAAAGCTGCATTTGACCAGCCCTCTTGTAATATCGATAAAAAATATGTAATAAATTGTCCGAAGAATTGAAAAACGAGAATAAGACACAGTTTTCATTCACGAACTTAAACAATTGTTTCGAAAACGTACTACTTCCTTGAACGAATATTTAGAAGAAAGGTCTGCGGGTAAAATTGTGTAATATTATTATAAGTTTTTGCTGTATATAATACTCGTATAATGTTATATAAGTGCCTACCTTCTTGTTTGCAGCGCCCAACAGGGCACATGATATGATACTTAAACTATTTACTTTCACCTGTGTAACCATTATGTGCAATAAAGGTATTGAGTATTGAGTACTGTGAGTATTACATTTTCACAGTAGTAATATTATGCGCGGAAGCGGGGCAGTACTGCATTCGTATCGTCCCGCTTTCGGATATCTCGCGCCAACCAGGTATGTAGGCGAACTTTCGTATCGGTCCGTCCCTTTCACTCTCGTGTTATTCAGTATATGAGTGAGAGGGACGGCATGACACGAAGTTCGGATTTCGAAGTTCAGAGTAGCCCCTCAGATCAGTAAAGATGCATTACCATGATACAATTATATACTGCGCCATGCATGACATTCCGGTAGTTGGGTTAGTAGTGTGGGTGACACAACCTACGTCAACGTTGCTATCGATGGTCTTAAATGTGAGTGTGGCAGTCTGTTTCTGTGTTGTCAGTGGTGTATTATAAATTATAACGCTCCCCGATGTTTAACTTAACCTATTCTGTGTGCTTAGGTCAAGCAAATGACAATTTTAATGCGTATATAATTTATTTTTCATGATAATGGCAGAAAATCTTTCCTTAATTATGTATATTATTACTATAACGTCGCAAATCGACAGTGACGTCACTTGTGACACGATCCGGAGTGGCCGACCTTGTTTTCTAAGACCAAGCGCATTATTGACACTTAACTGACAGTTAACACTGACAGCTGACAATTTTGTGGTATTGTACTACCTTCGCACCGATAAAGCAGGAAGTCTCTCATACTCATAGGGTCGGTTACACAGTCTTTAATCTTAAGCTCTGTGTGTAAATTATGATAAAATGAAATAAATATTTGTGGCCAATCTTACACATATCAACCAAGTCCAAAACTAAGCAAAGCTTGTGTCATGGGCACCAAGTGACGATATACATACATACTTATATAGACAAATAGATACTTAAATACATATAAAACATCCAAGACTCAAGAACAAATATTCGTGTTCATCATACAAAATGAATGCACTAAGCGGGATTCGAACCCGGGACATCCAGTTTCGAAGGGTCACTACCAACTAAGCTAAAGCGGTCGTCAAAATTGTATGAAAACTTTGACAAGTTCTTATGGGATGACAGCTGCCATATTTGATGTTGATCGGTCTGTAATCGTATGTTGGTGCACCCCGCCCTTAATCAATCTCCTAGCGCCCTCTTTGAGCAAGCGGTCATGTTTCAACGCAAAGGACCACAAGAGTTATTGATTTAAAGCAATTTTTCTAATGCACCGACCATAGACGGCAATATCGCGATTAAACCCTGCCCGCTTTTACTTGTGCCAAGATTCCCTAAGCGATTGGATTAAAGTGGCAAACATACAGAATGGAAATAACGGTGTCTAGATATGTACTTGGTGAGTTTATATATTTTACAGCAGAGTTGAAAGAAACTTTGTTACGACTGATTGAAAATAAGTAGAATATCAAGGAGAGTTTTATTGATTTCTTAGTAGCAATCATTTAAAACAAATGACGATTATGACACGTGACACGTATCACGTACCTAACTGCCAAAGGCAGCCCAAGCACGTAACTTTATGTATTAATGGTAAGTATATTTTAATATCATTGACGACGTAATTACACCGTCCATCGAAAGTCCACCAGACACAACATGTACACTAGGCATTCCCGCCAACGGGGACTTCCACCGCGAGATCGCTAACACAGACACATATAGTCCCTATTCGTCTCGGTACCGCCGCATACCGGGTAGAGTCAGTCCGACCCGGGTCGGGCCTAGCTGAGTTTGTTGCTGGACTCTTCTCACCTAGGCTAGGTTAAGTGAGTCAGAGCCAAAACTGCCAGTAGCTAGATTCCACTCACACCTTAGATTCGGTTGAAGTCGCTCAACCAATCTCACTGGAGCGCAAACTCTACTACTACAGTACCTATTCCAGTGTTTAAACCGCCCGCTTGGTCGTGTCGGAGGTTTCCTCTAGATTTTCCCCAGGCTACTTACTCTCCAACCGCGCATTTCGTAATCGGCTTATTGGGCCCGGCCTATAAAGCCTGTAAATCTATGAGCAAATATCGTAAAATGGTAGTAAAATATGCCTAACGTCAGTACATAAAGTTACATGATTACCCTGCATTGCAGATAACGGAACAAAATTTGCATAGGCAAATTGTTTATTTACTGTTAAGTTGTATAAAAATAGGTTAATTGTTGCTAAATAATATATTTTGATAGTGTTAACACTAATAACATGTGATATATTATGGTGTCAGTGTATAAAATATCTGTTTTTAGGTGCCGTACCTCAAAAGGAAAAAACGGATAACTTATTGCATCACTTTGTTGTTCGTCTATCTGTCTGTCAAGACCCTTTATATCGGGAACACGTGGAGGTATCGAGTTGAAGTTGTAACCATATACTCAGGTCTTCAGTCCTATGCAGTTGTGATAAAAAAAAACAAACTTCTAAGTTAATGTAAAAAGATACGGTCGTTTATGCCGCAAAAAACGTATGAAGGGAATCAGCGTTTAAGGTACTTTCCCTTGAACTAAAACTATGCAATTTGGCAAGTAATTTCGTCATTAACTAATACGAAAACTTACAAAAATATAGTTTTTATTTAAAGTACATAATCAATCATTGAGGTTAAGCAACGATATGCGAGGTCACAATATTGTATGGTTGACGAAATCTTTTTGTATATTTATGTACTTACAAACTTGTACGGAACCCTCAGTGGTGGAGTCCAACTGGCACTTGTCTGTTTTTTTATATGCTACCTCTGTGCTGTTTTGAATTTTTAAAATAGACAAACAAATACAAGCAAAAGCTTTGCTTAAGTTTGGGACTACATACGTCAATTTTTGTAAGATTGTCCACAAACATTTATTTATTATTTTATTTATTTAAATTCTAGACAATCTGAACGTTCACTTTATTTTAATATTTTTTTGATAAACAAAGACTTATTTCGTTAGTACACGCCCACAATAAATAATTTAGTGTCCTGGTATAAATCTACTACGACCGAGGGTGAAATTAAATGGTCATTAAGTGGCAATGTTTGTTTTGTAAAACACACCTCAAGGGAGCAATTTGGGCGAGGACTTTAAAGCATTTTAATAAACTAAAATCCTTGAGAGTCCCCTAATGGCCTTAATCTAAATTCTAGTAAGTGTGAACTTTTCGTTAACTAAGACGCCGACTACAGGATTGAGACTATTAAGATATTCGAAGATCTGTGTCCAGGAATAATAATCGCTGAATCAGCAAAGCGCCGCAAACATGCAACTCTCGGCGATAGTTACATATTTGTGGCGTTTGCTGTGGAGACCGGATGCAATTAAACTTTTCAAAAATTAAGTTATTTTCTTAGCCGTTCCTCATGTGATCGTCGGGCTGGCTTGTTCTTTGCTGAGCGAATCGGCATTGCCATTCAGCGAGCCAACGCGGCAAGCCTTATGGGAACTCTGCCCAGTGGCAGCGATTTGGACGACCCATGCCCATACAGTTTAGGCCTTTAGTTTAGGTTACGTTTAGGTAGTTAGTAAGATCTTGTTTTGTTTTTGTCCTTACAGTAATACATTCCTAAATAATTTACCGTTTTGCTAGTTCCAAATGTTTTGTAATTTTATCGGTATCTGTAAAATTTAGTAAAAAGTTAAATTACGTTATAATTGAAAAATATTTTTATTTTACAATAAACTCGTAGTTAGTAAATAGTTTTTCAGTCAATATTGACTAAAAAGCACAATTTAGAGTCGCTTAACTCAACTGCGTTCCGCAATGTATACATGTCAGCCTCATCAGAGACTAGTCGATAAAATAGCTCGCTCAGCGAATAACAAGTAGGGTACCGTCGACGTCAACCCTCACATAAATTTATAATCAACCCCCCTCCCCCCAATGAAATTAAATTATACCTGGCATCGGTACCATCGACAAAACATTTACATTTCGCTCCTTGAAAAACGTCTTAATTCGTTAGCTCCATTTCACAGCATCAAAGAGGGGGACTCGTTTTGTCACTAAGAGGCCCTAAGGCTCGCGTCGGCTTCGTTTTCAAACGTGTTTATATGCCGTACTTAATTAAATTTAAATGGCTCAGTTATAACGCCTTTCTAGATAATTTTACAATTTATTAGGCGAACAATGTGACACGTTTAATTTTGCAGGATTTCAATAAAGCAAAGCTACGCAGGGTTTTACACAATATTTTGGAAAGAGGGGATAAAATTAATTGAGTTTCCTTTGCCCTCTGTTGAGCGCTCAATTAAATGTGTATTTTAATGATTATCTAACAAATATAAGCTAGTTGAGCAGTGAAATTGCTTGCACCTGTCTAAGATGCCTGTTGAGAAAAGACTGTACCATATACCACTACATTGCAACGTTCACACAGGAATGACGCTAAAATATGCTAGAAAATTTATATTGAAAGTCTATCCCGTGAAGTTTGAAAATATTCAAATAGTTCTAAAACTGAATTATTTTATGAAACACAAGATAATAGTAAAACTTGCGCATCATCTCAAAATATATTCAGCTTTATTTACATACCTAGGTTTTATTACCGACGGAACGTCTTAAAGTTTAATAAAAAAGTAAATGAAACTCAAAAAATACTAAAAAGTAACAAAATAATTGCCTAATTTCTAATAGCTCATTATGAGACTTTACGCTTGTGTTTAAACAATGTAGACATACCTATTCTAATTTTTGAAGTCGGTGCCACCCAAAGAAATTGTCTAAAGTTGACGAAATGGCACAGACTATAAAAATTACAATAGGTACGTCTACATTGTTCAATAAGAAGTTAGGCAACTAATTTTTAAAATATAATAAACGGGTCACTTACACCTTTAAGGTTGAGTATAAACACCACATGTATCGGACCAATACGTGGCCCTTAATCATGAGCAGCCGATCGAGCCGCGCGCGAGCGCACAGTGCGTGACGCCCGGCCGTCGCGGCTAGCCCTCATGATTAAGCGCCACGTATTGGTCCGAAACATGTCGAACCAACCAACCAAGAAGACTTGAGTGACCCGTTTATTTTATTTGAATATGTCTCAAACTCACGGGAGTTTTTTATTTATATCACACTTTATAGTGAATAATTCACCAGAGTGCATCTCATAACGATTCCAATAAGCTCAAACACGGTTAAGCTACACTGTTACATTACGGAGTTCCGTTGCCTACCTTCCGGCTTCAGTCACCAGATCAGGTTGATGGTAACATTACATCAGGAATATTTAAATTGACTTCGTCATAGTTGCTTCAGTATCTTGATCGGAATATCTTAATGCCACCCATGAAGCACTAGGAGTTTCGTGGGTGGTTCACAACAAGACAACCTTGAAGCATATACTTTCAAAGAAAGATTTTTTCCAAATCGTGTGTTTCGATCGTTTACGAACACGATCGAAACACACATAAAAAAAAACACAACCGAATTGAGAACCTCCCCCTTTTTTGAAGTCGGTTAAGAACTCTGGGTAGTCATAAATGAAACAGCTCCTAGATTTATGGGACGTGTCAAAATGTTTACTTAGTTGAGAATTCTGTTCACGCATCCAAGTGCCTAATGCCCTGAGACGAAAGTTAGCAACGCAGGGAAGTTTTACTAATAAGAGTGGCGGAGATAGTTTTACGTACTAAGTTAATAAATCACGAAATTGTTTAAATTTCCCCCCATTCTTCATACAGAAAATAGAGCGCATATTTCAATTGATTCAGTATCTGAATAGTAAAAAGCTGTAACCAGTCCGAATTTCTAAATTATATTACTCGCGATTTAGTTACACGTACAAAATTATTTTATTCTTTGACAAGTTTGGTTCTAAAATGATTTGAATTTTAATCATTTAGCATTGCAAATGGGCAGTAAATAACTTTCAGCATAGCAAATGGGCAGTTAACTAAGTTTAACCGTTGTTCCATTACCATAGTATTTTACTTACAAATTGTAAACTATAATTATATATTATTATTATGTAAGAGTTTCACTCTTGTCGGTGCAATTCTCTCTAGTACGTTCTACTTAACGCCAGTTCTTTGACTTCTCGATATGACTGGACGCCTACTTTTTTCTTTATCTGGTCCAAATAACTAATCCTCGGCCTTCCTCTTCCTCTCCTTCCCTCAATTTTCCCCTTTTGAATTAGATCGTCGTGTCGTATCAAATGACCCATCATTTTCCCTCTTCGATTTTCTATTGTATGTAATATATGTCTTTTCTACTCTACCCTTTCCATTACTTCCTCATTGGTGACTTTTCTGTACCGCTTATTCCCTCCATCCTTCTCCAGTACCACATCTAGAACGCCTCAAGCCTCTCTCTGTCCATTGTGTCATGGTCCTCGTCTCGCAGCCATAAAGGGCAATGCTCAAAATATAAGTTTTGATAAAACGTTTTCTATTTGATTTGGCTATTTTTGATTTGAATATAATATATCTTTTACTGTGAAAAGCGTTTTTAGCTATTGCTATTCTAGTTTTTATAACCTAAACTATAATCAAGCGCATTAAAAGATCAAGAAGCTTTCCAAATCGTAAATAACACATTATTTCCTCCCCACAGATACAAAAATCAAACTGCAATATTTTTTAAGTCAAGCTCTTGATAGGATTAAATGCGGAAAAGTAAATAAATCAGTCTTTTTATGCAAACTCGGAGAGGTTAATGCAAGAAAATATTCCCCGGGGAAGTTACAGCAATAGCGGTGGATCCCGAGACACCGTGCTCTTTTTAAATATTAAAAGTTGAAATTTTAATTAAAAGACTCTTTGCGTGCTTCGAAACGACTCCAATTAAAACTATGTCTTCGCTTGTCGGGAGAACATAAAAGAGTCGAGAGGTCGGCTAAAAAGGTTCGTATAATTGCTGCCTCAATTGTATATTTGTGGTTCGTCAATTTAAATATGTAAATTGTCACCTTTTGTTTGATTTTTGTTTCTTTTGACATTCAGGAAATGTTTTTAATGAGACGGAGTTCCGTTTTAATGCTTAATGGATTGAAGTTTCATTTCAAATTCTTGGAATGGTATAAGTACAAATTTAAATAGAAGCGCAATCTTCGAACAAATGACGTGCATATACTCATAACAATCCAAAGAAATTCCATCCTTTGTTGTCCTTTGAATTAGTTTCACAGTTCACCGACATTCATTTTCAGAACCGGAGCATTTGGATTGTTACTCAACTCCCATTCTTTGATTTTTGCAGTTGCCACGATTTCCCCTTTGTTGTTATTTCCTAAACAAAGTCTTTCAATTGGTTGTTACTATTATCTATACTGATGATGATGATGATAGATAGATTATCATCATCATTTTATCATCTATATTATCCTAGTAGTTATCATGGCAGTAGCAAAAGCGCCTAATAATGAAGCATGTAAGTAAACGAATAAATTTTAAACTTATTAAAAAAATGCGAAGATCCGTGTAAAGTACAATCGTAAATATTTACATTTAAACAAAGCTTGCTTCAAAAATACCTGAATACGCCTATATGTACTTTTAACAAAATCATTGTAGCATAAGTACCTTACTGTAGGGTACCTATATGTTTAGTAGCAAATATATCTAGGTACTATGATCTGAAACTCATTATAAAAATGATAATATTCTTTGTTGGGGTAATGATTATGGCGAGTGTTACATGCCGATATTCACCAATCGTGAGCACGCATGTATTTCATCTTACTCGTACAAATCGAAATACTGGCACAACATGAGATCACATGCCAATCTTCCATTTTCTTACTTATCTTAGTTCAGTCTGTTTGTAATTAAATGATACGTGAACTGATTGATACGTATGTTTCGTGATTAGCCAAATCAATGACATGTTTGTCGCACTAACCTATTACTGGTGTCGGGCTAATATAAATAGCGAGCACTTTTATAATTATACAAATACAAATACAAATACAAACATTTATTCTGCAAATAGGCCACAAGGGCACTTTTACATGTCAAAATATTAATTTACAATTTAAGAAAGTCTGACTATAATAAGTAATACATTTTTCATGTCAAAATATTAATTTACAGTTCAAGAAGGAATAATAATTTCGAGTTTAACAATTATAACAAAATTAATGTCATACAGTGAAGATAAACTTGCAAAGTTATCTATTACAAAAAAATTAAAACAAGAGGAAAATATAAATAAAAACACATTAACTAAGTCAACTTTAATATATACACACAAAAGGTCTATAACGTAGCATTGAAGAGATTTAAGCGCCGCTACATCGTCCTAACCCACATCAAAATACCTTTAATATTTCAAATATCTAAGTATCTCACTTACATTTCACAAATCTATCCACCTTTGCATGTATGCTCCTCATAAATGGGATGAATCGAGCAACTTGCAACTTTATATTAACGTCACAAGGTCGTCAATGGTTCGTCACATTTTTATGGTTAAGACATCTGAATTTATTTCTAATACACTTATCAGAAGATATTCGTTCAAGTATGTATGCATGAGCGATAGTCGACCGCTCCAAAGTTTATACGTTCCTGGAATAAAAAGACAATGCGGATAAACAACAGCTAATATTTAGATAAGAGTCCCCATTCGCAAACCCCCATATGACCAACAAAGTTAGGACCCAACCCAACAGATAAGGCTGGTCGTAAAACAAACGTGTCTTCTTTGTCCTTAAACATCAAAATGGCGAGATGGAACTCGTTTGTGGGGCGTCGTTTTAGAAATTTGATTTAATTTAGTCGTCTGCGGTGCGCTGCGAGCAAATATTGTTTAATGAAGGTGTTAAGAGTGATACGTAGGTACTGAGCTATATTTTGTTTTTATCTTCACTAGATTTCAGTCAATGAGCTTCATAATGGACACCTATACCCAATTAACTAGTTTGGAATTATTTTAAATAGTCGACGGCCTCATGCTTGCAATTATTATTTTAACGATAAATTGATTAATTATATTCAGTAAATTCTGAAGAGAACAACTATAGAAAATATTTTTAAGTTATATTTATCCACTCTCTAATAAATTAAAAGCGTTAATAATATTATTTAAATTAATTGTAATATCGTTGTCGTAGGTTATAATATAATTATAATATTTGCATTTTGAATACATTCGCCGGTATGATAATGACAACACATATAACACATAAGCGAAAGCAGGTATAATAATTACTCGTATACTGCTCAGAGCGCGCGCGTGCAAAAAATGGGTAGAAAATTTCTATTCAATAATATGAGGTCATACTCATGGTCAAATAGACTTTCATCTGTAATTATCCAAAAAAAACCAGAAGTTTGTCCTTCTACTTTTACACCAGGCACAATAGCTAGACTAGACAATGTATTTTTACCTGGATCGATAGTGTTTAACGTTTCTGAGGATCCGCAAATTGTAACCGGCTATGCAAATGGAATAACCGTGTAGCTGCGATTAGGAGCGGCCGGGCCGTGTACCGGATCAGCATAAGCCTACGTCACACACACGCGGGGTCACGTAGCGTCTCGCTTGAGCCTTATTAACGAGTGAGAGTGATTTAGTTAAGTGGGGCCGGGAGTCGATCGTTCGTCAATCGATGATTTGCTTTTTGATTTTTTATCTGGCGATTTGTTTCTTTGTTATATACGAGTATCCGTACCTCTTTTTCTTCCATTCTGCATAAATATTACCTTATCAAGCGTCGGAGTTTGAACATTTTGTCTTACGTAAGTGTCGAACGAGGTTTTTCAGTCTAAGGAAGATATTAAACGTTTTTTAGTATGAACTACTTAACATAAATTATTGCGCATAAGTAAAATCATGTAGGATAATGTCTACAAACCACTGTGTAAACACAACAGCTACCTAACAATATTTATATCCTGAAATGATATCAACATTAAAAATGAGCAAATGATAAAAAGCGAATACATTTTGCGGGGCGGTCCGTAAATTTGGTTTCCTACATTAAATTGCGGACGAATATTTTGCAGGAAATTTGATATGTGACATGTGTCAATTCAGATTTTTAAATAGGTATGACTGCGAGTAAGTAGGGCGTGTCTGCGTAATAATACATTGCATTTATTTCGTTAGCCTACGTATTAAAATTATTTGCAATTGTAGAAATAAAGAAACTAGTTTTTCGGTGAAGGAAAACATTGAGATTAAAAGGTCCGTTAGAAGGTCAGATGGCAGTCGCTTGTTTGAAACTAGTTAATTTAAACATGTAAATTATAGAGAACAGGCGGTCTTGTAGCTAAAAAGCAATCTTCTCAATCCAGTTATATTCATGCTGGGTTTGCGGTGTCATTTAAAAGCCTAGCTGTATTATTCGTATCATGGAGAACTAAGCAGAGAATATCATTTTATAATTACAAAAATATTGAGATAAAATAAAAAAATAAAATCCCCGTCATAAAAACACGACGCCTTTGAAATATGAATAAAATACTCCATTTTTTGTTAACATCTAGTTTGTTAGTATTTCGCAGTATTTTATTCGGAATGAAAAGGTTCTTTTTTATACGCGATTGCAGCGCTCAAAGGGAATGTTGTCACTGGGATGAATCCGTCTGTGCCTTGCGGATTTATCAAATCTGTACAGGTATTACGAGGATGCATGCAATTGCAATCTGATTAAAAACGGGAGACTAGTGAGAATTACAGTAAATAGTAAAAAAAAGGTGCGGCGGTTTGAGGATTCGCACATTACAGGGAAGGGAAGATACGGACAGCGGTTGAAACACCGAAGGGCTTGTCTTGAAATTTGCCACTAACATTTTACCCTAATATTAATTTCTTCCTACTGGCTATGTGCACGACAGAAACGCCACATAGCGTTTGTAATTTTTCGGGCCAATGTCAAATACTAAGTTATATGTACATATTACTTTTCTTATTTATGCGAAATACATACAACAGACAGCGAAAAAGATACCTAAACTGTAGGTAAGGACTTTAATAAGTTTTAGATATATACATAGACAAACGGCTATCAGAATAAAAACCGATTTTACAAGTATTATAATACCACACTTTGCATTTCCAACTTCAAACTGATACACGGACATTAATCCGTGTTAGCACAACATGCAAGGAATTAAGCAATACTTTGAAGAACGGGAGAAGTTTTTTGATAGACGATATCCTTATTAATTATTATTTAAAATACGTTGGAGCAGTTTCCCAACGACAACTAAGGACTTACGAGCTGTCTTTTGACAGTTCAAAAGTAATGTCGTTTAGGTACCTGATTGTGTATTATGTTTTCAATACCAAATTCTGCACTAATACTGTTTTCATAAAGATAACATCTTTTTCATTCTTATGAAAAAAAGTATATTTTAATTAAGTTTCGTAATTCGCAAGATACAAATTCATTATGAATAGTAGAATCTATTTATAAATTCGTAATTAACAAGTTTCAATAAGTTAGGTAAGTCTTACGCCCCTTTATAACAAGCAACGTCGGTTTCTCAATTATGATTAGTTGGATCATGTTACTACCAAACGGGCCAATAACAGTACGTCTAGCGGAGGTTATTGTCTTATTAATAAAACAGCCAGTATTAATTGGTATCAATATGGTAGTATTCTAACGAAATAAGAATTTTCTTTTATAAATAATTTACTAAGTAAGTTTAACTATACATTTAGTAATTAGTTTAGTATAGGTTGACGCAGCATGTTGCAGATACTCATAATGTTACGTTTTGGATGAAATCTGGGTTGTGGATAACCTCCATTAATGTTTTAGGTATTAATAATCTGGACGATTAAATATACATGATTTTGATATTAAAACGTTAAATACTATTTGCTAAGTATGTTAACTGGTTTATTGCCGCAATATAGATGTTTGGTATTTTAATTTAACTTCAATAGGTATCTCAGATATTGTCCTAACATACGTCCAAAAATTACTCAAAAATCCTGATTAAATGGAATAACAAGCGGAGCTCGGTTCCTGAATGCACATTTGACGAATTGAGTCATGTACTTCTTTTTTTTTTAATATGTTTTAATTATGGGTTGTTGTTTAGTAAGAAATTGTTTATATGACCAAAAGGATAAATATATTAGCATTGAACCGCAAATAACAAAATTAATAGTTCCGAAATAATCAAAATCTCTATCAAACATATTTACAGCGTTTAAAAGAAATACTCAAATTGCCATACCACCGGTAGAGGCACAGCACCTTAACGCTAGTGCTGCCGGGTTGTATCGCCCCGGTAATGATATTAGAGCAGGGTTGTTCCTTTACTTCGTTAATATACACCTAAGATCCCGTGTCTCCCTCTATTTTTCAATAAAGAGTGTTGCCAGTGATATCACAATGTATATGCACTTATAAGACAATTAATTCATATGTATGCCTTGGCTAATGGTAATTACGTATTAACGATGTTATGGCAATTACATATTAACGATGTTATGGCAATGTTCATGTGGGAAATTTTATAGGTACTACTGTCTACTCGTGTCGTGCTAGATATCGTGTTAATATCGCGTATTTATTATTCAGGAGCAATGGAAGTGGATAAGATATCCGTCACTCTTGCACCTCCATACAGGATGTGCCATATTCTTTATCTATAGCGATACGTATCAGCCTAGCTAGCATGATCGCGTTTATGTCGGATATAAAATAATCGTCTCTCTTACGCACATATATACTTGCTCCTAGTTTATGTCCACATAAAAATGAACATGTGACCTGGGCTAGGAGTTTAAAAAAAGGGTACGTTTCCTTTTTTTGAATAAAGCAATTCTGTACCAATCAACACTGGGATAAACAAGAATATTTGGTGTTTATCTTCGAAGGACAATAAAGTAAGTATTTTTGACATCTCAATTTTTACATGACTGCCCAAAAAAAGGAGTGTAATGTTTTCAGGTTTTATGTATGTATCTATGTATGTGAGATTTCTTGTTCTCCCAGAACTTCTCAATACCGTAACCGATTTAGATGTGTGAGGTATAGCTGGAATCCTTACGTCATCCCGAGTAACATAGGATATAGGCTGACGTTCAAGAAAAACAATATGGAGGACAATGTACTCCATATTGTGTTCAGAAGAAAACATTTTTTTAGATCTTACTGACAGCCCTATACGCGCACTCGTCGACCTCAAATTTACAGCCGCAGCAAGATGAAAGGGATAGGTCGGGAACCCGTTTATTAAGACTATTATGTGCGGGATTTATTGTGTTTCCTTTAAAAGTTCTACTAACAAACTATCGTAATGTATTGGCCGGCGATGTAATATTACGTTGGCTTCTAATAGAGAAATAGAGGAAATAGATAATAAAGTTTTCATAGTATTAAATACCAGTGGCTCGGCTCTGTGAGCTGTAGACCTCGTGAGTGAGTTTTTTTATCATTTCCAAAATCTGACATCATAAAAAAGATAAATTATGAATATCGAAACTGCTAACAAAATTTCACGAGAATCGGTTGAGAATTGCGACCTGTAGACGAGAACAAACGGAAATCCGGACATACGAAAGCATTTTTGTCGAAGTTGAAGCAGAGACCTTCGTTTCACTCGGTCAAAAATATTACGCCATAGAAGCACTTTTCTCTTATGTTGATACCAAGTGTTATACAATTGTAAAGGGTGTGGAAGGCGGTTGTTGATAGGTAGATTTTAATCAAGTTTGTAGTCTAAATAACCTCTCTATAGAATGATTATTCTAACCGGTAGTCATTATCTAATACACTGACTTAAGTGACAATGCAGTAATTCAACATCGTCCCTTTATTACAGCTCGCATCACATTATTTTTTACCGTTTAGTTTAATGTCCTAGAAAGCAAGTCAGGTGTTATCGATGCTCCATAAGCTACCGGCCGGGCCTAAGCTACCGGTGGTTAGGGCGACAGCGAGAGGAACCTCCTGACTATCAGCGCCGTGTCCTTATTATTATTATTTAAAAAAATGTATCTTGTTATTTCCATTCATATGCCATTGCATGCAAACTTACCACTAAAGACCTAGTATTTATGATGTATTTTATATTTATGATTAGGAGAGCCGATCCCAAGTAAAAGAGAATGAGACAGGCAAAAGAAGATATGCCATTATTATAATAAACGACATATTAAGCTTTTAAGTGTCCTAATTCAGCAATACAATACTGTGCTTATGAATATAATTCTCCAATAAGGTCAACCAAATAGGTCAGTTCGCTCAAGCTCTCCTTTTCAAATACAAAAGCACGCCTTAATTACTTAACTAATGCTATCACTTTAGTTTGCACAATGAACTGCAAAATTATGTTAACAGCTTTAAGCTATCTTCAGTAGCGTTTGAATAAACTTTTGAATAAACTTAAAGCACCCGACCTGTAATAAAACCCCAAATACTCGTAAATATTCATCTTGAAAATGGAAATCAGTACGCCCTAACTCATTAACGAGTCATTTAAATAAAACTAAAACGCATTCATTGTATAAGCCATTAAATACTTAAAATAGGTTTTTATATTGCACCTTAAAATGACAATTATATAAGTGAACTTGAAATGTAATTTTCCATACTAATATTCCAATGCGAAAGTGATATGTGTCTGTTCCATTTTTTGCTTAAACTGCTGGACTAATTTAGTTAAAATTTGGTAAGGAGATCTTTTTAATTTTATAGGGGGTAAACGATTACCGTCGTCCATAGAAACCTGAAACACCAATGTTTGATTTGAGACTTTGGAAAGGATAGGCATCTAAGGCGGTTTATGATTTCTAAGCGGCACAAATCACAGGCAAACGCTAGTCGTTTCAATATTTATTAGCGCCATGTTATGGCGTAATACTAAAATTTGAATGACAATTTAATACATGTTTAGCTGGCGGAAAAGACGTTACCAGACGCGTAGTCGGAAAAACGAGCAAGGGGCCCACCCCATCGCTCTGCCCTTATGGAAAATAAAATTATATTTGACGAGCTCAAACGTTCCGTTTTTATATTGAAAACAACGTTGTCGTTGTTAAATTCGAGACAATGAATAGATTGCTTTTTCAATGTTTCCATTGAACAATAGAAATGTTGATACTTTTGTCTAACTTTTCAAACGAGCGATTCTCCATCATTAAAAATCACATACCAGCTTTTGCCCGCAACTTCATCGGCGTAAACCTCCACTCCCTATTTCATCCCTTCAAGGGATGATTTTGGGGATAAAAAGTATTCTATATGTTAACCCAGGATATAAACTCGTTGTGCACCAAGTTTCATCATACTCCGTTCAGCCATTTTTGAGTGATTGAGTAACAAACATCTAAACTTTCGCATTCAGAATATTAGTAGGGAAGTAGGATAAATATCTCCTAACGCGCTAAATGTTATATGATTACCCTGCAGGTTAAACAACCTCAATATATATTTCTGTAAAAGGTTCCTCATTACGATATTGGCTACTTTGATTGCCGACTATACGATACAAATCCCATGATGCAAACCGTCGTAATTATCATGCTGTCTGTAATTTTTTGTCAATTTGCTGACTTTATGAAAACTTAGGCTTTAGGGTGGGCTGCACCAAACTGTCTGTTATCGTAACCGGTGTTCATTAAAATCGGATTGTATGGATAATCCGACAAGTTAAATGGCATAAAAGTTTATAATGGTGCAGTGCAATCTCTAAACTGCTCATTATTTTCATCGACATTAGCTTGTCTATAATTTACGTATGTAAATATAAACACATTACGACTAATACATTAAGTATGTATGTAATGTATTAATAGTGAGCTGAACTAAACCTAATGGAGGGCCTGAAAGGCAGCATTATAGTCGCATTTCTTAGGTATCTTTCAGTTAGAAACAGAATCGCTGATCTCACGTAGTCTAATATTAATTATGTACTATACATAAAAGGGAAAATAAAAAGATCACGCTGATCGGGAATAGGGAAGGAAGAATTGAACGTCGTGACTAATTACGCGATATCTACCCGTAGGCACCGAGGTTCCCTGGGCACGAAAGCGAGGAGGGACCACTCCGCGCTCAAGGCTGGTCAACCCTTGTTTCCGCCACGGAGCCGAAATAAAGATTAACTGGTAGCGTTCGAGTTTCTTCTGCACCCTCCTGGGCGCTATGGGGCTCCTACAGCGCTTGGCGCTTTGGGAGCTGTGGCGGAAAAACTAACTGGTGGCTTTAGCCTAGTTGGTAGTGCTCCTGCCTTCGAAGCTGGAGGTCCCGGGTTCGAATCCCGCTCAGGGAATTTATTTTTGTGATGAACAAGAATATTTGTTCCTGAGTCTTGAACGTTTTATAAGTATGTATATTGTCACTTGGTACCCATAGTACAAGCTTTGCTTAGTTTGGGACTAGGTTGATTTGTGTAAGATTGTCCACAATTATTTATTTATTATTATTTACTTATTTATTTATATAGCTGTCGGCTCCGACGCGTGCTCGTGGCTGGCCGGCGATCCCCGCTGTACGCGCACCGTCGTGCGCCGCCGGTGACGCACTCTGCTCCGTTTATATATAAAGTTTGTATATTTATGATACAAGTTTTAGACGGGAATCCATCATTTTACCGAAAATCGTTACATCGATTATCGTTTCCTATAACACTATTCACAGAATTTTATTATCATTTAGGAATCATTCATCGAACTTCGTTAGATCGCTCAAACATTTGCTCGAATTACCTTTTACACAAGAATCAACTCATCGAATTTTAATTCAGTATTTTATTTGTTCATCGACGTAGTCGTTCATCGAATGGCTTTAGTATAATTTTGGTTAAACGAAGGTTTCAGTTTCCAAACTTCTTATTACCTAGAACATCATTTCACCATTGCTTAACTATTCTTGATAATACGTCTAAAATTAAAATTTTCCCAGATTCTTGGTGTACTGTGTAAAAGTACTCTAAAACAAAAATATCCAAAACCTAAAATGTACAAAAGACCTGTTAGGGCAAAACCGACTGTAATGCGGATAGTTTAGAAGATTAAGACGGAGCTTTGCTCCTGTCTTAATCTTCGAGGTAATTTTTTTATATAAGCCTAGAAAGATTATGCGCCTTGAAAATCCTGCTTGCTTGGTTGTTCGATGAAACGTTACTGCGATGAAACATTGTTCGTGGAAAGAATACTATATGGGACGTACTATCTGTGAATCATGTTTCGTTAAATTAATACTATGAATAACGAATATTTCTATGAAAGGAAAATTCGATGTACCGTTACGCTCCGACTAGAGACGGATTCGAAACGATTAACGATGAAAAGTGGTTCGATTATAAAAAATGCAATGAATTGATGATTATGTGATTAGAAAAAAAACCTAATGAAATTCGCCGAACAGTTTTCGGTGAAGTGGAAATCGATAAAATAATAGATACCCGGTTTTAGTCTGTCAATTTATTCTCCTCACAAAGTTTATACATACATGTAGAGAGTTGAGTGAAATAATGGAGCTCAAAAATACAAAGCAGTAACGTATAGTGAATATAAGAGCGCTACCTTACAGGCAACATTTGGGTAGCGAAAAAAAAACTGCTATGAATCTTGGGTATCTAATATTTTATCGAAATATCTTACATCGATTTTCATTTCACCGAAAACTGTTCGACGAATTTCATTAGGTTTTTTTTTCTAAGCGCTCTTATATTTACTATACGTTACTACTTTGTATTTTTGAGCTCCATTATTTCACTCAACTCTCTACATGTATGTATAAACTTTCAGAGGAGAATAAATTGACAGACTAAAACCAATCATCATTTCTATGATAAAGTATTTGAACGTGTGTAAAATCAAAATTCATAAGTAAAGATTTATTTTTACATTAACTTTCCGTAGATCTTACCTTTGACATTAATGGTTTAAATAATTCATTCGCCTCCGTGACCACAATTCGTTTGAATCAAATTCCGAAAATAATATTTTATTTTTACTCTCTTTATAGCTCTGCGGGTACTGTAATCTTCTTATCGGTTCGTTCATTTGTTTTGAAGTAGTTTTAGGGATTGTCTCGATAGAGACATATACGTATTGAATATTAAAATTGAAATTTATGAGACCTCAAAAATATTTTTTCCGAGACGAGTGACTGTTATTGCTATATTTTTAATAAAATGAAAGAAATGTCCTTTTTTCATTCAGATAACAAATAATTATAATGAAATTGGATTTTTTCGAGATATCTACGAATTGAATACCAGTATTTAAGATACAGGATCCAGGATCGGGACAAATCGGCGGCTTTGGGGGAGGCCTTTACCTGCGAAAACGGGGTTCTTGATCTATAAAAAAAAACTATTAAGTTAAGAGTACTTTGTATGAATATAACACTAGAAAAAACATACTAAATATTACTTAATATCATTCATGTAATTTGCAAGAAACAAAAGGATTTTTTTATTTATTTATTTGAGATACAAACAGTTACTTTGGTCGGACAAAACTCTGAGATTATATCGGAGCTAGGAAATGCATGGTGGGTTGAGTTGTCTGTGACTGACATGATATCACTTATTTACGTCTTTCGGCAGGAGTGTGTAGGGTTAGACCGGTTTCCTCACGATATAGTGTGTTGTGGGCGATGGGCTAGCAATCTATCAATGCAACTGTAGTATCTGGGGGCACGGCAGTGCCCCCAACAAGTCGAGCAAAACAAAGAGGCACATCTCTACCACTCTTTTCTCGAAGCGATTCAGGCCATTTTCAACATCCTGTAATTTTGTGCTGGCTAAAGCTAGAACCCTGAATTTTCAGTAACATATATGGCCTTATATCATTTACATAAGTTCTCAATAATATTCAATTTAAACTTGTACTTTAAGAACTATTGCACTTCGAAGTTCCTTAGTTTTCCCACTGACACACTGACTTACTGCCGATCATCATAATTCTAAGGTACTTCTAGCAGGGTCTGTTAGAAGTACCATAGAATTATGATGATAGATAGCTTCAAATACAGAATGGTACATAGTTTTAGGTATGCAATAATTAATGAATAAGGTGCAGGACACATAATACCAACTAAAATATACATACAAAGGTAAAGTTCTGTGATTCTCAAGTCTTAAAATTTTGTTTAGTAAGCAAATACAGATTAATAACAATGCCTGACTTAGTTCTACGTAATATCTCACAACTTTTCACAATCAAAGAGTTTTGAGACTTTTCCTATTTTTATATGGAATATTTTTATGGGATCACATTTTCTCCATCTTTAAACCTACAATTGTTAAATGTGGCATTGGAATTAAATTTCATGTGCTCTGCCTACCTCTTTGTGGAATACAGGCGTGAGTTTATGTATGTTATGTATGTTTTCACGATGTTCTTTTTCACCAGACACCTGTATGCACCTGTCTAATAATATTTACACTCGAGGTCAAAAATTTCGGGTCACCCTAAATTAAATAACCTCCATACCCAGAGTCATTATGGCATTCATGTGGAGAAGCCTTTGCCCAGCAGTGTCCCATATAGGCTAAGAAAAAAAAATACCCAACAGTATTAGCAATTCCCGGGATCCTATCATAAAAATATCAATCTCCACAACTAACGATTTTGCTATATCTCGCTCCGTTTACATTGTTTTTTTCATGGGTTTTTAGGAGTCCGATTTAAATCTGGAAACGTTAATTTTTTAACTGTTATTATTGCAGGTTAGATGCAAAATTAAATAAAGATCATGACAGGATTAAAAAACTGGACAAGTTTGCAAGATTTTAGGAAATATGACGGTATTTTACCCATCCGTCTTCTTTGTTCGCGAGTGTATAGTATACAAGTTTTTTTTTAAACCATGATACGAGCTGAGGTTCGAACGCACGCCTTCGAGGTTGAAAGTCACGTGCCTTAGTATATCGCTACAGTGGCTTACTTCAACTAACACTACATATAGCTACACTAACATTAGCTATATTCCAGCACGTAAGACGAAGGTTGGGGTAGACGTCCGATTATTGATTTCCAGTCATGATTTGCAGTTTCCCTTTAAAAACACCCTTTTCAATATTTGAAAGGTACTTGAAGATTTATTGTTTTTACAAAATAGACTTCGATAAAGCGGATCGGTAAACCAACGCTTGAGGGATCGTATTCCCACTTTAGTATTTCATATGCCGTGATACCAGAATGTAAGATAAGGGTTTTAACTTGACTTATCTCTTTGAATATTCTATCAATGCCTTACTTTCATTGTTTCTTATCTCAAATCGTTTATGTGTAATTTATGTACTTGTCGTGGTTATTTAAAAAGTAAGTAAATGTTTTCCCCTCCATCTATTGTATACATACGTTATTTCTTCTCTGAAAAGTAGGTAGGTAATTATTCAGGTAAACGTCCCTGTGCTCGTCACCTTAGTGCCTAAGCTCTGTCATCATGACATACTAAGATTGAAAGTGCCATTGTATTGGGTCTGTGTCGAGCACAGGAACATTTACCTTATACCTTGTTATTAGTAAAATTAATACGTGTATCTTTATTAGTGTAAATCAATGTCAAATTAGTTTAATCAACTAATTAAGTACGTATAGGTATCGAAATAGATACCGCTCAACTGAAAGAAATCAAAGACAATTTATCAATTGTAGGTTACTATTTAATTCACATAAGCCACAAAAACGCCCGGTAAGAATTAATTACTTCTCCCTTAAAGCCTACAATCATCAATAAATCTCACCTCCCTTAAATCAGCATAAAATCCGGCTTTCTTAATGGGACTTTGCCATCAGGATCCATTTTTAGATTTCCCTCCAGAGGAAGCATCGGGTTTCAAGTAAATCTGTGATATCTCCTGTAATGCGTCCCCAGGCATTGCCACCGAACTCGTTGACCGTAAAATTGCAAAAAATAAGATAAATCTTGCCTTTTACTTTTCTCCTGGTGTACTGTGTGTTAAGAGACTACTCGATATATCGCGGGAGTATTAACGTAATGTGATGGTTTTATGGCCCCACTACACACAGTAAAAATGACTATAGATATAGGTATTATTCGATCTGCAATAGTGTTAACACGTGGAAGATTTGAAGCGAATTGTTACATTTAAGGCAATGAAATATTTATAATTGAAGTTGGTTGCTATTATTCATTTATACTACATGATACTACTGAAAAACATTGCTAACACTGCTAGAAAGTATTAAAATCCACAAACAACTCTTTGCAACTAAACGGTTTATGTAAAACTCGTTAATCTTGATACAAAGCCATTTATTTCGACATAAATGAACTCTAATGGATACAAGTAGATTAAATTGGTTTACAGTTATTAACCTTCATGAATTACTTGACAATAACGGCAGTTAATGGATACTAAAAGATTCCCGATGTTACAAAAGCGCCATTATTTAATTTAAACTTTTATTTTACACAGTAATGCCGACCGAAATTGTATTCGGTTTACAGCACATATTACAATGGAAACGTAGTCGTATTTTAAGGTTCATAATATAAATAAAAAACCGGACAAGAGTGAATCGGACTCGCCCACCCAACTTACTTTAAATAAAGACTATAGTTTGTATGATATGATTAGAAATGTATAGCTTTTAGATTTATCAATGTAATTTTAGTATAAGACGATATTACTTGCCCTATAAATTTTGATTCCTTTGAGAGTGTATTTTTGCCGCATAAACGGCCCTAAATTTTTTTTACGTTAGCTTAGACGTTTTATTTTTTCAAAATCTTCAAGGGACAGTAGACCTAAGTATATGGTTTTAATTTCAAATCGATGCCTACACGCGTTCCCGAGATAAAGGGTCTTGACAGACAGACGGACAAAAAAATTATCCTATAATGGTTCCGTTTTCTTTGAGGTACGGAACTCTAAAAACAAATACATTTAGTACTATCTACTTTCTGATTTGATTTACTTTAAACATTTACTAGCAAGGAATAAATTTGATTAACTAATTCGACAGGATTCTATAGAATATGAATTTCTAATTTACTACCTTGGTAAATGGCTAACTAGAACTGAAATATCCTTTATTTTCTATTAGCTCACATGCATTTAGCATTAGCACCTTTAACGATTTTAATGGTCTAGTCAAATACTTAAAAAGACTATCTGAATATAATGACCATCTGAACCGAACCCGATAAATGTGTAAGAAAATTAAACAGTATTTTTATTATTGCAATTGAATGGGTTATTACTATTCATAATTACGATTAAATTACCAAAATAGGTTTTTTACGTAGTTAAGTGGGTTTCGACTACTTTCTCAAACCTGTGAATAGTGTAAATGCAGTTCTCGTTATTTAAAAAATGAAATGACTAATACTATCTGTAGGTATGTCAATATTTTAAATATACAATCTCAAATATATCTCCCACTAAGGATTGTCATTAATGCTTAAAACGGAAAATAATAACTATAACACAGAAATATTATCGTATAATGGCCAATATTATAGGAAGCAATATGTATGCATACACCAAAGTATCTAAATTTAATATTCATACACAAAAGTTACCTCTGTCTTCTGCGATTTGTAAACGACGTCGTTTGCCTGAGGGTCCAATTACGTTACCATGAAATCGAGCGCGGTAATGGTATCGGGAAAATTCTTTAACTACATAATGATGTGTTTCAAATACGGGGTTTAAAAATAGACATGTAAATTATTACCTAAGATATTCATAGCATAGTTTAAAATATATTCATACCTAAGAATATATTTCATACTACAATACAATGAACTACTCTTTCTTGCATGCCTCAATAAAAGATATAACTATTGAAGATTTGAAGATGATGTTCTCTTGTTGTCTGTTTATATTATATGTAGATGGTGAAGTTCACCTACATTGCATGATATCTTGTACTTGATATTTAATAACGAACATTTTATACCTTTGTTTGTTGACTTGTTAAAAATAGGTTCTCAATAAACATTCTATTAACCATTACGATGAAATTGGTATCGAGTTGATGGGAAATTAAGGCAAAAATGTGGACTGTAAAGTAATGGAGTAGGCCGGAAATTCGGTACTAAAATGTATTTGAAAAATATGTTAAAAGATAATTCAATGTATGAAAAATCACCCCAATCATTACTTCCTCGTACCACCGCATTGTACACTTGATTTCAATGGCATGTAAACTTGATTTCAATTAAACGTAGGCCTTTCATAACATATTTAAAGTCAATATTTCTTTTTAGACATGAGTAGTTCACGAATGAATGATTCAAATGAAGTACTTCACCTAGTGTCACTCTTTCATTCACTAGTTCAGTTCGGATTCATATACTTGTAATGGAACGCAGCTAGCTGCATTAGTCACATTGAGTATGAAGTAGGTTTAGAAGGGATTTAGGGAGTATAAGTTTGTGTAAGAAAGAATCCTATGAAAGCTTTACTGATCATGGACTTTTAGCGCTTGATGTGGATCATTAACCTTTGATGTCCCAGCTTCTTTTTTGCGTTGATTAACACTGTCCACACTTTCCGGTACTGAGTTTATGGTATAGAATTTGTCCATATAAATCATGAAATCACTCTAATTCAACTTTTTTTTAAGAGAAGACATAGCCCAAACGTTCGACCGAGCTGTTCCTAATGATCAGACTTCTTCGGAGCATGTCTTCCTGTCCAATTTACTGAAAAGCCGGGAGTTCACGATCACAGTTCATATTGAAAGACTATTATGCCTGAACTGAGCCAATTACAAAGCAAGTCCCTAATGTCTCGGATTATGTCCCTGTTGTCTCGGAAGTCTCGAATGTCTCGGATACCCTTCGGCCGCGTATGTAACCGGAGTTTCATAACCAGTTACCTAAGACGAAAAAAATATCCTCATAGGATACTGGTATCCAAGTGATATATTTTTCCTTTTCTGATACCTGTATGATTGTTCGTAACTAGTATCCAGTAAGGAATATATAATACTCTTATGAAACCATGAGTGATCCGGACCCATGCTTTACCTAGGACCTATACCATATAATTTTTTAGTAATTCAAAACATGGTGTGGAATAAGTGACGAATTTCGTGGTGAGAAAAGAGTGAAAAGTACCAGGGCAACAGAAAGTATTAGGAGTTAGTCTACGCTTAGTTCATAATTTGAGTTGCAAAGTTATGCCCGTTTCACACGAGGGCAGAGCAGTGGGCAGAACAGTGCTGCCTACTGTTCTGCCCCACTGCTCTGCCCTCGTGTGAAACTGGCATTACTTGCAATAACATATATTCTTCGATATTGCGTCTTCAAGAACCTCAACTTAATGCCCCGGACACGATATCACGTCCTCAAGGACTCGAACGTAATGCAGCGGACGCGATATCGCGACTACAAGAGTTTGAACGTAATGCCACGGACGCGAATTCGCGTCTTACCTATGATTTATGAGCGGTTCTACAACTGTATACTATTCGTAAGTATTTTTGTAAATAAATAGCTCTTTGTAAATAAAGAATGTAAAGTGCCATGATATCAAAAGAGGTCGATAATAACCTATCTATCTTTCAAGCAGTTACCTACGAGGAATATAAAGTACTTTCTCGTAATCGTTAGGAAGTTTTCCTAGGTTGTAACTGGGTTACGTGAAAGGAAAAGAATATATCACTTGGATACCAGTATCCTATGAGGATCATTTTTTCTTCTTAGGCAACTGGTTACAAAACTCCGGTTACATACGCGGCCGAAGGGCTCGGATAATGTGTTCGTAATGTCTTGGATAATGTCCCTAATCTCTCTGATAATATCTCTGAAATCTCTGAAGTCTCAGAAATCGGTCTCTAATGTCGTATTTTAGGGGTTTTGGAGTAAATATAAAAGCCAGAACTTTGTCCGTTTACAGTATACCTGACGAGTCATTCCCGCCTAACGGTGTCAATGAGCATGATTCAGAGTCTTTACTACCAGATCTATGGGTGATCTGGCGTCTCCCTCGTTATAAACATAGGAGACGTTTAAATCCCTTACGCTTTCTCAATGCCCAGCTGGCAACGTAAACGAGGCTGCCGTAGTTTGGGTCAGAATATAGAGGACTAACCCTTGATCGTTGAAATTGTGCAGTAGTTGAGAGGCGGTCTTGTCAAATATATTTATATATTATCTTTATATACACTATAGGGCGCCTTACCCACTTTAACCTGTCTGCGGACCAGTGGGGGGAGACAACCTACACAGGCTTTAGAGTTGCAGTCCTCAGTTTAGCCGACTGAAATTTCAGAGCTTAGTTAGGGAATACGCATTCTTTGAAACTAAATCTGGTAAGGGATTTTAGTTTCTACAGTTTAGATCTATTTGAGTTAGTGATAGGTTAGCTTCATACACTGATCATAATTAGTTACACAGTGACCTTACACAGTGACAAGCAGAGCAGTTCATTGAAGTTTAATGACAAGCTGAGCAGTATATTAAACTAATAGTTCTTGAACTTTTATCTAGTATTCTGGAAATAGAATTTGAACATAGACTAAAGGTAGACGTTTAACACAGACTGGACAGTTTCTTGGTGTTTCTTCTCTTCAGAAAACTAGGTTCCGGAACACTGGCAGATTTTATGAAATAATATCTATTAAAAACTAAACACAATAAAATAGGTATTTATTAGCTATTTTGACTTCTCCCATCCAGGCGTCAACAGTGAAGTAAGTGTGTATGTTTGGAACAGAATAATTGATTTTCATTAGCTGGGACTGATTAATAATAAAGTAATTGCTAGTATAGGAAATATTATTCTGTTCATAGTTAGGTTTAGGTTCACTACTGTTGCGGGATCGTATCAACCGTAGGTCCTGGTAAGGGACGTTTTATCAAAAAACAGAAAATATTTATACTTGTGAGAATGTTTAGGAGAATGTTTACGATAGTTTAAGTTCTAGTTTTTCCATACCTAGTTAGTAGTCAAAGCTTCAGTAATTGGAATGAGGAATCCAAAACTTGACATGAATTCATATAAAAGATAATGGGTTTTACGATTCACAACTCTTCAGGAGTCTCTAGACGTTTCACTTGGCCAAATTTGTAGTTTTAGGGTAATTTAAATAAAATAGCATTTTTAAAATAAATTTATATATTTATTTATTTCGTTGAGGGAGTAAGGATCATTGCTGACATTGAGAGGACTCATGCTGCTCCTAGAGTGACATAGACGCCATGATTGAATGAATGACTATCATTGCCCAATCTATATCGCAGATGGATCTGTTAAGCTACTGAACTAAACTGAACTAGTGATCTAAATGAGTGATATACTTCACAGTGAATAAATGAAGTATATACATTTTTTTCTTTTTAGTGACACATTTTGCGCATGACTATTTCATTTATCTCACCCAATTTTACTTTCTAAATTATATGTTTTAAATTCCACTAACCGAATGATTGGACAATGTGCGACACAAGGCTAGTTTGTATTTTGTCCATTGTGTAGGTTTACATACTTCATAGTCTTTAATGTAGGTACTAAATTTATTAACACAGATAATTAATAGTGATTGAATACTTAGGTTCAAAGATCTTTATTATTTCATAAGAATACATATATACTTATTTACACATATGAGAATTATTAAACATGCTATCACATAATATATGTATGCTGTACACTTAACATAATTATAAAATATACTTTATAACGTTATAAATAGTGACTTAGAACTTTAAAAAAAAATCAAATATAGATATTTGCTACCTACTGTCTCAAGAACATAAATAAATGCAATGCTCGTTAAGTGAAAAAATGTAAAATAGAGTACAGAAAACCGCTTTCAGAGTCAAAATTCTACTACTTATCTATGGCGACCATGATGACATAGAATGTTGAAGCGGACATATGTGGACATATGTGTGTATGTGTGTGATAGAAAATATTTTCTATCCATTACGTTATTGTGGCAAATCAATTTGCTACACGTAAACGAGATCAGACAAATAATATACAATTATTTTCTTCCATTCTCAGAAAGGAAAGCTATCAAATGAATCGTATTTACTTACTTATATTTTTATAGTGTCCGAATGCCGATTGTAATTACTTCCAAGAAAATTCAAAAACATTATTTTTATTAAGAATAATACTTTTATGTAAGGAACAATTATATGTCCCTGCCTAAAAAATATAAATAATACTCGGTTGGTCGATATCGCACAATGACGGGTTCCGTATCTGCTACAACCAATTCATATTGAAATCCACTATTATTGTGGCTTTCGGAGCAATTATCTCCGAATATTTTCAGTTATAGGCAATTATTTTCTAAGATACTTTACTAAAGACCTATCGACTGATGTGCCACAATGTTGACTTTAAAAAAGAAATAGTGGACTGTGTCTCAAGGGAGCAAAATTATTTATTTACGGCGAGGGCGGTATATTGAATCCTGAGTGAAGCGAAAGATTCTATAATAGAATCCTAAGCGTAGCGAGGGATTCTAAAGTAGAATCCTCAGCGTAGCGAGGGATTCTAGAGTAGAATCTTGAGCGTAACGAGGGATTAAAGTGTTTATCCCAAGACGGAAATAATTTTGCTACCGTGTGACACATATTGCTTTGCACACCGCCAATGAGGCCAGCTGCTAAAAACATGAAATGTCTTGCACAAAATTTTGCTACCGAGTGGCACATACTGCTCATTGATGCCCTTAAATGAGGGAAGAAACGTACGAATTCGATCCCTCATGTTACAAAAATGGTATTGTTGTTTCCGTGTCATAAAACTTAATTTGTAATATTTTTACAAATCACTAGCTTTAGCCTGTGACTTCGTTCGCGTAGAACTCGTTAATTACGTTCTCTTTTAATATCTTTATGTGGGATGATTCCAGAGGATTCCAAAATACCTCTAGTATTTTAGGTATGAATATTATAGACTTTGTCGAAGTAGGTACTAATAAAAATCTTTTCAAATACACAACAGATAGACGCAGCTACTTTCATATTCACATACATATGGATTACGGACAAAAAATCTGATATGAAAAACAAGCAAATCTTATTTAAAAGGCCGCAGGTAAGAAATAGCTGGGCCAATTGAGAATGTATCTAGAAACAGGAGGTCTCTCGTTACATCAAACGTGAAGCAAATACTAAAATGCTTTTACTAAGGAATACAGGACTTGAAAGATGAAACTGCCATGTATCTAGAAGGCGCATCCGACTATTTGCTTTGGTATTACGATAAAACTAGAGTTATTGATTCGTGTGCCAAGGTCAATAAAAGTACTCTGATCTATTCTTAAACTACCGAACACGCATCGATAGCTAAATACATAGTTGCAAGAATTTTTTTGCGGAACTTCGTGCAAACATCAATCCTTTTACGCATTGGTATGCAGGTTACGTAGGTCGAAATGCAAAACACTTACCCGGCCAGGGTTCAAAGCGTAAAACTTTTTCTGTCCCAAACATTATTCCGGTCTCGTAGTTCTGCAGCTTTGCGTGTTTGAGGTTTGAAGTATTTTTCGGTTCAGGCCACTTTCATTAAAAAGTTTCGGTTACTAATATTCATAGTATAATGGAGTTTTCACTAACGTTGACAGAATTCAAGATTTGTTTGCTCATTACAAAATTATTAAGTAAACAACAGAGAAACTACATAACTTTTCGTAGGCACTAGCATTTAAGAAATATCAATTGCCATTTTCATCTTATAAAAATGAAAATTGCATTAGCCAAACGCGCGTTCGAAAAGTTACGCGATTATCCCACAGGTGAGAAAAAAAACATATTGAGCATTTGATTATGAATTTTACAAAGACCAGAATTATGGACTCTGATTTTTATCTCATTATGGTCGGCTTTGAGTAACCAAAAGATTCTTTGAAAAGTTCTCGGTCATTAATGTGTCTGATCGCGGAACATGGAAAATAATCGTGTAATTTATGTAGAAAAGAAAATAAGAAAAGCATTGTTTGTATAAAAAGGAAAAAAGAGTCGGTGGCCACTTTGCGAAGTTTTTATTATTAGAGGCAACTCCGTTTGCCCGCCCGGCTTCGTGCCCGCGACTCAATCTAGCAAACGACGCACAGTATATATTTTTTTCATTTAACTTGGTAAAGTTTATTGTAGAATTAGTCACGCCATCAGTACTGACTGTTTATGTATAGGTACATGATTTATACAATCGGGGGTTAAATTAATATACATATATTCTTTCTACTTTTTCATGTACATAATTTTCTGACACTTTTTATAAAATGCAGATTTCGGAATAATTGGCTGTCACTTCATATTTTTGTATTGTTATTTAAAAAGAGGTTTAATTGCAGTACCACTTCCGATAGTTTTGGTAATTAATGAAACACAGCTAATATCCATAAATCGAGTAACACAGTGGTCCTTGGATGTCTAACCATTTGTATTAAAAAAATGGTTTTTACCACTGTGTTACCCACCTTTTACGGCGTATTCTTACCTTTTATTAGGTTTAGGTACTATTCCGAAATCCTATTTTTGTACACTAATTCCATACATATCGTAATTTTTTTTTTATAATAGTAAACTGGGTCATGAGAAAGTTGAGAATTACCCGTAATGTGCCTAAAAAGTTGTAATGAAACTGAAAAAATTTTTGTAGCTTCTATTCCATAAATCGCTGAACATAATAACCGAATTTAGATATTCAGGTAGCCTGAATACTACCCAGAAACAGACATTGGAATAAGTAGGTACTTATTTTTTCTGTCGGAACTAGTCGGAAGTCAGCATCAGCACTTTACTGGAACTTTTCATGAAGCGTGAAAGGGTAACAATCTGTAAACAGATAAACGGACGGACATAGTTACATTGCATTCATTATACGAGTATAGATAACTTATGCGAAAAAACCAAGGAAGAAAATCGTCAATAAATATTTAGCATAGCCGAAGATCGAAAGTAGGAAGATTAATATTAATACAGCCTGTGGTCGAACCTAGCAGCCCGATTCCGCCGAAAAAAAGAAAACGGACCTATTATTAAAGCCTTAGAAAGTAGAAGTTTAAGCCGACTTTCTTTGTACAAAGATTGGAGGCTTAAGATATCTTTGGACGGAAACTTTTTGTGCGATAAAATGTTTCGTATGCGTGTAAGTAATCCTTAGATTCTACTTGATTTGTTTTCTCTGAGATAATGTCGGAAGTCTTGATCATTATCTGAAACGGTGTTTTGAAGTTAAAAGCAGTGATTTTGAAAGTTACTGTCCTTTTCATCTTCGTCTTGTTTTCTTACTTTATGTAATAAATTAATGTATTGAATATTTTGCACGTGCAGTCTTTTACCTTCTATACTATTCAAAAAATGTCCAAATAACAAATAACAATAATAATAATAATAATGGTAAGTGTTGCTAGCCTCGCTGCCATCTGGTAGCTTCTGATAGGGCGGCCCACCTAGTGAGCGGCGAGTCACCGTCTGCCTCAAGTACAGTGATGAGACATTTTATATGGCAGGCGTCCCGTTGTCTCATCAATATCCCAGCAACCAGTCCCTCAAGTTCCTTCCCATAAAACCGGTGTAGTTTCCCTTCTTTTCGCAATAGCCCTTACACGTAGCGGGTGCTGTCTCTGGCTGTATCTCCTCAATAGTGCATGGCAGAGATAGTATCCGCTAGGTGTACACATCCCAATACATTATCGTATCTCAAAGGGGCCTCTTCGTGTTGGATCTGTATCCCCATGAACGCCTTCCAAAAGGACCGGACATTGTGCCGTGATATCCCAAAGGAGAGATACAAATAATAATAATGGTGAAGTGTAAAAATGATATTTAATCATGATACTTAAATTTGACGACCACTTTAGCCTAGTTGGTAATGACTACAAAGCTGGTGGTCTCGGGTTCGAATCCCGGTCAGGGCATTTTATTTTTGTGATGAGATCTAATATTTGGTCCTTCGTCTTAAGAATGTTTTATTTGTATTTAATAATATACTTATCTATATACACTATACTACGCTTATGAGCAAAATTAACGAGTACACTAAACTTGTATTGAATTTCCATAGAAACCCGTTATTTTTGCTCGTGAGTATATAAGTACCGGTAGTACAAGCTTTGCTTACTTTGGGACTAGGTTGATTTGTCTAAGATTGTCCGCAAATATTTATTTATATAGTATAAAGGCGTGGTACTTTTACACTCCTAATCTTAACGTTATCCCGATAACATTCCGAAAAAGCTCGTGATCAGCTCGGCTACGTACCTAATCCCAAAAATTGGCGTAGGCAGGTATACGAAAGCGACTACCATATGACCTTTCAACCTAGAAGTGAAACTAATCCTTTAAAATAGTAATCATTCTCATACTGATTATTATCGTTATATTTTTAATTTAGGGACCCTGTCAACGGCAGATGCTTAGTGGATAAAACTTGGTACAATTATTTCCTACTGAAACAACAAAGTTAACTTAAGTAAGACGCCATTTTAAAGTGATGTCGTAAAATATAACAAGGACATTGGTTGGCGAAGGCTTTCGAAATAATTAAGGAAGTGTAAGGCCTTACATTTGCATAATAAATTTGTAAAGGGCTGCCTTGAGAAAAAATATTGCTAGTAAATCCTTTGACAAATCAGGCGTCCCTTTCGTTTTGAGTTTCTTTCTGGTTATTTTCTTGAAGCTTGGTATTGTCGGATTTAATTATTTTTTGTAAAATATTAGATCTCTGTTTTCAAATAACTAAAGCCACCTGAATGTCCTTCTTATTTCACAGTTCAGTGGTGCAATGAAAATTGTTCTTAGATTTCACATGCGAGGGAACTTCTTTGAAACAATTAAAAGCATGCACATCATGTCATGTCATCTTTTCTAAAATGTTTCCAATATTAGGTATAATTACTTTCTGTCCACAAGAAAACGTTAAAAAGAGATGAATTCACTTGAAAATACTTATATATATGTACCTTTATCGCCCTACGACGAATGATATGACGCTGCCTGACCGGACACCCCCATTTGAGATTCCGAAAGTAGGTAACAACTGAAATTCCAAATAAATATAATTTTACTATTGAGTCTAGTACTGAATTCGTCAGTATTGAATTTCGCTGAAGAGATGCACTCGTCAGGTGAAACAAGTTGACACATATGTTTCTTCTTCTAGTTTGATTTCAATGTGTGGTTGCGAAAGAGAGGGACATTTTCCGCAAATCAATAAAAGGTCAATTTATTAAACTGGAGTTGCAGGCGTCCGTAGTCTACGGTGTCCGATTTTTTATACAACGCCGGTGGCAAACAAGCTCACGGTCCACCTGATGGTAAGCGGCCACCGCAGCCTATAGCAAAGGAGTCACGTACGCGTTGCCGACCCTTTATGAAATTTGAGAATTCACTGTGTTGACAGCAGAAGGGACAAATTTAGGTCCCTCGCTCTCAACACAGTGCATCCTCGGGAGCTCTGGCAACCTTGCTCACCTCCACCACCACCTATTACCGTCAGACGGGCCACTTGTTTGACACCGACTACTGGTATTTAAAATTTCAACATGTTTCGCTTACTAGCTCCTTCTGTAAACTTAGGCCCTCGAAACATATGAAAATCTAATCGAAATGTGAAACCTAATCCGTTAGATTGATCCCTAGATCTGTGGCTCGGGAGATATACTTAACGCCCACAAGTCCTCTTGTCGAGTATCGTGTCGACAAACACCTATGCCCGAGGCATTTGTCAACTTCACGGACAGCTCTGTATATACAGGGCTCTCGGGCTGCAACTAACATTACAGACAGGCGTTAATGACACTTGGCATCAGATGCAAGGGAGACGGCGCGGTAGAATGACATGTTGTTATATAATGGTGCCGACGTTTGTAACATGGCAAAACCTTTGCGATGTGGCCGCGGCGCACTGACCGGCAGTAAAAAAAGTACAATTTTTTCACGCACGTCCTTGTTTTCCCACACAGATTTTCTGGGGATTCGGAGTCGAACTCTGCTGGATCTTACTGAAAATTTCCCAAATACTTATTTTCAACTTATCGTAGTTATTTATATTGTCAATGATGTACATTTCGTGTCGCTTTAAAAAACTCTTTAAAGTATATATTCCCGTAAATATTGTATACTTAAGCCTCATTTTGCCGTCACTGATCTAGACTATATGAGGCTCGGATGGGTTTGAACCTGTTTTAAGAAATAGGATTGTTTGCAGCCCTTTATGCATGGCTACTCTTCTTCGGACGGCTTTTACTCACCGTCACTGCTGAAATATTTCCGTCTGTGTTGCTCGCTGTTTGGAGTCATCGTAAGTGTTGGAACGAACGGAATCGTCGAGGCTATCATGTCTTTACTCCTGGATTGCAGGCCACCACTCAGGCCAGTGACTTTTCTTTGCGTACAGCTCCGTACTGACTGTTCAAGTTGAACCCATTTCTTTGTACATAGTTTTATTTTCATTATATTTTACTATATAAATTTAAAGTTTATTATAATTACTTACCTGCCGGCTAGCCGCGCTTCGCGTTTTAGTTTTTTTTACATACGTTCATGGAAATTCAAACAACCTTACGTCTTTGTTATAGAGACAAGACACAAATGTACAAGTTCCTTTAGGCCGGGTTTTATAAAGATCCGTTAGACCAAATGTCAGATCTAATGATTTTCGGTCGTTTACTCTGTGACTTTGGCGTGTCAGACACAACTTAAGAAATCTACTGTGGCGGTGAAGAGGTTAAACTGTGATAACTAGTTTCAATTACTGTAAATATTTAATTTGGTTTATGACATTGATTTCCTAGAATATTGAATATCACAGCACTCACTACATGCCAGTTGATAAAGGTTACTTAATATGAATCGCAAGCACGCAAATTCTTTAGTAACACCCGCAAATAGAACACATTAAGATATATTAATTGCGTCATTTTTTTAGTGTTATTAATAACTAACTTGTTTTTACAAGCTTATTTACCAAGAACATGATAACAAATAGTGTCTGTTTTTCCTAGACTTTTATAAAACCTAGTACCCTCCCATGTTGATAAAATTTTTAAAGAAGTTTCAAGTTTGACAGTAGCCTGTGAATTATCGGGGTCTCGTCGGTGTCATTTGTAAAGTTCAGGCAACTTTAGCCTTCCGAGGGGTCTTGGCGATGTAACTTTCCTTCCTAGACTGTCTTGTTCAAAATTCTGGAAGTAGGACGCCGTTAATATATTTCTAAATGTTTGTGATACGTCCCAGAAGACTATTGTTGGCAAATTTTATAACAGAGTAATCTAGTAGTATTAGTCTATGGTAAATCTGAAAGTTTTGAAATTATATGAGGAAATAGATAATATTAACGTTGACGACCGGTTTAGCCTAGTGGGTAGTGCACCTGCCTGTGAATCTAACGGTCCTGGGTTCGAATCCCGGTCAGGGCAAATATTTGTGTGATGAGCATGAATATTTGTTTCTGAGTCTTGGATGTTTTCTATGTATTTAAGTATTTATATCTATTAAATATATCGTCGTCTAGTACCCATAACACAAGCCTTCTTGAGCTTACTGTGGGGCTAGTTCGATTTGTGTAAGATTGTCCTCTAATATTTATTTATTATTATTTATTTGTTATTTATTTAATAACTGCACTTTTTACCACGACGTCGATTTTAGCTAAAAGTAAAACTGCATTGAAATATTTTAAAAATATTGGTGCAGGAACGGGAACCAATTTCGTAGTGTGTTAGACGACCAAAACGGATGATAAAATAAATTAAATAAATATTTGTGGACAATCTTACACAAATCAACTTAATGCCAAACTAAGCAAAGCCAAACGATATAGATACTTAAATACATAGAAAACACCCAGACTCAGGAAAAAATATTCGTGCGCATCACACAAATAAATGCCCTGACCGGGTTTAAAGCCCGGGACCTACCGCTTTAGCCCAGGGTTACTACCAACTAGGCTAAAGCGGTTTTATAGATGTTTGGATGTTGGTAACTCAATCGCGCCAAAACGACTGAACGGATTATGATGAAACTTGGTATGCAACGAGTTTAGCCATGATTAACATATATATTTATAGTTTTTACTTCTGAAATCATCCTTCTGAGGAATGTAGTAGGAAGAGAAAGTCTATCCGGACGAAGTTGCGGAAAGAAGTTAATAATATATATTTTGAATTGTGTCCCTTGAATTACTATTTATTTCAACGGGGACCCAGCCTGGATATAAGTTCATATTTGACGTGTATATCTCCTTGGGGTAGATAGGCACTAAATCATGCCAGATGCTTAAACATAAACCCCGTCTGCAATCAAATCCATCTTCTCATTCGGATCGGTTGCGGTGAGTTAGAGTTTATCTTGGAACTAATCCCACAAAACCAGATAATTGTTGAATAGTCGAATAACAAAAACAGGGCAAACAAAGAGACTGCGCTGATCGAGTTTCTTACGTTGGGTACGCGTACGAGCTGGTATTAGGTGAACTTTTAATTGAGTTTTTGCAACATCCTTGCATTACTTTTGACGTTACTTGCGCGGAACGTTCACTTCCTTTGTTTTAGATGAACCCTTGCGAACGTAATTAAATGTATGAGTTTAAACAGGTTTTTATTAATACGGTTTTAAAACGTATAAATATTGACGGTATTTAAGAAACAATCACAGATATACACAGAAATACACTAGAAACGAGTCAGTTAAGAGTAATAAAACCGATACCGTTTACATCCGATCCATGCATTGGGTTACAATAGGTAGATTTTAAAATGTATCTGTTAATGAAATCGCCAATAATTAATAGGTAACTGACCTCTTTAAAGTCACTTAAAGTTGTCCTTTGTCGAGAGTGTAAGTGGGTATCAACATCAACATGTAACCGCACGTATTTTTCGATTACCTACATTTTTTGTGTGTTATTGTCGTTAATAAAATTGTAATTTAATATGGCAAAGTGTTGATAAGCGTCATAGAAACTAGCAGCGTGAGCATAGGTGAATCCAGCCACAACCAGTATCTGCTCACAATAAGCGGCAACGGCCACTGGGCGTTTGCAGTTTTTGTCGGCACAATGAATGGCGCTTCTTCACACGAACCACATTGTTTGCTGACCGGCCCGTGTTTATGGGCTAGAAACACCGGCACCACGCCACTAAAAGAGATTTATTATCACTTTATTCCAGCCTTATACACGTTTGAGCCGAGTCAAATGCAAAAATCATGGCGTAAACACGTATTTGTTTAGTTGATGTGTATTAACTATAAATTGTTCTCAGCGAAATAGAAAAACAAACATGGGCTATATATTCATTTTCAAAGAAACAAGGTACTGAACAACGTCTTTACTTCACACCTTTCCCAGAAGAAGTACCAAGGCGCAAAAAATGGGTACTGTCAAATTTCTCCGGGTGTACCCAAAATGACGTCGATTTTTTTATTATGCCTCAAAAGTCAAAATTATCATTAATAGCGAAAACACGTCAAAAAATAATAAATACGTTTTTTCCCGAAAGAGGTTTTCATTAATTCAAGGGAGTTTTTCGCTTGTATCGCTGCGACCTTTCTTTTCTCTACGACAAATTCCTTTTCATTTATTGATATTTCAAACTTCTGAAACCTTAATTTAACCCGTAAAGTACTTTTCTGGGCTCGACTGTCTGTCCTCTTTACCTCTTGCCAGTTTTTCGACGAAGACATAGTTTTAATTGGAGTCCTTCCGTTTTACTTAAGGTCTCTTAATTGAATTTTTTGCATTTTAATTTGAAAAGTCTTAATTTGGCAGTTGAAAGGTTTTAATTCATCTCATCATTAATTAAGATTCCATTGAATTTAAAATATTTCTTAGATACGCCAGTGAATGACAGACGCTTAATGAAGATTGTTTGACGTTTTTTTCATCTTGTTATTTACACTTTACCAAATACTTTGAAAGAAACGCCTAAGCATTCAATCATGTAATTTGTCAGGGAGTCATAGAAGTGAAGTGAAATTTTCCGACGTCATGAAAAAGTGGAAACATCCAATAAATCTGTGCTTCAATGACAAGAGAGATGGCGAGGACTAAATCACGCAAAACATTGTAATGGCCTTTTATATTCAAACATAAAATATGAATGCTTCATTGTAAAATTGTACTGAGAATCCAATTGTGTATTTTCGTGTAAAATGTGGAACTCATTTTGAGCAAGCTTTTATATCTGATCATTTCATAATGTAATTTCAATTATGTTTTGTCATTGACAATGTTGTTGTGCACTAAATAGGTCAATTAACATATTCACTATGAATATAATTTATGTACACGTGTTAGTTTATCTAATATCTAATTAATCTTTGTATTACTGACTAGTAACAGTAATGAATATTTAAATATATATTAAACACAACAAATAGCCTACCTACTACTTTTTGCTTGTCATTGCTAAAAAATAGAAGTATATAGTTGCTCTTTTGTAAAAAGAGTACAAGAAGCAAACATGATAACGTAAACCGAAGCACAAAAGTTTTTGAAATAAAAAGTGGACAAATTATATTTACACCTACAATGGTGATAGCATTGTCTAACAGCTTTCTGGGGACCGTCCGCCAAACAAAGGTGAAATTTAAGGGTAAGGAAGAAATATAACATAAAAGTGCTTTGTATCTCTTAGTCTTAAGAGTCTAGAAACAAAATAAATCCAATAATACCAGAGTCGTCAGGTTACTTTGATGTACGGCATTTGTTCTTGTTTACCATTTTAAGTGCCTTTTGAACATTCGACGAGGTTGGCTTTAATACGATTGAGAATTACCGCAGGTTACCAGGTTACGTTGCGTTACTTGTCTCTCGATGCTTTCGTTGAAATCGGAGAGTTACATAATGTCGAACATATTTGAGTTCACCAAAGCTGAGTCGGGCAATAGATAATGAAATATTATTTATTCTATGATTTAATTATAACTTACGTCCATAAAACACATATGCCTTTTAGAGCAAAACTAAGTACTTTGTTGCTGCAAATTTTTGACAGCGACTTTTGCTAAATAATAGTTGAGGTAAATATTCCCCATTATATATTTTTGTACATTTTCTCATTTAGAATATTTATTCTAACCATTTGGTTTAAGACGGGCGGTAACAAAAGGTTTGATGCGAATGAATGTCGACGATTTTGATATAATGTACACTGCGAAAATACATCAGCGTATTTGAAGTTTCAATTTATTCGATCTTAAGATGAAAGAAGAGATCGTAAGTATGTTTATTTCAAAACGGTCCAGATCCTAAAAATTAAAATGAATTCAAATTTTTACAAGTATGCCAACAATATTGATGAAACACCACTTATCTTTAGTCTCCTAAAACAAAATTCGGTCGTAAAACTGTACAGTCGATAAAAATCTGACGTAAAAAGTTGCCGAAAGAACTGCGATGAGGATAATTGAAAAACCTGATCTCTCATTAAAATCTCGTCGGTCCTTTTCAGGATTAAACTGCGGCATATCGCAGTCACGTTCATGTTCCTTCTAGATTTTATGAGTACTGTCCCTTCCTTTTTATAGCATTTGTTCAAAATGTTAAAATAAAAAAAAACAGGCACCTATACTGAGATAAGCTGTTTACTATTTTCTACTGTTTTGAAGTAGGAAAATAATATTCAATAGGTTAGAAAGCGGGATCGGTAACGGTTTTCTTACAATAAGATACCTATTATACAGTTTCATAAAAAAAAAACAAATTTTATTTTTTTCTGCTTTAAATTATAAAAAAAATTCAAAATAGGGTTTTTAGAAAAAAATGAGAATGTCCATTTTTTATTCATTTCGATCCACTGTGAGCCGTACGGTCCGGCGTCCCAGGCACACACTTACGGACCCGGACGACGTAATCACAGCGTCTATCGAAGGATGGAACGCTGCGCTTACGGCGCACAATTAGTCCCTATTCGTCCCGGTACCACCGCACACTGGGTAGAGTCAGTCCGACCCAGGTCGGGCCTAGCTGAGTTTCTTGCTGCACTCTTCTCAGCTAGGCTAGGTTTAGTGAACCAGCAACAAAACTCCCAGTAGCTCGATTCGACTCACACCTCAGATTCGGTTGAAACCGCTCAACCAATCTCACTGGAGCGCAAAGATTTAGAGTATTCCAGTGTTCCAAACCACACGCGTGGTCGTGTCGGAGGTTTTCCCCAGGCTACTCTCCAACCGCGCACTCCTATCGCTTTATTGGGCCCGGCCTATAAAGCCACTGTCAGGTTAAAAAAAAGAAAAGCCTATTAGTTCTGTCCTTTTTTTTAGTTGTACGTAATGAGTATTGTATTGTATTGTATGAATATTCTATAATATCACTAATAACTTAGTTTTGATATTTTAAACATGGATTTAGGCGGTTGAATTAACTTCACGAACCAGTTAATTTTCTTTTGTTATGTTTATTTATTATTGATTTGATTACGGATTTTTATATAGGTACTGTCAGTATCAAATGTAGCTACGCATATGGAGCGACCAAGTCTTTATCCCAAAAGGAATAAGAGCTTCTGACCATTTCACTGTTGCTGACTGCACATTCACCTTGAACGTCCGTCCAAATGCATAGACATGTCTTGTCCTGTGTCCCTAATGTGACACAAGGTCTTGACTAATGCACTTTCAGGCCTTCCATACAGCCCCGTTTCGTACAAGATTGTTTACCACCAAGTCCAATTCAAAACATTTATTCTGCCTATGCGACTCTCGGCGAGAGTTACATATTTGCAGCATTTGACGTGGAGACCCTGGATCCGTGGGGACCGGATGCAATGAAACTTTTAAAAAAATTAAGTTCCTTGCTAATCCGGTCCTCTAGAGAGCATAGGACTGGGTCGTTCCTCCCACAGCGAATTGGAATTGCCATTCAGCGAGGCAACGAGCCAGCCTTATGGGAACTATGCCATTTGGCACCGATTTAGAGGACATATGTACATATAGGCTAGGTTTGGATAAATTTAATTAGTTGTAGTTTGTTTAATTACTTCTTATTTGTGTATTTTTGTATTCCTCTTGCTTACGATAGCGTTTTTTCGGGTGTCTATTATTTTATCGAAATATCTTACATCGATTTTCATTTCACCGAAAACTGTTCAACGAATTTCATTAGGTTTTTTTTTCTAATCACATAATCATCAATTCATTGCATTTTATATAATCGAACCACTTTTCATAGTTAATCGTTTCGAATCCGTCTCTAATCGTAGCGTAACGGTACATCGAATTTACCTTTCATCGAAATATTAGTTATTCATAGTATTAATTTAACGAAACTTGATTCACAGATAGTACGTTCCATATAGTATTCTTTCCAAGAACAATGTTTCATCGAACAACCAAGCAAGCATGATTTTTCAAGGCGTATAATCATTCTGGTCTTATATAAAAAAAATAACCTCGAAGATTAAGACGGGAGCAAAGCTCCCGTCTTAATCTTCTAACCTATCCGCATTACAGTCGGTTTTGCCCTGACAGGTCTTTTGTACATTTTAGGTTTTGGGTATTTTTGTTTTTGAGTATTTTTGTTTATGAGTACTTTTACAGAGTACACCAAGAATCTGAGAAAAAAAATAATTTTAGACTTACTTATATCAAGAATAGTAAACAGTGGTGAAATGATGTTCTAGGTAATAAGAATTTTGGGAACTGAAACCTACGTTAAACCAAAATTATACTAAAGGCCATTCGATGAACGACTACGTCGATGAACAAATAAAATACTGAATTAAAATTAGATGAGTTGATTCTTGTGTAAAAGGTAATTCGAGCAAATGTTTGAGCGATCTAACGAAGTTCGATGAATGATTCCTAAGTGATAATAAAATTCTGCGAATAGTGTTATGGGAAATGATAATCGATGTAACGATTTTCGGTAAAATGATGGATCCCCCGTTTTTTCATATAACTAAATATTACATGTCAACATATTCTATAAAATCTATTCTATACTTATACATTATTAAACTAATAATAAACGGGTCAGTTACGTCTTTAAGATCGAATATCGCTTGACAAGTTTCGGACCAGTACGTGCTTCTTAGTCATGAGAACCTCACATTCGTACAAACATAGCACATACATGTTAATACACGAGCTGCATTCATGAATGGACTGTGTAATATGTGCACAAAAAGCAGATTTGTAGCGTCAGTTTGAAGGCAATGTAAAAAAGGGCCCTTAATTTTTTAAAGCCACTTAATTGTTATAAATTCCTAGGAATTGAAAAAACATGATCTTATTAGCAACAGTTGCATAATCAATTTGGGACAGCTCACAAATACATTCAGGTGCGCGTTATGATAATCGAAAACATTATTTAAAATAGCGATCTTTTGGCTTTTACTATAGACAAAAAAGCTTTTGCCACTATCCACGGAAATAACTATTTAAAAAATGCGACACAAAGGACATCACGTTACGTTCGCTGGAAAATTAAGTTAATCAGAAATATAAAGGATTAAATATTTACAAAATAAAATATTTTGTTGCCCTGGACGGTGAGTTGTTGTAGAAATTTTCAATTCAATTAATTAATGTGCTTAAATGTAGCATTTTATGTGACATTTATAAAATGGACCCCATATATTTTAAAGGGCTTTTGTATCCAAATGGAAAAATGTTATTATGTGTTTTGTAACCAAATGTTACTCAGGGGAATTGGCTCCGCTGTTTGTCTGTCAGTTCGTCAGTGTGCTGTTTCTCGTACCCCATATTATGCTTGCAGTATCAACAATGACGTTTTTAGTGTTCCGTAACGAAAAGGAAAAAAATAAACGGAACCCTTATAGGATCACTTTTCTGTCTGTCTGTCATGACCCTTTATCTAGGGAACGCGTGGAGGTATCGAGTTGAAACTAAAACCATATATTCTGTTCTACAGTCCCTTGAAGCTGTGAAAAAAAAAACTAGCAGTTTATGCCACAAGAAACGTATAGTTCGACATTCTCAAGGGAATCCAAATTTATACGATACTTTCCGTTGACCTACTCGTACTATGAAAGGCAAGTATAATATCGTCTGTACTTGTAACAGAGAAAAATCAGAAAAGTGTACTCTTGTAATTAAATCATAAAAAAAGTGTTTACGTAATAATCAATTACAAATTTGTACGAGACCCCGTCGTTGGTCGAGTTCGACTCGCACATAATAATATGCGATTTTTTATTTCTGTTTTTGGTACCTACGTTTGTGGTGCTCTGACTCGCGTTTGACCTATTATGATTCTTAAAACACAAATCATTCGTTGGATGTACAATACATACTTGTGTCCAATATATACTGCATTAAAAATACTGCAAACTTCAAAAACGCCACCCATTTTCTTAAGCAAATTGCTCACACTTAAGACTCACAACGAACCCGTAAAATGACGTTGCATATAAAAAGGCCTTCCACACGCCACCTGAACTCGTTTCAGAGTAACATGATTCAGTAGCCAATGAAAAATAGCTCATATTCCCATCAGACTAGGTCTTCGTCCGTAATCGTGCTTCAGTGAAAACGGTATAAATGCATTACAAACTTTAATGTTGCCTTAGCGTGTTAGAAAAAACTTTAAAAGATCGACCGATAAATAATTGGTGGCAGTGTGATTTGTGTGAAGGTAGTAATATACCATGTTGACAGAGACATGCTTAGAATTGAAAATGAGTACTGTTTTCGTTACTTTTGGAGTTTTCTTAACATGACATTCTTAATCGGCATACTTTTAGATAAGCAATAGAGCTGGCTTTTTAATAAAGTTAGTAATTTTAACCGTAAAGAAGTAAATTATTCTCAGCTTCCATATTGACAGAATCAGAATCGTAATCGAATGAAAACTATATCAGAATCGATTCCGTAGAATCTGTATTTTTAAATTTTATCGCCCGACGTAAACGTGGTTAAAAAACTCCATAGAGGTGATAATCATAAGTATTTTTTAAATAAAATGAAGAAACATACCTGTAGCATAAGTAGTTTCTGCTGAGATAAATAGTTGTGGTAGACAGGAGTTGCACCATAAGCTTTCCTTTACCTTAATGATTCCGAACCCTGAAAACGAGTTGCATATGAAAATTTTGCGTATCATTAATATTATAACTATTCCAGTATGAAATAAACGTCTTCTGAAAGTTCAAAACTCATGAAATGGAATGAATATATAAATCAGATGAACATCCTCCGAGCAGAATCTTATTACTGTTAGAAACACTACGGGATAAAAATAAGGTTCTATTCTAATACTAATATCGCACATCCTTCGGGATTGAATTGTATAGTATAAGCATGTTCTATGTTAAAAGAATCACCTATGTACCCATATCCTTATATTTATTCAATAATATTAATTTATATTTTTCTGATAATGACGCAAGTACTTATGTAGAATAGGTACAGTCAGGTACTGTACAGTGTACATCATACAAATAATGCGGACCAAGATGAATTACTTCTTACTACGAAGGTAGCAAACAAGCATACGGCCTGCCTGGTGGTAAACAGACACCCGGTCTACGTACGCTTGCGATCGCTGACAGTTACAAGCGCGTTGTCAACACTTTTTGATATAAGGATTCTTTGTGTCTCGTGATCTGCCTCACCACCAACAACAAGTACAAAATTATTGTAGCTTACTCGTCCCTACTTAAACGTGCATGTATCCTTTAGAGGGGCACGCCACAGCCAAAAACCCCGGCAGCAATACTAGCTAGGGAGCGACAAAAAATAGACGCATTCGAAATGTGGTGCTGGAGGCGAATGCTCAGGATACCCTGGACTGCCAAACGGACCAATGTGTCGATACTTTCCCAGCTCGGTATCAAGACAAGGTTATCCACTGTTTGCCGACAGTGGCTGCTTTTATACTTTGGACACGTAATGCGCAGCGGTGTCGACAGTCTGGAGAAACTGGTCGTGGTTGGTGGAATGGAAGGCGAGAGGGCCAGAGGACGCTCACCAACCAGATGGACAGACCAGGTTAAAGAAGCCAAAGCCTCAAGCAAATTTCACCAAGCGGTGAGGGCCACGATGGATCGAGACCTATGGAGACAAGTGATCAGAGCGGTGAAATCCAGAAGTGATCACGATCCTCAGCAATGAGGGACCGACTGAAGAGAGAGAAAAAGTAAAAAATAATTGCCTAACTTCTAATAACTCAATATGAGACTTAGAAGTTTCGCCAACTTTAAGCAATCTCTTTGGATGGTACCGACTTCAAAAATTAAAATACAAACTACATTGTTCAATAAAAATTCTCTTATTGACCTGAAGTTAGGCTTAGTTAGGTTATTTTTTACTTTTTAGTGCTGTTGCCGGTTTTCATTTTTATTAATTTTTATTATGTTTTTCAATTAAAGTAAACGAGACCTCACTCTAATTCAGTTTCAGTAGCTAAGATTAATGTTAAAATAGTGCATATCACGTTTGTATCTTTACATTTGAATATCGGGTGTCCCACAAATCTTTAATATACGTTAACTGATAATATCTCTCAGACCACGAGGTGACGTGGCAGGCCCAGGCGGAGATACCTAGACGGTTATCCCGCTATCTTTAAACGACTGGCCTGAAACTGCTCGCAGCTAGGACGAGTGAAAGTCAAAGGGGAGGCCTTTGCCCAGCAGTGGGAAACCTTACAAGCATGGAAAAAAAACTCTAAGATAGAATTAAACCAATTTCAACATGAGCGCGCATTTCATAGTTACGCTACCGGTCTGCGCACACTAAACCTATACTTACTATGTTCCTCGAATGTCGTTTATGAACTGGCGACGTGTTCAATAATTGCTGGCGCAGTGCACATGGTCTAAGAAAACATGGTCTAACAATCCGGATCGTGATAACGCAATACGTCACTGTCGACGATACACTCACACTTATGTCTGCATATGATCGCTAGGCTGATGCTGGCCGATATCATAAGGTCGTGTCACCCACACTACTAACCGATGTACCGGATTGCCATACCTGGCGCAGTACATTTTTGTATCATGGCAGAGCAGTAAAAAAAATAAATAAATAAAATAAAAATAAAATGCTTTTATTTCAGACTTTATGATCCATAATAGGTTAGTAACAATAACAATATCGTATCTTAAAAGTACTGTGTTAATTTTTTCAATTTAGCCACATCAAACTTTATCTAGTCACACTCAAAAGTATGACCACACACACTTAGTACGTGTATGTGGTCACATTTGAATGTGCTTTCGTCCAACATATGAGGAGCTGACTGTCCAGCCTGTCAGCTATAACGGCCAGGAGGCTGTTGCGACTGTCCCGCAGGCGCCGCAGTGCGGCTGCGCACCGCGCGCGCATGATGGCCGGGAAACCATCCACACGCGCGTGCGCGAACATCCCTGACGCACTGCACCAGCGTGGCAGCCGCAACAACGCCCTGAACGCGTTAAAGCGAGCAGCGCGAGCGTCGGCGGAAAAGAATAACTCCCCGCAAATACGTAAACGCTCACAGATTTAGCCATTCCGTTTATGTTTAGTCGTGATCTAGCATCGTGCAACGCGTCGCGCGTCTTCCTATCTTCGTAACATAGGGTAAAGATCACCATCATCGTTCCCAGCACGTAATGAGCAACTGTTGAGCATAGGCCACTTTTCAAGTATGCCGCTCATGCCGCCTCCATGCTCCAGGAGTGACGTACGGTCTTTTATATGTCGTCAATCCAACGAGCTAGTGAAAGACCAAGGTTTTTTGCCAGTAGCCACCAATCTGAAACGTTTTGGTCTACCAATCTAAAGATATAATGGCAATTTAATTTTTATACTGCCTTCTCACAATTATATTTGGGTGCACAGCTCGTACGGTTCACAACAAAGTTTATCTTACTGTTTGATTTAAGAACCCCAAGCTCTGCTAACGGGCTGGAGCCTAGTTAACAAATCGTTACTTGGCTATGCTATACGAGTATACATTAAAAGTCAGCCCACGTATCCTTTGGCTTCACTTTAAATTTGCACTTATTATCTGTGGGTTTATAATCGTTGGTATGAGGAATCAAATGATTATTAAATTAGACCATTGTGGAGCTCAATGTAAATAAAAAGGGCAAAGTGTGAAGGACAGTTCAATAGCTATATATTATTTTTTAACCTATCAAAATTGAATGCTGCAAAGCAACGAGCTGCGAAACACCGATTTGGCTGTAGGTACCTACTGTAGACCTCGAGAGTGTGTGTTTTTAAGGTTTCCAATAACTGAAATTTCACGAAAATTTCCATGTGTCAGCAAATCATATTTATATAAATTAACTGCACTATTTTTCCTAACTTCGCACCTTCAATGAATGTACGAGGTGCACTGCTTATGAGGACGTCGTAGTAAACATAACATTAAGGGCTGTCATTTGTAATGTCTTGTCAATTTACTTTACTGTACATTGGCAACTTATAAATGATGATATGTTCAACTATACCTGTAAACTTTTATGTACAAATAAACTTCTTATGTCTTAATTTAAATTTTGTTAGAAATTAAATGAAGTCATAATTTTAGGTTTATAAAAAAACTAGCGACCGGCTCCGGCTTTGCACGGGTGCAATGCTGATACTCAATATTGTTTGTATTGTCTAATGACAAAAAAGCTGATTATATAAAGACATTCTGTAGTATATACGTTTTCTTTAGAAGTTACTCTTGAAAGAGCGACATATAATTTTCCAGGGGGCGGTAGCGCCGCAACCGCAATGTCCCTGCATTTTAAATTTGTAATATCTTCGGAAATATTAATTTAAATTACATGCTGTAACGAGGCCATATTGATCTATATTAAATGCACAAAGTATTTAAGGTACTTAATTTGATAAAGAATAATGCTATATTTCTTAAAATCGGTTCATAAATAAGCCATTATTTCTCGTAAAAAGTAAAGGACAAAAAATGGTCATTGTGGGTTATCCCTAACAGATAAACATATACCATGCCAGACTTTTTTGTAGACCTTTTTAAAATGTACAATACCGTAGTACATTATTTTAATCTATCTCGTAGGGTTCAGCCAGCGTTTGCAATGTAAACTCAGACAAATGTGTTTATTTACGATATCACATTAGAAACCTCTAAAATTATGAGTGTTTTTCTACTATATTATGAATGTATTATACATATAAATTTTCCCTTTGAATCACTCTATCTATGAATAAAACCGCATCATAATCCGTTGCGTAGTTTTAAAGATCTACGCATACATAGGGACAGACAGACAGACAGACAGCGGAGAGCGACTTTGTTTTATACTATGTAATGATTAACCACCGTTACTCACCGTTAGGTTAATAACTACGTTTTAATACCCTACTTATAGAAAAGCCCTCATGCCGGTAACACACTGTATAATTATCGAACCTGCCTACAAAATTTTATATACTTTCGCATTTTTGTCGAAGCTGAAGCAGAGACCTTCATTTCACTCGGTCAAATGTAAAAATGGCACTTTTATTTAGTTGAAATGTGAGCATTATTATAATATTGGGACGTGTTTTAACTGAACATGGAAACCATCATAGTATCTGCCGACTAACTAAAACTATTTTTTAAAATCAGTCTTTCAGTAAAATGTAACAGTAATATATAAACATGAAACGACTATAATATTTAAAGCATTGAATACAAATATGCCACGTTGGGACGACGTCAAAGATTATATTTTACGACTTTGCACCTTATTCTTCTGTAATAAGACGAAAAATGTACACATCTTGGGCGTTGACTGTACCTTTGTGCACGCACAAATCTGGTGCGATTATTTAAATTACATGACAAGTAGGTACAATCCTCTGCACACAACACTGAATGGCGTTATAAAATTTGAAAAATATATTAAATCGCTTAACAAACGGAGGGTCCGTCAACGCTCCCTTATACCTATTGCTTCAACAAAGACATGAAAAATGGCCGCTAGTGGGGAGACGTGAAAGGGATAAAGGTACCTCTTATCTGTTGGATTTAACATCGTTGAAGCATTCACGTACAAAGCTCTTTTTTGGGGAATTGCATGCGTTGTTATGGTTTATTTCCATATTCATGGATACTGAATACTTTAATAGCTTTGAATCACTCAAGTTATTCACGTGATTTACAGTTATGTGTGTGGTTTAGTGACATTTCATGGTAACATGTATTTCATCTGATTGCTTAATTGTAACCAGACTTCCTTGACGATTTTCATAAATTTTCCCACTTTCTCGCTATCGAAACTTTCTTTTTTGTTAATGAATGCCAAGAAAGCGCTAAGTAAATACAAAACTAATATGATTAATAAGTAATTATCAAAGTGCATTGAACTTTATTGTGTTCTTATTCGTGGTCGCGTGATCGCTACCGTGGCGTGTCGTAATATTAACAGTCATTACAAAATTTCCCAATAATAAGCCCTGAAACATTAGCTGCCGTCGGCTACACGAAAACAGAATTATTAATGGGCCAACTTTGTGGTTAATTCAGTTCAGCAGCTGCAGAAAATGTAGGTTTTTTTTTACATTCCATCCCTCTTAGATAGGCCGTGTACACAACAGCGCGCAGGCACACGTCCACTATATGTGTTACCCACAAATAACTTACCGGATTTAAAACTCCGTTATAGGAGTAGGTAGGTATAATAAGCTGCAAAATACATAAATAATTTTACAAGCTTTCATGGAATGTTACGTAAGGGCAGTCAGTTTTGTGGCATCACCAAACTGGCGATTGACTATAAGATCATCTTCAGACGTACACGATAGTCGTATTCGGGCTTATTAGAACCGTCTCAGCAGCCCGTAGTAAAAGCTTGTCGCAAAATATTTGTTTTTACGGATTTATTTGGATTTGTACTTAATTGACACTGTATGATTAGTAATATAATATATATTTTTGTGCCCCACACACGCACCTAACACCGACTGTCACGGCGACCCTAAACTCGAAAATTCCTGTTTCTGCTTCATTTCCAGGAGCATTATAAATCTATTAAACGAGCTATAACTACGATTGTAAAGTTTCTTTATGATACAAAAGTTTCGTTTGCAATTGGCGTTGTTGCGTGGTTGTTTCACCAACTTCATTGCGTAGAAAAACGAATGAGATTATTATACAATGATACTTTTTTGGCATAATGTTTTATTATTGTAATAACGAAGAGGTAAATGTGAATTTGTGTGTAGGTAACACGTTAGTAAACATTTGATTTCTGTGATATATTCGCATTTAATAATGTAGTGTTACAAAATCTGCCATAACATATTCGCATTCGTATTATTCAGGATTGAGTCTAGTAAACTTTATAAATAAGTGTGTTCAGATTTCAGCGGGATAAATGACAGAAAGACTAGAATTTCCAAAAATACGTCTAATCGTTTTGAGTAACAATCAGTGAAATGACATGCATACATTTAAAAAAAGTAAGTTCCTAAGAGGACGTATGACGATACGCGCAACGTTAGTGTGATTCCGGCTCCCCAATCTGTAGGCGCTTGAACAAAGCGTTTAATATTTGTAAATAAGTTTTTATAAACGGCTGCATTGTTGTATGCCACAAATGTGTATAAACCTTAATAAGTCCCGTAAATACGCCCCCATTAACCGAAGTCGATGTAAACCGACTTTATTAAATCAGAAGTTTTTCCTCGCGGCGCGCCGTTCGCTGATACATCAATGTGTCTATTAGAACCACCCGCGAGGCTCGTTCTTTCATTTATTGAATATTACTGAAAAGCGCAGCCATTATACGTCCATGGGTAGTCCATTACTTAACTTTACCCTTGGTCAATAAAGGATGGTCTTTTTTATAAACTTAAAACTCGGAACGTTTTGCGTGTGCGTGCAAATGGCTAATTCGATTATATTCATTCACATTCACAGATAGGTTTATTAGTTTTATTTTATTTTACTTCTGTATTGATAGCAGAGTTTTATTGGGTTTGATGTTTTGTTTATTCATTTTAATATTTACAGACATATATATTTCGTCTTTATAATTTTCAAAAAGTATGTTTGTTTCTCCTTAATTTAAACATAATATGAAGGAAAACGTGACATTATTTATACAAACGGCATAGGAAATGGACTTGGATGTCATTATTTTATTTGTATGAATTATTCAGGTTTTAAAAAAAAATAAGATTTCAATCAACTATCACACTACGTAATTCTTCAACTTTTTTCTTCTTTTTCTATTCCAAAATAATTTTAACTGCATTCAATACTTATTCATCACCTAGAAGCCAGCCATAAAACAAAACCATTAAAAAGGACCTATGCAACATGTATCTTAAATATTGCTTTAATTCATTCCCAAGTTTATTTTAACTTAATGATATATACCTACATTTTTAAAAATCCAACATAAAATTTAAATAATAATACCAGAATCAGATTTTGATCATCAAACGGAGCGTCTGCTTGTTAGTATAATCTTATTTAATCAAACAAATTACTTTCAGACTTCAGAAATTTCAATTTTACAGAAACTCCAAATCAGTCTGTTACTATCTCCCCTCGAAACAAGATCGAAAACCAAATAAATCGTCCCGTCCAAATAGATGGCATAGTCATATAATCTCCTATCTTCATCGAATCTACCACTGTAAAAACGACCTTACCCAGTCATCAAACAAGGTCCAGAATTCAAAACTACCATGAAAAGGCAAATGTGATGTACAAAGTGAATAAGTGCCTACCAGAAATGTATCGCATAAAGGGAATTGGTTTTGTGCAATTTCGGTAATGCACGACTTGGCTGCCCAAATAATGATAACATTCAAGATTTTGATTGAGGAAATAGATAAAATAAGAGAAAAACTAATGTCTGCATCGTCAAAGATATATCGTATGTCATTCCTATATTACGTTTTCACAAGAGTCTTATATTATTTATCTTCTATACTAATTAGTCGAATTTATGTCTTGAATGTTTCAGTGAATGATATGATTAAAAAACCGGCCAAGTGCGTGTCGGACCACGCACAATGAAGGGTTCCGCCCCAACATCTACTAATAGTCCACATTTAAAATCACTATCCAATACATTGAAGCTAAAAAAGGCATTTTTGTAATTTTACATCACTTTTTTGTAGCTCATAGAATAAAACTTCCTACCAAATTTCATAATTGTAGTGCTTATAGTCTCCGAGTAAATCAAATCGGCTGTGACATACGGCCGGACGGACGGACGGACAGACATGACGAATTTATAAGGGTTCCGTTTTTGCCATTTTGGCTACGGAACCCTAAAAATAATAGGTAGCTTTTCATTAGTTTTAATTTCCTCAGGGCTATTAGGAGTGTTGTTTTTATATCGCTAATTTAACAGCAACCGTGCCACCACAATAAATTACACGAGGGGAAATGAGCTCAGCGCTCCGGAAAGAGGAAAAAATGCTAATAAAATTGTACCTTGCCCGTTAATCTTAACCCTCGCCTCCACATCACCAGTTTTCTTCAGATTTCTGGTAGGAAATTATTGTTTGGTGCTCTTATTTGCAGGAGGGGTGTTAAAGGCGGAACACTGCTTGGGGGCATACAATGGTTACGGTAATTATATCTGTATTTAATATCCAGTGCATCTAACAGGGCCCCTAGATAATAAGGTCATTAAAATATTGTAGGGTAAACGCCAAGACGACAGACTTATATATATATAAAAGCAAATATTGCGTTATAAAAGCCACGAATATTTATTATTAATTATTTACACACAAATTCATTGCGGGGTCCCGATTGATCTTATTATACCTTGATGACCCGCTACGTAGTCCATTTTGCATACCGTCTTTGCACATGTGTAAATCGGGCTTAACACCAAATGTTGACGAATATAAAGGAAAATAAGGAAATAAACCGAAAAGAAAGAGGAAATAAAAGTTATGGATCTTATAACCTTAACATTATTTTTATTAAAATATTACAGGGCTATAAGTTACTAGATTCTTGTATAAAATGATGTTTACTTAAACTACTAAATTTTTTCAGAGCGTATGTTAATTACCATATTATCGGTTGGGGCTGCTCATTTGTGAAGCAGAACAAATAAACATATTTTTATAAAACTTTAGTAATAAGAAAGTTTCCTCAAGAACAAAAAATGTATTAGTAAGTAAGAAATCTCTGAAGGGTGCGCTGTGTTGAGAATGAGACTATATCTGTCATACAACGAATTCCCAAAACAATAAAAGTTTGGCAAAGTATTTATTCTCGGGCTCGAAAGCGTCTACAGGCTGAGGTGTCTGTTTATATTGTTGGCCGTATGCTTGTTTATACCGCCGTGATATTAAAAAAATCGTACAAATATAGTACAGGAACTTAATTTTATTATTACAATTTCAGCTCAAAATTGTACCTAATCTTAATCACATTTTGCAGTTTTTAATCGATTAAAATGAAAAAGCTTCCCTTCTGTACTACTTACATCCGAGGAAATTTGACCTTTTTGGAGACCACTTTCGTAGTTTTTGATAGGTATGTTGTAGCTTTTTTTTATGGGGATATGACCGTTTCCAATTATATAATACAAAACGATATCGGTTTCATACGTTTTGTATGGTTAAATTAATATTCATCTGCTGCGCTCTGCTGCGGCAACTCAAACTGTGTAAGGCGTCAGAGTGCATAAAAGAGCATCACGTCAAGTGCTGTCCTGTCCTACTTGCACTTGAGCGAATTAGAAAGAGGAAGGTAGAATTTTCTCGTCTCGAGTCGCGTCGCACCACCAGTTGTGCTCATCCCACAGGTAAGTATAAATTCGACTTAAATTTAACATTGGAAATCTTTTCTGACTATCGTATACGGTCCATCACCTCCATCCACTCGAGGTGGTAAAGTTCCAGTTTAATTAATTGGAAACGAGAGAACGGTGGGTCCGTCTCATCACCGCTCCATTGGTTCGTTTTTATACGAGGCATTTACATATTCTGATGTATGAAAAAGACAATGCATTCGTTCGTGGATTTATGGATCGCTCTTCCGCTTTTTAGGGTTCCGTACTTAAAGGGTAAAACGGGACCCTATTAATAAGGCTTCGCTGTCCGTCTGACTGTAACTCATAAACCGTGATAGTTAAACAGTTAAAATTTTCACAGATCATGTATATTTCTGTTGACGCTAAACAAAAAATATTAAAAATCCATACAATAAACGTAATGTGATTTTTTTGTAGTTTTTATAGATAATAGTGCGGAACCCTTCGTGCGCGAGTCCGACTCGCACTTGGCTGGTTTTTTTAATCTATTACGGTCCGTACGAATTATTTGCAGGTAACGGAGATACATTGTTTCGGAGTTTCAGTTTATTGTTCACGTTTAAAATGGGCTTAAAGGTTACATTCATTCAGTCTGCACTATATTTATTTTTAATCTCTGACTTACTTAGGGATGATTAGTTTCACTTTAATAACTATTTGTTACCATTTATTTAGTATCTACGTGTCTACCCTATTATGAAAACACCACTAACTCAATAACTTTTTAAACAATAAAAAAATCTGTAACTTTCAACAGCGGCAATTCCGTCCATTCCATACTCATATTTCGTGATAATTTTCTGTTTTAAAATATAGCGGTCGTTATTCTATCTAAAATATGTACCTGAAAAATAACAAATTCCTTAGTCATTAGGGAAGGACCAAATTCTTGGCACATATTTAATATGCATATACATTGTATGGGTAAGTTTCGTGTCACAACGGTAGTGGGTGAAGGTCAAAACTGGTACACCAGTATTTTATAAAATGCAACCAAAATCGCTCAAGTATAACTTGTTAGGTATATCCAGCTATTTAACCCCATTTAGACGGGTAATGCACAGACACAGGGGTAGTCGGTATTCCGTGGTTAATTAATCACTTGACACCCGCCGTACCTGCACGTAATTGACATCGGGACGTCGCTAACGGGAACTGCCGACAATCGTTCCTTACGAGGAAAGAGTCCATATACGTATAAGTAAGTATAGACCATCTTTTTGCTGTATTTGTACCAAAATGGAAAAAATAAAGGAACCCTTATGGTTTCACTTTGTCTGTCTGTCTGTCACATCGCTAAATATCTCAAGAACTACTTATGCTATCGATTTGAAATTTGGAATAGTTATAAAGAAGGCTTACCTACATACATAGAACATGACACTTTTAATATTTTTTTAATTTCTAAAAAAATGACAGATAACTGGTGGTTCAAAATTTGAAAGTCTAGTTAATATGTCGAGCCCTTTCATATGACACCCCATGTCATATCAAAGGGCTTGAATTGCACATTCTGAAACAATTTTTTTTTATTTTTTAAGTTGAGTTATTTTTTTTATGAGGAAAAATGTAAAAAAACCGTCTCCGAAGTTTACCAAGGAAAAAATATAAAATTATTGCATAACATTGATATTAAGCGAGGAAATGCTGCCAGCATCTTTGGCACTATGCCGCGGGGGGACCCCTTATTTTAGATTATTTATTTATTTTTAAGTTTTTATTTTAAGTTTAGTTTGTAGGCCTTTTATTATATTGTATATTATATTATGTTATGATTTGTAAATGATAGTAGATATTAATGTATATTTTACAGGAAAAATATAACTGTAGCTCTATCTAATTTTTCTTTTTTTTATCCTCAAATAACATTTCTATACTAAGTTTGTAATTTAATCACCTTTGCATGTATTTTTGTTTTATAAATTACTACGAGATTATGCTGAAAGTACCTTCTTTCAAATAAAGAAAAAAATATTGAAATCGGTTTACGTGTTAAAGAATTATCCTTGAAAAACTACCATACATATAAAGTTATTCAGTCGCTCAAATTTGTAACAAAAGTCGCCGATAGATGGCGCTGTACCCATGGGGTCCAATTTTCACACCAGGTTGTTGAGATTTTCCTGATTTAATAGGGTTGGAACCGGTACACATCTGTATACGGAACCCTCGGTGCGCGAGTCCGACTCGCACTTGACCGGTTTTTTAATTTAAATTAATTAATTCTTATATTAGGTTTGACAAATAAGTGTCGTTAAACCTTATCGGGTTTGTATCGACACAACATTCGTGGACAATAAAGTGAGTGAGTTTATATGAAATGAGCTGAAAGCTATGTATGGCACATTGAACAAAGACATCGTCATTATTAGTACTAAACAGATAATACCAAAACCGCTCGTGTCTATATACAATAACATAGACGTGCAGTTAGCAACACATTAGGGCTCAACTCTCTACTGAATCCAGTGTAAGTGAAGCGAATCACATTACAACTATACTTAATCGGAGGTCTCTTTACACCGGTCAACTCACGTGAGTTGTCGTTACGCGTTGTGATAATTATATATGTCATACTTACATCATTGGAGCGCTCATGACCTAGCACTTCTGTACGATAGCACTGATTGTGCGGGTTAAGTAAGGTGCATACTATATGAATGCGTCCGTACTTTAATAAAAACGTTACATCATTGACACCGGTTATTGTCCATGACAGCAGTCGCTAAGCCGAGTCAAAACTAAATATCTCGGTCTATTGTTTTTAACTAGATCTGTCCGTATTTTTATACGAAATCAAAACGTATGAATTAACCATTTAAAATAAATACTCGGAATTTCCCGGGAGGTTACCAAAGGAAACCAAATTCATTTCTTCCGTTAAAGCAATCTTTGACTACACTCAGCTAGCCACCTTTAAAGTCCATTTCAGACAAACTCTGCATCTTACAACCCGTAATGAATTAAATTCACCCGTACGTAACCTCATTTTCTTCAAGAAGCTTGTTTTAATTTATAAAGGAGCTTAGCTCATCATATTTAATTGGTGTTACTGAGTAAGCTAGTATATTGCAAAAGCAAAGGCATCAAAGACAGAATTACCTAATATAGAAGCGTAAATTAATCAACTAGAAAACGGAGGCTTCACCGATGAAAATACAATATATGTGCTCTTAAGCCATCACCTCTCAGGTCCGGAGAACTCCGGGCACATAACAAAAAGATATAAATAGTTTACTTTTTAGATACAGAGAAGGACAGTACTATAACACAAGCGTTAACATTTTAGCTTCTTTTTATTTTTCTTTTTGCTAAATTTTAATCAACATGTCTGCGTCTGGTGTAAAACAAAGTATTTCACGTAAAAATTTGCGTTTCTCATTTTCTATTGCTTTGCATTCTAACCCTTGATTACGTTTGAAGAAAGACAACAATGGTCGAGGGAAAAGTGGTATCCGACTTCATTATATATTTTGTCTTTCCCCTGCATCTAATCATAGCTTTCCAATGTCTGCCTTGCGGATTGCAAATCCGGATTATGTGTAAAGTAAATACGTGAAGTGTTAGCTTTTATGAAACGGTAATTTAGATTGCAGCTAGTTAATCCGCTTGATTGGAGTCTGAGTTAAAAAAGTGGATAGTACATTAACACCGTTAAAGTGATATATGTGCCAATATTATGTGGAAATAGATTTAACACTGGATTAGTATTTAAAAATCTCTTCATTAATTAGGCCTTGTCAAGGTTGAACGTTCTGTTTGGAGGATTCTTAGATCTGAACACATTTTGACTTATAACTAAAATAATAAGCTTATACAAAAAGTACTATGCTCCACAATAAGAGCAAATAGGCTTCTGTTATAACAACTAGACAAGGATAACTTTAGTAGGTAGCCTCCCAATATATTTATTTATTTATTTTATAGTATATGTATCTAAAAATACTTAAACACATAGAAACAACCCAAGCTCAGAAACAAAAATGTTCATGTCAATAAGTAGGTACAGAAAATCAGATTCAGTCATTACCAATTGATAATAAATACTTTTTTGCAAGATACGTTGATAATAAAACATTATATTACATTTGAGAAATGACAATTGTCAAGCACTTGAGTCAAAAGTAGTATGAATTACGCAATATATTATGGGATATTAACTAAGTATTTAGTGGTAGACCGCAACTCTGTGTAATCTGTTTACGATTAGGGCAGATTAGTGCGTGCCAAATATCAGACGACGTGATAATAACGGATAATTACATGAGTTAAATAATTGCAAAGCTTCATGTATTTTTTATGTATAAAAGCTCTAAATTTCATGAATAGGCTTAATAAGAGACCTTGAGCCGTAGTGATTTTATAACAAAATTGTGAAAATATATTACATAGGTACTTAAGAAATAATTATCAATGTTGTTACTTGTGCTTACGTTCGATTACTATATATAGCTAGTAAGTTCTCATTTAAGTGAACATGCAATTTCGTTCTTATGAAAATAAATTCTATGAACCGAAATCGAAGCTTAGGTATAGGTCTATTTACATGATTAAAATGACAATGGAGAATGTTAATAAAAAATAAATTTTGTCCGTCAGTTAGATTATCAAAAAATTTGGGACCCGCATTTTTTTGTTATCAGTTAAACAAAAAAAATATGAAGATACAGCCCGTTAAAGTTCCGTGTGACGTCACTTTATTCTAAAAAATGCGCAATAAAGCATCTTCGTCATTTTTTATTTGATTGACAACCAACAGTAATAGTGTGAACCACGTATCCCAGTAGTTCTGTTAACAGAACTGTTGAACAAATCATCTACAGAATTAATGGGATAAGAAATCTCAGTAGTTCTGTTAACAGAACTGATCAACAGAACTAGTGGGAATGAAGGAAAAAAAATGAGACCAATGAAATGAGGTTTAATTTGAAATGAAATGAAATGAGGTTTATTTGCGGAATATGGGTTACATTAGATGTTTACAATGATAATAAATATTCAATACGGATCTCCATATTCTACTTGGTAAAGCATGCAAAATTTAAAAAGTAAATTTCGTTTATATTGCTATACAATATTCGTGTTATTAGATATAATAAACGTTTCTCTTTTATTAATTTCTTGAGGCCTCTTGAAATCCATTTCGCAGGTTTGGGTTTATCACATATTGTCACTTTTATTACAGGAAAGCATAGCGTATGAAACATAGTTATAAGATCATGAAATTTATTGAACGCACCATTCGTATCAGATTTGTTGTATATATCTTCGTAGCATAGATTTTCCATACAGCGAACGAATTTGGATATATTTTCTTCACTGTAGTCTCTTTTACACATGTTTATTTTCTTATAGTAGTGTGTCTTATTTACTTGAATATGTATTGTCTAAGCACTGTGGTCTGACAGTCCTAGATCGTAAGTCTGACCTTTCACGCCTGACATGTTTGATATGATGCGATCTATACAAGTTTGAGATGTGTTAGTAATACGAGTGGCTACATTTATGTGGTTTACTAAGTTATAATTTGTAAGTAACTGTTTATAATTCTTTGTGATTTGGTTTGTTTTAAGAATATTAATGTTTAAGTCTCCGCATCCAAATGTTTATTTTTATGCTTTTGTGTAATGAAATATAAAAAGTTGTTCAAAAGCCCCAAAAAATGCATTTCGTTGCATTGCGGGACTCGATATAGGCATATAATAATATTATTGATGGTTTTTATTTCAACCGCACAGCATTCGAATTCGTTTTCGGCGGTGAAGTTCTTAACATCTAGTTCTATTGATTCGATCCATGATCGAGCTAAGATGCAAACACCACCTCTCTTTGTATTCTTTTGGAAAAAATGAGAAGCGAGCTTAAAGTTTAGTATTTTAAGTTGCTTTCAGTTCCCGATTGAATGACTGTTTCGGATAGGCATATCACATCTACATTTATGCGTTTTTCTTGGAATTCGGAAACTATTACTTCTAAACTATCCATTTTATTCAGTATTGTTAAGTGATCTGACTCACGGACGAAATAGAATTTTATAGTAACATTCTCCAATATATTCAAATATTAGATCCATATTTACTGCTATTCAGAGGAAAAATTGTAATATTTACACCAAACAATATAAGTTGAATACTAAAATACATGAAGCTTCGTTTTTCTCAATCTACTTAGCAAAATGAAATGTAAACTGACCTACGACCGCCTTTTGCAGGAACCATTTCCTCAGCACGACATTCTGCGGTACATTCTGTATAGAAGCGCCTTCCCATTTCATTAAGAGTGTTTGCTTTAATTCCGCGAACACTTTGAAGAGGGCATTTAACTTAATCTTATCGAGTTCTTGTAATTGAACGTTAGAGCCAAACTTAAGAACACTACGCTATGCTTAGCATCGTCCAAGCCCTTTTGTAAATCCTGAAATGAAAGGAGCCTTGATAAGGCTTTGCTGGAATTTATAAGTAGGTAGATATTCTAAGTTGAAATTGAAATAATATTTAAAACGGTTTACTACGTCTTCGAAATTATTAGTGGTTTGATTTGATTCGTATACAGTACATCCACTGTAGTAGTCCAGCGATAAAACACGTTACTCGTACCACTGGGTTTAAAAAAAGCTTATGTGTATAAGGAGAAACCGGTTCTTGTTGACGAGGAAAGACCAAAACTTAATCAGCATATCGAATACACATTTGTACAAATTTTACAATCTGCCTATAAAGCGATTTACTCGCTCTGCCGTATTCGTGATAGAAAGTTAACAGCTGAAGAGGGATTCCCATGTTTTCGAGTCTGAATCAAATCAACCAACTGAATAATCTGAGAGGTACCTGGTATTTGTCGGTGAACATATAAAGTTCTCCGTTGAAAACAGTTCAATTATGCCGAGATTAAATTTGTGGTCATGTTTCAAAAATTGTTGGACGTCCGCAGATTCAAACACAAGATCATTTGTCAGGAAGCCAGATGTGGATGCGATTCTTGAACGAATAATCCGTCATGTCGAAAATCTTCGTTATCAAAATTATATACAAAAATCAAGCTGCTACGTTTTAAACATTGGTTTGATACCAATGGGATATCATTGGTATCGCACCACCAGAAAAAGAACATCACACCAGCTGCCTCTGCGCTCCCATGACTTTTCCACCAGCTCCACTGACTCGGAGACCTAGCAGAAGATGTCACCCTAAAGAAGTACCGATTTACATCGTTAAACCATACGGGTCTCACACCCACGACATAGCTATTTTTAATTATTATGTATTAGATTTAACTGTTGACGTTCAGTTTTTTCTTTATAAACATATCCTCAGCATTAACCTCCGAAACTCCGTTTTTTTAAAGATATAATTTGCACTAGAAACTAGAAGGTACCGTACATAAATCTGGGCCATAGTTGAGCGATTTGGTATGGAAAACGAAACCAAATGTTTCCCCTTAATAATACAATTCAAAGAGTGGGTGATTGGACAATCAACCGTACATGATAACCTGAGTCTATCACGTGGATGACACGTTTTAAAAATAACCACTAGAAGTGACTAGCACACGTTATATCGCACGCCAAATGTGACGCGCGTCTGTTGAAGAGAATATTGTTATGTAATTTTTAGAAGTAGCATATTATCTGAAATTGTGCCAGTGGTTACTGCAAGTTATTTACCGGAATTATATATTTTAGTGTTAATATTTGATAACGTTTAGATCATCTGTGTACATATTTTAACTTATAGTGTCATAGCAATGTGAGGAAAGAATAATTAAAAAAAATTTTTTTAATCAATCTCTGATAAATTTATTTTTTTAATACAAAAGGAAATAAAATTCTTATTCATAAAAATCGAAATTACCTATTTCTTTACGTGATTTTACAAATAAATAAACCAATTAAAATAATACCGTTTGGCATCATTTGTAATATTCTGTTAACTCATATAACATAAAGTAACTTTATTTGCCTTGTTGCTTTCAGTGAATCCCTCAAGATGAAGATTTTTTATATGGGAATTATCTTTGTTAATACTCTGATGGTCTGTGAATCAGCAAACATTTTATACATTATGCCATTCACAGCCAAATCTCATTACATTGGTATGAAGAACTTAGCAATAGAACTAGCGAGGAGAGGACATGAGGTTTACGTCATCACACCTTATAGAGAAGATGAACATCCAGCGACATATCATCAGCTGATGGTATCAGATGTATCATTATGGGCGAAATTATGTGAGTTAGTGAGATATAGTACATCTAAAAACAACAATAATGTATTCTATACTCAAATTTAGAACCTGATTGTTTGTATGTTTGTTTTAGTTGATGAGCCAACACGATTATTCGACATGATGGATGTTGCATTTGAGCGGTTTCAAGTGCTGCTGTATAAAACTGGATTCATGGTCAACGAAATAGTTTTCGAGTCCAAAGACGTGCAAGAGTTCCTGAAACAAGATAAAAAGATAGATCTTGTTATAACAGAAATATTTTTCAACGAAGGACTTTATATGTTTGCTCACAAATACCAGGCTCCGCTCGTGTTGGTCACGACAGTTGGAAACTCACTAAAGGGGAACTTCTATATGGGGAACCCACTTCAACTGTCAATTTTGTATCACGAATATGGACATTCTAAAGACCCACTGAGTTTCCTTGGGAGATTGTACAATGTGTATCTGTGCACTTTTGACCTGCTCATGCTGAAATTCTGGTACTTCCCTCAACAGCAAGCATCCGCCCTAAAATATTTTAAGGATCTACCACAACCCGTCCCTAATTTAGAAGACATAGCTGCTAATGCAGCAATCGTGCTGCTGAATTCCCATTTCAGTTTAGACACTCCAACTGCATACCTACCAAATATGATAGAAGTGGGTGGATTGCACATTAAGGAAACCAATGATACTTTAACACCGGTAAGTGTAATATTTTTAAAAATCAGGATAGAGTAATGATGAAATAGATTCCTATGAACTACAAATATCGATGATTTTATTGTAGTGTAGATTGTTTAAAATTAAATTCATAATTATTTCTTTGTACAGGATCTTCAGCAGATTTTAGATAATGCTAAAGATGGTGTCGTGTTTTTAAGTTTCGGTTCCAATGTTCAAACAAGTGAAATGGACACAGATAAATTGCATGCCTTCTTAAAAGTATTTGGAGAATTGAAGCAAACAGTTCTGTTAAAGTGGGAGAGAGAACCTATTCAAAATCTACCAAAAAATATAGTGTTAAGGAAATGGTTCCCACAGAAAGCTGTTGTCGGTGAGTTGAAAATATTTGACATGCAGAAATTTGAGTGACAAATCGCACTCGTTGCACAATTGTGAATATGATGTTGTTTTCAGGTCACCCCAACGTAAAGTTATTTATCGGTCACGGAGGTCTATTAGGGCTACAAGAGACAGTAGCAGCTGGAGTGCCAATACTGGGAGTACCCGTTTATGGTGACCAATATCTGAATATTATTGGCACAGTTCAGAATGGACATGGAGACATTCTTTATTATAAAGAAATAACTGAAGACCTTGTACGGAATAAAATTAAGAAATTGCTAAACGACAAAACTTATCTGGAAAACGCAAAAAAAATAGCTTCCAGGTTTAATGACCGACCTATGAAGCCCTTGGATACAGCAGTATGGTGGACAGAATACGTGTTGCGGCACAAAGGTGCATATTTTATGAAATCACCAAAGATGAGTTTTATCGCTTATCAGAATCTAGATGTGTATTTATTTTTAATAAGCTTTTTAGGCCTTACATTATGTCTTATGTTTAAAACATTGAATTTTGTTAGAAATGCTTTAAGATTGACAAAACCAAATAAACAAAAAAGGAACTAATTAAGCACCTATTGATTATTTTTAATAAAAAATGGCGGCTTCATTTTCAAAACGGATATTTCATTTGCTAACTGATAAAACTAGTTAATTAACAGAAAAATAGATAGGTAACCTAATTATTAGCCTTGTCAACATACTGAAAATGTCATTGTCTGCGCCAACTGTCATTGGCGCTAGTTTAGCTGGAACAGATAGCACAGGCTGCTGCGTTCATATATCACGGTTTAAAAAAAAAAGTCAAACTTTGTTTTTAAAATCCGTTTTCTTCTTCTTCATGTTAATCGTTCTTTATTTATTATTATTATTTTATGTTCGTACAGTTACACACCGTGAAATCACTCGACGGTCCCATCGGAAGACCAGCGGTGGCGATTGCCCGCATTATGCTGAGATGGTACCGTTTCGAGATAACACAACTTTTTTGTTTATTTTTATATTCTATTTTTGCTGTATTAATTGTTGTCTTTATCTCGAATAAATATTTCTTATTTCTTATTTCTGAAAATTAACAAAGGTATGGTGATAAAGCTTCAATCAGCATTATCATCAGCTTATATACGTCTCAATGCCGGGCACACGGTCAAAAACAGTTTATTTAGATAGCAAAGTCTCGACCAACATCTTAAGACTCTTGCTAGATGGCTAGGTCTTGACCTAGCCTAGCCTAGTCTGACCCTTGGGTCAGATACTCCTAATACTTACCGAAATCGCAAAAGAAGGAATTAGTGCACCTGCCTGTGAAGCTGACGGTCCTGGGTTCGAATCCCGGTCAGGGCAAATATTTGTGTGATGAGCATGAATATTTGTTTCTGAGTCTTGGATGTTTTCTATGTATTTAAGTATTTATATCTATTAAAAATATCGTCGTCTAGTACCCATAACACAAGCCTTCTTGAGCTTACTGTGGGGCTAGTTCGATTTGTGTAAGATTGTCCTCTAATATTTATTTATTTATTTTATTTATTTTTACAGTTTGTACAAAAATATCACAAACTGCCACCCAACAACATCTTTAAACTTCAAATCAATGTCTACTTACTTTCTTCAATGAATTCTAGATGAAAAACACCAGTAAACCAGTTTTAAATAACAGCAAGTCCTGAATGCGGTCGCAAAGTAATCAACTTTGTCGCAAGTTTATGTCCAGACTAGTGGCTGGTAAATTCAGTGACACATAATAAGGAAAGGTTAAGATAAGCCCATATTTCGTATTGTGTAATTTCTCTCCTAATATGATAAAATAAATTACTTCTTTATACTGTACTGCTAGATACTAAAGGTAAATTTTTCATATGGCCGGAATATGTAGATATATAATTCCGTATAAAAAGCCCACTGTCTAACAAACACTATGTTTGACACGACAAGAACGCATCATGACTTCTTTCATGCATAACGTGGTGTTCTTTTGTTTCACTAGGGTTCATATGCGTCATCTTCCGTTGCCGGAGATTACCGTTCACTATTAAACGCTAACCCCCTTATTAATAATCGTCTATCAAACCTATATTAGTTAAATAGCCGCTAAAGTTTGTTTGTCCTTATCTTTCACTTTGATACACGTGCTTGTGAGACAGTGACAATAGACATTTTAGTTAGCAGAGGTTTGTTAAGTTTTATGAATAAGGGGGTAACTTTTTAGTAGCGATAGATGACTGGTTAAGTCTGCGCCCCTAGCGGGTCGGATTTCTAGAATAACTTTATAAAAATAGCACGGAATTCCACACCTGTCATTACTAAAGGGTTATGAAGTATGTACATAGCATGCATAATCCGTATTTTACATTAACCTGTTGCCTCCAGGCGAAAAAACATATAATGGCATTGTTTTGTTATGTGCCCGGAGATCTCTGGGCTCGGCAGATGATGGATTATGCAAATGATTTTCTTTTTCTATGTACGATTTCTTTTAATTTCAATGTTGCCTCACATAAAAAAGGGTTTCAAGCTCCTGCCTACTAGTATCGAGCATATATTTTTATACCTACCTGCAATTACTGGAAGATACTGTGCACTACATGCAGTCATCACCACGGGGCACAAAAATAGGTGTACCGCAGGGATCGGTCCTGGGCCCGGTATTGTGTCTCATTTAAATTAAGGACCTAACATTTAGTATACCAAAATGGGTACAGATAACACAATTTGTAGAAGACACACATATAGGAGTTAAACATAAGCCACTCCACTGTGGAGCTAAAGTTAAAACAAAATGTTAATATGTTACAAAAATTGTTCGAAAGTAATGGCATTGTTTTAAATTAGGACAAAAGTACATTAAACACCGATATACATTACACAAACAATACACGTTTCTTAGGCTATGAACTTGACAACGAACTTACACATGGCGGGCATGTAGAGAAGCTATGTGCATTATTAGCAACAGTAAATTACGCCTCGCTGAAATTAAAGCTCTTGGTATACTTCAAAACCATAAAAACAATACACTATGCCTGTGTCCAGAGTCTACTAACTTACGCAATCACTATCTGGGAAACTGCCGCCTAAATAAATAGAATACTGATGCTTTAAAAACATTCTATTAGAATTATTTACTTCAACCGACGCACAAATCTGCCAGATCCTAGTTTGAGAAGTTGGAAGTTATGACCGTTATCTCAATTTCTATATACAACTCTGTCCTAGAGGTTCATGAAAAGGTAAGTTCTCTTCTTGACCCCTTGCCACAATGACATTGTTTTGTTATGTGCCCGAAGATCTCCGGGCCCGGAAGATAACGGCTTAAACGGTCTGATTGCCACAGACATAACACTAGAAACAAGAGCAAACTGATGATTCCAACACTTAAATTAAGAAAATGTCAAAAGAAGGATATTTTTATAAAGATTAAATTTTATAATAAGTTGCCTATCCATATTACAAACTTGCCATTCAAATGTTATACGCACTTATAAGATTTTTTCCAAAAACCTGCCTATTGGGATATAATTTCGTATGACATATTTTAAGATTAAGATCTTATTTTATATACATAGCGACTAAACTATTATTGTATTGACTGACATACCATATAATGATCATGTTACAATATGGTTAATAAATGAAATTGAAATTGAAAAGCAAAATGTACGCCGCATACACCGAGTAACATGGTTCCCGATCAAAAATAGGTAACAGTATGTCATATCTTACAGTTTCGGTAGCTGACGCCTCGCACAATAAAGAAGGTAACATAAACAAAGCCCGGGAGGCAAACAACTTGAGACCCTCTTAATAGAATTCTGACGCTGTGCCACCTTTCTACAGAGCAAAGATACTTTGCGTTGCTTACATAGCCCGAGAGTTTAGGCGTGTTTTTGAACATGGAGAATGTTAGCAGAATGTAGAAAGCATTCTTGGGATGAGAGTTATTATTTTTGTAATGCTTTCTGTAGATTTGTTCTATTCTACTGTCAACAGTGTTCCATAAAAGATGGACGGATATTACGATCGTAGCATGCAATGCATTATTATTTTACGATCGTAGCATGTATGATACCTCTATAGATAGCATAGTAACTTATGGCATTATTGATCTGATCGAAACCGCATACTTGTTGACCAATCAGCAATTATGTTTGTCCGAAGTTAAATTAGGTGACTGGAAATTGGGTTTGAATATACTTGTAATTCGTAGTGATTTGGTTTTTGTGTACATAATAAGTAATAATGTGATTTGTTGGTAATGATTTTAAATTACATTTATATTAGTAGTTATTTAACTAGTTATTTTAGTAACAAATAAATTGGGTCAATAAAACAATGAACCTGAAGCTGACACAGATCCGCCTCCACACTGCCCTCCCAGCGATATTTGGTCCGGCCAAGCGGCCGACAACCACTCGGTCAACCCAAATATGCTCTCTTGACCGCTCGATCCTCTCCCAATCTCAGCTTCTGCTTCAAGACTGGAAAGAAGCGGTGCAGGATCGAGAAAAGTGGCGTGCTCTCGTTTCGGAGGCCAAGTAAGTAATAAAACAATATTTGGTTTATCGCAAATAAGTGATATTTTGTACTGATATTAAATGTCGTTGTACTGTTAAAGAGATACAATATCTTCCAAAGACTATTCATCTTCTCTATACATATAGGTATAACTGTCATTTATGATCATTAAACAAAAAAGACAACAATGCCCTCCCTATGAAATATAAGACGAGAAACATTACGCATGAAAGGCAATTCAGTTTGAGACAACAGTACAAAAGATAACGAGGTAGGCATTCCGGTCGCTGAACCAAAAGTAATTGATAATATAATTTAACAAGACGGGATAATATCTCTCTGTCACCCCACGCTATCCGTCTCGGTCGACAGGAACAAATATCGGTAAATATATCTTCTAATCTCGGCTATTGATCTCATAACGCTTTGTTGACTATTTACTTGCCATGAAAAAGTGAACGTGTCTTGCCTTTCAACTAAGTTATTACTTGTTGCTAACAGCAAAATTAGATAGTTAGAGAGTGACTTATACTTAGTCAGAGAACAGCAAATGTATGTAATATTGCGAGAAGTACATCACCATTAGATTTTTCTTGTATATTTTTATAGTGATTTGTATATTTGTTTTGGAATCCTTAGGAATTATCATTATTATATTTATGATAGACGGTACTCGATAAATATATTACAATACGATGACGGTAGTTGTGGTTTTATCTACCTAAATAATAATCTAATTCCGGTGGTACAATTGGCTTATTAATTATTTTTAAGGTTCCAAGCTTGAAAAGAAAAAAGAACAATTATAGGATCATTTTTAGGGTTCCGTAGTAAACAAGGAACCCTTATAGTTTCGCCATGTCCGTCCATCCGCCCCCCGCTTTTCTCAGTAACCGTTAGTACTAGAAAGCTGTAATTTGGCATGCGTATACATATCAATGACGCCGACAAAAATTTTTTTTTAGGGTACCTCCCCTACATGTAAAGTGGTGGTGCAATTTTTTTTTCTTCCAAACCCCATCGTGTGGGGTATCGCTGCTCGCTCTTTCAAAAACATTATAAGGTTTCTAAAAGCATTTTTTGATTCAAGAAGCGGTTGGCGTGATATTAAGCTTTGAAGTGATAATATTTGGTATGGTCGTGTCCCCCCACCTGTCAGCTAAACGGTGGCTACTAGACATGTGAAAAAAATCATGGTAGTAGTATATACGATGAATTTAAAAGGAAAACTATCACAGCTAAGTAGACATTACCGTAAAGGGCAAAAATATGTATACAACACAACATCTCAAAAAAGTACATCATCAGTTCTAAGATCAGTAAAAACCCATCTACGGGTCCGTAATTCCGCATATGACCGGTGACGTGATGGACGGGCAACTACGGAACCCTACACTGTGCGTGGACCGACACGCACTTGGCCGGTTTTTTTTTTAATCTACCTGTTAGTCAAGACCCTTTTTCTCAGGAACACGTGGAAAATATAATATAAAATCCTTAGCACTTCAGGCTTATCGAGCTAGGTAACTATAAAAAAATACTTGTTAACGCAATCAAAAGATATTAATCCAGCCGATTATAATTGACAAATAATACCTACGGCGGCAGTGCGATCCTTAGCAGTATATCGAATAAATTAATATATTGTTTTAATTACTACTTACATGATTATGTCGAATTGATTCTGGGATAAAACTGACTTCGCAAAATTTCTGTAGCTACTATAATTATCATTACTAGCGTATTAATACTCATACATGTAAGCTAAATACGAGTTTCATGTTCATCTTTTTGATTTCATGCGAGACTGAACTGGACTTGCCCCCTTTGATGTCAAGCTTCAGCTTTAATAAGGTTTTCGGCATCAACTCTACTAAGCAATTAATTTATTTATCGATGGGCGCTGTTAGAAAGTGGTTACAATATTTTACCTACATAGACTAGTAGCGCTTGCCAGCGACTCCGTCTGCATATAACTCATTAATCGCGTTAGAATTTTATTGCTATATTTTTATGTCCGGCGCTTACATAATTATAGCTCTTCCATACAAACATCCACCCCCTTAAGGGATGATTTCCGTTATAAAAATTATTCTATGTGCTTCCTCGGGATTCAAACTACCTCCATACCAAAAATTTATGTTAAATGGGTTAGCGGTTTAAGCGCGAATCGGTAACAGACAGACAGACAGTTTCGTATTTATAATATTAGTATGGATTTCTTGCCTTAATCGCTGGAGTTTGTGTTACAGTCGAGATTTAATTACATTACATTGCTTTTATATTAGACACATATTATATCCATAAAATTTATACATAGACATAAACATCTATGGTCATAATTTTTGTTAAGTATAACGCTTAATAGTACTAATATTATATTTCTATAATATTTAATCTACGATAACAATACTCAAAAAACTTATGGCTAACGTTCAAAGGTATATCGGTAATTATTCATAAATATTATACGTACTAATGGTGATTATTTATAGCGTTATCTGCCTAGTGAATAACGTCTGAGAAACCAAATCTATAACAAATATAGGCACATATATATTATACTACATAATTGCTTAGCAAAATTTCCTGACATACATTTGAAAGTGTTATCATTGCGACTTTAGATAATATTACTTATAAAAATGATGATGAAAAACGTTATTTAATACAAATAGTAAAATGTCTACATACAAACTTGGCTACCGGGCGAGCGGGCGAATCATTTCAGAGCAAAACCGACTCTAATGCTGTCAGGTTCAGAATACTAAAGCTAAGCGAAGCGAAGCTATGAAAATTCATGCTTGCTTGCTTTTTAGTACAGTAAAATTTAAGAACATCATAGTTAGCTATGTACGAGTACATACTTATAATGATTGCGAGTGATTTTATAAACTGTAACGTTGCGAAGTCCTGTCTGCTATTTCATTGAATGTTATGACTAACTAACCACGTGACTACCAATCATCATGACCTGCGCAAAAAAAACAATAATTAGTATAAGCAAGTTTATTGTCTTTAACATTATGAAATGGCATAACCATCTGGGCATGAAATGTTATGACTAACAATAATGAGGACCTGCAAAAATCGGAACTTCAATTTATATTGTATAATTTTATGACTTGTGACAATTTGAATTATGAACGTTATGATGGAAAACGTAATTGACTGAAAAAATATAGGATCTTAAATTTATGGGAAACAATAGAGGCCTGTTATGAATACCTTTAATTTATACGTACAGTCGTACATAGCAGTTTATCCTCGTATTAGTTAGCAAATAGTTTTAAAATGAAGGTCTGTCTTAATTATAACTTCTGGCTTCGTTATTTTTCGTTTAACTTAGCATTTTCTCAATAACAAGCATGGGTTAAGTGAACATTGCAACAAAAGTTTTGGCAAAGTTTATCCAAGGCCCGTGACCACCGCACACTTGGCAGCATCCTGCGGTGAACCGCCTCGCTCCGAGCCAGTCTGTCGCTGAGCCACCCATTACTCACCCGTAATGCATGCTGCTTACCCTGGTATGCTATTCACAACTTAAGGCCCGTTGTACCAACTTATAATTACAGGCCGATCATCGACGTTAAATAGCTCTGGCAGTCATCCCATTATTTTATTTATCGTATGGCAATTATTTCGAACCGTGAGATCTTCTAGAAGACATTACGGTTGCCATTTTGTTGCACTTTTACCGTCACCTAGGGGTCACCTAGGGTTGCGGTGGGTACTACGGACGTGGTGCAACTTCGACCCCCCATTGTCAAGTGAATGGACAACTTGACAGTTAGAAGTTCTCAAGCCGCCCGAAGGCCTCCAACTTAGCTTAACGACTGCTGCCATAAACAGCAGCTGGGATCAACGACTTAACGCTCACCTGCCTCCCAAAGCACGGGAGCGCTCAGTTAGTAATCATTCAAATCGGTTAGCCATCCAAGAACTATCCCCGGCCCACGTTTTTTAACCTCGCGTACCGCACGCGGCACGCAGGCGCCGCTGGGCCACGAGTCATCCGATAGAAACTTGTCAAACAGACGGTTTGGCACAATCCACCCTTGACTACTTGAGCAATTGAGGATTTGTCGGTGCGGAGGCGGTACAATATGAGCTGCTAGTGTGACCTGTCATTCGACTCAGTACTGATAACTTACTGAGCGTCTAGGTTTAGGTGACTTCCTGATTTGGCGGGGCAGGATCGACATGTAATCATTTATACTTTGACGTGTGTCACACGTGATGTTTGTCGTGTGTGTGTGACATCTCACTTGCTAGTTAGTATTATTACATTTGTGCAGTAGAGTGTATACGAAAGCAGGGCAGTAGGTACTAGATTCATATCACCCCGCTCCTGCGCATCCCTCGCCAGTCAGCAATCACTAATTTACCTAAATGTAGGCGTATAGTAAAAAAGCTATAGTGACTAAAATATATGGCGTGGCCACTATTTAGTCTATTTGAAGAATAATAATTACGTTCTATTTTTTATATCGTGGATATATAACAATAAGTAAATTATTTAAAACATGAAGTAAACTGAAACTGGTATCAATAGTGATATGTAGACAAAAATCAAACTAGTCATTTTGCGTTCTAGACTGTCTGAGACCAACCCAAGATAAACATTTATGAAGAGTTCTTATCATTCGTAGACCTTAACAAAGCCCTTGTCGTATGAAGGAGCACAAGTGCATTACACAAACAGTGCTCAGTCCGTTATTGGCTAAGACCACAGTAGAAAGTTTAATCAGTAACTAGACTGTGGGAGTATTTTCGTAAACTTACGTACTAAGTATTTATTTTAGTAGTGTCTGTCATGGTTGGTGATTTTCATTCGACCACAAATGTGCTCCCTTCATCGACTCCGGTCCATCCCGTTTTTCATTTTGTATTTGTATTTGTATTTTAGTTCTTTTTCTTCATTTAACTTGTATTTATTTTCTTGTAATCCTATTGTTGAAATTTATCCATCTTATTATTCTATTTAAATATAATAATAAGGTGGATAAGTTGGAAGGAATAGATGTAATAGTTCAATCGATATGCATTTTTTTAACGTTGGGGAAATGCATTTATATTACGTAATCCCCCAAACATCTTGGACTACCCCAGCGAGTGCCGGCTCCGTCTTTTAGAATGGAGCTTGGAGCTCTGCAGGCTCACTATCAGCATTCAACTCACTATCTTATCGTGATCGAGTAGTAAGTCTGATTTACATACATACATAACTATAAACTTACTTATTATAAACTTACGCCTGTATTCCCAAAACGGGTAGGCAGAGCACATGAAGTTAAATTCTAGTGCCACATTTAGCAATTGTAAGTTTAAATATGGAAAAAAAAATATTTTGCAGTGGTAGGTTGCTAGACTATCGCCCACAACACATTGCGTGATTTAGCAGTGGACGGACTATTATTATAAAAAGGTATTATATAATATATTGCTCCACAAAACTATTTATAAGGGTGAACTTACCCTTTATAGGGCTTATTTATTCAACTATTTATTCAAAAAAAATACATATAAGATTTTCTTCTTTTGTTGCGAAATCTCTAATATTTGAGATTATGTGCGGTGACTCCACTCTCTTTGTAATCTAAAGTTATATCTTACACTGTTGGTACGTACCTATTTATAAACACTGCTATTAACTACGGTTGTTCGTGCATAGTTTGCAAGTATATTCCCCAGCATATTTCCCCTTTGTAAAATATTCCTTTAATATTTTTGTAGTCTGTGAGGGTTTTTTTGTTTCTAGTACTTTTACAAGATTCTTGGGAAGTTTGTTTATTATATCTGGTAGAATATACCTACAAGTTCTTTTGCAACGCCAGATACAGTAATCTAATAGATTTGTATGGTAACTTGTGTTTTAAGATACTTAGTTTAGCTAAAGTTAATCTCAATTTATTACAAACATTGTCTACATGAGGACCCCAATTAAATTTAGAGTCTATCGTAAGTCCCAGGTATGTATATTCAGTGACAACCTCAAGCTGCTGGCAGGCACAGTTTACATAGTTACTGTGCATACATTGGTGGTCATGGGCCACAACCCTTAGCTTGTGATTTGTTCTCATGTAGGTATGGTGAGTGAATGTGCATAATTTTAGTTTTCTTATTATTAATCGACAAGCCAACGTCGTGAGCCCATTTACATAATATATTAAATTCATTTTGTATGTACATTTCCGCAATGCTTGGGTCTTTATGTGCTACCAGAATACATGTATCGTTTTAATGTCCTATCCCCGTCGTAGTCAGGGATCAGATACCGGTATTTTCTCCATAGAAAAATACCGGTATTATTACTGTCACCGGTTCATTATTTCGTTTTTAATGGGACAATCTAATAATACGACGTTGTTACCTAAATACATGATTCAGCCGTACGTAAAGAGCAAAAAATAAATCCAAAATATTGGGCTAATTCAGGGTTTTTTAAAAATACTGGTATCGGTCCCTGGTCGTCGTTGGACACTCTAGGTGATGTACCTATAGTGTCCAACTACGATAGATATTGCCAGCGAACAGTGTCCTTGTGATATGGTTGGGCTTAACTAAATGTATGTATGACTGAAGATGATGATTTATGTACAAAAAATTTCCAGTTATAGAACTGATTGTGATACGTCTGTGTACTGTGTAAGGAACAAGATCGAATCAGTCTCAGTACAAACATGTCGTCTGTAACCTACTCGTACAGTGCCCACGAGCAGTGTTGCTCCTTATTACAAGTCTTCGTCGATTGATTTTGAACCTAATGAACATAAAGTTAAATTTAATGTTTCTACGCTATGAAACATCAGAAGTTAATTTTATGTAATATCACACTGGCTTACGAGTAGCTTCTTCAAGATAAGAAGAAGAAGAAATACGTGTGAAAAGAAATAATCCAATTATATTTTATTTCAAAATAATAAAGGTAAAGTAAACGTCCCAAGGCTTGTCACACCTTTATTGTCATGAACTAAGATTGAAAGCTGATTGAAAGTGTCAAGTAATGGGCTAGTGCCAGGAAATCGGACGTTTACCTTAATTTATCAATGCTTATAATTGCCGCTTTTCCTTGGTGAATAAGTAAATGACCCACGCATTTAGTTTCACTCTCACCTACCCAGTCTTTATTTAAAACAACTATACCTTTTATGTTAAGCTTTTTTGGTGATCTATTCTTAAAAATATCAAATTTTTGGGTCTGAAGTACTTAATCGCCCGAACGTCCATCGGCGAAGAATCTTGTATTGAGCCGTCGTCTCCCGGCGAAAAAAATAAACAATACCATTATTTTATAATGAGCCCTGGGATCCCAGGGACTGGCAGACGACGGGTTTACATTAGATTCTTCGCCGATGGCCGTTGGGGCGGAATGGTTTTCGAGTGGTGACCACACACCGGAAGGCGCAGCGTGGGTAGACCCCCCCAAAAGGCGGACTCATGACCTTAGTAAAGATCGCAAGAGTTTGCTTGATGGGGGTGGCACAAGATCGGTTATTGTGGTTTTCTTTCCAGCAGTGGACGTATTTCGGCTGATATGATGATGACCTAATTTTAATTTTTTCTTTATATAACACTGTAGAAAAGTGGTTTAAATGCCGTCATATATATTTTTAATTCGTTATTTATCTTTTAAGCTAGTTCCTTTTTTAATCCAGAGTGTCTTTTGTTGGATTAAATTGAGCCTAGTTTCAATCCTAAAATGTAAAATGTACAAAGTCTGTGTTGCAGTGTTAGTTCATTACTTGTAATTTGGCCCCGATGCGGGTTTAAGTAGACACCCGTTGTTTGCCTTCTTGGCTTCCACGCCCAAGTTGGCAAGTTCCTCTTTCAGCTACTACACAAGTTACCACTTCATTTAAATACACTGTTTATCACTTTGGACGTTAGATAACGTTCAAGTGTAGGTATACAGGTACCTATTCATTACACGAGCGTTTAAGGGAACTGTAACTTGCATAATTATTGAAATATGTGTTGATGAGAAAATTTCAGTTTGATAAAATTACCTGTACAAGAGAAAAAAACAAAAACATGGCAATAAAAACTGCTTTTCTCCAGCGCAGCGGCGGTGCAGGCTACGTTTTGATTGATTTCCCACGTGCACAATTAAGCTTTTGAGTTTACATCTAGTAGTGCACTGGAATGAGATTCTTAATGTACAACAAAAGCAGCTGAAATCTTGTGACCCGTTTGAAACAGAAAATAAGGCAAAGTATTTCTCGCGGGAGTTGTGGGCCCGAATTTTATCCAACTGAACATGAAGGGTTTTAAGTTGCCGCTTAAGTTTGGACTTATCTGTCTAAATTGAGTAAAGAGAGTGGACCACTAAAATAAATAAAATAAATAAATAGAAAATCAACATCAAAACTGACACGTTTAGCACTTAGTATTTATTTATTTTTAATTTATTTATATATTGAAAACACGCTTACGTATTATTATAGTGTATAACTGATGCGCCGTGAAAGTTAATTACAATTAATTTATTTAATGATACAATTATTAAGACTAAATTTTAACAGTTCAACAACTATCATCCATCCTCTCACAAAACCGCAGACATTTACTGCACACAGTCGCCCATCGCCACGCAAACATATCGCAGTCAGTAGCTGATGTCAAGAGCGCATTCAACACTGAGAGCATGAAGAAGTGGCGAGTTCCTACGCGACACAGCGCGGCACTGCCAATAAGTCACGTCGGCGAGGCCTGAGAGCTATCCTAGGAACGCCAGGGACAAAGAGTCGTACCAGACGGCACATCAGCTCTGGATAGTCTGACTCGCCGCGCAGGACCCGCAATGCCGTAGTCAATAAAGAAAAGTTTCATTTGACCTCTAACGAGTTGTAACCTTGGGCCCCTAACAAGTATTTGGTTTGGTACAGAAACGAGCAAATACCCATACAAATTCTTGTACAATCTAAAAAAGACTTTTTGAATCATTTCGACTAACAAGTTGACTCGTGTGGGTGCCACCCGAACAACGAAGCCTCCAACTTACTTTTAACCAAGGCGTTATGTACCAGTTTCAGTGCTAATAGCTCTTTAAAGTCTCGTATGTTGCGAATTAGAAAGCCTAGTCTTCGATAACAGAAATAAAGTGAGCGTGCATATTTCAGTTTCTAAAGTACCTATATACGTATACTTGAGAGCAAATAAAATGGGTACACTTTGTATTGAATTTCTCTAAATTAGATTAGTTTTGTTTTTGCTCTTGGTCGTAATTCTATAAAAACTGATTAAGCTAAAAGATCAGTATGTGACACCTCTAGAAATAGTTCTGAAGACTCCATTCACCTTCAGTCTGACCATAACCTTATGTGTTACTATTTTGAGTTACGAGTAACGAAAAAGGGATTAAAATCCAATAGAAGTGATATCAAAATGATTGTAGTAAATGTACACCTGAAAGTGACTAGTGGGGCGCAAACAAATTAAAAGCTCCCCAAAAAGTTGACGAAAGTTTTAAAGATCTCTCAACTTCACATAAGAAAGGAAATTATCCTGAACCCGAGGTATAATTTAAGAAGTTTCGGACTAAGCCGCCAGCGTCAAGCTCTTATTGCAAAGCATTCCCTCGCGTTTATTGTTTTAAAATGTTACAATTTAAGTTTTCAAAATGTAATTAAAGTTATTTTTAAATTATGTTTAACCAAGCTCTGTCATTTGAATTATACTATGTCAACGCTAATTATGTGCACAATACAATTAATCCGCCATAACCTAATAAAAAATCCATATCTATGATTTTTATTGATATTATTTTTTTGAGTTGTACGCAAAGTACATTGATTTATCTGTCCTAATTATTGTATGGAAAAATGTCAGTTGAGCTTCCTAACAGCCGTTTGTAATGTAATATAACCGGCTAGCTGAGGTCCGCAAAAATAAGAGATTATTTAAAGAAATATTATGAGAAAGCAAAATTTTAAATAATGACGTCTTAATTACTAAAAGTACTAAAACGAATGCTGTCAGAGTGCATGAAATGTACTCAATGCCTGAGCTTGATTTACTGTTAGCTATTGCAGAGATCAACCTTCTGGCTCCGCCATCAATTACTCTTTGATCATCAATATGTAACACACATACACGTACCTGAAATAAAACTCAAGAGGCAAGTGAAAATGCAAGATTCTAATTCATCTATATATACCAACCAGTAGGTTTCAACTAATTAAATATAGTTTAACGCCTTCGCCGGCGGTACATACATGCGGTCATGGCCGTATTACTGCCAAAACAGCAAAGTTCAAACTTGAATGGCAACTACGGCTACAGCCGTTACCGCTGGCGAACGTGTTAATGTATATCGCATAAAATTAGTAAGCTAGTGTCACATTGGTATTGTCCTACGCACTGAGTGCTAAAGGTAGAGTTTATTCAGTTAATCGCACCCGAGCTGCACATATCGCGGGAGCAAGGACGGCCTAATTGACATCTAGACGGGTGTCACGCCGTCTCGCTCGAATTAGACGAAACTCGCAGAGACTGAAATACCTGGCTTATTAGGTGTTTGATCTGTCAGTGTGGGTTTCATTGAATGAAACAAATATATTCTCCACAATCAATTTGCTCGTATATTTTTGGAAGAAAAGCAGCATGATAGTTGGCTACCGTATTCATTAACTTTTTATTCTTAAGGCCGGGTTCACGAGAAGGCGACATACCGCGCATTTCAAATAGGTACACTAGATTTTCATACATATCAACAACGTGCGCTACGTCCCTTGTGCTATTACGAGGTTAGGTAGAGGTTTATGTTTTTACATTTATGCTCATCATCACTATCATATTCGACCATAACATTTTGGAAATAAACGTTTAGTCATTGGAATGACGATTTGAAACGGGATATTTACCATGTATATGCCATGTGTTTGCTCTAATTGTAATTGTAATCGTAATTCTAATGTAAATGACCATGTAAGCTTGAAATCTTATATTGTTTACTCATTGTCCTATACTATTAGACAAGCCATATATATGTATATAAATATATATCGTATGATATTTTGGTACACACTTTTTTTAAACTGAGTGGTACCGGCCGTGTTCGAATACAAATTGAAACTAGCGTGCCTTACTGCTCGGCTGTCACACAATATATATATTGGCCCTTAGCCCTTAGACAAAGGGGCACATCACACTTGACTTCGACAAATATTTTTTTTTAATGCATTGCTCATCAAATAGGTACAATTTGAAGCACTAGCTTTTTACTTCTTCTAGTGTGAATGAAATAATGTTCAATCACTTTACTTCTGTGGTTTTTTCTTCGGCATTTGTTATGAACATCTAATTAATATATTTAAAATATCGATTAGAAATTGCATTTAAGCGAATAATGAAAGGACTTCATAATTTGTTACTTTTTACGCCAAAGCATGCCAAACTACCTGCATGTTCATTCATTTGCAAATAAAATATATATAAATCAATTCCAAACGAAGTATTGTCTTTTATGTTTATATATTAATAAATTATCATTTATCATATATATACATATATAGTGTTAATATCTCATGCCAGATGCTTAACTTAGCTTGAACTGAATACAGTTTTTCAAAATAATTTAGGCCATATTGTTATTTCAATTGTCATCAGCTTTATTCAAACTCTGGCACGGCAAAGTTAATATTATACTTTATCAAATAACCATCTAATTCATCGTCTAATTTCTAACAATTTAGTTAACGATGTATTGTTATCAGCCGTTTTAAAATGATTGCGGGTAATTTCGTTTGTCTGTGGACTGTACTGAGTAGTAATTTCCTTAAAGGCATGTTATTATAGTGGAATTATGAAAGTAATAGTACACTTTACTGAGTTACTGATTCGGATAAATTAAAAGTGTTTTTGTACATAGTGATAATAAAGTGACATGGGTGGTATTTTTAAAATAGGCATGATGACTCATGTTACAATTATAACATAGTGTGGCTATATAAATCATCACATTAAATTAGATAAATTAATAAAGGTCATAAAAAGATATGGGATTAAAGATTCGCAGAAAGTCGTTTTTCGTTCATTGACCAAATGTAAATTGAAAGTTACCAAGAGATTTCTCATGCTATTATAAAAAACAAATTGTAGGGCAACTATGTCCATAAACGCAATATTTCGCGACAAAAACAGAAAATTTAGTTTTTTCGATACAAAGGTAGTACGAGGCCACGCAGACGTGACGTCACGAGTACGTATCAGTCAGTATGGTGCCTTTTTGATGATGGTGATTTTTTGTATGCTCGCTACTTTGCCTCTCATTTTCGTCTTTTGTGTTGCTCTAATTGTAATTGTTCGCATATACACATTTGTTCGTCTCTAAAAACGTGTTCGAATGGCATGAATTGACATCATGCCAACTGTACAATTTAATTAATTTAAAACACTCAATAAATGACTATCTGAAATAATAAGTGATTGATGGCTTCAGTAGGTCTACACCCTAAGCAACTACTTACAGATAGGAAAAGTTATACTGTATTCAGAGGCCATTTATTTTTTATCAAATTGTCCCTCATATTTCGAGCTTATAGAATATCGACAGTGCCTATGAAAACGTAGCACGTTCAGGACGTAATGATATAAAATATTAATAATTTTAGTAGGCCTATTTGCACGGTTTCTCTATGATGACATATCCTTCATACTACACAACACTAACTACCATAGTGATATAAAAGCCACACTTCTGTTATCGACGCCAAAAACTAAGCTTTTATACACACTAAACATATATTTCCGTGTCATAACAGATGTTATCGAGGAAGAATGATGAGCTTGAGCATTTTTATCCATCGAGTTTCCCCTACCGTTGTATCGCCCTTAGACAAAGGGGCAAGCACTTAACTTCGACAAATAATATTTTTTTAATACTGAAAGTTGGAGTACTTCTTCTAGTATGAAATGAAACAATGTTCCATTACTTTACTTTTGTGGTTTTTTTCTTCGGCATTTGGCATGGACATCTATTAGTATATTTAGAATATAAATTAGAATTCGCATTTAAGTGAAAAATGAAAAAAACTTCATAATTTGTTACTTTTTACGCCAAAGCATGCCAAAGTACCTATATAACTAAGTACTATTTATTTATTTGCAAATAAAAGAAATAGAAGAGAAGTCAATTCTAAACTAGTCATTGTTTTTCAAGTTTAAATATTAAAAAATAATATCATGTAACACACATTTATTTCCATAATAAAAATAATACCAACCTTATTTTGATCTGGCCAAATGCTAATAACCAACTTCATGACGAAAATAATCTGTCAACAATTTAAAATTAAAACCGGACTGGATGGTATTTTATCTGTTTTAGGTAGTTACCTATTTCATATTAGATTTGTATTTTTTCTCAAGTGTATTAAAAAACCCAGTGCGAGTCGGACTCGCGCACAAAGGGTACCAATTATCAATAAAAACGACAAAAATCACGTTGTATGGGATCCCCCTTAAATATTTATTTTATTCTGTTTTTTATTAGTATTTCCGACAATCCGGGACCGACAGGCCTGGCGCAGACGTGTGAGGAGACCCGACGCCAGATAATGGGAGCAGGGACGGACGAAGAAGATTCTGTTTTTTAGTATTTCTTGTTATAGCGGCAACAGAAATACATCATCTATGAAAAATTCAACTGTCTATCACGCCTGAGATACAGCCTGGTGACAGACGGACGGACAGCGAAGTCTTAGTAGTAGGGTCCCGTTTTACCCTTAGGGTACGGATATGGAAAGCGAGCCAAGACGTTTCTCATTCCATAACACCAAAAGAATAAGTAGTAGAATAAGTGAATGTTATTTGTCAAGAAAGAATTATAATCCTTATAAACAAAGGATTTACAAATAAGTATTTCACTTCGATTTCACTCTCTACTCTCCGGTAATGAGGACGACGCCGGTATGTGGTGTCAAAATCCTTGGGTGTGGTCGTTGCTTTAGAGATAACACTTTGTTTCCCGGATGCAACCGACAAGATGTTAAAATAAATAAAAGCACCGTACAGTACTCGATTTCCGACGGCTGCCATTTCCGTTCTACTTGTAGGAAAGATTTCTCGCCTGATATATATTTTATCAAGAGTAAGATATAATGACGCGAGGATAGTAGATATTGTTTATTGTCTGTAATAGTAGATTTTGCTGCTATGTTTATTATTCGTCCCTTGTTGACTTATCTATATATGTATGTGTATGTTATTGTTCTTGAGTATGAAACGGTATTGGGCGGCGCCACTAGAGTGTGCCTAGCTTACTTACCATACTGGATGAATAGATTAATAACTGATATGTAATTAACTGATTGAAATAAAGGTCTGAGCTAAGGGTGTGTAAGATAAACAAATAGTTAGAGTTTAAGTCAATGTAAATTTATTGTTTGATATTATTTCGAATTTAATCGAAGCTCTTGATTATTTAACCGAATATGACTAGTGGCAGCCTTATTTGGTGTCTACTTTGCTTGACCTAGGCCAAATGTAGAGGCAAAAGCTAGTAGACACAACGAAAAACCCTCTTGCCTGTATCCTAAATACACAAAATAGTTAACTACACGAGTAAGTGAACAATAAATTATAATCTTAGGCTCACTAGCGTAACTATTGGTACACAAAACGTTTGGACTACAAAACACAATATGTTTCTGATACACAAAACATAAATACACCCAAGGAAATATGTCCACTAATCTACCTGAATCAATTATATAAAACTGGATACGGGTTTACAATGTTTACAACGGAATCAAACTCACAAGACATTATACGCACTAAAAAAGGGAAATTAGTGAATAATACGCACTAAAAGGGAAATTAGTGAATAAAGTATAAGTATACACACAATAAGACGAGTATGGTATTTACAAGTAGCTTCCATATAAGTACTTGCACAAATTAATTCCGACCAAGGGTTCGAACCTTGATATAAATTACCAGACCACACAATTTATGGTCTCAACTTCTACTGACACGAGGTTCGAACTGGTCAACCGCTATTGTATACAACCAGCATAACAATCTCAATGTATTTAGTAAATCAGACACGAATCAAATATGACACACAATCTGCGTCCCATAATATTAAATGAACAATATTTGTATATTTTAAGTTATTGGCACAGTCGACGTTTAGTTAATGAGTCAGGGATGAAGCATCATCGCTAAAACCATGAGATCAGATCCCTTATTCTGTTTTCAACAAATATTCACTTGGTTATATACTGCGCAATGTGACCACATAGGTAACAGTGTGGCTACTTGTTATTTATTACGTAGCCGACTCGTTTTAACTTGTGACGATCTCTTGCCAATAAAGTGCACAGAAAACTCAGATGGGATGGAAATTGATTCCATGGTATTTTTTATGAAATATGAACAAAAATCCATAATTACAATTAAAGCAAAGTTGATGACTCAGCTTAATCAGTCGGTTCAATATTTGTTTGGAATTAATAATATGTATCTCTAATAAACTTTACGATATTCCAAACTCCGCGCTCCGTTCCAAACTTCTCACCCCCGAGGTCTAAGATCAAGTCCTTTCCGTCTTTAATTTCTTTATTACCTAAACTTAACTAACGTAACAACTTTATTTGTAACATCTCTTATAATTATTTTCGTCTTAATTACAATACAATAAAGACTCCTCGTCGGAAATCGTTCCTGGTCTGCCCCTCTACTCAACCATTTGCGCAAACGCCTCCTTTTTCGGTCCTGCTCCTTAGTACAGGAAGTATAGCGCCGTCTCGCACTCTCAGTGTGATAATGGGAACCTCTCACAATACATCCGCCTGATGACCACATGTTTGCGTAACTCTGGAATTGAAACAAAAGCTTTGCGTAGCATTCTGCATAGTAAAATGTGCTCTATGCCAAGTATGACGAAAGGCGGCGTTTCTTTGCTTGGTTGTTCAAAATAACATATTTTTATAGAAGTGTTCTTCGGAATGTGATACTTAAGGTTTACTAAATGTTAAACCTTTTCTAAGTACCTTTTGTCTCCACTTCGCCATACTGTCTAATCAATAACGGCAATTTAAGTCACAGACATAAGTTGTAGTTGTTTATTTAGGGCCAATTCGCCTTTCCCTTTGTCACTTCTAAGTATTAAAAGTAATTCTCAAACTTTATGACTTTCTTGTCAAAGGACTTTAGTTGTGTTCGGCTTTTGCTATTTTTAATATATAATAATGACTATGATCACGCATACCTATAGCATGTCTATGTTGCCATCACAAGTATCTGGAGGTACGGTAGTGCCCCAGCCAAGGGGAGTCGAGCGAAGCGCAAGGACTCTATCTACCTTTTCTCCACACGCTCGTTCGTTCGTCGTTTTTCGAACCCTCATAACTTGGGTTTGGATTATACTAGACAAAATTCTTGAGATATGATGTTAATAGTGGACTTATTGACCATATAAAGTTTCAATTGTATACCTCTTATATTTTAGCTTTTATAGATATCTAAAAAGCCCCGATTTCGTCACTAACTAATGAACATCAAAATTATGAGGGTAGAAGTCCTAGAAAGCTGAAATTTGGTATCTAAGCTAGTATTAGTACACAAACAACAGAAAAAAGTCTAAAACTTGTAACTTTTACCCCCTCCTCTCCTTAAACTAGGGGATGAAATTTTGTATGAGACTTCCGCATTAGATGCTAGAAGTCTGAAAATTGATATAGGAACTCCTTGCTTGCTATATAGAATAAAATACGTATTTCAAAATATTCCATACTGAATTAAATGCTAGAGATCTGAAAATTATACAAGTATACAGACTTCATATTACAAATTAATAAATGGGTACCCACAAATATTTTGATTAAGGTGTAGAGTTTGTGATGTTAGGGCTTATAGAGTTAGGGTGTGTAGAGTTAGGAGCTTGGCTCTACATAAGATCTGATAACTTTTTAACAGTGCAAGCTATATGGTTTCATCTTGGCAACATTTGGTGGGATAATATTACTTATTAACAAAACCAAACAAAATTTAGAACTAAATATTAAGGGAAATATATCTGACAGATATATACATATTATGGCCTTTCTTTCTTGTGTATGACTTCCGTCCATTTTTCATACAAAATTAGATTCCATGTTTACTATTTACCTATCAATGAACTTGGGTTGGCTTTGTTTACAACTATTCCAAATGTTTAATCTATGGCATAAGTAGTTCCTATTACTCATTTGTGATAGATGCATGTGAGGTCGAAGCACTTGAAGTTGATTATGCCATTCACCAGCATGTACTTGTCGATCGGCAAATGTAATGAAAAAGAAAATTCTAAAAATATATATCGAGGAGAAAATAAACATCATTCAGCAAAGATAAAGACGAGTGCTGAGAAAGTCGCAATTACAACAAAAGTGTATTAAAACACCTAGCGACTGAGAAATCGTTGCCGGGTTGATTTCCGGGCTTTTATGCCAATTGAAAACATTTTGAAACCTGCTGCTGTGGAAACTGCTGGAACGTTATCAAACAGTGAGAGACGTTCATAAATTTGGAGAGGCCTTTTTGCTGTAATGCCTTTCATATTTCTCTGGCACACTGCGGGCGCCGCTCAAATGAATTACGGCCATCAATAAAAATCCTTGCGATGAAATCCTTCGACTTATTAAATTTATATTCCATCGCGGCTATATTTATTTAACACATTTTTTTCTAAGATGGCCGGGTTAACCGGATTTGGATGTTTTAGCTTTACAGATTTATTGTTTGAATGCTTAGAAAATATCCCATTAATCGTAACTGATTACAGAAATTATATTGTGTTTCTATTACACAGTTCTAACCAAAATAGATAACTTCTAAAGATTTTCAGTGTAAATAAACGTCAGCCGTTCCATTGCGTCTTTCGCGTTTTGCTAATACAATATGATAATAAGTAGTAATATAATATTTGTAATACACCACATTACAAATTTATGTTACAGAACTTCACTTTATGTGATGAAATCTGTAGTGACCAAGCACGGACGCTAAGACTGTTGCACGGCAACTTAGATATATGTAAAATTTTACTAGTTTGGTTACATCGCGACCTTACTACAACATCTTTTTATGACACTTGGAAAACAAGTATTCCATTTGTGATTTGTAACAGAGGGGATCGACGCTTCACGTTGATGTATTCGTTATTTGCTTATGAAAGACAGATTTATGATAGTGGAATTATGTCCGCTTCTGTCAAATATCGCGGATGGAATTACCCTGCCCTGATATCGTACAAATTGACGGGCTTTTCTGGATTAGCCAATAGGGATGTTGACACTAAGTAAGAAACTCAACTACTTCAAATTTTCTCGAAAAAGGATCAAATTCTCAACCAAATAGCGAAAAAAGTAACTCAAAAAAATAAATAATTACATAATTACAAGTCATCAAAGTTTTAAGTGGGGGCATGTTCTGTCCCTTTTTCGCAAAACGCACCTCTGTATGGAACGATCTTCATTTACTATGGCGCTTTAAGTCAGTGACGTCACTACAAATTAGTGCTTTCTCACTCTTATTAACAACATTCTAACGGTTGTAGCTTCGTTATTTTTTGAGATATTTTAATGGGATTTTCACCATTTGGCATAGTTTTATGTCTTCTTTCTTTTGGATATAATTTAGATACCAATAAATTTTGAGTCAACATCCCTATTGTAGTACGGCTTTTTAGTACGGTACTTTCTTACTATTACATTTCGCTATGTCGATTGATCATTCACATTAACAGGTATAAATCGACGCGATTTATTAACCTTATAAATACATTTTAAGCAACTGGAAATATTTGAAGGAAATTAAATAGATCCCTTTGACTTAGTTGAAGCCTTTGTTTAGCCTATCGAATCGTTGATGACGACACGGAAATTGAATTCGGAAAACAAATTCATTTTCTCGTAACAGATGGCCAGAATAAAGACAATAGAATAGAAAGGCCAGATCTACCCTTCTCGCCCGAAAAGACTGAACTGACATGCTCATTATGTTAAGATAAGTCTTTTCGGGGTAAAATAGCAGAGATGAGAATGAAGGCATACTGATTACGTTTGGAGCGGGTACGGAGGAAATGTCGTGGCTGCAACGTACTTTTATAATAAATTAAAGTGAAGTGAGTAATTGTCGACAAACTCGTTGAAAACGTTGAACTCATAAGGATTTCATTAAATATCTTAGTCATTTATTTTTAACCTGCATGTAGCCTCCGTCGCCAGGGCGTAGCCTCCATGTCAGTAACTTTGACATACGTCTGTGTTATGTTTTTTGTGGTTTTTGCAAATATTTTGTGTAAATAGTGAATTTATATAAGTTTCCTTATCCTACGTGTTTATATGTTTATTTTGTTGGTAAATTGCCATGCCTGCCAACAGTCAACCTGCAGAAGGTTTCATGGTGTGCCCGCAATGCTCAACAACTAAAGTTTTCAGAGATCACACAAAACTCATTTGAATTCATCCTTTCCTGAGCATTCGTCCGCTCAACATTCGCCACCTCCCCAACACAGCTCCTTATCAACTCTGTTGAGCTCTTTGAAAAGATCAACCCCTATTCTGAAAAGAATACCTCGCGAGGCGAGACACACCATCGCCAATAGTTTGACTAAAACCATCGACGATTGCACAACTGAAAATTCGGAAAGTAGCTGGCTACGATTATTGTCTTTCTCTTATAGCAACTTACATATCAGTAAGGCACACCCCGAGGTATCTCTCACTTAAAAATTAATAGATAATTGTTCTCGGCCTGCTTCCACCCCGCAATTTTCTTCAGTCACAACTCATCAAAGACCATCTCAGCCAATCTTTAAAAAGGTAGAAACTAAATTTAAGGACGGAGATCTGAGAGGAGCAGCCCGTTTACTATTTTCAAACGATTCGAGTTTCTGGTGGTGGTAATAGTGCTCTTGTCACAAGCCTAACCAAACTCATAAACTTCATTCTAGCTGGTAAAATGAACGCTCTTGTCACTGATACTGTATACGGTGCCAATTTATGCGTTCTGTTAAAAAAAGATGGTGGCATTCGCCCCATTGCGGTTGATTCAACTTTTAGGAGAATATGCCTGCAACAGATTTGCTTCCAAAATCTGTTGCAGGCATATTCTACCCCTGCTGAAGCTTAAGTTTCAACCGGCCTAGCTAGGTTTCAGAAGTAAAGGTGGCTGTGAAGCGGCAGTACACGCCTGTAAGCAAGCTTTTGAGTCTGCAAGCTCAGGAATCAAGTTTTTAACCAAAGAATCGCTTAACCTTCTTGGTGTCCCCATCTTTGAGGAAGGGCCGTTTGAAGAATCCGCAGACCTTTTAGAAATTCATGCTCACATGGCTATTTTCATACTTCGTTCCTGCCGTTTAGTACCTAAATTCACGTATACTATGCGATGCTGCCCCTTTTGGAAATTTAAATCCCTATTCTAGAACATTGTCAACATCATTCACAGTCATTTAGAATTGATCATCAATATAAAATTTGATGCTCGTCAATTTTTACAGGCTACACTGCCTGTAAGGTTCGGAAGTCTTGGCGTAAGGCAAATATCAAGTTTCGCTCACCCAACGTTCTTGTCCTCGACACATAGCACTCCGATTTTAGTCTAGGCGATCACTACATTTTCGTCCTTTTTGCCGTAGAAACTCTAGGTCCTTGGAGGCAAGAAGATCATGAACTATTCAATGTGTTGAGAAAGAAACTGATACGAGTACGAACTTGCTGTGATCCCAGAGCTGGCGCGTTTCTTGGAAAAAGGTTCAGCATTGCTGTGCAGCGGAGAAACGCCGCCAGCATCTTGGGTTCATTTTCGCCAATGAACGACCTTATATTTAATTGTTTCATAATTCATGTATTGTAAAATAAATATAAAAAAGGATTCACATCCGAATCGCGACACTCTTCGTATGTTGGGCTGTGGAAATCAATATGGTATTTAAAATCTATCTAACTAACAACGAATCGCGTAGTTTAACAAACACCAAAGAAAGACATGAAATTGTCCCATTTTCTGAGAAGACCGTGTCGCAATAAGGCATCGTTTGCCTAAAAATTTCATTACCAAACCTATATAATGGACGTATCCATTATTATAATGGTGAATATTGCTTGACTCGCTCAGTAACGTAAGAGGCATTGTTGACGCTTTATTGTGTGTGATTTTATATGTGTAAATGCAACCATTTTTAATAAAGAAAATACCATTTCAATCTACCTCACACAAGCTGGAACACGTTATGTAATCATTACTCTGTATTAACGCTAAGATAAGGAACTTTGCTGATTGTAGCGACCACATGTAAAAGTGTAAATGATATATTATATATGTTGGCAATATCTCGAAGCTTTACTCTCCACATTGGAGAGAGATCCCGGAAATGGAAACAGCTCATTTCGAAACCAAGGTTTGAAACTGCGAACACAGCAAACCCTCGCGTTACCCTTTAATTTAGGTATCGGTCGGTTTTGCCAGCCGGCCGCTTAGATTTATTACACTTATGGCTTCGTATCGAGCCGCTGTTCTGTAAGTTGTTGATTGCGCGTATTGAATTAATTGTTTATAAAGTTGCGGGTGATACGTTTCATTAAGTTTTTATTATGTATTGGTTAAGTTATTTGTCGCCTAAAAAAAGTATTATGGAACAAAAATGAGCGTCTTTGGAATCACCTCGGTGTAAGTACGGATACCGAGGTAACAAACATTTCATTTTAACCCTAAACCTTAAAATTTTAAAAATATAATGAATTGACGTGTCCGCAGAGTAAGGACCTCTATGGCCTTGTACCTTTCCCCGGGGGCCTCTCAGTGCTGGCCATGCCATCGACGCGATCGGATGTGTGTTCCTTTGGATTTGGTGAGCACAAAACATCCGTTGGCGGTCTCTGAGACCGCACGTAGGTGTTTGCACATATTTTTCGACGGTCCCCGAGACCGCACGTGAGTTTAAGACATATTGCAATACTAGCAGCGTCCTGCGGTGTTACCCGCGGATAAAAGGTAGCCCATGTCCTATTCTGATGTCTAAGCTACAATAATGGAAAGTTTCATAGAGATCCGTTCAGTAGTTTTTGAGATTAAGCGGAATGTACATCCATCCGCACAAACTTTCACGTTTATAATATTATTAGGATTAGGATTAGGATAATAAACGGTTCACTCACGCCTTTAAGGTCGAATATCGCTCGACATGTTTCGGACCAATACTAAAATCAATCTTAACCATTTTATTTCAAAATATCAGTATTACGAGCCACTGCTGACCTTAAAGTACATTAAAAATAAAAAAATTGAAAATACCCCCGACAGATGTACTCACTTGAAAAATAATTAAATAATGCATTTGGAAATCCCCCGACTCTATAGGAAATAATTACATAGAGATAAAAATATTTTTTTAAAACGGTTAACTGTTTGCTAGGTACATTTACAAGCCCAGAAAAGTCCGTCGGGGGCTGCCATTGCCCAAGTAGGTAATTCCTAGCTGCGAATATCTTACAAGCGAATCTCAAAGCCGAAGGTGAGGGACGGAGTATACGAGTGTTTTACAAGCGAACCTCAGGGCAGACGGCCCGAAGGGGATGGGCGAAGTACACCAGCTCAGAAACCATTCCGAGAAGGACCGAAGGCCCGAAGGGTGAGCGCAAGTCGCCACTTTCTAGCCCCGAGGGTCTCACAAGTAAATCTGAGGGCCAAAGGCCCGGTCGCGAGGGGCGAGGCACAAGAGGTCAGAAGGCGTTCCGCGTGGGGCCGTAGACCCGACGAGCGAGCCCACGTGAACGCACATTCTCTGTCACACATTTACCTTCTTCTGCTCACAACTGCCACGGATTTGTACACTTCTTCCAACTAGTTCATTAGGGTTTATTTTCGCAACGGCTCCTATAATTGGATGACGCATTTTAAAGTACGCGTATACCTTATTTCGTTTACAGAAATATGGTAAACGTCCCAGTAATCGACAACTTAATGCCCAATGGATGTCACCAATTAATCACCTCTGTCATCATGACATAAGATTGAAAGTGCCATGTATTGGGCCAGTGTCGAGCACAAGGTCGTTTACCTTACCAACACATTTAGAACCAAGGAAGTTTATATATTATTTCAGCAAACATAATATTTATAGTAGTTAGGGTGTATAAATATGTCCATATTTAAAAACAGCCAAAGAACGGTACTCTATCTACGAGCCTTCACAAAGTTCCTTACAATGTTATTCGATTCCATCATCAAGCCCTCAGCAGTTCATACACAGAAGCTACTTAGCAAGCAGTATTGAAATAGTCGACACACGGTAATCCACCTATGTGCCTTCCCATAATTCCCTATGTTGTTGTTCTGCTTCATCATCAGGCTTTCTGAAGTTCATGTACAGAGGCGTCTCAATAGACTCTAATGAAAGAGCCTAATGACATTTCACTAACTAGTTAAATACCTTTAAAACATGCCTTAAAATACCGTTCTGATCCATCATCAGATCCTCAGCAGATCAGGTATAGAAGCTACTCAGCAAATACAATCTAAAGAGCCAAATCACGATTAAGCTACTATATGCTATCGCAAAATTCTCTGTGGTATGGTTCTATTCCATCATCAGTCCCTCAGAAGGTTATGTACAACGTCTGTTAATGCAACATAAACAAAAGGGACCAAAAAAATCAAAAAGATTATCTACCCCTGCACGGTAAGTATCCTACAATGCTTTTCTGCTCCATCATCAGATCCTCAGAGTTAAAGTGCATGTACTCCACACCACGTCCTATTGAAATCGTAACCGCTGGCCGAGCAGTTCCGGAGAACATTCACTCAAACGCACTTTAGCAAGTGAAAAATATTTACTGCAGCGCCCCCTGGCGAGTTATCATCGTAACACCTAGCTAAAATTCGTCCCGACTAAACTACAAACCTATTGCAGAAAACCGTTTCTGAATCGGTCACGCCTTTTTGAAGATATTGATATGCACACACAAACAAACACAAACAACCTCTCACCCTAAACGCATCCACCTTCTCCGTTCCGTCGTGGGTAAAAAATGTAACGGTGTGGTGTACGGTATAACGTCGCAGCAAAAATAGGAAAAACAATGTAACTAGAGAATGTATTTATAGAAAAATGAAAAACCGGCCAAGTGCGTGTCGGGCCACGCACAGTGTAGGGTTCCGTAGTTGCCCGTCCATCACGTCACCGGTCATATGCGGAATTACGGACCCGTAGAAGGGTTTTTACTGATCTTAGTATTGATGATGTACTTTTTTGAGATATTGTGTTGTATACATATTTTTGCCCTTTACGGTAATGTCTACTTAGCTGTGATAGTTTTCCTTTTAAATTCATGGTATATACTACTACCATGATTTTTTTCACATGCCTAGTAGCCACCGTTTAGCTGGCAGGGCGGGGGGACACTTGACCATAGCAAAAATTATCACTTCAAAGCTTAATATCACGCCAACCGATTCTTGAATCAAAAATGCTTTTAGAAACCTTATATTTATATATATTTTTGAAAGAGCTATCCAACGATACCCCACACGATGGGGTTTGGAAGAAAAAAAAAATTGCACCACCACTTTACATGTAGGGGAGGTACCCTATAATATTTTTTTTATGATTTTATTCTACCGTTTTGTCGGCGTCATGATATGTATACTCATGCCAAATTACAGCTTTCTAGTACTAACGGTTACTGAGAAAAGCGGCGGATGGACGGACGGACATGGCGAAATTATAAGGGTTCCTTGCTACGGAACCCTAAAAAGGAGTACGAGAAATGCATTGATTCGAGTTTCGCAATTTCCATATCTTGAATTTCCAATTTATATTCTCTAGAGATTTTAATACATGGGTTAGTTCAATCTACAAGTTTCAGTCTTATTAAACAACTGGGTAACGGATATAACTGTACTATAATCAGAAAAAAATACTGGTGAGTCTGAATTTGAAATATGATAACATTAACGAAATAAAACTTTACATTACAACTGCATTGTTAAAACGAAACAGTTATTTTATTTACTAAATACACAATAATATTTCTTACATCAAAATTGAGTTGCGTTGTGATTTTTATTCACAGATGTAATGTATATTATTGTTTTCACATAAACATTCTTAATTGTATTTAGCTAACAGAGATGTTGACGTAGAAGCTAAGCCAAACTGGTGGAAACCGAAGAAACACGAATTACGTTCTCCTAACGACCGTACGTCATTAACGCTCCATAAAAGAGTGAAAGACACGCATAGGTTACCTCCACTTCTTATTACTGCGGCCCATTCATCTGGTCTCGTTTCAGGACGTTTGCAGAGCTTTGCCATTGATGGAGGCTTACCGCTAACTTGCATACACACTGCTCCGGAGAATTTTAGTAGGGATTAATATTACTGTGGATTAAGAAAAAAAACGTTGTTTTTAGTTTTGTATCAATTACTTCTTACGATTATTTTATTGTGCTAAACCAACAAACTGACACTTGACCACTAGACATTACGGGTAAGTTGTATCAAATACGCTAATCAGACTTTAACGAACAATGCCATTATAGACGGTTTGACATAACCCACCGTAAGTACGAAGTAGTTTATCGTAAGCTTTCCGCACGCTACACCCGTGTGTATTTTCTCATATGCTCACATTACACGAAGCAGTTCAACCTTGTGTGTATCGAATACGGGGTAAAGCTATCTACTAATTGCTCAGGCCATCTTTGACCAGCGGTTTCATATCAAAGCTATATTGAAGCACTATAGAGCTCCGCGTGGACTAGCAATCCGAGCCCATTTCCGATCTGGCTTTGAAGTACGTCTAGTATATATAGGCGGTCTACGATATGACATGTAACATTTAACAGTATTATCAATAAAGAGTATTAGTATGTAATTTTCCGAGGCTCTTCTAGGACGGCTCTAACCTATCTGTAAAACATTATCATTTTTTCATATGTGAATCTAATCATTTAATTTATAATGAGCACGTCATAAAAATTAGTCAAAAAGCCCTCCGGGTACAAAGATGCCCATTAAGCCGGCCGTATTACCGCGTTGGATCGCAGCTTTCTCGCAAACGGCGCCCGATTTCTACCAAGAACATTCTAGCCTCTGAATAATTTTTCAATGCAGAGTTTTGTTCCACTTCTTGCGAGCAGCTACGTTAGCGGTAACTCCTGCTCCGCCGACGGTGCGAATAAGGTGCGAGGCAGCAAAAGGGCTAACACAAGTGGCATCCCAAGCGGCATCCTTAGGGAGTACTTATATCAGATTCAAGGTCAACAAACCCACACGTCGATACGAAGAAGGCTGGAAGGCTGATATCCCGTGTACGCTGTATTCCTACACCAACGTCCCGAATGGAGAGAGACGCTATAGTGAGATAAATGAAAAATACTCCACCAACAAGAGGATAACTTGTAAATTTGATGAATATGCATACGGTTCATATTTGCGTTAGGAAAGTATGACCATGTCTCAAGTTTCCGTTTACAACTCAAGTGGGTCCCTATCAGGCTTCGCCGTAACTCTCATGTTCTCTCTCTTATCTTTAATATCCTATTTAATCCAGCAACTTCAGTTAGGTATTTTAATAATCTTCTTCTTGCCGTACCTCACAACCGTCCTCAAAATTTTATAATTGTTCGTTTACTTTCCAAGCTGTCCGACTTTGGAACTCTTTGCCTCTTGATGTACGGCAGGCTAAATCTAATGCGTCCTTCAAAAATAATATAAAAAAATATTATTAGTCTCTTCCATAATAACTACTTTGTTTTGATACTGGTCTGTAGTTTATTTTTGGGTTTCTCTTAAGTTTGTGGTATATATGTATGTATGTTTATTTGTATATTATTTATGTATGTTTATTATACGTGTTTTACTTTCATTTTTATCTTTTAGTTTTCCTTATATATTCCAGTACCTAGTTTTTATTTTTGCACCATCCACTGAATATGTGTGTTTAGTTCTCTCCGCTACCCAAAAGTTGTCTAGAAGAGATCACTCCTTAGCGATATCACCTGTTGTCTACCTCTGCTTATATCTCGCTATGTTATGTTTCTGACCTGCTTTGTATTTTTATTGAGGTGTGGAATAAATAGTATTTGTATTGTATTTTATTATAATATGATGATGAAATGTTTTACAACAACTTTAATGATAAAATATTACCTATTCATGCTTAAACAGCTTTTTTTTTGCTTGTACACGTACTATAAAATTAGGAATGCAATTGCAATTTATCTGCAAAGCATAGATGCGTACCGTTAAAAATATTACTAACGCTGTTTAGATCAACGAGTAACAAAACATATTACCAGGTAACCCTTTACTAGTCTCTGTAACATGCTTTACACTTAAAAAAGTAATCAGCCAATCACAATAAACAATGTGTAGATGCACAAGACTACAATCATTTAAAAATTGATGAAAGCGGTTTAGATCAACGGAAAGTGTTGTTTCAAAAACACGCCCGACACAGGTGTTGCTTTTCCAATTTAGCATCGCCGTGTAGGTGTTATGGCGCGAGTGTTAGGCGGTCACCGAAAATAAAAGGTTTGATCTAAACTTACATTTACTACTATCATTTTATTAACACGCGATTATAATAATAGTACGCGAGCTCAGAAAACTTGAGAGTGGGAGCTTCAGTAACTCTAGTATACTATAGTGTGTTTTCGAAACAAAATACAAACGAACTCGTAATTTGTGTTTAGTCTCAATTTATATGGCAACGCTAGCAGCGCCTCTGGTGGCCTTAGATGGTAACTATTTTTTTCCGTACGAATTGAGACTAAACGCAAACGCGTTCGTTTGTGTTTTATTTCGAAAAAACATGCTAAAGGTACAGACTCTGTATTCTAATAGTTAACAGGTACCTAAATAAGCGGCTTAAGCGTTATTAAAAAGTGATATCCTTTTTAGGGTTCCGTACTAAAATGGTAAAAAGGAACCCTTATGGTTTCACTTTGTCTGTCTGTCTGTCATATCGCTAATTATCTCAAGGACTTACTTATCCTATCGATTTCAAATTTCGAATAGTTATAAAAAACGGTAACCTAATAAATATATAGATCATGAGTTTTTTTAAATATTTTTTTATTTTCTGTGAAAAATTACAGATGGTTCTAAATTTGAAAGTCTAGGGAATATGTCAAGTGGGGTATCATATGAAAGGGCTTGAGTTGCACATTGTGAATTATTTTTATTTTTTAAATAGAGTTATTTTCGATTTATAAGGGAAAATGCGTCACATGTGCGTTGCCGACTTTAAAAAAAAAATTAACACTCTTTTCTCTGTCACTTGTTCTGTTATAATGATATTATTGCAAATACATTGGTACAGTTATCTACAATATTAAACCACTTTATTTTAAATGGCATGACGCTTAGAAATTTTATTTTTACCATCATTTATAATTACCATCCTAGCGTTTTAGCCTCTTGTATGTTAAAGAAACCAAGGGGTTTGCTTTGATACTTAATCCCAATAATTGGCGTACTCGCTAATTTTGTGAAACCGACTACCATTCCTAACCTTCCAACCCCGGAGAAACAACTGGACTTTATTGGGATTAGATTCGTTTCCTTACAATTTCTTCTTTCAACGTAGAACTTATTTTTAAATAATAAAGTTTTGAATAGAGAAAATACGGCATCAATTCGTGATAGTTCCACAGTCATCAACCGCTCGCCGCTTCCCCTACGGAGGTGTTAAGGATGTGCGCCGTGCTCCACTGATTTTCATTCCCCGAACATGCCACATGCCACACGTGGCGATTACAATGCGAACGTATTGCTGCTGGACCTACCATTTGCTGATAGTTGCATTTTGTACTCGTACCATATATATTTAGCAAAAAAGCAGGAAATAGGTTTCTTGCGTGCTATTTTTTGCACAAAGTTCACTGTTTAATAAACCCGACAAATTGATCCAATCCAACCATGCCTTTCTTTATCACTAATTACGTGATTCACGAATCGCTAGTTATAATTTTTTATCAATTTTCTCTCTCTCTCTCAGCAACTTATAGTACTAAGCGCTAGGGATGTTGATTCAAGATTTATTAGTATCCAAAAGAAAGAAAACATAAAACTAAACTATGCCAAATGTTTAGAATCCCATTAAAATATCTCAAAAAATAACGAAGATACAATCGTTAGAATGTTTTACTTAGAGTGAAAAAGCGCTACAAATCAGTGACGTCACTGATCTAAAGCGCCATAGTAAATGACGATCGTTCCATACAGAGGTGCGTTTTGCGAAAAAGGGACAGAACATGCCCCCACTTAAAACTTTGAAGACTTGTATTTATATAATTATTTATTCTTTAGAGTTATTTTTTTCGCTGTTTGGTTGAGAATTGAAAATTTTAAGTTACTGATTTTCCTAATTGGTGTTAACATCCCTTTTGTCACATGGGTACCGCCTGATGAAGTGTTTCGATACCGCTGCAGTTATGCAGTGTCCTACGTGGGCGAAATCCTCGCGAACGCGAAGCGAAGCGGCGCGGCGCGACGCGGCGTGAAAGAAACAAACAGTCGACGCTCTATTAAAGTGTCCTACGTGGCCAATACAGTGGCGGCGTGCGAGCGGCGCGAAGCGAACGCGATCAGTGCCCTTACCATGAGTTTGCATGTCCGTACTCGCTAGCGACTGCGTAAACGATTTAGTATGCCAATTCTTAGTTCTATTGCGTAACCGCCACAGGCGCTGTACTTTCGCCCATATAAATATTTACGCAGTCGCTAGCGAGTACGGTCATGTAAACTGATGGTAAAGGCACAGTTGGTTTGATATTTTCGCGCGAATGATACGTGGCGGCGCGGCTGTCCAACTTGATTCACACACGTAGGACAAGGCCGCCGCGTCGCGCCGCGCCGTTTCGCTTGGCGTTCGCGAGGATTTCGCCCACGTAGGAGACGGCTTTAAGAAACTTTGCGGGGAAGGTGTGATCTCTAGGAGCCTGTTGTGTGTGATTTTTTTAAATCTATGAGTAGTAAATAAATTTGGTATCAGGGATTTGTTCAGAAATTGTTATAAAAGAAATCAACCCTCAATATGAAGTTAAATAATTATTTGTTCACCTCACTTTTTCCAATTACTTATAATTTTTAGGAACTGTAATCTCTTTTTCTTAAATAGCTAGTGTAGTTTGTTTTCTGGTGCTACTTAATGAGTATATGAGACAAGACGTAATAATCGGATAAAACGTCAAAATTTTAAATACGTAAAATACCAAACCCGTAGCAAATAATATTTGGCCTGCGGTATTAGGCGGCCGCAACTCGTAAATTTCTTGACCTACTTTACTCCAACTTAATATCTGAATAACTCAAGTCATTATGCTCAAGAGTGACTTGTTCTCGGAGTAAATTCTGAGCAATTTACAGCGTTGCAAACTCTCTCGTCTTATGCGCCGTTTTCAATAAGAAAACTCTTATAGAAAAAGCGAGATCCGAACTAACACAAAAGATAACATTTCCACTATTCTCGTGGCGTCTATTGTTTTGTCTCAGCTATGAAGCGCCGCCGCCAACATTGCTTGTTTCAGGCCAACTTCCTTTGGAAAAACTTTGGGGCATCCCATCTCGGTCTAAGGAGAGATTGCGAAATATTTCTGTCCCCGCGGTGTCATTTGCTAACTTTCAAGTTTGAGTAAGCTTAAAATCTCCAAGTTTTTGCGCTAAGAATGCTTTTAGAGGTTTTCAAATTCGCTTCTTATTTCGATGCGATTTAATTTTAAGTACTACGTTACCGTTATGGTCGTACCATATTACTATAGCAAAAATTATATAAATGACGAGTTATGTTACTCATGGTTGTATTTTCACTGAAATATATTCTTATTATCAATATTTAACATACATAGAAGCTACTTAAATAGGAGCTGCTGCATCTTTCACATTTCCCTTGTTCTCGCTTAATCAAAGGCCTCTATTTATAACTATAACTACATACATTAGTATGTGACCCGCGGGCGCTGCTAATGCACTCAATCCGAGGAAGAACTCCCGCAGAGTTCGAAACATGTCACTCGGAGTGACAATTAACGCGTGAGTTACCCGTTATAAGCCATAGTAGTAACATGACTCACGAAAGCTTTATATTCAAGTAGGTACCTCTATTTATGTCAATAAACGGTTGCATTTATTTTAAGAAAGTTCATTTCTTTATCTTATCCAACGAAAGGTGAAAAAGAGTTGTCGAGTCGAATAGAAACTCGCCGGAGTTTGGGCTATAAATAAAAGATAATGGGGCAATTTCTCGAAAAATATTATGAAAAAGAGATCTGCCTCTATAAGAGTTCGCTATTGCGAGTTGTGAAATATAATTGAAGGTAAATCCTTAGGAGAAGTTATCTAAAGAAGCTTTGCCAACTTTCCTGAACTTCACCTGTAGGTGTGATATATCTTTAAAAATCTAGTAAATTAATACCTATCGAATATCAACCATCACTGACCGAATTGACCTGAGATATCTATGGGAGACCACGATGCTAAATATGGATATGTACTCGAGCGGCCTTGGGAACTATTGGATTTTGAAGATTTGATAGCAAGAAAAAAAAGTATAGGTGTGTACCACTCCGCGAGTGGCGGGAGCATCTACAAAAAATAATAAAAAATCAGTTATACGGACATACATACTTTTGTTTTAATTTATTTATCCAAAATACTGAAAGACTAATAATACATTTATCCTAACAGCGAGCGAAAACCGCGTACGGTTTATCTATCACTGTTGAAACTTCAGGGCGTCAGATATTGATAGTGCCCCACGTATCTCTAATTTAAAGGAAATATGTAAATTTGTCGGTTTGCATGACAGGGGTGGGCGTACTCTAAAGTGTAGAATATGAAAAAATAAAAATGACTTATGAAATTGGTGGAGGTACGAGTACCTCAACAGAGTGCAAGGTAGTAAATCCCAAAATCTCCTCTTGGGCTCCTCTACCACTAAGTAATAGGTAAATTAAAACCGGTTGAGTCGGACTCGCGCACGAAGGATTCCGTTCCAATATAAAAACGGCAAAATTTTTAAACAAGTATAATAACAATGGCTGTCCCTTACTACTTATCTGTACTTTTTAGGGTTTCGTACCCAAAGGGTAAAACTGGACACTATTACTAGGACTCCGCTGTTCGTCCGCCCGTCCATGTGTCTGTCCGTCTGTCACCTCATGAGTCTATCTTATGAGCCGTGACAGTTAGACAGTAGAAATATTCAGAGATGATGTATTTCTGTTGTCGCTATAGCAGCGAATACTAAAAATACAAAATAAAATAAATAATATTTAAGGGGGCTCCCATAGAACAAACGTGATTTTTTTTGCGCGAGTCTAACCCCCACTTGGCCGGTTTTGTTTTAGTGCTGCCGCGCAAAATTAAAATAAATACCTAATAATTTATTAAATAAACGATTCCACTTGCAATTATTCAAATTATAATGCCCTACTAAGATAGAACGTGAACCTGCAGACTAGAGATCGTGACGTATCTCGAAATTTCGAAAGAGCAATATCGCTGGAGTATGAGAGCGTCAAGCCCTCTCAAGGGACAGCCATTGTTATTATACTTGTTTAAAAAGACGTGTTTTCATATTTAAGGCGGTTATTTATAGCAGTAGGGCTAACCATGCTATGGAACGTCAGATAAGACGCTCGAGAAGATTTTTTGTAGTAGGGTATTTCCATTGGTTTGATGGCCACTTTTTAAGTTAAAGAAACATTGATAATCACTTGCAGTTCAATGGGATCAACTGAATTTTGTAATTTCAACGTTTTTCGTGATGTATGTGACATATACCTATCTATCACTTTAGTAAAGAATGATAAATAAAATAACTACCTACTGCGAGCTTCATTCCTGCGGCCTTTATAATTTGAAAATATATCACTTTATTTACATTCATGTTTCAAGAAATATAAATGCAAATTTGCCATACACACTATCTCAGCTCCGTAGACAATGATTTATGCAGGAACTGCTCAGACTAGCGTTCGAGACGTCGTCCTAAAAAAAGCTCAGGTCTAGCATAATTGACCGTTGACCGCGCGACTTCTTGTTGTTATGCTTTTATTATGTCTTCTCGCAGGTTAATATTTTAATTTTAATACAGTAGGATGTGCCACTTCATTAATTTGGATAAGCGTTCACTGCTGTAAGTATTTTATACTACAAGTAAAATACCTACATAGAGAGCTTTGCTTGGCGTTTTCCCGGGAATGAGACATTAAAAGATCGATTCTTCGCCCCCGAAAGCCCCCAATATAAAATATCGAAATTGTTGGAGCAGTTTCCGAGATCTCAAAAATAAAAATAAGTATAAAAAAATGTTCATATAAAGATATTATATTATATATATGTGTGTGTTGGGACGCGATTGAAGATTGATTCTTTGACATCATTTTTCTTACATAACTGTAACAAAAATGAATCCTTTAGCTTTAGATCTCATGTACATGTTGGCCTAGATAAAAGCGAAACTGCGATTAATATGAAACCTGTAAATGATTACCTGTCGAGATAGAACAACTTCTTCCTAGGCAGTCGTAATTATCTCGTGCTACTCAGCGAGTCCCGTCTCACTCGCACAATAGAAGGAAGAGGGAGATGTTCTCCACTCGCACCGTATCACGACGGTGTGGCCACGTCAATTGCCTTAAGCCACTCTTATATGATATGTGAACCCCACTGTAATTCCGTAAATCTATAAAATTTATATCATATGAATCCTATACTCTGTGAAGGTAATTTTTTAAAGTAGTTGACTTGTTTTGATGGTCTGTTGGCATAATGCGGAAAGAGTTCCGTGTGTTCCCGCGACGGAAATACGGAGGACATCCGCGTTATCTTGTCGCTGGAACACTTCTTTTCTTCTTATTTATACAAGAATTTCTTGTGCACTTGCCAGAAGTCTGTGCTTGGGGCGTAAATTACGAGTATATCGAAAGTCGGACAAAGAATATCTGGTACTGGAATAGTTTTCATTTAAAGAGATTGTGCTTATTTATAAATGGTATATTTAATGTTTCTAGATGATTAAATAAATGAAATGACTTAACTTTATTATGCAAGTAGAAAGCAATGGCACATTTACAAGCTAAAATCTACGAGTGTTTCTTAAAAGCAAGACCACTGTCAGGAGGAAACCCCGCGCCGAAACAAACTCAATAGTCAATCAATTTATCTCGAATATATTATGTATATTTTTAAAACAATTTTTGCCTAGCTTGTAAGTAGTTCTGCGAAAAGTGTTATATTATGGATTGAGCAGGATATTAGTGATAATTGCACTATAAAACATTGATGCTCTGTAGTCATTCATGACAACATGGATTTTGTCGATCAGAAACAACAATAGTCTATGTATTTTTGACACGGAATTACCCATGCTACTCTTTGTCATGACTTGAAGCACTCAAGATATCGGTATTACAGGTTGCAATCAACACCATATATAATGTGTAATGCTTACGATTTTAATCTAATTTGAGGTGTAGAAATGAACCAAAAACTACGACTAAGCTCGACATTTCAATTGCACACAACTCAGTAATGTACGAATCGCGTGTTCCACTCTCATTCATATTCCCAAAATAAACATTTGTCGTAGAATACAATTATTAATACCAAAATCAGCAATTGCGACCCATTATTCGATTAGATAAAATAAAACTGATTTAGGTATACTCTATGCTCCTTTCGCAAAATGTCGTAAATATATCGGGGCTACAAATCACTTTAGGGCAAAAATCTATAGGGGTATTATGTAAATTGAAGTTGCAGTAAATAATTTCAATAATTTTGCTGACGAAAAATATTAAAATGCAGGCATAAATGTACTGCAGACAGGCAAGAGATACTTATCCTTGTCTGATGCGTCATTATTAGTATTTCCCTCATTTCCCCTCTCATTCTATAATTAAATTGATCTCTTCTTATTGCGTTAGCCTTCCTTTCGTTATCTCTAAAACCTATAAATTGGGAACAAAATGACCTTTATAAGTCTTAAAACCAAAATATTATGTTAAAAAAAATAGAAAATGGAGCGTTTACGCCCTTTGAGCCTAAAGGTATCAACATACAAAGTTTCAAATCTCTCACTTCAATAAATACGTGTCTTCGTACAAACTTTCATCTCCAAATCCTTTCTTTTCCCTAGCCTACGTTATAAAAATAATCGACGGTGCAAATATCAACTCTCTAGCATTAGCAGTTTCGGCTGTGCTTTGATGAATCTGTCAGTCAGTCAGGACTTCTTTTATATGTATTGATGAGTTGCTTTAGTAGCCTGAGTAAAAAAAGAAAACTAAAATTCAACTTCGGATCAATCATGTTTCGGTTATAGTTAGACTGACAATTATAGTCAAGAATATAAATCTGAAAATTGACCCTTATTGTTTCCTTGTCTGGATATAAAAGCGTTTCAAACAACGCGATAGTGCTGCTTGCACGGCCCTAACTTTCTTATGTTAGACACGCTAATGTTTTGATGACCATGGCTATCATTCCATATCTAACTTGTTTCATCCTCCTCTTCATAATTACTCCTCTCAAATTTTCTTTGCAGTGATATACAATAACCACACAAAATTTTTAAGTTATCTGTACATAATTTTCAACATTTCCGTACGACAGTTGCCTTAATGCAAGTGGGCTTGTCATTTCCGTCTCTCACGGGGCGTCCTACAAGGTACGTCAAGCGCTCAGACAAATCTAAAGTGCTTTTACTTGCTTATCATACCGTCATTGGTTAGGTGTCATAGATGAGCCTTTGTATGAACTCTAGACTTAATATACTAGCTTAGCATTTTATATTAATACTAGCAGCGCTCTGCGGTGTTACCCACGGATAAAAGGTAGCCTATGTCCTATTCTGATGTCTAAGCTACAATACTGGAAAGTTTCATAGAGATCCGTTTCACAAACTTTCACGTTTATAATATTATTAGGACAACTGCGTTTCACAGGGGTTTTGGTAAATGATAACTTACTGTAGGTTACAGTTGACCAATTTTTCATGTAAAATCTGTACACGTTTATTATGTGTATGGTGATGTTTAGATGCATATGCAAATGAAAAAAATGTGGATTATGGTAACATACATACTCGTATATAACCCTATATATTTATGGAATGAGTCTATTTATATTGTATGTACCAGATTATTCTCATGTGTGTATGCAACACAAAAAAAAATCTGAATGAATATCACAAAATCTTCAGTTGTTATTGCACCACATAAAAAAATTATATAAACCTTCACCATTCATTTATGCTAAAAGTGTCGATTAAACTTACCTCTTAAGATTATCCCTCAACACCTCAAAGCTGTTGTTAAATTTATATTTATTTGCCTTTGATGCATAAAGCGGATACGGTTTTATTCACGTAAAACGACTTATAAGCATACGACGTATTTGTTGCTTACATCGTATTACACGAAACGAGATAGAAAGCTACCCTTCGCTGTCCCCCAACATTTAAATATTTTAGTGGATTTACACCATGCATATGTTTAGCTCGATATTTTATGTGTTTTTGATGGGCGAGGCGTCGAATTACACCAAAATTTTGATTATTCAGCATATATATTGAAGTAATCAGATAAATGAGTAGTGAAATAACATCTGGTGCAAATAGGGTGGAGAGGTACTTCGTAGAAAGCCGAAGCATTATTACGATAGCTAAAGCTCTTGAAACGTGTATTACTATTTTTTATAGTAACAACATTTTAAAAGTTTGGGAAGGTGCGTGAAATCATTATTACTGTTGCAAGAATCCATGCATTACTTTACGATAGGTATGCGCTTAGAGACAAATTACTCATAATTTGAAGTTAAATAAATCTCCACTTATAACTTTATCATCCAACCTTAGTAAAAGAGGAAAAATTGATTTTACTTTAAAATACATTATATTTTGTTATTCATCATCTGTTTCAATTTATTACCTTACAAATAACGTAAATTTAAACTCGGTATCTTCAATGCATTTTATTTTGTTATCACATTCTCTAAAAGCATTTTGTTTCCGAAGTACAGGGTGCTAAGACGGGATCTCGGAACAAGAAAAGTAACATAAATAACTCAGCTGTATGTTGGTACTGAGATTTTACTTGGGGAGAAGTTTTTATCTAACGCATACTGACTTAGGCATGGGCGTCACATTAAAGCAGACTGACGTTTAAAATTGAAGGGGTGTTTACACGACTGACTTAACAAAGATGAGGCTTCAATTTGTCTGTGCTTCTTTGTGAATACTTTGACGCGGTAACTCAACCGTAGATTGATTTTACGTTTTTATTTTTACTGAGTAAGGTAATTTTACTATGTAAATAAATACTTGCCATTAATATACATTACTCATTCTCATACACATTATATTTGAGGAGTTGAAATGGCTGGAAAATTTCCATCAAACATGAGCGCCACATAGGTTTCCCTAAACCAAATCAAAACTTCTTACCTAATTATTTAATACATCTTCACTACATCACTACAAAGTATAAAACAAAGTCGCTTTCTCTGTCACAGTATCCCTATGTATACTTAAATCTTTAAAACTACGCAACGGATTTTGATGCGTTTTTTTTTAATAGATAGAGTGATTGAAGAGGAAGGTTTAGATGTATAATAACAACCATTAAATAGTACACCCGTGCGAAGCAGGGCGGGTCGCTAGTTAAGGATACAATGGGAAGAGTATTTTCATTTTAAAGTTTTGATATTATCAAAGATTAATTTGAAAAATTTCATGGACCAATGGGAAAGATTTTGCTCACTAAACTTGTAAAAATATTAGCTTTATTAAAAAAAATTAGCACGTGATTTACATGAGAAACGCCTATCAATATTTAAAAGCCTAAGTGAATAAAGGTATCTCTAAGTAGCACAAAGGACGAGTATACATATGTATACATTATTATACTGTGTAATATCAGATTAATATGTATTTTGTTGATGAATAATGTATGCATATTTGGGTCATACGTTTATTTAGGATACTTTGAATGTATAAGACCGCTATATTTGCAGGGGGTATTAGGGACATGTGACACATTTGAGGAGATAATTTATAGAGGGAAATGATTTACCATAATGTATCTGGTTGGTATTTCAGGCACAGAACAAGAACAGGAGTTTAAAACAACGGTAATATCATATATCATTTTTCCAGTCAAGAAGTTAGTTTAATGAGCTTGACATTACCTAAAGTTGGTGCCGTCAATTTAAATTACTAATAATATTTGAAGGTAAAAATCAGGATCTTCATTATTTAAATTAAGGTATCTTTCAGTGGGCATCAACTTTGTATTGATTGACTCTATGAAATTTAACAAATAGAGCGGTTTAAAATCCACTGAAAAATATTTTGTTTATGGCCGGAAAATTGCAGAGAAATCAACTAAATTAAAATAATTCTTAAATATTGTTAATAACACTTGTTCAGCTTCTCATTGTATATTATTTATTAAATTCGAACGATACAAAAACACATATATCTAGTCAGCCATTATTCAACAAGAAGAAGAAGCATAGACTAAAAAACAAATGCACAGCACAGCCAGTGTTGCCAATACAAAGGTATAAAATACCAACAATAATGATCACTTCTTATATCCATTAAAATAGGTAATGAGGTGATCGTTCTATTTTCGCCGTCAGATTGAATAATATACTGATATTAAAATTTAAACTTTAGTTCCCTTATTTTCTAATCTAGCATCCACTGGTGCCAACACATCGAGTTGAACACGGCAGTTGGCTGGCGGTCCGTGTATTTTCCTAACTAATTTGCATATTACCAGAGTGTCTTATATAATAGGATTGGTTTATAATATGTACTGTAATATTTTGTGAACCACTTGCTACAGGAGACGCATAAAGCTGTAAGGCGCTAGTGAATTATAATGACTGCCAATATCCAATATTTTTATCCTAGAGAGATGCCGTTTCCTGAAAAAACCTGATTTTGTATGGGGAATATAGGTACTATATACAAACCCCAAAGTGACCGGTGGTACATCTCTAATTTGTCCAATGCCGACGTTTCGTTAGCTATGGGGTTAACGCTCTCGGTTGGCGAGAGCTGATGTTAATCATTTTACAAATTGGTGCATGACTTGACGTTCCCGATTACTAAGTTACCTCTCTCCGTCCGTCTATCGAAGTATATCTCACAAACCGTGATAGGAAGAGTTGATTTTTTTAAACATAAATATACATTTCGTACAGTTATAGCGGCAAGAGTAATATACATTTAATAAACAAACAATCACATGATGGAAATAAAAAAGTTAAACATTAAAAGGGATCTCCCTCCAATATGCTACCCTAAAAAGTACATAGGTAGTGTTGAATCTTATACAATGGTATACAGACATGACCCTTTGTACGACGCGTTGACGTCTAAACTTTTTGTAATGGTTTTTGTACCTTTTCTATGTACATTTACGATTTAAATATCTTCTATTGATTTAGTCTCACGTAGAATGAAAAATTTAACGGTCGCTAATAAATATGTTATGAAATAAAAAGCCAGGTGGGAAAGTAAAGCAAACTAGCCCAGGGAAACTAATACGAGGCCGAACATTCCGAACACCCTTCATGTGCTAATAATCAGGCTGCTATAATTAATATCAGCGAGATGCGAAGATCCTCTGCGCCATACTACTAATAAAAGCTACCAGACACTAAGCAAATTCTTAAATTTGATGTGTGTGAGTTAGGGAGACCTGTCATTGGCTTCATAATAGAGAATATGCCTGCGGAATTAATAATAATAAGATGTAAAATAAGAAGAATAATGTGCTCAAAATCTTAAAAAGATATGACACTTGAAAGTTTCGAAGAATTATGTAATTTTTTCATTGACTAAAAGCAAATTAAAAACCACCATCAGGATTTTTATGTTTTAATAGACAAAAAATGGTACGATAATAATGCACCTAAACGTAATATTCACGACCAAAACAGTAAATTGCTCATTTTTCCATACAATGGTAGTACGGGCGCATAGTATATGATGTCACATAATTATTATGCTCAATTAGTATGGGAGTTTGGGGGTGTTTTGAGCGCTCGGATTTTAAGCTGTACTTTGAAATCCATTTTTGTCTTTTATGTTGTTCTAATTGTACTTGTTCCATATACACATTTTTTCCTCTCTAAAAACTGGTTCGAATGGCATCATGAAAAATGATGCATATTGTCTATTGTATCCTAGTTATAAGTATATTTTTGTATCTTACATTTTCAGGGGGGGGGGGGGGGGGAAGGATAAAGCTGAAGGTAGAATTACTCCACCAACAAAAGCTCTTAAGTACTATGGTGATGAGACCTATAATAACAGCAGAAGAAAATAAATAGTTACCGACGACTATCCATTTCCTAATTAATAACGAAACATTCAAAGTTTTACTGCCGCCTTGATATGGCACGTGGCAATCAGGCTTTTACCATGCACCTGGGAAATCAATGCCGATTCCTGTTGTACTTCGAAGGTATTCCAGGCAAAATTAATAAGTGTATACTTCTGTGAGATAGTTTGATTAAAGTGCATTTAAATCTAGATGACTTTCGAGCAGTATATTGGATATTATTATTAAACGTTTACGATATAGGTATAGAGGTATTAATGCGAAACATAAAAAATGAACCGAACTGAATAGATTTACTATTCAGTTTGGATCTTTTTTTTTGTTTCGTATTAAAATTTTTTTTAATTTTTTTCGAGATTGACAAAGTCCAAAGGGTCTTAAATTCTTTTATGAAATTTGTATTACTTCAGACGCGAGAATTTACATTAATTGATGGTTGTAATGCTAAAATTCCGATTGCTAAACGATAATAAACATAATATATGTAGTGAAATTACGATATGAGCGCATTTAAAAGTTTAAAGGTCAATTCTGTGCAAATGTAGTTGAATATATATGTATGTACTTGCAAACAAATAACATACTACAAAAGATATACCTAATCAGCAGCCTCCTCTCCAGAAGGCACAAATAAATTCATGTTTTCATAAATTACAAAAATAAAACAGAGCAGTCAGTTTAGTAAAACCACTGAACAAATATTTGCAGAAAGCAACTCCACTCTGCATTTGATCAAATCAATTCGATTTCAGTTTTGTAGCTAGCCGTGTTTTGTTTTGTTTGTAAATAGGAATTACCGTTTTCTGTCAGCATCAAATCTTTACTGTAGCATCCAAAGCAATCAAACTCAAAATACATCGTTCTTCGTTACTCCTACGGTAATAATAATAAAGAAAAAAGAGTCCTCACCCATAGGCTGTTATTCCTTTATAGAAAATACAGTCGATATCAGATATGTCGTAGCTAATATACTTCTACTTAGCTAGTAGCAGCAAGACCCTGCGTTTACTAATTTTCTTTGTAATTCTAATTAGAGCACTTAGAAAGAGACGGACAGCTCGAGTGCACTCTTGTGCTCAATGCTGTACGGTAAAAGAATTTTTTTGAAGTAAATTAACGTCCAATAGGGATTATTTGCAAGGAAACCGACTTAACTTTGACAATTTTACTTCACTTAAATCCTAGTTACCTGTATTTGAATGATATTATGCCAACCGTAAGCTCCTTGAGCGTTCCATATCCCCAATGTCGTGTAGAGATATGTCTGGGCTCTGAATTTGGGATATGCTGATAGCTTGGCGCTACAAATATATTACGTCTGCTAGCTACAAATATATTCAAATAATACATATATAAGGTTATTTATAGGAATAAAAATATGAGTAGAGTAAACCCAGTTTTCAATTGCTCCTCTCCTAGAAAACATTAGATTTGCTTACGTCAAATGTTAGCAGAATGTATGTATGTATAAGATACCAATTAAAAATTTAATTAAATTGCTAATAGTAGTATTTGTTGAAATTGTCTCAAGGCTAAAACCAATAGTAAGATAAATGTTATTGATATGTGAACGAATAATTATCATCCTACGTGTTCACCGATTCGTTAAAATAATTGTAATTAAGTATTTGAAACATTTATTTTGTCATAATGACATTAATAACCATGGTGTCAGGGAGTAGTTGTATGTTTGTGTTGCCTGTGTGCTCGCAGATCGTGAGCAGCTTTCGATCTACTTGATACTGGCTAATTTGCGCCAACCCTGTTGGCCAGAACGCCATAATTAAAAAAGAAGAAGGTACAGAAACTTTGATCTAAGTAATTCAATTTCCTGACCTATGGGATCCAAAAACATAAAGCGTAAAACATTTTATGATAAGTTTTGTCATTAGGTAAACTTAACATGAAAACGCATGTTTGTAACGGCGGCGGCGAATAATTTTTCTGGAACATTATTTACCGTTTTATGTGTTGTAAAAGTATTGCGAGTATAACCCTCACTGGAATATTCTTTCAGGTTGCGACGCAAAACTGTTTAAAAAATAAATTACTCAGTCGGTAACTTGGGAGTGACGTGAGCACGCAATCTTGCGAAATGAGTTTTAATCAAGCATAAACCAATGAGTTTCTAACTTATCTTACACTTGTTTTATGAACAAAGAAAAGGAGGAAAAATTTAATTTTTCGTTTTTTTTGTATTTTAAGGTTTTATAAGGCTCGAGACGCTGTAAAAAACATTTTATGATACAATAAGATGAGTGTTATTTTGAACGGCCATTCTCAAAGCCCTAAATTTTTCGTGTCCGGGCCGTATTTCGAATGTAAATGAAATAATAATACATCGTTAATTTTTTGTGACCGAAATCTCGCGTTCTTCTTTCTTTCACGGGGGGCGTGGCTGACCGAATCAAGGAATCCCCTTAACTAAAAAACAAATTAACATTTCTGCTACAAAGTAATCACAACCTTTATTTAAAAAGAAAGTTAATATCCTCCATCCAAACACCCTAAACGCACGTTATAAATTAACTAGAGTAGTTAGAGCAGTTATAAAAAAATCCGGCTAATATAATCTGTATTCAGCTTTATGAACTCGATTAAAATTTGTACCTTCATTGAGCGCACTTGCCTTCCAAAGTTATGAGAAAATTAAGGGTATTAACTCATAAATCTCTATAAAGTATCGCTTAATAAAATCCAGCCGGTGGTACTCACGTAACGAGAATATCAGTCTGAGTCGTTGAAATCAAACACGCTTGTTTGGCAATAGTTTTTATTAGTTTCGTCATATTTTTTGTCTTTAGTTACATACTTACCTGCTTCATTATTTCAGTGTTGAGTAGCTACAAGATATTTTGGAATGTATAACACCATTAATTACATTACAGTAGTCTTGATTCACCAGTGATCAATTCAAACACAGTTAATTAAAATAATGTAATATTATATGAAAACGAAATTTGTAATGCATTTATATATTATTATTGGAAACCGGGACTTAATCGCGTACAATACTCAGTTAAGCCGTCGTCTCTCGGCGAATATAATTAAAAAAATAGCATTATTTTGTAATGAGCCCTGGGAGCCCAGGGACCGGTATACGACGGCTGACTCCCAATTAATACCTAGTAATTGTAACATTTGCAGATTCGATTAGATTCCTTAATATGCAATATTATTAGCCATTTAATTATATAGCACTACAAGTAATCCCTGACCAATAACAGAATTACTACAGGCATTTGTATTATAGACAAAAGGTACCTCGAAATTTGTAAGTACTAAGCAAATGCTGTTTTGTTGACGCCTAGAATTTTTAATTAAATATCAAAATAAGCCTACTAAAGTAAATAAGTTAATTAAATGTATAAAAGTTGAAGTCCTCAACTAGTATATCTACTTTACCTGACTTTAGCAACGTTTTTGTGAAATCTTTCATTTTCTACCAAAATATTATCCAACGGATATTGAAAGCATTCCCCATTGCGACGTGTTTGTCTTTAATTTTAGCTACCGCTGAATTTTTCATACGAAACTGCGCCGATTGCTTTCTGTAACGTTCTTGCGTGAAAACGTCGCCCAATCTCAATTTACGTAGCACCACCTTTTGTACAGTCCACATTTACATAAAGAGTTCTTGGTCCTTGGGGTCTCCTTTCCGGGTTTTCTATTTTGAGCCTGAACGTAATGCGACGAAAGCGGCTTCTACAGCACTATGACTCTGACGGCTTAGCGACCAACCGTTTTTATTTTGATCGAACCGAACGTTTAAATTGTGTTAGCCTTTAGCTCCCATCAAACATTCAAGCAGTTTATACCGTGGAAGTGTAATCTTGTTAGGTACCTAATTTCCTCGCCATCTTTCAAAAATCGACAAACATGTTATTGCCTATAAAGGTAATTTTAGCCTTTGTAGCGCGCCCAATAAATTTTTTGCTTTGCTCAGATTAATAAATAACAAAATAAAACATTTTCGGTAATAAACAATCCTACTTGATATGTATAAAGATTTTCCCTTACATCTCTATATGTTCTCTCTTTAGAAAATTATGTTTTACTATTTTGTTTGCAATTATGTTTCAATATCTTGGTTAAATTTTAGTTAAAGTTGAAACAGCGTGACGTCCATTATTTAATTTTAATGTAATACTGAGTTAGATATAATGGGTAAGCTACGACGTGCACTATAGCGCGCACCTGCTATATACTCTTATTTACGAGAATGTCGAGCTACACTCATTTCGTGAATAATCTCAGGCATAAATCTTATTAGTCCCAACAGTATATCTTGCAAAAATAACGAGCAATACAAATGTAAGGGCGAAGCCCGACCGCTCTCATGAAAGAATCTTAAGAGGATCTCAAATAAATCGAACGCAAGTTTTCCCACGTCCGTATCGGTTAAATAAGACAAGAGGCTCGGAGCACGTTCAATTACCCGGTTGAACACTATTCGCACCTTCTCGCTGCGCCCGTTTGTCTCATAAACTAAGAAAATCGGCCGCAACGGACGATCAGCAAAAGTAATCTTAGAAAACATTCCACCTTTAGGCGGAAAACAATTTTCACTGATGTATTTTTTTGAAGCTCGTGTGCTCAAGCGTTATTCTTAGGCTCGTAATATAGGGTTCGAGATTTATTTTTGCAGCGTAATTCAAAGAGCGTTATTACTTTCTTTGGGGCCTTTTATTTTCGCGCGTGTTTTCTGAAGAATGACAAATTTATATCTGTACGTTGATACGTTTTCCTTCATGATTAAATATTAAGGTGGAGGTAAGGTGAGTACTTTACATCAACTCGCATAACACATTTCTTTTGTGGTACTCTTAACGGCTTTTATCGTGAAAATTAAGAGAAAGCCTAAGATGTATATTATAAAATTTTAATGTAAGTAGGCGTTCGTGTAATGACTTTTTATAGACACGTGAAGTAAATGCTAACTCTAATTAGTCTATTAAAAATTCAAAAGCAATACTCAAAACAGCAACCAACGCCATATGTACATAGGTGATCTCATTGTAATACTTATGTTTCAAATTATTAATTATGTGGTTCAACTCACAAATATTAATTGGCCGAGCCGTAAGGTGGGCGGAGAGAATCCAGTCAGTGTGCGGGGCGATACGGCTGCAAAAATAACCATCCTGAATAAAAACTCCCAAAAGGTTCGACATGTCGCCCGTAATATGGTAACGAATAATAGGTACGTACGATGTGCCTTTAATAAGGGGATTGGCGGTAGAAACTGCTGTTTCTTTTTTCTCAATTTTTAAAATATTTGTTTTTACCTGGAGGAAATGTCTATAATAAGTTATGTCTAGAATGGCCAAACTTTGAACTGACGCATCGGATGTTTATAAAACCAGGCCTGAACGTATCAAATGCTGTCCTAACTAATAAGTTTGCAGTTACACTGCTGGTCCCATCAAGCCCCTGAGTATTAAATATAATAATATATATGGCACCTTATTGATAATATGCCTACACATAAAATGCTGCTGCTGCGACTTATATAGGGACCTGTATATTATTAACATATAGGTGAAATCCGTTATTTAGTGGCCACTAAATTATTTCCATATTTCCCAATATTTGAAAATTCCTCATGTATTAGAATAGTTAATTAGAGTCCATAGATGAAGCCAGTAATAAACTAGCGAACGAAATGATCCCGACGGGAGGTATGGCAACTTATTTATTGGGCAGTGCGCAGGTGCGGGTCTTAGTTGGTGTTTTACGCCTCCCGTGGGCACCGTGGCGTGACGCATTCTACCTCTCAAGAATAATGTCATAAGCAATCGCCTTTAAGCGGTACTTACATCCTTCTCAAATAAATTAATAACGGAAGGAAATAGGAAAGGTCGTATGGACTTAGGTCCCAATCGCACATACAATCGTTTGGTCGATGGTAGAGACGTGTAGTACTAACGCCTTTGTGGCTAGTGTTTACCTGTCGATAGATAAGAGTTACAACACTGTTAGGGGGTGAATTGTAATTTTAACGTGATGAATGATCAAATTGCATCTGCGTAACAATACGAGTGGGAGGGTGTGTCGTTACAACGCATTTGACGCAGAGAGGACATGTAATGTAAACGTATTCTGTATGAAATAACCGCCTGAGGCAAACGCGATTAAACCTTTCCTGTGATATACAGCTGGGTATGTAGCAGAGAAATGATTCTGGCTATGTAATATTTTGCAAATGAACCTTCCTCTTAATTTACAGGTTTCACTCATTAATTATATAATAAAATATAATAATAAATACATATTTTTGGACAATCTCACACAAATCTACCCAGTCCCAAACTATGCAAAGCTTGTACTATGGGTACCAAGAGACTATATACATACTTATATAGAAAAATTGATACATAAATACATAGAAAACATCCAAGACGCAGGAACAAATATTCGTGTTCATCACACAAATAAACGCCGTGACCGGGATTCGAACCCGAAAGCAGGGTCACAGCAACTAGGCTAAAGCGGTCGTCAAAAATGGTCCCACACAATATGCAGTTATGATCCAACCCAGATGTTTTAATAATGCCGTATTTCAGTAATAGATACGGTGGATAAATCGATCAAGTCTGCTAGGCTCCTTTTGAGACAAATGTTCGACTGATTCCATAAATTGTGATGGTAATTAATAAAGTAAGTACCCTTATGGACCTTTCAAAAACTATAAAAAAGATGAAATGGAATTTTGAAGTGAATGAAATAAAAAAGAAATTTAAAAATACAAGAAACGGCTGCAATAACAAAATATCACCGGACTTCTTCGAAATGCATGCATGGCTTACATCAGCGATTTCCTCGTTCCATCGATTAAACCGCAGTATACGGGCCAATATCGCGCCCAACGTACATAACCTACGTTTGCCTAGGTTGGTTTGCTTACCAGTTTTGATTAAATATTTTGTTGTAGTGCCTATACTGACTATAACAAAATAATTAAACCTTATTTATAAAATATCAATTGATAATCGGTGAAAAAACAAATGGTGAAGAACTCGGGTTAAGACTAACATAAGGTCTAGTTTTTCCCTTTGGATCGGTGAAAAAACAAATGGTGAAGAACTCGGGTTAAGACTAACATAAGGTCTAGTTTTTCCCTTTGGGTTGGAAGGTCAGATTTGAAGTCGATTTCGTACCAAAAGTGCGTACGCCAAATTTTGGGATTAAGCCCCAAAGTGGACTCCGGGCTTCATTGAAATAAGAAATAATTATTCGAGACAAAAACAACAATTAACACAGCAAGATCAAAATAAAAATAAACGAAAACTAAAAACTTTGGTTTATTATAGTCTAACTTAGTAGTATAAGTTAGTTACCCTTTAGTATAAGTTATTCGAAACAAATCACAAACGGACGCGTTTGCGTTTAGGCTCAATTTGTGTGCCAAAAAATAGTTACCACCAAAGGCTACCAAAGGCGCTGCTCGCGTTTTTATACAAATTGAGACTAAACGACATCGTTCGAAACAAAACGTAAACGAACGTGTTTTCGTTTATGTTTTATTTCGAAAAATCTTACACTAGATGCTCTGAAACTCTGGACTTACCTTACTTTCACGAGAGAGTGGTTGAAGGTGACAGTTTGACTATGTTGATAACCCTGAAACCATGAAAACAATTAAAAGAACAACCTTTAAATAAAGCATGCATTCCTCAAGGGTTAGCTGAAGGAAATCCCTTACAGGGATAATCTCGCCTTTGTATATATATATCAACTGTTCTTGTAATTTGTGTTGTATTTTTCCTCATGTACAAGAAATAATTTACATATATATTTTACATAAACAACCATTATTAAAAAATAATGGGATAAAAGATGTTAAAATAATAGAAAACAAGCTATTTTCATACATTATATCTACAATTTACTAACTCGTCGTACACTGTGTTTCCGCGGTTACGTCTCGCTATATTAGTTTTAGATATTCGCAATGATTCGCAGTGCCGTGAGTTGATAACAACTGCAATTCGTTATTTTGTAAGACATAAATCTACCTCTACATTGTTCAGCAGTATAAAATTAAAAAAGGAAACTTCAGTAACGATATTTTTATCACCAGTACGTTCCTCATAATTCTGTTTCACGTACAAAATGAATGCAGCAATTCTTTGTTGCATCCTTTTTAGTTTGTTTCTGTCGCGTTCAGGTGTTGAATCAAAAATATCAAAAATGTTCCATTGTCGTAATGATCGCTGGAAAGTCAACAGTATCGTAAACTTTACTGTTACTACTAGTCTACTGTTCCGTTTATTTGTAGTACAAATTATATAGTTCTTCAAACACTTTTGAGGAGCATATATTTGTTTTAGGACCGATATTAAATAACGTCAATTATTTTTTTAATGACGGAATCCACACCCGGCCATTTTTAAGGAGAAGTACCTTTTTTTAAGTAAGATTGTAAGAAGTAACCCCGTGATTTCATAAAGGCTCTATTGTGACGATCCCATAAAGTATTAAAAGATATGTTACTACGCACAAATTGATATGGGCCATCCGAGTACCCTATCTTGTTCATACCAATTAAGTCTTTGAAGAAATAAATAAAACATACTTTCCAAAGTAAATTTCATTTTAAAGCTGTCATTTCTATTGTGTTCATTTCTCTCAGCAGTCTCAAATGGATATTATTTCTAAGAAAACGATAGACGAGTAAAGACAGTCCCTTTTCTTCGAAAGAAAATCGTAACAATGGATGTTGTCGCCCGTCAACGCTCCTGATTCTGTCAGTTCATTACAAATTCATTGACAGCCGCTTCTTTATCAGTTTTTCTTATTTTTATCTCTAGATTGATATCGTGCTCTTGCTGAACAATAATGATCATGTAGACTTTTATCTCACTTACGCTTAAATATAAAATTTGTTTGATCGGTTGACGTACTACTTAGAAATATTAAAAAAAACCGGCCAAGTGCGTGTCGGGCCACGCACAGTGTAGGGTTCCGTAGTTGCCCGTCCATCACGTCACCGGTCATAATATGCGGAATTACAGACCCTAATGTATATTTAGCTGTGATAGTTTTCTTTTTAAATTCATCGTATAATACTACTACCATGTTCTTTTTCACATGCCTAGTAGCCACCGTTTAGCTGGCAGGGGGGGGGCACACTTGAAAATAGCAAAAAGAAACTGATATCGTCTACTACTATTAATTTTATATTAACAATATTTAGAAACGTATGCCGTGAAACTTTAATAATACAAATGACGTATATTACCCCCGAAAATAACATAATTATGCCAATATGAAATCAACATGTGTATTTTTATTATTTATATTTTCCTTTGTTATTATAATACTTACATAAATTTATATTTTGAATATGTTCCTATCGTAGTTGTTATTATCCAGTTCTATACTTTTTTTGCGTGATTCATTTACTTCACTGGAGTTCCTTGTCGAATTTTAATTACGTAATATTACGCCCGTATACTGTAGGTAGTAGGTATAATATCAACTTGGAACTGGTGAAATAGTCGTTATGAAATAAAGATAACACTGACTCATACTAGCCCGCATTGTTAATATGGTTCATGTTTATATTCGATTTCACTTGGTTCGGTATATGCAAAATCAATCAAGAATATGAGTGCCTATATAATTTTCTTTAAAAAAAAATAATATCAATAAGTAATAAAATAAATTGTATCACAAAAACAGTTTTAGAAGTCACACTCAGTACCTCCAGTATAAGTTTTTTCGGAGCAAAACACAAACGAACGCGTTTGCGTTTAGTCTCAATTTGTATGGCAAAAAATAGTTACCACCAAAGGCCAGCAGAGGCACTGTTCGCATTGCCATACAAATTGAGACTAAACGCAGACACGTTCGTTTGTTATAGGTTCACACGTATATTATAGGTTCAGAGGGCCTACTCCAAACTTCTAAATCCTAACTTCGTAGCGTGCCGTCCCTTTCACGCATATAGTGTACCTATAACACGAGAGTGAACGGGACGGCACGATACGAAATTCGGATTTCGAAGTTCGGAGTAGGCCCTCAGGTACGCGACATTTACGTGAAATAAGTTCGTATTGGGATTGAGACATATGACTGTTTGTCAAGTCACAGATAAAAATATCTGTGATTACTATGAGTAATAACATTTGCGATTTGATTCATGCGGGCATGTTTCGAGTAGATTTATGTTGCAATTTTGCATTTACTGTACTTGTGAAATGAAACTATGGCAATACTTTCTAGCGTTTTATTTGACTTTGCAAAATGCGAGTGAGCGGACGTTTATTTTTCATTATTTTCATTTACTGCAGTGCTAGCTCATGTCAGTATGAACCATAGTACTTTAGATAGTGTTCCTTATTCATCAAATGTTTTCACTATCTGTTGTCTACCGTGTGTTATTGTTTTGTTATGGCATGTGTGCATTAGACTATTTTTATTGTGTTGTCTTTTTGTTCTAGGTGGATCAACGGAACATATTGGCCGTTACTTTTTATCTCTATTTGGCTTCAAAATAAGTGAAAGAAGTGCAATACGTGGAAGACCGTTTATTTATTCTCCAGTTATAATAATTCCAACCTTAAATCAAAAACGTAATATCAATATTCAAGAATCTAATGCTGAAAATAGTTATCAGGAAAACAGGGATGTGTTTCAAAAACTAACTACAAGTGATATAAATTCAACTAATATTGAAAGTGAAATGGATACTGACAGGATTTCATTCAATGATGCACAACAGGAAGCAAACACCGATGCTGATATAGATCCAAGAGAAGTACCTAATTTAAGAGGGAATAATAATATAACTGATGGAACCTCAAAAGGCTCTAATAACACAGAACAAACGACAACAATGGCTATTGATTTAGTTGCAAATACCACAGAGCAAGTTACCGAATCACAGAAGAAAAAGATGAATGGTACTCAAGGACTATATTCGGCGCCCAATTATAACAATGAATTTATCAAAAACTTGACGTTGACTACATCAGCTCCAATAATGCAAACTAAATTTGCATTGCCAGAAAACAATGATAGTTGGAAAATGTTTGCAACGAATATGAAAGTAAATTTTAAATTGTACAATAACATAGAACTTTCTGAAGATAATAAATGGAGCAGACTTACATCCAATCATTATTTTCCTAGTCAGTTTATACCTATGGCAGGTCTATACCATGATGGATATCTTCATAAACCTTTGTTAAGCAAACAAGGATTTGTACCATCCCGACAGTTGTATTAATAAAATATAGTTATATTAAGTGAATAATAATATAAATATAAATGCCCGTTCGTCTATTTGATACTTTTTCCTCCTGACCAATTTGGATGAAATTTGGTATGAAGACAATTTAATATAATTAAGATAAAAGTCACAATGTTGCGACTTTTACTTTAATTAAATTAAATTACACCTTAGTACCAAATCGTTCACAATATACAACCCCTATCAATATGTGACAAGTATTGGGAGAGTGCTGATACTGCTTAATAACTTCGAAACCAGGAAATAATTATACAGATTATATAATCCAAATGGGACAGTGCGAGAAAATCGAGAATAGGTACGGTTTTTATTTCTTCAAAATTGATTTCGTTAGTCCTAAAAACATAGTAGTATCTCTTCTAGTTTTTCTTCAATGGAATTTAGAGTAAAACTTTATATAGTTATTAGTGATTTGGGCCATTCTCATTTTTGTGCATACCTTCACATCCACGGATGTAATAAAAATGAGAATGGTCCAATTTGGTACAAGAGATCGAGCTGATTGAATCTATATTGGGTTATTGGGTCTATGAAGATGCTATTAGGCGACTAAAATGCATACAAATAAGGCTTCCCGTGCAGAGCACGTGTTGCTTATTTAGAGTCCTGCCTGATGTTAGCAGAAATGTAACGAACACCAATCGGATCATGGCGTTCTCAAATTTCCAACGGTGTCGGGCATCGTAAAATCTGAACAATACTAGTAACTACTGCAACCCGACAAGGCCCTGGAATTGGTATTGTCAAAATGTACTCGTAAAGCAAGCGTGGCTTTGTGTTCGCAGTCATATGTGTTACATTGTTACGCGAGGATCGTCAGCAAATGAGGGGGTTTTATTGTTAGCCACAATGCGATTCGCTCTTAGCGTCGTTAATGTTGTGTTTGTATGTCAATGTTGTATGTAAGTGGTCATATATTATTTGACGTGGTACAAATATGTCTCCATTCAGTTAATGTCTTTGACATTACAATCGCATTATAATATTATTTTCTTGATCTTTGTGTGAACTTACACATAATTTCTCTGGCTAGCGCATAATACGGGAAGCACTGACGGTCGGATGTGATTCTGAATGCTCGCATTGCTCGCTTTGCTCGCACTCACAATGGCGTTTAGATTGTGGTTGGAGATCAATCTCACTTGATATATTGTATTCTAATTTGATGGGAACCGAGTGGGCTCAAAAAATGATAACTATACTGGTATGCGATAACCTTTGTAAAAAAAACCGTAGTAAAATGTTATAAAATAAAAACAAAAAAGTTAAAATTACGATTTGAAACGGGTTATTTACCATGTATATTTGTATTTTTGAAATCGTAATCCTAATGTAAATGACCATGTAAGCTTGAAGTCTTATAAAAAAGTTAAATTAAAAAAAATACGTTTATTATCAGAAATCAGTGGTCCATAGTTTGTTAATAAACAAAAAACTTAATCTATATTAGAGATAATAATTTACAATTTAAAAAGTGAAGCTAAGGGAACATTTTTTTAAATAAATAAATAAAATATAAGACAAATAAACATACCCATAGTTGAGGTTGCGAACCAAACTGAAAAAGTTGATTAACTTTATGTATTAATAAAAAACAAATCTTTATTTACACAATAAATAATCATCAAGAGTTCTTTTACAAGTCATACAGTAATTATATTATACAATGTGGCATTTTGAAATGGCAGTAGTGGTAATGAACAACAGACTAATAACTGGACACATACGTGACGGAAGATGTTTAATATTGTCTCCATATCCAATAATAAAATAATACAGAGATGTATGAAGTCTCCAATGGCAAACTAATACAGATAAAAAAGTACCTACAGAGATGTATAGATTTTCATATCTCAGATAAATATAATCAATAATAAATAGGTACAGAGAGACATAAAGAGTCTCCAATGTCAGGATAATATAAAAAAACCATAGGTACTGTTAAAAACTACATACACCCATAAACTAAAAGCTCAGTGGATATGCAACCTTAGCCTGCGCAGTGTTTCTACTGAGGCGAAGTAGCACATAAACACTGAACCAAACGCTCCTTCCCATATGAATCACATTATAGGAAATCACGTTATGCTATAATACCAAATTCAAAGATGTTAGAGGAAGCCAATATTAAAATTACCTATAAGATCAGCGAAATCATGTAACTTAAGATACATATTTATGTCATTATTCGACCCGACAGAAGTCTGTCAAAATTTTTTAGCCACATTATCTGTGTCCGTACGTTGGAAAAATAGTACCGGACACAAGGTGAATGAGACTCGACGTTTCGTTATTGCAAAGGGATCCAATAAACGAATGGCTTATCCTTAGAATGTTTTGCAGAACAAATATTTACCACGCAACCGAAAAACATAAAACGCATTATGACAATAGATTATGAATCAAAGACAAGATGAACTGACTTAGCTATGAATATTTATGTAAGAATATGCAATATTGTATTTATTTATCTAAAACGTGATAAGAGATAATTTATTTGTAAAACATGAGTAAGTTTACATAATGGTGACAGTCAAGGGTTTACGATATTGTCCGTCATGTTTTCGTTTCGGCGTAAAAAGTCAAATTAACGTGTTAAACGTGTTTAAAATAATTAGCTGTCTTGAGTTCTTTCCGAGTTGTTGAATGTTTATATATTTAGCACAGTGGTGCAAATATCTCAATTTTTTACTAAGACTGCGAGTTTTATTTCTTAAGTCTATGCAACTAAGATTAAATGCGTGAATTTATATCTTACAAATCACTACTTAGTATAAAACAAAGTCGCTTTCTCTGTCCCTATATCCCTATGTATGCTTAAATCTTTAAAACTACGCAACGGATTTTGATGCGGTTTCTTAATAGATAGAGTGATTGAAGAGAAAGGTTTATATGTATAATAATATCCATTAAATAGTGCACCCGTGCGAAGCCGGGGCGGGTCGTATTTAATAAAAAAGCTTGATATAAAATGCATAGACGGACAAATTGTCTAACCTCGTTAACGTTATTGCCAATAAACTAGTTCATTCGATCATCATTTGGCTCAAGTTTAAATCCCAGTAGATATTGTCGGATTATTCATTATTCTAATATCCCATTCTTTGATTCTAGACCCCTTTGACAGACAAAAAAGACAATTTGCAAAAAATATTTATAAATATATTTTTGATGCATTTAAAGATTACATTTTAATGAACTGTCTATATAAATGTGGGATTGGTACTTTTTGATAGCTGTGTATGGTGCTGGCTGCTTGATGATAAATAAGGAACGTTCGAATGGAGTTTGAATTGTTTTGGAATAGCGAATGAGTTGACGTATGATTCAGTACGAAAGTCGACCTGAAAGAAGTAACACGTATGTACGATGTAAATGAAGCAGTTTTCTTAAGAAGATTTTACTATTTTAATCGTGGACCCTATCCAGGGCCTACATAAAGTTATAAAATACACGTCATATGTTTTTGTAATTAATAACTAACTACAATGGCTCACCAATCCAAAGTGAGTCTTAGCTTCCAATACGGTCTGTGGCCACATAACCCTTTTTAATTAATAGTTTAAAGTAGTCGGTTACTTACGACATTAAATAAGAACATACTCTAGCACATTTATTATTCAGTTGGCGGATTCACTCTTCGTTGGAAACTTCCTGTAAATTGTACACCGGCAGTATATTTTCCCTTAAAGTATTGTTCTCGGAAAAGCAGGATAAAACCTTAAAATTAAAGGTTACCGTTGCAGATTTTGTTTCATTTATTTTCCCCATTGCACAATTAGAGAGTAAAACCAATCTTAAACTAAACGCCACTCTGGCTGTATTCGCTCACACACACGTAAACAAGACAAGCGAAATACAGAAAAACTTAGGCCGTAACATAATGTCTACTAGGTGCGGTACATTAATTAAAAAAATGATTTTATTCTAATGCAATTACATGCCATTCTATAAATAGATATTAAAACTGACAAATAACATTCGAATTTATTAATGATTCGATTGAATAAACTACAACAATATGATCAAACTACAAGTACATCAATATTACAAATTTATAAATTGTTTGTAAAAAAAAATCTTAAAACGCTTATCTTTATATGAGTGTGTTGAAGTACCTACTTTCGTATAACGAATTTAGATAACTGTATTGAATAAATTAAATTACCAATGAATGTGACATTCTATTCTGTTTTATAATGAGACTTGAAAACGATGATAAGAATCTTAATTTTTAGAGTTAATAACATAATCAAAGTTATAGAATGAGTTTTAATAGATAAGATGAATTTGAACCGCGAACAGGCAAAATCATTAATATTCAAAGTCAGTATTTTGTCCCTCAAAACCCTCTGACTAACCACCATTCAGAATAAGATATTAGGGGCCAGAACTTTCACGCATTGACCCCTTTTTAAAGGTTAATGCGTTGCGACGCCCTCATGTTACCTGAATACTAATAATACGATAAATATTATTGATGATGTCCAATTATATCTTTCGAAATGTAATTATAAGTATTTCCAAACGTTCTGTAAAAAGCAGACTGCTGCGCTCTTCGTTGCACTCATCTGCCCTAATTAATACGACAGAGAGCGCAACAGAAGATACCTTTACGCAGATTTTATGGCCTCGTGCGCAGCGAAATTTGCAAGTACTTTAGTCTTGATAATGATCATTTAATCATGTCTTGTATTTTTCTCTATCCATATTCTCAAATCTGATTTATTTATACGTAGCGCTACTTGTAATTTGCTACCTACCTTTAATTACATTTTATTTACAGGTATTACTGTAACAAAGATGTACACGATGTAGGCAGCTGACAACTGACCTGTTGACTAAGTTAGTCTACTGTACATCTGACAGGTTCAAATTGAAGTCTCAATAAAAAAGTGTCCATTTTGTAAATAAATCTGTTTAATATATGTGTCGAATCTCGTTTAAAGACTCTTGGCTATGCGCTTACACAAGACGAAACACATAATCTAAAATGATTGGCATATGATCGAAAACTCATTCCGGAAAGATCCGCTGGCATATGACCTGCGCGGTTTTCTGAACGCGTTCAATTACTTCCCTCTACTTATGATTCATGTTGAAATGAATCCAATAAAAATCCCCTCATCAAAGCCCTGTTTAATCAATTAATTGTGAACGAATGCGCTTCTAGGCATGCTAATTAACGAAATGAGATTATTCATTGGTTTGCTTTTACAGGATCCTGAGGGTGGATTGGATAAAACGTGTTGGTTTGATATAAATTTGCATTTGTCGGGAGCGTCCGCTTCCTCGCACGCTAAGCAAGGCCATGAAAAATAACAAATGACTCGTGCAACGGAAGCCTATCAAGCGAGTATGAAAACGCTCACGATTAACCATTAATTATTCTTATTCATCCCCATAAAATTTGTCTACGCTTGTATTTTGACGCCTGGCATATTCATTAACGGTATCAGAAAAAGTGAGCACAATCAATGTCAATTTGATATCAAACCAGTACAAATCAGATAGACCTTCTTGTTGAAGCCGATCAGCCAATTAATATAGCATAAGCGTTCCGTCTGATGAAATTATTACCAGACTGTGGAAATAACCTAATTACGATATTAAAAGTAGAAAAATGTATTGGTTTATTCCTATCCGAGAAAATAAACCTACATACATGTTTTATGCACTTAGTGTATCAAATAAATACACAAAAAACCTATTATGTAATAAGGGTACTACATTAGTACATTACACAAGTAGGACTGTGAAACAAAGGATTTCTCAAATGGCACGCAAAAGCATTGATGAGATTGCGATTAAAGGTTTTTTTACTACCGCCTTTGTGGTACGAATATGTGCTTTAAGTTTTTCCCTGGTCTGTTACATAGTGTTGAAAGAAGTGATTATTCAAATCAAAACTGCATACGTGTTACGCAATATTGATGTATTTAGTACGTACATGTTTTAAAATTTTAAAAATAACGATCGTACCTTTCAATGTCAATTTGTGTTCCGACTCAAAACATGTCTGCAGTACATTGCTGGCTTGATTAATATTATTAGAAAATAACAGAAAACTAATTTTTCATTTGTGATTTTTTACAAATTGAAACCATTTGGACTTCATTTCCTGGTTAGTAAAAGGGTTTATGTTTCAATTTTTGGCAACAGTTAAAGGGCCCATTCCTGATGTATGTTTTCACTAGAAGCACAGATATATATTATATAATTATGTATGCCTCCATGTTATCACCTTTTGCACTTCCATTAAAAATTGCATTGTTTCAATGAATTGGAAATCTTATTCGTGTAGAATAACCATCAAAGTCTAGGTAGTACTGTAACGTGCCCACCATTGGCCTATTACTAACCTACCCTACCCTAAACTAATGCTGCATATGTCTTTAAATACTGTACATGATCGTCTAGTTCGAATAGGTAGGTCCATACGTTCTTTTGTAGTTTCCAGGTTCTTCTAGCATGAATATTAGTTTTATTAGTGGTTATGCTTAACTCACAGAAATATCTATCCTACTTGGTAGCGGCTAGCCTCAGAAGGAAAATCTAGCATACTGAAATGCGCCTTAGATACACTTAGTAGGATTGTAGAAATTATTAAGTTATTTTTTTTATTGGTGTGAGTTCGTGCCCCTCCATCCGCCCGGTACTAACCAGAGACCAGTGGCCCTCGACCCTGACTGGACAGGTCCTCTTTAATCTTTTTTCACACTACGGGTTGTGAAGACTAATGCCAAAATCATCTAAATTATTAAGACTATTGGGAGGACTCAGCCAAGTTTATCCGATCACATTGCTTCAGCTCTCATAGAAATAAAGAGACGAAAAAACCTGTATTGTAGTTATTAGTTGAAGATTCGATCACTACCTTGAGAGGTACCAAAGAATAAGAATATGTGAATCTGACCCGGTTTGTAATAAATAATAATAATCATGTTTTATTTCGGAAATGTCCATATCGTATTAAGTATGTACAAAGGTCCTTAAAAACTATATTAGTATTATCTTTAACTAGAGACAGTGCTTTAACAGTTTCCTAAACTCTTTTACAATATGATCGATGTAGCTGTCACGTAAATTTATTTATACGGCAAATAGCGTTGTGAAAGGGTTTTAATTGTTCCTTTATAACACCATATAGTATTAAAAAAGAGTCTCTGTATCCTTTAAATATAAAAATGACACGTAAAGTTAGGTAGTTGTTACATTTAAATGATAATTACATTATTAAATGGCATCATTATCTCGCTTATATAGCAATATAAAGTCATTTTAATGATACGTGATTTTCTGTACAACTAATACTAAATTTAACATTAAAAATGGATTTCATATATTTAATATACATAACTGTCAACTTATTGAATAAGTAGTACCTAGTGTTCCGATTCATTACCAGTCTCAAAAGAGTGATCATTTAAAGTTAGGGAAGAAAATTAGAACCATAATGGTGTCGAAAATCTTGTCATGGGTACTATAATTAGCCTATAAGAGCGTCGGAGTTACTTCTTGGTTTATGGACAACAACAATGGTACATTTTAAAATTAATACATTAAAATAATTATCTAAACACTGAATAATTCGACGGCGTATTGAAATTACACCATAAACCTGATGCTATTGTAACAGTAAAGTTACGGTCGCATATCTATGCGGACTTATTATGAGAACAATAAATTAACGAAGAAATAAAGTAAATAAATTCTTACTTATCTGAATAATACTTAGTGTCATTTTTATTATGAGTCTTTAAATAAACACAAAACCATAAACTACAATTGCTGCACTCATGGAAACTGTACTAGGCGAAATGAATACTAAAGGTGACATGAAGGCTACTACAGTACCAAAAAGCACTATAGTAGCATCACGGTGGCCAATACAGTATAAAAAAGCACTATAGTAGCATCCCGGTGGCCGATAAAGTACAAAAAAGTACTATAGTAGCGTCACGGTGGGCGATACAGTACAAGAAAGCATTTTAGTAGCGCTCCATTAGAATGCTGAATCTGAAAAAAATTACTATATCATTAAATTTAAATATAAATGCGCCACTTCGGGGGTATGTAAACGTTCTATGGCTTCTTCTACAACCAATTTCTGACACCAAATGGAGTTTGTGAAACGTTCTATGGACCCTTACACAACAAATTTTTGCTAGTTGGGTAACCTACATTAGGAAGATCATTCTCCGATACCTATAATAAGTAACTAAGAATAGCAGAAAGTTTGCCTTATTTGGCCTACCACAATATAATTCAGAACTGAATCTCAGTAATCAACTTAGCTTCGGAACTTCTACGAAACTTGGCCAATAGATTCGATTCAATGCTTTTGGCATCAATATAATTTATCATTCCGAGGGGATGTCTTCTGCCGCAATAATCCACGATACTCATTCATTTGACTCTATTTTGCAACAGTCCTCAAAAATCCAGAAAATCATCAGTAATCCATCTGTCTCACCGACAAATTTCTTCTTCCCATTTTCACTCCAATCCATTTCAAATTCAAAATTTTGGATTCTATCGACAATATAACAAAGTTAACCAAGATGATAATCTGCAGACGATTACTCTTCGTCCCTGAGTTATAACTTTAGATTGTCAAACAATGTCATAGCTTACGCATGTGAGAGTGACAGACCTGCTATTGCAGTCCTGTCCAAAACTAAAAAATAAAAGCAAGGGATGATCAATAGTATTATTATAAATATATATACTAGATAAATATACTAGATATTCTTATAAATATATATGAACGGGTAGGACGTCCTGTTACGGTACTTATGTGTAGACGTCCGTTGTTGTGTGTAGGTGTACCCCATCCCTTAACTTGCATACTCTTGAAAATTTCTACCAGGAACGCACACGATCGTTAGTGCAATTGTGTTTCGCGAAATTTACGATAAAGTATGTTCTAATTCAAACTGGTAGTTCCCGGCGTTCCGGGCTGCAGTATGCGGAATATTTGCTGGACTCGTTTATCGAAGCTAGTCTTAGATGGATTAAATAGAGAACAAGGATAGACACGGTAATATATATCAAATATATTAATATGAAGAGACGCAAAAGTGGCATTAGTAGGTAACTAGTATTAGTAAACCTAAAGTAAAACAATTTTAAAATAATCCTTTTTCACGTGGCGTGCATACGCTTCAGGCTATTTTTGAAACGGGCAAATACATAAATGCCGAAGAAACATGAAACGGTAAAAGTGTATATTTTCTAGCAATTAAGCTATTCAACAAAATTACCGTCCGAACTACTTCTGTATCCAATACCGGGTTTGAAACGTAAACTTGTGATATTACTTTTAAATAAATGTTATTATTCTTTTTCTAGTTTGTAACACTTCAAGGTGCGAGATTAGTTGTATTAATAACTAAAATATTTTCCTTTGGTTTAAGTTTTTGGTCAACTCGTTGTAGTTGCGTTATTACCTTAAATATTGTGGTAATCCGTTTTGTCATCGATGTATTTCATGCTATATTAGCAGCATGATCGATTGGAAGTGCACTCACATGTCGTAACACTAAAACACAACACATCGTAACACTTTCACGTCGTTTTATATTGTAAAACAAGACTTTTTTTCAACATAAATTACAAAGATGTAGTGGTCCAACTGCCGAACTGACAGGTCGTTCACGTCTGCGTTTTGTTTCCTTTACCAATCTGTCAAGGGTGACAATTATTACTTTGCTCCTACGAATGAAACTATTTTTAAATTGCTAGAATATATACTTCCAAACCTGTAGATGACGGTCTTTCATACATTCTATTTATTCAAAATTTAACTATTGAAATTAAGTAAAAGTCTTCTCATATTCTGTCTATGGTGCGTTGGTTGCAGTGAATAAAACGCCGTACCGGTTTGTCTATGTTTGTTTATTTATTTTCTCATTCCTGCTAACTGATTAATGCCAGAGTCATCGTCGTTTTTATTATAACGCGTGGTAAATTGCGCTTATCATGTTTTCGTTAAAAACAATGAAAATATTCTTTTCCCTCGAATTTGATTCGGTCGCTGCCGTTTTTCGAGATCGGAGGTTTCGAACGCGCAGCTTGATGAGGTGAATTAGCATTTTTGAACTCTTTTTGCATTCTGTTCTTCAAGATGTGAAACGAATAATTCCATTTCTCAACTCAACTTCAACGTCAACTTGATCGCTTCGCTTTAGCTTTGTTTAATTTAGTAAGGTCTGCGTGCCTATTGTCGTTTTTGGTGCTAATAAGTGTTGTATTTTGTTTCAACCTACATCCCAGGTTTTTTAATTTAGCTTCACAATGGACTAAGATGTCCCGAATTGCCTATTATTCTCATATTCACTACTCAAACGAGTCTCTTATTTATCACGTAGCGTTATTGTTCATTATTTTATGGTAAATTCTGTTACTCAAACTGTGAATTTTCGTACGTTTTCCAGCTTAATGTGACACCACGACACACTTGGGCTAACGGGACTCTGCGTTCCCGAAACCATACACGCTCTTTGAATATATGACAACCCACCTTATGTAAGTTTTTATTCCTAATTCTAATGTAAAATCTGAAATTCTCAAATACAAACTCTGTACTAGTTAGGTATAACAATGTTTTCTTGTTAGCCTATTACTATAAGACTTCAGAGCACCAGTAACAGGGTGATTAAGCCATCGTCTCCTGGCGAAAAAAATAAACAATAGTATTCTTTTGTTATGATCCCTGGGATCCCAGGGACCGGTAGGAGACTGGTAAACACTTTTGTGTTTGTTATTGTTGTTTCTGTCTACAACAATAGCACAGCCGACGTAAAACTGCAGTCTTCCGGTCCGTCGTTTCCTATACAGCGAGGGGTGAAACAGGGCGACCCGCTGTCTCCAAAATTATTCACGAGTACCCTCGAACAAGTTTTTAAAAGCCTAGCAGTTTCTTGGGGGGACAGGGGAGTAGTCGTTGGCGATAAGAGGTTATCAAACCTCCGATTCGCCGACGACATCGTTCTCTTTGCCTCTTCAGCAGCCGAGCTTCAGTCAATGCTCAAAGATCTGAGCTTGGCAAGCCTTCAAGTTGGATTAAAAATGAATGCGTCGTATCAGTAACGCCTGGAAGAGCTACTGGTCCATGAAAGATCTAATGAAGGGCAACCTTCCATTGTCACTCAAGCGCAAACTTGTCGACATGTGTATTCTGCCCGTCCTAACCTACGGTGCCCAAACATGGTCGCTCACGGAGAGTCAAAAGTCCAAATTGAAGGTTTGTCAACGGGCTATGGAACGTAGCATATTAGGTGTTAAGAGGATGGATCGCATCCGGAACACCACGCTGCGCTCCAAAACACGCATAACTGATGTAGGCGAAAAACCTGCTAGGCTCAAGTGGGACTGGGCCGGTCACGTCTGTCGCATGCACCCGGACAGGTGGGCTAATATAGCTACAAAGTGGATGCCACAAGAGCGACGCAAACGAGGCCGGCCTAAACGGAGATGGCGGGATGACTTAGACGCCTTTCTTGCCAACTGGCAGGAGGAGGCGCTGATGCGGCAGTCATGGCATTCATGGGAAGAGGCCTTTGCCCAGCAGTGGGACACCCATATAGGCTAAGAAAAAAAAAATTGTTGTCTTTTATTTTGTCGGTGGTCTCATCTGGCGCTCGTTAACTATAAATACTTGATGACACCTGCCGCTCTGGCCATAGCCAAACTCATCAAAACCTTTAAAAAGCCGACCTAACATTACCTGCTGAATATTGGTGAAACCTCTTAACCTGTCTTAACAGAGGCATATAACACAACATACGGTAATATTACAATTACTTATTTAAATGATGACCTCAACTGAATTGTTATTTTGAATTTTATTACGAAACAAATAACATTGTATAAATATAATGTAATGGAATGTAGTAGTAATGTTAATGTTTTTGTAAGCCAACTGGCAAAACATACAAATTCGTTATAAGTATTAAACATGTCTCTATTAGTCAATTATAAAGTAATAAAGTACTTTGAACTTGAACTTTGAAAACCTTATGGCAGTTCACCCTGTGTAAACAATTGGGAAATAAAAATTGGGGAGTAAAAAATATAATATGAACCACTCCAAAAAACTAAAAGTAAAAGAATTCAAGAAGATAATTTAAGAAAATAAAATCTATAGTGTGTGACAGTGACAGTCATATTTCTCGCACGTTGCCTTCTAGGACGAATAGAGGTAGACACCCGGCTTGCTACCAATCATACCCGTTTTATTAGTTATAAGCTCTCTCAATTGTTTTTTTTTATAAAATCGTCAATGTACAGATTTTCGACTCTCTACAGCTTTATTGTATGTATAGATTATTATTCTATTCTCTTCTCTTCTTCAAAAATAAATCAAAAAATAATAAAAATATATTATCATCAAATGAAACTTTCAGAGGGTACTCGTAACTTTCCTCTGTTAAATTAGTTTCAAAACTGAAAACTGTATTTAACATGTCGTGTATACATATTGTACTCGACTCAGTTGCCCGAGGCAAGGATGCCCTTTGCGAAATGACGAGGAAAAGGCCGAAAACAAGTGCAAAGGGCAAGTTTTTGTCTCAGATGTTCCCACATCAAATAGTAGCCTTTGCACTATAAAATATTTATATCGGACTCCGGTTCAAATATAGTTACATAGAAGTACTTACCATACCTACGCTTTTAGCTGTAATTGAAAAGTAACAGAAACAGAGAGGAAAATAACTGGGATTTTATTTACTAATACAAGAGCTTTGGATTGAATGAAAACAATGTATGCATTTAAGTCATGCACGCTGCGCGCTACAGGTTATACATATTTGAAGTGATGCCATTTTAAAGCCAACGAAGTAGCAACATAGCGTTAAACCAAGTCATTCGTAATGCTCGATTTTGACGCAGGTTTATTAATGGATCGATTATTTTAGGCGTTTTAATCTCGACACGTAGTTAGTCGCATCACTTTGGCGTGGTTGATCATCAAGAAACCCGTATCCAACAGTGTTTTTAATCGACAATAACTTACAGTTCAGGGTTTTGTCGCAACACTGGTGGTTTTATTTTTAATCTTTCCTTATTTTTAAGGTTTCAATTAGACCGCAACAGTTTAGAAACTTTAACTCGAGACTAGAAGAACGTTACTATAGAAAAGTACTCTCTCAGTCTATATTCGAGAAAGGTTCGATTCATAAAAATGTGTTTTACGTCACGTTCTTTCTCATACATTGCTCTATAACTTACAAAAGGGTCCGCTTTGTCACCTAATCTCAAGAGTTTCTGTAGGAACTAGTTTTACGAAAGCAACCGCCATCTGACCTTCCAACCCAGATGGGTTCCTAGCCTAAGTCGAAAGAAAAATAAAAAGACGGACGACTATGACAGTTCCATTTTTTCTCGGTTTCTTTTAGTATATATGTTTCCTAAAGTCGAAACAAAGTCAAACTTTCTACTTCCGACCATTCCATGCACAATTATTCCTTGCCCAGAAGGAAAAATAAGGAAATTTATGGGTTATCACCACAGCATATGAAAGATCTACTGAGTCACACAAGCGGCGAAGCCAGCGACTCACTCTTAAGAGAACTGACAGCTTTGGTCAACCTCATGCTGTCAGGAAAAGTAAACCCGGATATAACTAGTGTGCTATATGGTGCCAACCTGTGTGCACTCATCAAAAAAGACGGAGGAATAAGGCCTATAGCAGTTGGATCCACTTACCGCCGTTTGGCAGCAAAATGCTGTTGCAATGCTGCATCAAGTCATTTAACTAAATATTTTCAGCCGACTCAATTGGGTTTTGGTTCCAAGGGCGGCTGTGAAGCAGCGGTACATGCACTACGTACATTTATTGGAAAAAAGGAATGTGAGGTCCTTTTGAAAGTTGACGTAAAGAATGCGTTCAACTCTGTTGACCGTGCCACACTGTTATCACAAGTAAAGGAAAGGGCGCCGGAACTATTTAACTTTGTTTGGCAGTGCTATAGCACTACATCAAAATTATGCTATAAAAGTAACCCACTACACTCATCTGTTGGTTGCCAACAGGGAGACCCCCTAGGACCGGCCCTTTTTAGTTTAGCGATTCATCCAATCATTAAAAATCTGAATTCTAAATTTAATGTTTGGTATTTGGATGACGGTACACTGGGTGGTGACGTTGACGTGGTGCTACAAGACCTGAAAGTGATCACCGCTAAATTTGCAGAGATAGGCCTGAATTTAAATTTTTCCAAATGTGAAATATTCTTTCCGGAAGTTTCCAGTCAAAAAGACATTACTTTAGCAAGATTCACTTCAATAGCACCGAACATCAAAGAAATCAATAGCTCTTCCCTTCACCTCCTAGGGTCACCGGTCTTAGAGTCATCCTTTGAGGATTACATAAATCAAAAGCATCAAATTTTCATGTCATTTTCAGATCGGCTACTTAAAATTAATGCCCACATGGCCTACACTATCATAAAATATTGTCTTTTTGTACCAAAATTCACATATTCACTTCGTTGCAGTCACCTTAGGATTTATCCCAACCTTTTAGATAAACTTGACAACCTTATCAAAATCACTCTCTCATCCGTCATCAATACACATTTGGAAAATGATCAATGGTCCCAAGCCACCTTGCCGATTAGGCATGGAGGAATTGGGATCCGCAAAATTTCTAGTATTTCCCTACCCGCCTTCCTGTCATCAATTTTTGGCACTAAAAATTTGGTTGCCAAAATTCTAAAAGTCAGCCCCAGCGATCTTGAAATACCCTTTTTGGCGGAAGCCATAGCTTTATGGAGGGCAAGCTGTCCTAATACTGACTTGCCTACGACTCCTCATTCGCAGCGGCAGTGGGACGAGCCGCTCAGTGTGCTGGTACGGGATAATCTTCTTGAAACGTCAACCAGCACTACTGAGCGAGCTCGTCTCCTTGCCTCCTGTAGATGGGAGTCGGGGGCCTGGTTACAGGCTTTGCCCTCCAAAAATCTAGGCACCCTCCTCACTAACAGCACCTTTAGGGTCGCAGTATCACTCCGCTTGGGAGCGACATGTGTTACCCCCCATCGCTGTCATTGCGGAGCCAGTGTAGATAAAACAGGTCTTCACGGCCTTTCCTGTAGCAGGAGTGCTGGTCGTGTCGCGCGGCACGCGTCATTAAATGACATTCTGCGCCGAGCCCTTGCCAGTGCCGGTACTCCGGCGGTCCTAGAGCCAACCGGCCTGGCCCGAGATGACGGCAAGAGGCCAGATGGCATGACTCTGGTCCCCTGGAAGTTGGGACGGCCGCTAGTCTGGGATGCCACTTGTGTGGATACCGCAGCACCGTCCCATCTCCCAGGAACCTCGGTCAGGGCAGGAGCTGCCGCCGATGCGGCTGAACACCTCAAGCGGCGCAAATATGCAGTCATTGACAGTGCCTACATGTTTGAGCCGTTTGGGGTGGAAACACTAGGGCCGTGGGGACCTGGTGCTCACAGCACATATAAGGAGCTGGCGAAACGCCTTGTTGACGCGACGGGTGACCAAAAGGCTGGCGCGTACCTTGCTCAGCGCATCGGTCTTGCTGTGCAGCGTGGCAATGCCGCCAGCCTTCTGGGCACCCTACCGCTGGGCTCTGAATTAGAGCCCATTTTTTATTTGTAAGTAGGTTTTTATTCTTAGTTTAGTATGTTCTTGTTTTTTTATATTCAGTAATCGATTATTATTTACCAGGAAATTTCTAATAAAAAGCCGATTTTCAATATATTAGTATTTGTTATTAAAGTAAACGTAATACTAAACGTTATCACTATATTTCAATATTTCAAATTCACAGATCCTTGAGAACTTAAAAAATTCATCAGAACAAAATGTAATAAAAGAAACTGTTGTTGGTGGTTTCTTAATCCTTTGTTATCCAATATTTTTTTTAAAAACAACAATATCCCACTCGATGGGTTGGGTCAACTCTTTTATTTTCATTCCGACCCTTTGCTTGTAGGAAGGGGTCTTCCACCCTTAAAAATATTTTTTTCCAATTTGTAAAACCATATAAATCAACAAGATACTGTGAAAATTTGAAGACTGTAACTCGAACGGCTTGGCTGTAAAACCTGTGCGACAGACGACAGACAGACATACGTGCGCGCACGGGGTGAGTGGCAGCAATAAAGACTTCGTTTGGACCCTTCTGGGAAGGAGCCCTAAAAACAGCCAATTTTGTGCCATTGCTCCTCCCTTAAGTGGTAGAAGTGATAACATGTTTATAAATATGAGTCATCGTTTTCGAGATTTTAACAAAATACCAAAAAAACGGGCCTCACCTCCGAGGGGTGGAGACTTTTAGCATGTTTGTCTTCTAACTAGTCCAAAGAATACTGGTCGGGAAGATGCCCTGATATTTTCTAAAATAATGCAAGTTTCTACAGTTGTATGTAATACTGACCTTTATTTAATTTCACACCGGAATTGCAAAAATAATAGTTAAATAGTTTCCAGGCAAAAATTACCATTTTTGGATATTCGGATGATGAAGAATAGTGTAATTATGTAGACCGCCTAATTCCAAAAAATCATTTATGTTTCACAACATAAATTACCTTTTTATAGAACTATGCGAGTTAGGATGCTGTCTATTATCATTGGGCGGCTTTCTAGCCGCCCAATGCCAATGCCTCTTTTACCCTGATTGATACTCCTTGAGGATGCGGTCTTATCGGCGGAATAATTTGTGGACTCACCCTAGGCAAACAAGATGTGTTTGCACTGGGTAAACGTCCAATCATCGCAATAATATTCTCATTTTATTAGTGCGTTTTAATAATATGAAGAATTAGGTTCGGCGATGCGGTTGATTTAATTCTCAATATTAATTTATAATCACGAGGTATTGACGGTTCACATTGATCGTTGGCAGACTACTTATTACTGTCAAGTCTCAATAGTATTTCGTCTGTCTTTTTGTGCTCACCAGGAGATGCCACTGTCAAATAAGGTCCAGCTGTCAAAATTTGTTATTGGTTATTTTACTCAGGTATTGCAAAATAGTCACCATACGAGTATTTTTCTTATTAGATGTTAACCCGCGTAGCACATCCACAAACAGTGACATTTGAAATTTCGGGAGCAAAATACAACATTGGTACCAATTCCGCGCCGCCAAGTCAAGAAGTCGTCTTATACCTGCATTTCCTGCGTAAAATTAAATATGAATATTATTTTGATCATATTGCAGTGTAGCACGTATAGACAATGCAATCTGAACTCGTCGCTGGTTTCGTCAGATTATTTAAACTGGCTCATTGTAAGAATATGCTGGTTAATTTATTATATTTTTAAAACTTATGTAAGTGCAAGTTCGGAATTTTTAATATTATGGGATACAATGAACAGTAAATTGTTTTTCAACATATCGTCGGGGATAGTATGATACTGGGTAACAAGCACTGGTAATTAGTGCCTATCTCAACATCCATAGTGAAAAACCGCGTAACTAGCACTGGTAAATACCTACTGCGCATCTACACAACACCCAACTTTGCAGGAGCAGCTTAAAACGTTGTATCTTTATTATTTTGAAAGATAATTTTTCTTTTTCTACACAGAAAGTATTGAATCACGAGTTCTACAAGATAGTGACTTCAGTTTTATGAAATCATACCTTATCAAGTAGCTACGACATTTACGCGGTTTTGATTTAGCCACTTAAGCTACGAAGTGGAAACAAATTCGATATGTTTCGCGGTATTGCAAGAAAACACATGAAGCTTATAGAAAATGTTTAATCAACAAAGCATGTATCACACAAAGTGATATTTTTATAAATAGTAATATGGTTGATAGAAAGAAATAAAGAAAAATACGTTTTTTCTCATTTCTTCACAAAAAAGGAATATCTTTCAACAAATCAAATGAACTTAAATAACTATGTAATTAAATATTAAATACAAATTTTTTTAGTAAAATTATTTTACTGAGATGGGAAACTAAACTCCGTAAAATAACAGTAAAATTAAAGCTACGGAATTTCCTTCTCGACGACAAGCCGTCATCAGCAAATTGATTTTATATCAACAATTTAACATCCTAGAGGGCCTAGGGCCTAAGTTCGGAGTAGGCCCTTAGAACACACTGCCGGCGAAAACACCTCTTTACTTACACACCTATGCAGCTGTTCTGACTAGATCGGATACTATAATATATTATTTATAGACATAAAATAGAATAACTTAAGTATCTTTGTTTGAAACTGAGAGCGTCTCTTGCCATCAAACGTAACAGTTTGGCGAGTGCAACATTGAAATGTATTTTTTGGGATATTATATAAAAAACAATTTAATCTTATATGGCAAATTGTAATAAAATTTATGACAATCTAAAGGTACATCCCTTTTAACTGTTGCAGATGTTCATGTTTTGTTTTTGATATTGATAATCTCCCATTAATATTTTCTTTACCATTTGAGGTCAAGAGTCGAAATTCATCGTTATAGTTGAGCTTGTATTCAATTGTACCGTTGGGATTGTACTTCATAACTCTGATGTCACAACACATTTTGCTGCAGTTCGTCTTCCAGGATGGATCGATTTATATATAAGATTTTCTTTAATTCTGTAATCTTTATAAAAAGTATGTTCACACTTAGGACCTCATTAGGAGCTGGAGTCTCTAGAAACTGAAGAGAGCTGACAAGGTAAAAATATTTCACGGTGTTTTAATTTCCTTTCAATTACCGAGTGAACTGAATCCACCTCCATTTGAGTATGACCTTTTTCTAAGATTTTCTGTGTGATTACTACATTCTATTCTATAGCCAATCGTTTGATATATACATCAGTAATTCGGGCAGTACTTAAATAAAATTAAAAGCTATGTTGTTTATCATTTTGCTTTTTTAGCACAAAAAGGGTAGTTTATGGAAAGAGATTGCAATTATACGAAAAATTGCCTTTATTAATAAAATTATGCAATTAATACAAAACAAACACTTACGTAATGATTTTTTTGTTGTTTTTAGCACTTCACACCTGTTTTCACCACAATAATATGTCACAACACCCTACCGTTTTCACCTGATTGCAGATACGCGGAATAGCCGCTTGAGAGTAATTGAGCCGCGATATTGTTATTAAACAATAACTAGCTCGCTATTGGTTAAATGCAACTGGTATTTGAACAAATCTTAATTTGGCAACATTTTTAGATACGCGGTATCAACCACTGCCAGTTACGCGGCTTTGCCCTATGGGTGTTGTGTAGATACGCAGTATTTATCAGTGCTAGTTACGCGGTATTGCACTATCCCCAGCGATATGGTAAAAATTTACCTACCGTTATTATGCTTCCATTTTTATAATTTTGAAGTACCTTCCTAATTAGCTAGCGCTACATAAAATCTAATCAAACATGTTCGCGGCAACCCTATCGAGTTAACCACGTTAACTCACCGATGTGCAGTCGACGTCAAAGATTTTATACAAAATTTGCACCCTATTGCAAAGAAGAAGGGTGCTTAACAGTCAACACATCCTTGATATCAACGGAATTATGATTTATTTAGTATATCTCCATAACTTCTGCATCGAATAGTACTCGCACTGTTGAGCATTAACACATTTGGCTGAAGCTGCGTGCGTTGCTCAAATAAGCAGACATTGAGTGAGGGATGAAATTGTCATGTCAAAGAAATGGGTACACCTCATATGAAAAATGACGGGAAATATAGAGTTCGGTGAATCTTTGATATGCTATAAAGTTATTTTGTATTGGGATTATTCCGTGACGTTCTCCTGACAGGTAGAATGTGGATTGGAAAAGGGTTTGGATTGTTTATATTTTTCGAGGAAAAATATTTGGGTATGTCCTCAGGCAGTCCCCCTCTTGCCGCTTCGGCTAAACTCGGTTCTGGCATAGTTCCGTGGTGTCCAGATACCCTGCCGCGCTAGGACCCAACCCTAAGCGCATGCGAGCGCGATGCAATGATTAGCTGTCAAACGTCGGTTTTGTTAGAACTGTTAGAAGACAACCTTCTCTACGTAAGTACTTACTATTCATTGCTCTGTGACTCAGGTTATACGCTAAGTCCAGCGAAGCGAGATTGATGACGAAAATGGCATACCACCAAGACTAGTACCTACTTTATTATTTTTAGGGTTCCGTACCTCAAAATAAAAATAAGCGGAATTGTTATAGGATCGCTTTGTTGTATGTCTGTCTATCTGTCAGTCAAGAACCTTTATCTACAGAATGGGTGAAGGTATCAAGTTGAATTTAAAACCATATACTCAGGTCTACAGTCCCTTGAAGCTGGGAAAAAACTAACTTCTAAGCTGACGTAAAAAAGATACGGAGGTTTATGCAGCAAAAAACGTATATTTCGACACTCTCAAGGGAATCAAAATGTATAGGGTACTTACATTCCGTTGAACTAGAACTATGAAATTTGGCAAGTGTTTAAGGCAGACGTCAATCCTACTAGTCTTCGTTATTTACCATCTGTAAATAGTCTCATACTTATGTCAAGCAGTCATTCTTACTTTATAACATTTTAATATGAACGGATCGGTTTAAGTTTACTTACCATCCAAATAACTGGACTTGACGTATATACATATGTGTGATCACAGACGTTTATGTAAATAAACTTATTAAATTGTAACAGTGTATTTGCACGGGTTCACGCCATTCGGCGTTTGAATAACCACACCTTTTTTTAAAGGAAAATTACTTGCCAAGACGCCAATAGCGGGTGGCTCCCATTATCAGCCGTGTTCTGCTAATTAGCTTGCTAATAGTAGTTAACACATAACCAAAACTGGGTTCATATTTGTTTTCCATACCAAGGTTGTCCATATTTTTTGTAAAATCATTTTTTTAACTTGGTATTTTTGTTTAGTCACCACAACCTTGTTTCCATACCGTAGTTCTGCATCAATGGCACTGCGCCAAACCTTAGTTAAATTTAAATGCATAAGTATGCATTTCTCACTTTTTTCCATATATCTGTATGTAAAGTTAAAATTTTTACTATCTATTCTACATTCACTTACCTGTCCTCGCTTAACTGTTAACTTAAACCAATAGATATTATTGTATAGTAATTCTACATTTAGGAATTGTACCGAGAACATACTTAGGTCTTAAATTTAAAACAACCTTTTAGTTATAGGCGAAAAATAAAGCCTAAAATTGTCATAACTTAGTGTTTATTACATAGAAATTAGACAGTATTACAAAATTGGTTTGTTTAACACGCATATATAGTACATACTTTGTCATTTCATAAGTAATTCTGTATCAATATAATTCAATATAACACCTAGAAATAACTGGAAGACTAGACTAAGTAATAAGATCTAGATTCATAATGAAAAATGATGTAAAAAAGTTGAATTTTGGAAAATAAAAGATTGTCTACTTTATGGTAAAGCTGGCTGCTATATAAATAAAAAATGGCGGTTGTATGGACGTTCTCATTCTACGCCAGAAACTCAAGCCAACAACATCTATCTATCTCGCTCAGCAACCAGCTTCACCATCAAGCCTTTTCCTTCACTCAAGACTGGCGTTTCATTTCTTCCACCTACGGATCCACAACTGTGAGTGCGACCGCACTGCTTGCGTCTCGCTCACATCGCGTCTCCACTACGACGCTGCGCGGCCTACAGCACCCGCACGCTCAAGCGGCTGCCGCGCACCGTTGTTCGGGAGTGGGCCTGCGCTAGGTCAACCCTCGAAGCTACACACAAACACGCTGATACAGAACTGCGTCGAACAGCAAGTAATATCGTCTTATACTAAAAATACTGGGAATAATTGGGTAACTTTAGGTAAATTTGTAATTAAATCATAAAAAATAGTCTTTATTTAAAGGACGTAATCAATACTACACTTTGTACGGAACCCTCGGTGGACGAGTCCGATTCGCACTTGTCCGATTTTTTAGTTTTTGTAGTACAATAAGTTAAAATTCCTTTAGAATTTTTTAAATTTCGTATACTAGGAAACTGTTACACATACATAGACCACCTCGATCGAACAAATAAGGTAAGCCTATGAGACTTATAATTACTTGCGTGGATCCCTCAGGCAGATCCGGCACGATGTAAAATTAATTTCGCTCTGCGCTGTACAAATTACTCCACACTGAAAACAGGTTGAGAATTGAATTCCCTGGGCTTTTTTAATTTGAGCTACATACTCATTTAATGAATTTATGGTTTATACTCTTACATAAAACTCTTACGCTATTAATGAAAATTTTAAATCTATTTATATAGATTACATCTTAGTTCTCAATTCATTTGAGGTTGTGACCCTTTGAATGTGATAATGATAATGTTATGCCGCCAATGTCACTATATGAATAGTAAACCATCAAATGATGACAAAAAAACAGTAAATTAATAAATATTCTCAAAATCTTAAAAAGATATGACACTTGAAATTTCGAAAAACGATGTATTTTTTGACCGAGTGAAACGAAGGTCTCTGCTTCAGCTTCGACAAAAATGTTTTCGCATGTCCAGATTCAGGCTTTCCGGATTTCCGTTTGTTCTCGTCAACAGGTCGCATTCTCAACAGATTCTCGTGAAATTTCGTGAGCAGGTTCGATAGTTATATAGGTTTTTTATCGAGACGGTTTTTGGAAATTTTCAAAAACAATTTTTATATCAATAATTTTGTAAGTTTCTGCGGGCGAATTTGGGTTTGTTCTCTTAGTTTAAATGTGATGTGATACAATTATCTTTAACAGTTTAGCAAAAAAACTGTTATTCTTAAAATAGTTCTCGAAATGCAAACCAGTGATTACATAAACGGCATAAAAAACTTTGCAGCACTTTGAAGTACCTAGTTTTTGCTCGTCCTTTCTAGCGACACGAACTACCATTAGCAATTAGTACGTCTAGTTCATACTATCTTGAAAGGAATTTGCACCATTAACGTCTGTCTGTCAGTCATAAGCATAAGCAACTGCAACTACACGGAACACGGAATGCGGGGAAACGGTAAATGTTTCTTGATTTTGTTGGAAAAAGTGACACATTTAAAACTTTGATATTCTGGTTCTGTTCAGTGATTTCTATTTTTGTACTGCAATACCTATAGAAATTGTATCACCTAAGTGGACACGAGTTGAATTAGCTTATTATATTTTATGACCATTATATAATCAACTTAATCATTTAAAAGCCATGATGAGTATGACAGAGTATGACTTTATATAAACAAATATGACGTAAGCAGGGTCAATACTAGGGGTACGGCAATGACAAAGTATTATAATAGCGACATAAACAATAATTCATTATAAAGCATCAAAATCATTAGATATGTCATCAGCTTTATACATGTCATCAAATCAGCTCACACGTTACATACATGGTTATATAATTGATTGTCAGTATATATTTCTATGGATTATAGCTTAAAGGCCTTCAAAACACAAAATACAGCGGCTGAAATAACATTGAATGAAAAAATAAGCAAAGCGTCAATAAATGACCGCGCACACCCACGCCTCAATGAACAGGCAGCCTTAATCTCCCCCGGCTTTGTTTATCCCCTTTTGATTCGCGTTGTCCTTTGTAGTCCTTCGGGTAATATTTTATTGATCCTAGTAAAAGCATTGCAGGCTATTTTCCTAATTGGTTCCGGAGAAAGGGTCTTCCGAGAATCTTAAGAGCTAAGCAGTACCTGTCAATAACCACACACATATCCACTAGTATATGGTTTTTGAATACACAGGTCATTTAGGGAAATTAGAGGCAAAGGCCCAATAATTTCGTACTTCCTTAAAATAATTACCTGTTTTCATAAATATTTTATTTTATGCCTATTTTGATAAATTTTCGATCACGTATCAAGCTAGCGCTAGTAGGCCGGATCTTGAATTATGAGAGAAGGAGTCAAAATTCGGCTTGGCAACATTTAGAATCAGAAGGGCTCCGAACATCGAAATCCGAACTTCGTGTCGCGCCGTCCTTTTCACTCATATAGCGTATAACACCAGAGTAAAAGGGACGGTCGATACGAAGTGTTTATTTACATGTCTATCTTCTATGTAGCAGGAATCAACATTCATTTATAACAATCATCATCATCATCCTAGCGTTATCCCAGTACAGTTGCAACCTAAAGGATGCTCAGGGTCCGCTTCCTAATCCCAAGATTTGGCGTAGGCACTACTTTTTACGGAAGAAACTGCCATCTGACCTTCCAACCCGAGGGGAAACCAGACCTTATTGGAATTAGGCTTGTCAAGTGAGTGGGCAACTTGACTGGTAGAAGTTCTCAAGCCGCCCGAAGGCCTCTAACTTGGCTTAACGACTGCTATCATAAACAGCAGCCGGGATCAACGGCTTAATGTGCCTTCCAAAGCACGGGAGCGCTCAGTTAATAACCACAAGCGGTCACCCAACCAATAACCGACCTAGCCCGACGTTGCTTAACCTCGCATACCACACGCGGTACGCGGGCGCCGCTGGGCCACGAGCGGTTCATTTAGAACAATATCATACAAATTATTTTTAATGGGTGTGGAATAATGACATTCCTGCTGATGGTATTATGGCACTGCCTGTCATCAAATTTATACTAAACAACTAACCTTCATTAGATTATTGTTAAAAGGTGTAAATTTTATTATTAAGAATCTAAAACCTAACAGCCTGTTTTCCCGTAGCCTCCAAGTTGTGAGAAATTGATTGAAAAGAAACAAATATGAACGAAAAGTTTCACTTCCAATCCATCACTTCTCTCGTGGAAAATCATGCGAAAGGCAATAAGCTTGGATAAAATATTCACGAAGTCGCGAGAAATGTCAGAAACTGTAACTTCTATTGTTATCCTTTATCTATTTACACTGCCAATGTTCTTGAAGAAGGGGCTCAAAACCTTATTGCACCTCAATATTGGTACCTTACCATTCTAATAAAGCAGTAAAACTTAATTTAACGAGACATTTATGTTCCAACAAGTGACGTGAAACCATTACCCCTTTTTTGATCAGTCATGTAAAAATGGGAAGCACTTAAAATATTTGTATTTACTTTTATTTGATTTATAATTAAACTCAAAGTAAAATTGAAACAAACAATGTTTATTTCGGAGCGCGAAGCTACAAAACGTTGGTAAATTTCTGTAACGAGTGAAACGAGAAATAATGAGATTGTTTTCCGAGAAATGTTGAAAAGCTGTGAATAAATCAATTGTTGTTTATAATATTAACAGCTATAAGCAAAAATATTATATGTACCTTTAATACGAGAAGTATATCTAAATAGTTTGTGTATATGTCGTACAAGGTAAAATATTCCCCTAAGTATGTCAAATACCGGCCCAGTCCTGATTTAGGAAATTATTTTCCAAAATAGAATATCAATTCTATTTCACAATATATTGTTGAACGTAACTCGACTAGATCAAAGCTAGTTTCAATACCGTTCGAGTCTGAATGGAGGCTAATTATAAATTTAGACTGACAAAAGAAATAACAAATCGTAGCTGGCTCTAGTTTCCAATGGGTTTTGTTATTGATGTTGTACAAGCTAAATGGATATCATACATGTACAACAGTAGAATCTATATAGTATCTAGATACCTATACGAAAAGATGCAACCTTATCGTCTGGGTTTTATTTATTTATTTATTTATTTATTTAAAAACTCCTGTGAGCTTACAGGTCATCCCAAAAATGCCCACAAGATTAATATTGCATACGTACATAATATTAACAACTTAAATTTAGAAGAATATTACAAGGTGAGTTTAATTAGAGCTAAACAGTTAACATTGATTCAATGAATACTTACACCGACTAGGCGGTTTGCGAAAAGTACAACTTTAGTTTTTAATATTGACAAGTTGTCAGCAAATACATCAGCGTCCTGGATTTGTGAAAGGAACTCATTCATCAGGGCTATGGCTCTGACAGTTGGTGCATTCCGGGCTTGATGAGTACGAGTTCTACCGGAAGTAGTGGCAAAAAGATTTCGCGTCCTTCTTCCCTTGCGGCCTACCGCGACTACAAAGTTTTCGGGAACAAATAAATGAAATTTGCACAGAGCACTAGGATTGTCCACTCTATGGCGCAGGAGCAAGCAGTAATGATAGAGTGTCGCAACCTTCCTGCGCAGCTCGAGGGTCTCCAGACCCACCATCCCGGCCACGAACAGCGACGGGAAAAGACTTGGGTAATACCCATAGTAACGCTTGTATAGGAACCGAGCAAATTTGCGTTGCACTCTTTCAACCATGAGCGCATATTTTTTTTCGCGAGGATCCCACACAACACAATTATACTCTAGTTTACTTCTCACATAGGCATTATAAAGCACTATGGCTATTTTTACGTCCCTAAATTGGGCTGCTATTCTAATTATAAACCCTAGCATTTTGTTAGCCTTCTTGCAAATATTTATGACGTGATCATGCATGTCAAGTTTTGTATCTAATATAAGACCTAGATCTTGGATTGCAGATACACGCTCAAGCGGGATGCATGAGAGAAGATAGTTCGCTATGACAGAGTTCTTTGATCTTGTAAAAGTAATGGTCTTACATTTTTTGGCGTTCAGCTCCATTTTGTTACGTGTACTCCATTGGGATACGGTATCGATTACCCGCTGAAGTGATTGACAATCCAATGCATTATTTACCGGCAAAGCCAATTTAAGATCATCAGCGAATAGAAGAAACTGCACCCCTACTATTTCCTGACACAGGTCGTTTACCATAATAAGGAACTGGGTTGGCCCTAAATTACTCCCTTGAATCACACCTGAGCGTGTAAAATAATCATTTGACCTAAAGCTGGACATCTGCACGTACTGCCTACGGTCCCTTAAGTAGTCAGCAAAGAATGATAACAGTTTCGGAGTGAAACCGAGGGCTGAAATTTTTTTTAGCAATACGTCATTATCCACCAGGTCAAACGCCTTTTTGAAATCGAAGTATACCGCGTCTACTTGATGGTGCGAGTCCATATGCTCTAGAACGTAGCCTAAGAAACATATGTGGTTTGTGGCAGTAGAGCGGGCACTACGGAACCCATGTTGGGCGTCGTTCAGCTGGTTGCCAATTTGTTTTACGAGACTATCGTTTAGCACGCTTTCGAAAAGTTTACCGAAAACGGAAAGAATTGCTATTGGTCTGTGTGTAAGAATCTCATTGGAATTTGCCTCTTTAGGGATGGGTGTAACCCTTGAAACTTTCCACTTCGCGGGGTACACTTCTGACTTCAACGAGAGGTTAAAAATGTATAGCAGTGGTTCTTCTAATACTGACAAGCAGTCTTTCGCTAAGTAAGGGGGAATATTATCCGGCCCGCTAGCGGATGAGGCTTTGAGTCGTTTGGTAGCTTTGCGTAATTCCGTTAGACTGATATGTGGAATTTCAACCCTCAACGAGTCATTATAACTTTGGCTACTGCTCGGCTTCCTTTGGATCCAATCTTGGAATATTGGTATGAAATACTGACCCGAAGTATTCAGCAAATGCATCAGTGGCTTCCTGACCCGTAACGACTTTGCCTCTGTATGTGTATTCATACTGTTTACCCGAGTGATTTTTTTTTGACCTAACAAAATCCCAAAACTTGGCAGGGTCCCGAAAAATACCTCGCTCGATTCCTGTTAAATACTCATTATAATCACGAGTAATCAATTTTTTTACTAGAGTCCTGTAGAACTTATATAATTCGTGATGAAGTTGTGAGCCACGTGATTTATACATTTGTAAGTTATAATATTTTAATTTAATATTATCAATCAATTCCGCTGTATACCACGATGGATAGACGTAACGATTCGTGCAGATTTGTGATTTTTTTAACGGTACTATGCTATCTATGGTATTATTTAGTTTCTCGTAGAACGCCTGTACCGCGAGATCAACATCGGTTTGTTTCAGTACTTCTCCCCAGTCAATGGCGGCTATAGACTCGTACAGTGCAACAAAATCAGCTTTCCGAAAGTTCCACGAAGGAGCGTTAGCCTTAGTATGCAAGTTTGTTGCACTTGGAAGTGCCCTAGCTACATGTGGAATTAATATGTTAACTTCCAGAGGTGGATGGTAGGGATCTATAGGAACCAAAGGCTCTACGTCCCGGACCACTTCTATCCCGTCGCCACCAAGCCCTGATAGCACCAGATCCAGGATGCCACCGTATACATTCTGAATATTGTTATATTGTTTAATTTGACAAAAATCTAAGAAACATTCGAACTGATTCTTGACACAACTACTACAAGAGTTTAAGTTAAAATCTCCGACGATTATTGCAAGATGGTCTGGATACTTACAAATAGCATTTTCTATGCACGTTAACACATTCACATATTGATCGTCAGTATAACTTGGCGGCAGATATACAACACACGCGAGTATTTTTGTATGCTTTACTATTATTGTGGCAAATATAATTTCCATATTAGGAGACCAGTTGTCCACATCGGTAACAATGCACGATTTGTATTTATTTTTTATGGCTAAAAGTACACCTCCCCAACCAGCATCCGAAGCTCGGTCCTTCCGGAATACCCTATAGCCCGGTGGGAAGAGCTCAGAATCCAAGACGGAACTAGTAAGGAACGTTTCAGTGAGAGCAATGATGTCAGAATTGCACAGAAGTACACTCTTATAAAAAGTTGCAACTTTACTCCGTAGTCCCCTGACATTTTGATAAAAAATTGATACTTCATGCCTACGATTGTTCCGTTTGTGTTTCGTTTTTCTTACGAAAAAACTGCTGCCATGGTTTGACGCATACATCTGTTGGCCAGCTTTCTGGGGCCATAATTTTTTCGTACAATTCAGAAGGCACTGACAGCTTAAACGACGCGTATTGGCCACGAGACTTAAGGCTGTCCACTTTGATATTGTCTGAGCCCGTGATATTTTTTAAATGTGTTTTGACTTTTTCAGCGGAGGTGCCCAGCTTTAGATAAAATACATGTACATATTTTAACCTGTCTGAAGCTTCAAGTTGCATCAAGCTAGCGTCTGCTGTACCCCGAGTGATACGCGTAGATCGGGATGATGTTTTTTTATCCTCTGGTAGGTTTCTGGTAACATCTATGAAGATGGCGGTAAGTTACGTCAAAAATACTGAACTAATTTCGTCTGCGTAGAACTGTATTGCGTTTTAGATTGCGTAAGAAAGATGTCATGAAAGAAAAACAAAATTTAAAAAAGAATTAAACCGACGTCAAAAAAACAACAAACAAACTCTTTATGTAGGAGAACTAAATCGAAAGGAAATCTCGCGCTTGTCCTTTGAAGTAAATAAATAATATAGTTTATTTTTTGCTTTTTAGTGTTTTAGGTTTTTGAAAGTCACTAATTTTTTTAAAATTATTTTCCACTTTTAAGGCAAAAAATTGGGGAATGAAACCTTCAACTTTTCTTTCCTTTCCGTTCTTACCTAAAAAAATTGAAAGAATACAAGTAAACGTGTCTATGATATTTAAAAAATCATCCCTTAAATTCAAACCATTAAGGAGTTTCACCTTTCATTGGCAGCTCACCTGAATAACTTGAAAGAATATGACTAAAGGTCTATACGTGCATATGATATTTAAATAACGCAAGAGTTTTATAATATGTATAGTTTATCGAAATTTGTTTTGACATTGGCCTATCGGAGCTTTATAAAACCCGGCCTTAGACTGCCTGGAAATTCTAAGGATCTGATCACATCGCGCTATAATAATAATTATCGGACAGTATGATAACCAAAATTCCATCCTTATTTGAACCTAATTTCTCTAATTACCTTTTAACCGGAATTTACCGATTTTTCCGCTCTACCCTTTCCAGAACAAAAGAAGTTGAAAAGATGACGTCGTTTTGATTTCTTCTGCTTGTCTAGAATTTGCTTGATAACTTACTGTGTAGCTAAATAGTTCTGTGAAACAATACCTGATCAGTATCGTGTTGATGGCAAAGTTCAAGAGAAAACGTAACAACATCCACGCGTTCATCAAGTAGCGTGTTAATTAATATTATTACTTATTACGGCAACGGGGAAAAGGGTGAAGTACGTAGGAGTTTATATGTTCTCAAGAGGAAGTAATAAAGCAATGCACAAACTTTCTATAATGATACTTTCAGCAAGATTCCAGTCTGCCTCAGGCGTCTCAGTATTTGCCAAGTTTCATATAAACAGATCTGCGGAAAGGTAAACAAGTTTAGTTTAACTCCCGTTTCGACACTCTGAGGAGACGTATAAACTTCGTACGTCTACGTCTAATTAGGACACAACTTCGGCCCATTCATTTCAATTTCGTTTTCGGGCATTTGCTCGGGCTTTAAGAAATCTTGGCGGCTGTGTTGAAAAGATAAGTATTGAATTGATTACTTACTCCTTTAATTATGACAGCTATTTTGTGTTTGTTTGTTTTCCGCTACTGGTAATCGATCTTAACATAGCTGTTTATATATTTGTGTTTTCATTTCTGAATCCGAATTTTGAACTGATTTTTCATGTACATGTTTTGTGAAACTCATTCCTTACTTGTAAGGTATTTCACATTTTATCGATGTATATAAAGTTAGTTATCAAGGGCAAAATTATGTAATATTCCATGATTTGTAGCTCCGATCTGCCGACAAAGTCCAAAAATGTCAGCTACAGCTTCAAGCAGCAGACTCGGTGGCAAGCTGACCATTGCCCAAGGCAGAGCACAGTGGTGTGTCTTACAGTCGGAGGCAAAAATTCACTTCGGGTCTTTGAGCCAGCGTATTACTTAAGTAAGGTATGATAGCATATGTATCCATATAGTATAATAAGTACAATGTAACAACATACGTCATGCCATTTGCAGGAACATGTCTTGAACCATAAAATCAGACTTTTTCTCTATAAATTCAAAAACAATTAATGGCAACAGTATTTAAATTATATAATTACATACAAAACTGGCATCCTGTCCCGGCTACGCACACTTTAGATTTAGATTTAGATTTAGATTTCATTTATTACACAATACAAGACTTGCCTTGCTTTTGTGCCTTGTCTTAAAAATACTAATAGGTATGGTTATAAAAACAGCGTAATCGTTCGAAGCGTTAATAATCCAACCGTTTGGTCATTTAGGAATATTTTTTAAAGTAGCTATATATGTAAATACCTCTATACCTACTTATAAATAATAAAATAATAAATAAAGGAATCCGCCACCGGCATTATTTTTATTACTAGTAATCAATTTCATATATATTATGAAACATGACGTAGGGATATCCCCACCTTCATGTTTATGGCTTTTAAAATGATAATGACTTAGAAATGAAATAGAACGGAGAAATTTCACATACCGTATGTCGGATACAACAGTAAATAGGAAAAAATGGAATGAAATAGTAGGTATTTCCACAGCGCTACGCCGCAATAACTGGAGTGTGGTGTTTAGTATTGCATCGCGAGGACTGTGTTTCTTCATTATAAACTCATCAACTGTTTGCTTTATAGTGCGATGCACCATTGTTATGCGACATCCGTTAGGGCTGTCGCTTCGGCTGAGCTGAATTTCGTGCTCTACTGATCGGTTGACGGTCGGACGTAATTCATATGCCCTGACTGACTTTTAAATAGGTGCTTGTATTACTAACAACAGTCAGCGATAATATGATTACGCTCATGCTCGCTACACCTAGGGTCAGCTGTAAACCTCCCTACAATAGCAAGATTCAGCAACTCGCACGGAGTAATTCTGAAATAAGCAGGTTTTTTCCTTCATTTAAGAGTGTTCTTCTTTCCCCGCTGGCTTTTGTTTAAACAAAATTGTGTTTCACTGTTAACCATTCGTGTGATTTCCAACTTTATGTATATATATACTTTTTATTTAATTTATTAACATAAACCAGTAAGCATTATGATATTGGGTCTGATTTATCCGCTATTAATATTTGATCACAGTTTCAATTTGATTAATAATGTGAAATCATGCGTTGCTCTGATAGAGAAATATGTAATAAGAAAGCTGTTATATTAGTTATTTGGCCCTAATTAGCAAACGTACATCAAACAAATTTTAGTAATTATCTGGCAGTATGACATTTGTGAAGAAAATGTATTTTAATTAACGTACATTTATTAGGTTTTATGAATATGGGAGTTATACCCAACCAGCAAATATTAGTTGTATAAGGGTGCATAGAACGTATCGTAAACACCATTTGGTGTTAGCAATTGGTTGTATAAGAGGCCACAGAACGCGTAGATACCTCCGAAGTGGCGCATTTGTTTTTATTTTTCCATTTAATGATATAGTAGAACTATAGTAGTCACAAGTGGAGCGAATTGGATGTATAAAAGGTACCGTGACGCTCTACTACTCATATAGTGCTTTTTTGTACTGTATCGGGCACCAGGACGCTACTATCGTGTTTTTGGTACTGTATTACCTAGCCTTCGTGTAACCTTTAGAATTCACTTCGTGTAGTACAATTTCCATGAGTGCAAGAATTGTAGTTTATGGTTTTGTGTTTTTCTATAGACTCGTAATAAAAAGGAGAAGTATTATTGAGGTAAGTAAGAATTTATGTACTTTATTTCTTAATTGAGTTATTCTTCCCTTAATAAGCCCGCATAGATATGCAACCAAAACTTTACTGTTAGAATAGTATTAGCTTTATGGTGTAATCTCAAAGCGCCGTTGTTATTATTCAGTGTTTAGATAATTATTTTATTAAATTAATATTGAAATGTACCATTGTTATTGTTAATAAACCAAAAAGTAACTCCGACGCTTTTATAGGCTAATTACAGTACCCATAACAATATTTTTGACGCCATAATGGTTTAAATTCAGGTTCCTTCCATATTAAATAGTCACTCTTTTGAGTCAGCGGTAATGAATCGGAAGACTAGGTACTACTTTTGCGATATGTTGTCAGTTTTTTTATATATTCAATATAGTATTTGCTATACAGAATATCATGTATCATTAAAATGGCCTCATATTGCTGTGTAAACGAGACAGCGATGCCATTTAATAACGTAATTATCATTTACAGGTAGCAACTGCTTATCTTTACGTGTCGTTTATATGTTATAAAGGATATAAGAACTCTTTTTCAACACTATTATGGTGTTATAAAGGAACAATTAAAACCCTTTAACAATGCTTTTGCCATATAAAGGAATTTCCGTGACAGTTACATCGATCAGATTATAAAAGAGTTCAGAAACTGTTAAAGCACTGTTAAGCGATAGAAAAGAAACTACTATACAACAAAACCGCTCTATATTAGTGTCGGTGTGACCACTATTATAGTGCCCAAGTACAAGGGTGAAGTAGGGGGTGGTAGTTTAAGGGTGATCTGTAAAACCACAATATCACCATTTCCTCATATTATTGAATCCTTATCACTGCTACAACGCAATGACTATAGAAGTTTCCAAAATACCTTTATTGCGCCAAATAATTGCATAATGGACTCTACTATAAAGCAATATGGCTCTGTACCGGTTATGTCACAACCAACTATAGCACTGGCCTATCATAGCTCTACAAAATGGTAATGTAAACCTTCACATCAAGCATTTATAACACATTATGGCTCTGTAAGCTTATAGAGCAAAAATGTATAGCCTAGCGCTTTTATACAACAAGCTGTCAGCTCTAACACTTTAATACGACGTTTATACAAGTGTTTTGGGATATAAGTTTAAGTTATAGGGCCATTTTGCTGATTGAGATCTATCGCCTCGCATAGCACTGAAGATGTATGTATTTAGTAAATGTCATATTAGGTAAATTTAACATTAGAGGATGTGATAACCCTGTTTCCAGAGTTAAATAAATCCTTGTACCATGGCGCCGGAAGTGAACAAGTGCACATTGAGTAGGAACGTTTCGTGGTTTATGGCGTTCCGTGCCATGTGAACGTAAAAAATAACATTAGGTGTTATAAATTCAGCTGTCACTTCATATGGGCCAGCTAATATGGGAATGCAATTATTTTTCGATTTAAAACTCATAATGAGGTGTGGGTATTTATAAAACTATTTTTCGATTTGAAATCCGATAGCGTAATATGAAGCTTGAAAGTGTTATTTTTTTGTTAGAGTTTTGTTAAAAGTCGGTCAGCTAAACGGTTTCTATTAGGTGTGTCAAAAAAATCACGCCAGTCGTACGAGCATATCGGTATCTTGCATCAATATGCGGTATTTAAAAAGAAAATTATTTGGCTAAGTAGACAATATTAGCTCTAGTACATTTTTTGAAACTTTCGTTAACCTTCAAATAAGCAAACCATCGTCTATACAATATCCATTATAAAACTTAGTTTGGTCACTTTGGTGATATCATTAGATGTATAAACAGGTAGCAGATATAAGTTGGTGAACCATGCCAAATGATGCACTGCAAATGTAACGTAACGATTTATTTTAATCAATCGTTATCTTGCAACAATTTTGTTAATTAATTTAAAGTAGTATACAAAAACCGTTGAGTGATACGCACGTTTTCGAAATGTATTAACGTAATGATATCGTATAATACCCGACGATTCCGAATAACGAGTCTTCCCAAGCACCGCCATGAAACAGTTTCTATACAGAATAAGCGAAACGATACAAATCGAGGGAGAAATATAAATATTTATTGTACAGGTGGTATAAACCGCTCGAGGATATTGCTGGATAAATTGATTGTTCGGGGTCGGTTTTCCATTTAGATATGGAAATTTCCGGGATTGTGTACGAAAATCTTCGATTTTACCTTTTTTTCTCAACAAATCATTGTAAAACCGGTGCGATCAAGGCTCTTGTTTGAAGGGAGTAATCTCCCTGATTTAAACACTAAGCCCCGTATATCGACGTTTTGGATGTTATGGATCGGTGGAGTTTCTACTCAATGTAGAATGGAGGTCATGTTCTTACAATTGCAATGATTAGATAATATGATGAGGAATTTAATAGGTACAATTATTAAATCAGTAGGTCGATTCAGTTCTATACAGAGGACAATAAAGTCTGATTTGTGACGAAAACCCTGGCTCAGACGGTTCCTGCATGGCTTGTGGCGCTGGCATCACAGAGGGGACTTCAAACGCGAACGGGGAGCGGGAAGGTTCCTTAAATATAATAAATTCCTTTACTACTCCGTCGCTTGTACACAATGAGATGGAGTGGGTTGAGACTTTTTGACGAGACTAGTACATAAAACAATATTAATTTTACATCAAGCCATGCACTAGGCACTATTTTATTTGATAATACCTTAATCCATTAATGTTCAAGACCAGTCACGCAGTTGTATAAATAATTCACAAAGTTGCCAAGATAAGTACCACGATAATTGTGAGTCTTCGTGGCTATAAGTCTGGTGGCATAAAACTATACTGGTGCGAATGTTCGAAATATGACATTTGGGCGTTTCCGATAAAAACATAAAAGGTGTCGGTGCATGACAGATGGAGCGGAAAACGTATGAAACTGCGCGCCAGTTTCCATGAATCGACCTTTTATTTTTTTCCATAATTTCTATAATTAAGGTTTCTTCCAACTAAACATTTTATATGAGTTGCCACAGCATTTACTTATTTCCTATAACTAATAACAAAAACCCGATTTAAAAGATTTCAACCAAATTAAACTCAAGGATTTTATTACATATAGATACAAATAAAACATGACCCTTCTATTATTAGATTCGGAATGAGTGTAACGGATAAATATCGACAATCGATTGATTCCTATGACAAAGGGTGAGGCCATGCGAAATTAATTCAATAAAAAAGGTCACAATGTTGTCCTTTGTGTTGCTTTAGATTCGATCACCGTTTGAGGACACCTGAACGAAATCTCTTACAAAATGTATCTAACTGGTATTGTCAAATACAATACAAATACAAATACTCTTTATTGCATAACCTCAACAAAAAAAACACAGTACAGTACATAATTACAATGTAGAGGCAAACAACAGGCGGTGTTATCGCTAAAGAGGGATCTTTTCGAGACAACCTTAAGGTAGCGGAAATCAAATCAAGCATTATGATTCATGGTAGGTGATGCATGAGAGATAGTATATGGAACCTACTAAAAATCACAAAAAAATAATATATATAAATAATTATTCGAAATATCATCGAATACTTCGATGACATTTCGAATAATTCGGGACAACGCACATTTATTTAGATCTTGTCTATTTTACAAGTGGCAACATTGAGCAGGTCAGTCTTCATTGGTTAAGCACGTATCAATTTATTGAGCTTAGTCAGTCATAACGCGATTAGCCCTAGTCTCACCTGCTGATAAGTGATGGCAGGGCCTAACATGAAACTCGTCGATTGTAACTTGTAGCGTCGTGAAAAGAGCCCTATTATTATTATTAGTGTCGCTGTTTATTAAAAAATATACATATTGGTAAAATTTTATTATTCTCCAGCAAGATGCAGAAGCGTCCTTACGGCATTTCGAATAGAAGATTTAACGTAATATTTTAAGCTACTTTTCCTACTACCGCCAAGTGAGCTGAAGATTAAATTAAATTACTACTCAATCGACGGTGCAAACGCCTATTTTATCTCTAAACGTAAAAAAGAAACCAAACCGTCTCGCCGGTGAGTTGGTAACCTCCATTAGGTACGCATATCACCATTAAAGAAGCAGACATTTAAAAACACGCCATATACGCCACTAACGGGCATTAGCCAACAATAGAACGAAACCTAATTCACATGGAACTAGCTAAAAGAATGAAATGCGTTACTTAGAGTTCTGCTCGGAGTTTCTGGGCAATAAACTGTTCGCAGTCAATTTAACGTCAGTTATTTATCGCGCCTTTAGCGAGCACTTCAAATAGGTTTTCATTTTACGCAGCTGTAACAGTTCTACTTGTAGAACATTTCGGAGCCTCATATCGGTTCATCTACTCTTCAGTACAATATAAACATTACAATTTTCATATTATTAGATTAGATTAGATTCTTTATTTCATGATAAAAATACATTATTAATTTGCATACATGTCAAAATTATAAGAATATTTATCATAATTGTCAAAACTATAAAAATAACACAATGTCAACAAAATAAACAATAATCAAAAAGAAAATCATCATTACATCAAAGAAAATCATAATTAATCCCTATTTCAAATACGAATAAAAACAAATTAAGTAGGTGTACCTATTTTCATCTCAATTTAGGAATAATAATTATGTACATGTCAAGTTCAAGATACTCTTTAACTGAATATAATGGATGTTTCAATAAAAGGCATTTCAGGCGGCGTCACAATACTTCGTCAGAGGTTTCTAGTCTGAGGTCGGCGGGCAGTCGTTCGTAGTAGGTAGGTCCAATGACACGCGGGTTCTTGCCTACAAGTGCCATGGGACGGGGAACTGTTCTTAAACGCCCAGTGTGGCGGAATGTTTTGCCAATAACATTTACTTTATGAAAGTTAGATATATTGTTCCTTATGAACATTATAATTTCGAAAATATAGTGAGTAGTGCGTTATAATACCATGATTTGAGAAAATCCTCTACACGAAATCCTCGAGTTTGCCCCGATCATCGCACGCACGGCACGTTTCTGCATGAGCAGCACTCTGTTGGCATCCGTTGAGTTTCCCCAAATGAGTGTACCATACGACATCAGGGAATGAAAATGGGCAAAATAAACCTGCCTCAAGGCATCGTTAGATATAAGTGGCTTAAGCTTACGAAAAGCAAATACTGCACTACTCAATCTGTCGCATAGTTTGTCTACATGGCACTTCCAGTTAAGGTTAGAGTCCAGAGTGAAACCAAGGAACTTATTCTTCGCTTATCGGCATCGGGCTGTTAGCTACACACGGGGGAATAGGATTCTGCGGCCCGAGAAGACCATAACGTCATAAATGTCATATACAAACTGTAATCGTTTGCATTGTTCTTCAAAAATCTTCAAAACCCAATCGTATTTTAGTCCTTCTCAGGTACACGTTGTCACCTGTCACCTTAAGCTCCTCCACACATTTGCGGTAACATTTGCAGTAACTGGCAGTGTCACCTTTCAGACGGATCAGTACAAATCGCGATCCTATATTAAAATGAATGCTTCCTGACTAGAGCGGATGTGCGGATGCAGGGCGGTATAGATGCAGTACTGAATCCAGAGCACCCTCCTTCGCGAAATTTTGTAATAATATGCGCAATGTAATAATGTAAGGTGACTTCCTAACTTATCGGTGCAGAGACAGTATGATATCCGAAAACTGTCAGCTGTCAGTGTCTATTGTAAGTCGAAAAATACGTATATAATTGTACATAACAATTAACATCATCATCATTCTCAACCTGTAATCGCCCACTGCTGCTCTTCTTTTTTTTATATCACGTCGTTGGCAAACAAGCTGACAGCCCACCTGATGAAAAGTGGTTACTGTCGCCTATAGACGCTTGCAACACCAGAGGCGTTACTCGCGCGTTGCCGACCCGTAAGAAACCTCTTCAAGTACGCGAAACAATTATATTCTACGCAGCCCTATAATGCATAGTTAATGACTCAAAACGTCAAAACATTCCCGTTTTGCTTTAGTTTCACTTACAATTACAAACTATTCCAGTGTAAAGAGATATCTGCCACAAAGTTGTCACGTGCACAGATAAGACAAACTGCACGTCGCAGAGCTGAGAAAGATTGATGAGATAGAACGAGACAGATAGCTATAAATTTGTTGTTATACAACTAATACACTGCAGTGTTGGACACTGAAATTGGATGGCTTGTAAGTATCGCCGTAGCACGTGAAACAAAATTAAATGTGAATGATATCGGTAGTGACGAACAAAATTAGGTTTTCAGTTATCTTACCATTGATTTTAGTTTTTATTTGAAGTAATGTATTATATATATCTACAAAACAGTATCAGGTTTATTATATAACTAACGAATAAATAAATACAATTATTATAGTTTTAAATTCAACACATACATTGACCGAGGTATAACTAATATTTTTGACAAGTAAGAACTTCGTTTCCGACGCCAAGCCTTGGTGGCAATAAATCTTCCGCGTAGACACCTTTAAGTGTAACCGGGGCTAATGTATGGGAAATAAATGGTTTCCTGAGTTTATTGTTGCGGCTGTCAATATCAGCAGTGTTAGAGTATGTTTAATGCATGTTTTAGTGCTTTTACAAATAATAGGATAAGAGGAAATTTGGAATGGAAGCGGAACACTTGAAATGTTTTTAACAAACTCGTTAATGTATGACCGCACCGAGAATGTGTAGTTTGTATTGCGCCTATTACACTTACCTTAGATGTGAGCCGGAAACATACTGTAAGGGCTTTCAGTTTAAGATTGGTTTTGCTCTATGTTTAGTTACACTATAGGTCTGAAGAAAATTATTGATGGGTACCTATGCGTTGAATTTTCATATAAGGTGTCACGCTTTATTTTGCTCTTAGGTATACTTTGTTCATAAATTTCTTACCGTTGCCCTTATTTCTGTACCTCCAGCTTATTTTTTTTCGAAACATAAATGCAAAGGAACGGGTTTGCGTTTATGACGTTTAGTCACAATTTTTATGGCAACGCTGTCAGGAAAGCACTTCCAGTTTACCGCACTTTCCAGTCTCTTTATATCCGTGTTACGTTGCTATGGTATACTGCAGAGGCTCTACTCCGAACTTCGAAATCGAACTTCTTATCGTGCAGTCCCTTTCACTCATATAGTGTATAACACGAGAGTGAAAGGAACGGCACGATACGAAGTTCGGATTTCGAAGTTCGGTGTACAGGCCCTGTTATTAATTTGACTTGACAAATATACAATAATTATAAAGAAACAACATTTCGTTATTCCTTAATAAACGTGAACAGCGCGTCTGGTAGCCTATGGTGGTAATTATTTGTTGCGTAAATGTTTAAGCGTAGGCGGTTTACTGTTGCTCCCCAAATTATTTATTTCACTAATTGTTAAGACAAACGTAATCTAATCACATGGTCACTATGAAATGTTTTTTATAGTTGTGATAAATTAACGGTTTCATCGTTTGGAAAAGAAAAGACTTGAGACGAAAAAGTAGGCGAGGAGAACTAACAGTATAAGTAATTAAATAAAAACAAGTTAAATTTTACAAAGTATGCTTCCACTTAACGAACCTTATAATAGAGTCGCTACTCAGTGTTAATTTCCCCGCTAAGTTTACACAACATGGCAAATTTACAATGTAAAGCTGGTCCAAGTGCTAACATTATTATTCACAGTAGCGTGTGAGAGATTCATTAAGACTCGGCTGTATTGAATTTCTAAAAGGGTGAGTTAGAAAACGTTTTTGCTGAAGGACAAAAAACATTTACAACACAATTTTTATTTGGGCTCGATAAAAATCTTTCCATATTAAGATTAAGAGTTCCTAATAAGAAATGTTCATGTGCCTTTGAAAGAAATGAACAGATTATATTTTTTTCATTCCGGAATAGATATTATTATATATAGTATAGGATTTTGTTATTTAATTAAATCTATCACCAAACTTTCACGAACTTCTTAAGCATCAAAATAGGAAATCCTAGTTTTAATGCCTTCGCATTAAATTTTTAAAAGTCAGCACCAAGGATTCTAAGTGTGCATCGGTAGTACTTACCTTATTGTACTGTCGAATAAATGATTTTTTCATTCAGAAGTATCTAGTTGTACATTTAATTTGATTTTGGAGAGAAAATAATGAACAAAGGTTAAGACTTTTGTATATACCGTATTGTTTTGTTTCAACTATGTTGAAATGAGTTCAAAAATGTATATCCATCTAATTGCATTGTTACAAAGTTCAACATGCATCACCGAACCTATTCTTTGAATTTATTAGTTCGCCGCGTAATACCGTAAGTGCCAGCAGACTTATGTAGTTTAGGGGACCGGCTAGACTATTAATCCGTTGGGACAGTAGCTAACGATGGCCCACTTTATCGATATTTCTTAGGGTCTCAACTCCCCACTCGATTACCGAACGGACCGATATTAGTAGCGAAGGATTGCGTTTGAGCTTATTGTCTTCCCTGGATTAAAGGAAACTTAGTATGAACAATGTATTACTGGTGGTTTACTAGAACTAATATAATTTTGATAATATACTACATGGTCATTACGAAACTGGCACATTGTCGCATCCTTGGGAGATGAACAGGTCAGTTAGGTTAGGTCTAACCTACGATGCTTTTCGGATTGCTTGGGTACCCCGTAGTACGGGAAAGCCCTTTTTAACTTTTCCTATTCGTAAAAAGGCTTTTTCACACCTGCTATTCAGAAAAGAGTTATTGTTGCCTTCGAATGGGGGATCAAAGTTATACTTTTCTTCCCTCATTTGAGGGCAACAATGACTCTTTTCCTCATAGAAGGTGTGAAAAGCAGTATGTGACACTCTGTAGTAAAATGATTTGTAACATATTTCATGTTTTTAGCAGCGGGCCTCATAGACGGTGTGAAAAGTATGTGTCACACGGTAGCAAAATTATTTCCGTCTTGGGCGTAAACACTTGACACTTCTACTTTGCAATCCCTCGCTACGCTCAGGATTCTATTGTAGAATCTTCGCTTCACTCAGAATTCTATATATCGCCCTCGCCGTAAATATATCATTTTGCTCCCTTGAGACACAATCTACTATTATAGCCCGTTTAGAGGGAACAAATTTGTGTAAATAGTCACGTAACGATATCTAAATAAATCTCAATATTATGTTCGTGTGGTTAATCCTCCATCTCCATGGTGATGATATATATTCAAAATTCACAAAAATGGTTCATTATAGTATTTTAGTGGTTTAGTATTTTTTTTTTTTATAGAAAGAAATATTTTTGATGCCCGATTTTTATTAGTTGTCAGCACATAATATATCTCTCTTACCCATTTTCGCTCCATTGTCAAGAAAGTAGAACAATTACGATTGCTCTTTTTGCGCCTTACTTTATCTGGTTTCTTATTCACTGAGAAAATGTACTGTTTCGTGCTCCAGGATTTAGACAAATCCAGTGCAGCCCGATAACGTATTGGATGCAGTTGTACCAACAGCAACACGCTACATTGATTGTAGATAGAGCTTATCTCATTGCAGTAAGATTCAGGAATGGTCAGTTAACTGTGGCAGCGATGGAAACGATGAGTATTAAATGTATCGGATATCGATAAGTATGGCCAATATCGTATTCATTAATGACATTAATGTTGACGATTATTGTGGACGTCGAGGGGCTTATGTTTGTGGTAAGTTTTAATAGCCACAGCTATTTCATGTAAAGTACTAAACTTGTACATACAAGTATGGCTAGTGTCAAAAGTTCAGTTTTGAATTCTAAATAGTTTAATACAATATTCTCACTTGAAAAAATAATTAAAAATGTTTATTTAACTCATTTCTTAATAATTGTGTTCTTTTACCCTCTTTCGCGATACCAGTGCCGCGCAGTCTTTTCCATTTTTTATTCCATATTAATAGTGCTATAAAAGTTATATTCTTACTAGTTCAGGGAAAGAATGCTCAAAAAATGTATAGAGAGGAATGCATGGAACACCATTTTTGACTTCGTAACTTTGTTTGGACTAGTTAGGAGGCAACAAAAGTCCCCGCCCATAACCCTTGAGTTGGTGGGGTCAGGGGAGTTTGAAGGTACCATAATATTTCGGTATTTCGTAAAAAACTCGTAAACGGTGGCCAAAAAACATAGTAAGAAGTAAGTAATTTAAATAAAATTCTCTATAAAAAAGTTTTTACACACCTTCGTGATTATCTACTTAATGGACGTCAATAATGTCATTATAAAATAGGTTTTTTAACACGTATAGGATTCGTATATGGTTATGGTTATGAAAATTTGTTCCGCACTTAGTCCGTGTATGTCGGACTATTGTGAGTGGTTGAATGTGATTCGTAATTTGTATATGATTATTAAATATAGTGTTTTATTAGTTGTCGATGCATTCGAAATCTCTAGCAGTATCCCGCAACAAGACGCCAGCGCCTCGGATGTTTGCCAACCCCACCGTCACCGATTACAATACAACGTACCTCCTAAGATCAGTGTTAATATTTAAATTGAGACTTGGATTTGCTTGTAGTCTGACTTGATTCTAAGCAAACAAGCCTTGTTGAAACAAGTTCCATGGAACCCGCAAAATAAACGTTTGCATGTTATGCTACTGTGATTGTTCGTATTTACTGTTTGAAATTGCAATAACTTCAAATTGCAGAATAAATAAAATATATTTTTATATCCTGTTAAGAAATCATGTTTTTTTAGGTAAATTAGAAATATATTTACATATGAAAGACAAATCGTAAGTATCACCAATTGCGGTTGCATGTTTAGCTACTTGTCCATTGAATCAAGGATGAAAAAGTTTTCAAATGCTTAAAATCCTCTTCATACACCGCACAAAAGATAAATTAACTCTTTTACGCTTTGACAATAATTATACACGTTTATTTGATTATTGTACTTACTGTATGCATAGTATACACGTAGTCTGCCGTATTTATGCTACGCATTTTGGCGCTTTTGGTTTTCAAATATCACAAAGACACAGACAAAACACTTTCAAACAAATGGGTCATAAAATAGAATATGTACCCCAATTCAGCCCCCAGCAAGTTGACAAACTGTGTGAACACTAATTGTGTAATTCCTTTCAAGCATTCGTTATGATTATCAACTACGGCAGGCTCCCTTGGGTATAACTTTGAGAAGTAGGTACTTAGCGCTTCTTGCGAATATGTGCGAAATATGCCTGCCTGTCGGCGAGAACGGGTATACGTGTAATTGAGTTTTACGAGTTGTGGAGAAAATTTGATTATTTTTAATCGATTAAAGGATAACGTATTTTTTGCAGATTTTCCGTTAAGCTTTCCCACAGAAGGCGAAATTAATAAAATAGAACAGCAGGCGAATCACGTAACTTTATGTACTAACGGTAGATAGATTTTATTGTCAATTTTGAAGTATAAGGGTGGGTTGCACCAGACCGTCTGTAATCGTAAGCGGTGTTCGTTAAAATCTGATTGTATGGAAAGTTTGACTAGTTTCTATGGGATGACTGCTGCCGGCGCCATATTTGACGATGACCGGCCTGTGATCGTATGTTGGTGCAACCGACCCTTAATGTATGAGATGACAATTAAAATTTGACATTAAAATCTATCTAACGGTAGTACAAAAGTTACATGATTACCCCGCAGGTTATTTTATATTACAGTGTCAAAACAAGTGAAAAAAATAATACCTACTCGTAATTGGCGTTGATTACTTTTTTGTAGGTTTAAGGTTCATATGGAGGTGGTTATTAAACTATTTTGGCCGTTTATCTCGATATTTACAAAAATATGTATGACTTTAGTCTGACCTTCCTCTTACCTGCATTGATAATACTTTGCCATTTTTTATTAAAAAAACAATAACACCTTCATCCTCCATCTACGTTAGTTGCCCAATTGTTACGATTTTCAACCTTGAATGTAAACATTCAAATAACTATTCTTTAATTTTACAGAAATAACGAAAATTCGCTGTTGAATTGACGCATATGGAACAATATTTTTCAGGTCTGCAATTTTTCAAACTATAATTGGCTTTAATATGATAACACAGTGTTTGGATGCGTAAATGACATTTCCCGAATATACAAGTTTCGTGATATCAGACCCGTCTCTAAGCACTAAGTTTTTATTTTAACATAATTAGCCATAGTAAAAACTCAAAAACAGTCCTTCCACAAGCGACCGAGCGGTTTTATTATACGGTCGCTGCAACGCCGCGGGCGAAACCTAGTTCTGAATATATTTCGCAGTTATCTAGTTACGGCACTTTGTAACTCGAAGCAACATGAGACATAAGGGGAGTTGCTTTGAAGCGACTTCCGTTTTCAGTTACTCTGCCACTGTTATTAGACATACGCCAGTTTCTATGGCATTTTAGACGAGAGTGGAAAGTTATGTCGTTATGTATAAATGTGAATGTAACCGCCGTTCTCGTGTTACAATTGTTCGCGAAACGCTGGATGTAAAGAGAGCAACATTACTCATATTTAAGTTTAAATGTTTTGTCTGTTTGTTAATTTATTGGGTTTGCTTTTTCAAAGTTTCGACTTTCGACTGAATGAAGGAGTGTAGTGTATTGTTGGAAAGTGTGATAAATTCCACAAAATATTATTGGATACACAGAAATATGGCGTTCCGAACCAATTCCAAAATTAAGTTGGTTAATAGGAAAAATCTGATATACCAATAGATTAGTATTTGTTGGTAAAATATACGTATAATAATAAACATTATCAACAAATTTCAAGGTCAATGGGAAGTAAAAAAAACTTCGGAACACAATTTTGTGACTGACGACGGACGGACGGACGGACGGACGGACGCGTGCTGTCACTTAGCAATAGGGATCCGTTTGGACCCTTCGGGTACGGAACCCTAAACGTGGTATCCATTAATCTTTCATTTGTAAAGTGAATATTTGAAGCTTTTAAAAAACATTAAATACCCTGTTAAAAACAATCTCAAATAAGGCCGTTCAATATAAAATTTAATACTCGGTACTTCTGAACTAGATATTACATGATTCCTTCGAAAAAAGATTGGTAATTCATATATCTAAAACCATTTGAAATTCCGATACAATCATTCGTTTTGGTAATATGAATATTTATTTAAATTTCGCAAGTTCGATTTATGACAAAATCGTGTCGCTTACAAGGAAGCACTGAAGCGAGTTACCACATACTCGTATACGTCGCCTCAAGCTCTGATGTATAACGGCCATTTTTTCGTATACCGGCTGGGACCTCCTGCTTCTGATACATTTTACTAGTTTCTGTATTGTTTATAACACGTTTTAAACAACAGATGTTTAAGTTGTCCGCAAAACAAAAAGTTAAGTAGCACGCGATCGATTGCTCGCTCCAGTTCGGAAGTAGCGTGCGCAACCAAGGAGTCGATTTACGTCCGCAACTTAGGAGCCACTTTGATTTAGCCTGCTGCTGGTAGTAGGTACTTAGTGGTTTGGGTCTACATAACGAAAATACGAGTAATATTAACATGGTATGTGGCACACACAGACAGCTACACAATAGGGTGATTCTGAAATGCGATTTTTGAAAAATAAACGGAATAAATACGCATTTATTTTATTTTTGTGGTTGCTACCGAATTCTTAAATTTTGAAATTTTTGTTCATACAAAAAATAACATATTATCGCTTGTTTAACGAGCAACTATTACTCAAATATTACATTATTTTTAAAATTTTAAGATTTCCGAGGATTTTGATCTATTTTATTATTATATAAACAGGGTAGATTCAGAAGGCACCGTAGTATGAAGATCATGTTTGAAGCAGTGGTAATTCAATCCATCGGACTTTCAAGTGGACCGTATATTTTACTATTCAAAAGATTTAAAATTCTTGGACGAACATTAGTAAAGAAGCTTTTGATGCATTTTTTTCTTGGCATTGAACGACTTGAGAAATTATGCTGATGACTTGATTGTGTTTTCTCAAGACCAAATCGAAAAACACCAGCCGCGAGAGGATTAAAAAGGGCTTTTAAATCTTTGTATCTTTTATTGGGGATATCTAGGAGTATTCCTAACAGGTATCTGTTAGAGGTCCTACCGCTTTGCATCGTGCTGGATGGAAAATATTTTTGTTCAGGAAACAGTTGAAATAGAAGACGATAGAAGAAAAACGGATAAGAGATATCTACATATTCGTAGTGAAGATTTATATGCAATGCTGGTTTCAAGCACCCTCTGCATGTGCACCTAAAAATCATTTACAGCTTTTGAAGGAACTGAGGTTATACGAAAAAATATATCTGAAGCTGTCTAAAGTTGCCTTAAAGGAGTTCCAGAGCCATTGGTGGTACTTGTCGGCAGACCCAGCGGCCTTTACCTTTTTGATGAAAAATCTTTTTTTTTTTCAAACTTTCACATTAACACTATACATGAGAAGAAGCTTGAGTTTTTGTCTCGACGAATACTGAGGTTTTTCAAAATTACCGGCATTTTATCAGAGTTTAAAAAAAGAGGAAAGTCTTTGCGAAACAGATGAAACTTATATTGAAAACAAGGCAACTGTATAGCATATGAAGGTTGTAAATGACATAACAGAGTGAGGTACATATTTAATTTAGCAGTACAATAATATTTCCATACTACAAACGTTACGTTAAACTTGTTAGTGAAGCAACACCGACAAAAATTAGCAAATACATAGAAATAATAAATTGATACATTTAATTGTAACTAAAATTAAAACTAAGTAAGATAATAGCGTTTCTTATTTATGCCAATAAATATATTTTTTTATGATTTTCATATCTTGGTAGCGACCCGTAAATATATTTTTAAAATACTGGAAAAAAATACTTTATTAGCTTCTTGTAATAAATAATCTTATGACGGTGCCACACAGATTTTTTTTTGACAAATAAGAAGCACCCTACTAAGTTACACAACTTTATCTTTTCGCGGTCACTGCAGAATATAGCAATAGCACTCCATAAATTAAAGCAATGTTAATAACTTCCAATAATTCAAAACAAGATGAAAATTTTAGCATTTTTTTCTAAATATGTGATAATCCACATCGAAAGGGACCTTATGGCGGCAGGCGCTTACGTTACACCTATTCACTATTGTATTGGAACAGCGGCAATAAAGGCGTAAGTGCCGGCCGCCATAAGGTCCCTTTCAATATGGATTATCACATATGTTAAGTTCGACCATCTGCTAAATTTTGTCTTGCTCGCTCGCTAGTGTGAGCAGCCTTGCAAAAATCGAGAAAAAACAAATTTTATGTCAACACGGATAATTATTTAAACGAAGTAAGGAAACCAAAGTTATTGTACATTATTTTGAAACTAAGATGAGTAGATTTCATTATTTTAACTGTTTTAAAAAATGCGGCGTAAATTGGTTTTATAAGGGTGACTTGGTAAATAGATTAATTTAATAAATTTTTACTCATATGGATTTTGAGGAAAACTACGTTACTTTTTATGTCCTGCAGGTTACGATATTATATTATTTTCTGATATTAAAACTGTACCTAGTTTACTTGGGTGAACCTTAAATTCCCACACCTCCTCTCTAGTGTTCGTAAATGGTTTTTACTGCATTTCACCAAACTTCAAAATGTATACATAGGTAATGACTTGCCACTTAATAGACATTAAACAGTACTTAAAAACACTTAAAAGAAAGCCCTTGTAAGTCCTTAAATTTCTTGGGAGTTGAACATTACTTCACACAAATTCTAGGGCTTTCTTTGATAGAGTTAGTAGTTACTTTTTCTACTCATCGACTTCAATGTTTGAATTAAAATATCGTAGACGAAACTAAAATCAAATACTTTTCCCCTTGAAGTGAACTCTTTTGAAATGGACCAATCACGTCTCGCCGTTACTGTTCTCTTATGAATTTGGCCAATTACCGTGTCGCCGTTACTGTACTCTTATGAAATTGATCAATCACGTGAAGCCGCGGACATAGAACAAAAGATATCAACGAGCGCCCGACCTATGTGACTAATCTTCATTTCCGCAGGACTAGTTTGTTTAATTATTTCGATTTTTATAATTAATTTCCGTTGAATTGTTGAAAAAATAGTATATGCAATAGTTACATAATTAGCTTTTTAAGTCTCGAACCTTACTTAGACGACACGATTAAAAAAGCAAACATGCATTGTATAAACTAGGTACTTTTAAGTCATGTTCCCAGTGTCCATCTGAACTGGCTTGTACAGGTAAATTAGTTTAAGTTTGACACTGATATATACACTCTTATTGCATTGGATACTCTATTTTAACATAATGCAATAGAATTTATAATATATACTGAATTATACTCATGTTAAGACAGAATATCAATTGGATTAACATCACCAGTCAGTGTCAAAATTTCAGTAACAGTATTAATTATAGAAAATTGTTAGTATTGACAGTTTAAAATTATATTTCTAATTAGAATATTAATTGGATTAACATCACCAGTCAGTGTGAAAATTTCAGTATCAGTATTAATCTATATATATAAAAGTCTATATATATAAAAGAAGAAGGGGTGATCTACCATCAACGCACAGCCGAAACTACTGGAACTAGAAACTTCAAATTTGGTCCAGAGCTTACTTTTATGACGTGTGCAAGGGATAAGACGTGATTTTTGGAAATTACACCCCTAAGGGGATCAAATAGGGGTGCAAAGTTTGTATGGGAGAAAACATTTTTTTTTTAGCTGAAGACTTAAAAATTCGTAAAAAGATTACGAACTTAAATCCAAAGAAAGTGTTTTCAGCGTTTTGCAAAATTCTAACCCTAAGAGGGTAAAATAGGGGTGCAAAGTTTATATAGGGAGCAAATCTGTTTTGAAGTGAGAGACTTAAAACTCCGTATATAGACCCTCTGTCTAAATACAACAAAACATATTTCAGCGTTTTTTGAAATTGCTCCTCTAAAGGAGTGAAAAGGGGGTTCCAAGTTTGTACGGGGATCAATTCTTTTTTTAAGTTCGAGACTTCAAACTTCGTAAATAAACTCTATTTTTAAGCACAACAAAAAGTATTTCAGCGTTTTCAAAATTGCTCCCTTAAAGGGGTGAAAAGGGGTGAAAAGAGGGTTCCAAGTTTGTAAAGAGCAATCTTTTTTGAAGTGAGATATTTAAAACTTCGTATATAGACTCTCTGTCTAAATATACAACAAAACATGTTTCAGCATTTTTCTAAATTGTTCCCCTGATAGGGTAGAAAGGGGGTTCCAAGTTTGTAAGGGAAGCAACTCTTTTTTGAAGTGAGAGATTTATAACTTCGTATATAGACTCTCTGTTTAAATAAAACAAAACATATGTCAGCGTTTTTTGAAATTGCTCCTCTAAAGGGGTGAAAAGGGGTTCCAAGTTTGTACGGGGAGCAATTCTTTTTTGAAGTTAGAGATTTGAAACTTCGTAAATAGACTCTATATTTAAATACAACAAAACGTAGTCCAGTGATTTCCAAAATTGCTCCCATAAAGGGGTGAAAAGAGGGTTCCAAGTTTGTAAAGGAGCAATTTTTTTTGAAGTGAGAGATTTGAAACTTCGTAAATAGACTCTATGTTTAAATACAACAAAACGTATTTCAGTGTCTTTCAAACTTTCTCCCCTAAAAGGGTGAAAAGAGGGTTCCAAGTTTGTAAAGGAGCAAATCTTTTTTGAAGTGAGAGATTTCAAACTTCGTAAATAGACTCTCTGTTTAAATACAACAAAAGAAACATCAGCGTTTTTTGAAATTGCTCTCCTAAAGGGGTGAAAAGGGGTTTACAAGTTCGTACGCGGAGCAAATCTTTTTTGAAATGCGGGATTTAAAACTTCGTATATAGACTCTGTTTAAATACAACAAAACTTGTTCCGGCGTTTTTCTAAATTGTTCCCCGAATGGGGTAAAAAGGGGTTCCAAGTTTGAGCGGGGAGCAAATCTTTACTTTTCGTAAAAATCGATATAGGTGTAATCTTCGAGGTTCCTCGGGGTGCCGATTACGAAAATGACATGCATTTGCAAATCCCAGAGGAGGAGGATTTTTATTTTTCGTAAAAATCGATATAGGTATAATCTTTGAGGTTCCTCGGGGTGCCGATTACGAAAATGACATGCATTTGCAAATCCAAGATGGCGGACAAATATTTTTCTTAAAAATTGACATGGGTATCATTTTCGAGGGTCCTCGGGGTGATGATTACGATAATGACATCCATTTTCAAATCCAAGAGGGGGACATTTATTTTTCTTAAAAATCGATATGGGTGTCATCGTCGAGGTTCCTCGGGGTGCCGATTACTAAAATGATATGCATTTTCAAATCCAAGATGGCGGACATTTATTTTTCTTAAAAATCGAAATGGGTGTCATCGTCGAGGTTCCTCGGGGTGCCGATTACGAAAATGATATGCATTTTCAAATCCAAGATGGCGGACATTTATTTTTCTTAAAAGTCGATATGGGGTCATCTTTGTGGTTCCTCGGGATGCCGATTCCGAAAATTACATCCATTTTCAAATCCAAGATGGCGGACATTAAGTTTTTCATTAAAGTAATTTTCACAAAAGATTAATAGCATCAGACAACTGACATACAAATAAACCTCATTTATATCTTTATTACCGACCGATTTTTTTTTTGACGACCGGTTTAGCCTAGTGGGTAGTGCGCCTGCCTGTGAAGCTGACGGTTCTGGGTTCGAATCCCGGTCAGGGCAAATATTTGTGTGATGAGCAATGAATATTTGTTTCTGAGTCTTGGATGTTTTCTATGTATTTAAGTATTTATATCTATTAAATATATCGTCGTCTAGTACCCATAACACAAGCCTTCTTGAGCTTACTGTGGGGCTAGTTCGATTTGTGTAAGATTGTCCTCTAATATTTATTTATTTATTTATTTATTTATTTATTTATTACCATCTAAAATTTACGCGGACGCAGTCGCGGGCGGCTGCTAGTTATATAGAAAATTCTTAGTATTGACAGTTTAAAATTGTATTTCTGATTATATATTTTACAGTATAAGATGGGATTTCATTTTTAATCAGCTAATCAAAATATACTTTGCCCAATATACAATAGAACTACAAATATAAGTTACATCGGCAATCTTCGTTCACGCCGACAAGTACCGAATGCAATCGTATGTATGACCAATTCTATAAAGATCTTGTTGCATTATACGTAAGGTAGAATATGCAATAGCAGATGAACTCGTGCTCTCTCGCTCATGGCTTCTGTACATTGCCTCGCCTATACGTCGATGTATCTATTATTCGTCGTACTAATGTAAACTCCTTTTACTTTTGTGTTTCTCAAACTCCTGCTTCTCAAACTTTGGGAAAATCCCGGTAAGAAATTATGTACATATAACATCAAACTTTAGGTGAAACTACATACCTGATGTATAGGTACAGTTAATTCATATAGTTCCCGCAGTGCGTCTATTCAGATCTCGAGAGTTTAATACACTGCAACTTAGTACAGTTAAGTGCAAAATGTAATTACGAACGTGCACGAGCAACGTAACTATAGTACGTATTTTCTTAGAAGTTGAGTTAGCTCCGATAGAAGCAATGTTGCTTGTTATAAATTTCCTTTTAAGGTATATATAAAATACAACGGTGTTCTAGCCCCGCACTTTTTGGTTTATCAGAAAATTTTGCTTTCCACCGGAGGTTATTTTTCTGAAAAAGACGTGTAATTTTCTTTCAACTTAACTATTCGGATCAAAGAAGATGTCTGTATGTCAAACGATGGCAGGTTAATAACTTGTCACACTTAATTTGAAATGCATGTTTATATTTTATAATCTTATGCAGACTGTTTTTCCTAAAAGGAACAATCTGAAAACTTTCTCGCAATTTATGATCAAGAGTCTATTTCCGTACGTCACATTTTTTGGAATCAATTATCCTTAAAGTGTAGGCTAGGTCTTAATTAACAAAGGTAAAGTTTTCACAACACCACCTGCGCAAGGTCTGTCGAGTCCAATCAATTATCAACTTTGTTGCTTTGACAATAAGTACATGTAAATTTTAGTGCCACCCTTAGTGAGCAGTGAGTAATGACAAGAAAACTTGGAACATTCATCTTGTTCTAATTAAGCCAATCGATTAAACGTAGAGAACAAGTTTAATTGCAGTTTTGGGCGCGTTTCGCTCGATGCGTATTAAACGGCTTTCTACTTTATTTGAATTTAATTACTTACGGATATATTGGTACTAAATTCTACATTAATTATTTATTTTTAGGAAATGTTTGTTGAAATGGGTGTTTAACAATCACTGCCTCATTAAGTTTATTTTTTTTTATTGTACAAGCTTTTTATGGATATAATCTCAAAATTAATGAATTTTTTGATACCGATTTCAAAACAATGTAGTGTTATTAAAATCACATACCAGGTCTTACATGTTCTAAGTAAATCGGCCTAAGTGGAAAAAGAATCGGTCAAGTGCGAGTCCGACTCGCGCACCGAGGGTTCCTTACACAGATGTGTAGGTACCCGTCCCGACCTAATTAATTCAGGAAAATATTAACAATATGTTGTAGATATTGAACGCCATGGGTACAGCGCCATCTACCGGCGAATTCGTATGATGCTTTTTCAAGGATAATTTTTGTCACGTGAATCGATTTCCAATATTTTTCTTTATTTGAAACAAGGTATTTTCAACATATTCACTTAGGAATTTATAATACAAATTAAAACACGTGCAACGATAATTCAATTACAATCTTAGTATAGAAATGTTTTTTGATGATATAAAAAGAAAAACTAGATGGGGCTATGGTTATATTTTTCCTGTAAAATATACATTGATATTAATGCTATGTCATAGTTCCATATTTATTTAAAAAATGTTTCAGAATGTGTAACTCAAACCCTTTTCATATGATGCCCCGTTTGACATATTCACTAGTCTTTGTTATTTTGAACCACCTTTCATCTGTCATTTTTGACATAGAATAAAAAGAAATAATAAAAAAACATGTTCTATGCAGATGCACAAAAAAACCCATATGCGTTACCCACTTATTCAAATCGATAGCGTAAACAGTTTTTGAGATATTTAGCGATGTGACAGACAGACAAAGTGAAACCATAAGGGTCCCTTTTTTACCATTTTGGTACGGAACCCTAAAACACGATGTACACCTACACGAAAGTACTACACAAACCTTTCCCCAAAACCAGATGTTATGTAGGACGCCGAAACTCTAGTATTATATTGACAAGAACGATGAACAAGCACATCCAATAAAAACATTACTAATAGAATTAAACTACCCTCAAAACGCAAAATTTCTCTCGAAACTAAAGCAGAACAACCATCCAATTCGAAAGTTATCTAACAAAATTAGATGTTATTTTGTATTGAAAATCGGAAGTTGCCAGCTTTAAAGCGTATTTCAGCGAGGACCCACTGTAAACATTGCCCTCGACCAACGTAAATGTTCCATGAAATTTGGTACCTCTACGTTTGCCGTTGGACAATTTTCTGTGTTATCGTTAAAGCTATCTGTAGACCAATGTACTTATAATGTAGTTTTTTTTTGTATATATTATTAAATTTGTTTGGAGCTTGAATCTTTTGTAGAACTACAACGAAGACACATAATAAATAGTCATAAAAATATTCTACGGAGCGAATGTATTATTTTATTATATCTATAAATATATTTATTGAAGCTTAGGTATTACGTACTTAAACTTAACAAGAACATACAAATGTCGGACTTCTAGCCTTAGGTATTTTTCAGTAGACTTTATAATACGAGTACGTTCTTATCAGCTATATGTACTTATTTATATAGTGTCGAAATAAAACGGTGCGTAAGTCGACACAAAAATAAGATATACCTATATCATATTGACTGCTAAGAGTAATTGTCTTGATCACAGTACAGAATGTAGGTACGTATTCAGCGAGATGTGAAATATCGATTAGAAGTATTTTATACGATACGCTCTGCTGGCGACTCGGTTCAGATAAGATAATACCTATGTACAATCATGTATGTTCATTACACTTATTTCTATATATGTATTTATAAAGAACTAGCCAAGTGCAAATAAAACCACTGGTACCGAAAAGATTTCGTACAAACGGACGTGCTCAAAGCTCCCGTAGAGAGCGGGGTGGTTAATTGCAAACTCACGCGTGTTAGAGGGGGTTATTTACACTGGAATGGCCTTGCCTTAAACGACGTTATGGACTAGATTGGAGCTGGGCATGTCTGCCGAATACGAGTGACGGGCCAAAGTAGCCACCGAATGAGTCTCACAGGATGGTTGCCGAGGCCGAGCCTAACTGAAAAGGAGATTGCGAGACGAGTGGCCAAAAAAGAGCGGAGGCCTTAACCCGGAGCAGTGGGAAACTATATCAGGCTATTGAAGGGCTAGACTATAAGCCAAAGTTCATATCTCCTTGTTGCTATCTAATATTCATTTATTTCGTAAAGTGATGTTTTACCACTCATTCATAGTGTCTTCAGTGTACCATGTAGTGTCGTCACTGAGTCGTCTCGCGGTGCTCTAAATATCCGTACAGCCGAAGAGCCTGATACTTATTAATGACTTGTTATTTATTAGGCACCTTCGTACTCAATCGAATTGCGAATGCAAATGAAAGTTGAAAGGTTATTTGGCGACTCAGATAATATTTGTAATATCAACCGCATGATGTCTAGTCTGTTTGTAAGTTTATGAAAACTCAGTATCAGATACAAATGTAAAATATATAAAAGGAGTTTTACAAAGAAAATGAGTTTCTGGATATTTCTGTTTGCTACCGGGGAATAGACAAAGCGATCACTTTTAACCATGTTTGTTTATTTACCTGCTTGGCTTTTTGAAGACTGAATTTTACGAATTCGCCAACTAAAAGTGTTCCAATTCTATCAAAATGCACATAATTAGTATCGCTCGAATTTGAGTTAAATGATTGTATTTATTTGTATTTTTATTATTATTATTGGGAACCTTTTGTGTCCCATTGCTGGGCAAAGGCCTCCCCCTCCGTTTCCAGGCCTCCCGATCATGAGAAGCCTCTGGCCACTCCTGTTAAGGAGTCTAACTCGTCTCGCCATCACTGGCGAGGTCTGCCTCGTCTCCGTTGCGAACTGTTCGGCTGCCAGTCAGTAGCGATCTTAGTCCATAGCTCACTCGGCATGCGGCAGATATGACTAGTCCAGTCACTTTAATTTAGCCGCTTTCCGAGCCACGTCGACTATTTGGGTCTTAGAGTGCAGTGTGGTGTTCCGGATACGATCCCTTAATTTTACACCCAATATGCCGCACTCCATGGCCCGCTGGCAAACCCCGAGTATGAACTTCTGAGACGCCGTCAAAGACCAAGTCTGTGCACCGTAAGTGAGAACTAATAAAATTAATTTGTATTTATCAGTTATAAATGTACAGTCAACAGTAGAAACAATGTACCTCTCCTGTTTACTACTTTACAAGGGTGCAAACAACTATACTTGCTGAACAGTAAATTATACATTCTTTTGGAGGTAGAGTAAAACCATTTGTAAAAGGAACGCCCCTATTCCGGTATACAATTGTTTCAATATGTAAGTCTATATATTTATTGCGCCTATCAATATCTGCTTAAGTCAGATGTGAGCATTTATTACAAAAAAGGGACTCTAAATAAAACGAAATTTACCAAATCCTGAAATGTAACAGTAAGAGTCGAATTTAAATGTAGTGCTCTTTAGGCTATGCAAATACGGTATCAACGGCAAACCTATTAGTTATTACTACAGCATATTTACTTTGAAGATACCATTTTCACTACAAAAACGTCTACAAGACTAAATTAAGCTTTTTTTGTCACCTTTCCTTAAACTGAAAATGTATATTTCCGTCTTCTTCAAACATAATGCAAATAGCGCTAACTACTCACAAGACGCACACATTAGAGCGCGAACAAGTGAATGCCATTTGTTACTCTCCAAAATATTTCCCAGTTGAAATTCGGCAAGGGAACAAATACTCTTAGCAATGTGGTACGGTAATGTACGCCGACCCCCTGAATTTTTCATACCCTTGTGGCTCGACAACTAAGCATTACCAAAATTGCGTCATATTTCTTTTCCCAGCACTCGGGAAATAGTTGAATGAATGCATGTTCTTACGCGTGTTTCGACAACGTCGAAATGTAATAGGGCCTTTATTTCTTCGTATTTTTGCAATGTGAGTATTTGACGTGATTCTAGTAAGTAGGAGACGCTTTAAAAAAAACTCGACTATATTATGAGCATTACATTATATGGAAGCAGGAAAAAACGTGGTTATTTCTTTTTGAATACAACCGAGAAAAACGCTAAGAGGATCATAATAATGCATGCATTGTTAAATATGAATTATAAAAACTTCCATACCTATACAGTGTAACAAAACTAGTGAGAATCCGTTTGGTATCGTGTTCTGATTAGGAAAAAGTAGAAGAAAATATTTTTTGACGCAATTTTTTTTTCTATGGGCTGGTCGTCCAAACAGTCAACTGTCCATACAAAGGCCAAAACTTTATTGCGTCAAAAAAAATTCTACTTTTAAGGGTTTAAACGGATCCCCACTAGTTTTGTTACAGCCTGTATAGTGAATGATGAAAGAATGCAATCTTAAAAATCTATCCTGCAAGAATAAACAAAATTTTGTAGCTATATTTTATTTGACGTTTCAAAACAACTCGTCCAAATTGGCTATATTGATTATAATGCGATTTATAAAACAGGGTTTCACGGGAAAAAAACATATTTTTTTGGAAAAGACATGAAAAATGCTAATCAAAGCTCAGTCTTCCGAATGAACAAATACCTACCATACAATATAAGTATTCTTTACTGCACACTTCAATATAAGAATGTAATGTATTTGATTATTTTTTTAATAAGAGGAATTTCAGAGGAATTTCCTCCCACGGACGCTGCGGTTGTGCTTCCAGGGACGGCTACGGTGACTGCTTACCATAAGGCGGGCCGTACGCTTGTTTGCCACCGACGTGGTATAAAAAAACGATTCACAGTTTTACAGGAATATATTAACTATAGCTTGCTTGATTCGTGAACCGTGCGTCAACGCATCAGGGGAAATGAAAGAGGCTCCAATGGCTACCACCCGATAATTACTTATATAACATCGATTTCATTTTACGTTTCAATAAAAGTGATGCTAATTTCATAAATTTAATAACATATTTAGATAATTTTTATGACGTAAACCTTGAACTTTCGTGTATATAGGTAATAACGACATTGGTATCCTATTTTTACCAGTATACGTTGTATAATTTTGTATCATTTGCCATTAAGTTTAACTACATGAATGTTCCAATCTCATTTTGAGAATTTATAAAATTCTCCTTAAATAAAATTAAACATAAACTCAAAAACTGACTTGTTCAAATGCTAGCTAGGTTCTCTATAAGTAATTCTTAAAATTTTAACATTAATGAATTTTAATATTTAGTTTTAACAGAAAAAAAAAAGTTATTATTTCATTAACGGTATTTGTAATGACTAGATTTTTATAGAAATTACGGGATCGAAGTTGCACCACGTTCGTATAGGGAGTACCCACCGCTACCCTACACGTAACCCCTGGGTGATGCTAAAAGTGCAACAAACTGGTAACCCAGTGTTGCCAGGGCCCTTGGGACGTAAATTACGTTTCGTTTCTTGAAAAGTTAAATGTTTGATGCAAAAGTTACATTTTTTCTATTTCTCATAATTACCGATCAAAACTGCCGATTTTAAGAAATTTGTAGCCATATGCAGCTAGAATTCTGCGAGCACGGCGACAGAATTACGCCGGGCTGATGAGGGATATCCCAAATGTCATACAAAGTTACCTACTCGTGCAATAGACGAACAGACAGAGTCTTATCATGTGGTTTCTTTTGTTGCCTTTCCTGTATGGAAGCTTATAAATTGTCCCGCTTGGTCCCGGTTAGATACAAAAGACCTTTCTTTTAAATAGAGTTCTCTTAAAAGTTACGAAAATTTCCCTTACAACAGAAATTCCTTACATGTTACTCGAGCTGGTCAAAAGTTACGAAAAATGTAAGAAATGTAATCATCAGGCAACACTGTGGTAACCGTACTTCTTGAAGATCTCATGGTTCGAAAATAATTGTCAACAATGAGACAATTATTTTCGAACCATGAGATCTTAAATAAATATAGGAATTATTATATTTTAGAGAATTATATCCCCCTCCCTCCCCAGCAGCAAAATATGTGATATCACTTTTGATTAATGTTATATCTTCTGTACACCATGTTTTTATGTTAAATAAATATTGATTGATTTATTTACTAAAGGCTAGGTGAGTGGAATTTTAATCATAATATTTTATTAATTCTGTATGTTTAAAAGAAAAAGTACGCCATTGTCTTAATATGTACAAAGAAATTCCTCCTCCACCTCCAGACATACGTGACACAAAATTAAATGGCAATCTCCAAATGTTTATATTTTACAGACACACTCGATCATTTACGATATTTCACAGAATATTTTACTAGGTACTTTCACTTAGTAGATTTTTTTTTTTATTATTTAACTCTTCGACAAAGTACAAACATTTTTCAATTTATAATCAGTACAATTCAAAGAAGAAAATTCAAAGAAAATATTTAATCTCTTGATTCTATTTTATATTCAAATGTAACTAAGCGTGACTTTCATAGCAACTGGAATTCACCAGACGAAACAAATTAATTATAATAAGTAATTACGAAATCATTCTCTCAGTTAATTTCGTTATCATGATTTGACTTAAAGCGTTTTCAAGATCAAAGGGCGTGTGTAAACTGTACGGTATATATATATATATTACAATAGATTGTTGATGTCACGCTAGATGGCGCTGATCTCTCTAAGCGAAATCCTACATCGCGCTATTGCGATTTTTCTCAATTCAATAAACAACTACTAAAAAAATAGTGAGTAGGTAGGACTCTATTAAGAGTTGTACTTAAACTAGTATATCTTTTGGACACTTCCCTATCAGTAACACGCGTTCGTAGCAAACAAAATGAATTATGGCACTAGCCATCGGAAAAACTGTCGACAAAATATTATTGGCTGTTATTGGAAGTATATCTGAACTCCTTACTATTATTGCTCACCAGAAATAAAATAACATAGTCAAATTAAAAGCGTTCTTAAATCGCTGATGATGGGCCTCTTAGGGTGTTCTTCTATTGAAGAAAATCGGATCCGGATCGCCTGTGGAGAGTTTTGATTTTTAATTGAAGTCGTATATTATAAACACGAGTACTAATTTCCGAGCTGCTTAATGAAGAGTCTCTGTAATAAGCAAACCAATATAATATAAACATACTCCCTTAGTTAAGTATTTATTACCAAATTTTGCAGGTAAATAAGAATTATTTTTTTGCTCTAAAAATAAAATCTGTAAAAAGTCAACCTTTCGCAATGTTTCTGGATTGCTGAAAATTTTCCTTATGATTTTAGTCATTACATTGAAATGGTTTCTTGTATAACAATTTCACAATTTATCGCCCCAGTTATTTCTAAAAATAGGTACGACAGCTGATACACATTAGAAAAATGATACGGGCCCTGGACGGAAAGTACCTCAAACTCTTGAGATTGGTTTTTTTGGTAAAAGAACGTGCCTTATTTCACTTAGGTATAATAAACAAGTACATGTCGGACCTATGTGCGTGTCGGTGCCTACTACAAATCCTCTATCCTACGCTGTTAACAGATCGTCTACCGGTCCCGGGGATCCCCGGGCTCATTACCAAAGAATTATATTGTTCATTTTTTTCGCCGGAAGACCACGACTTTAAAAAATGTTGTATCTTCGTAGGAAACTCACGGCACTTACGTCAGTTTGTTTTACAACGGCAGTTTTTCAGCGACAATTCAAAAACGGTTAGACCTACCTCGTACAAAACAATTTTCGTTGAAACTTTTAATTGATGAACATAACCTTAATTTCATTCATAATTTTAAACTTCATGGTTTGGAAATAAGAGAGGGGTGACGGGACACTTTTTACGACTTTGAAAACTAATCTCTCAAGAACGGTTGACTTGAACTGAAAAGTTTTTTTTTGAAACCTCTAAGTATAGAATTTTTAAAAGCCGATCTATAGGTCTACGCCTATGCGCATTGAATTTTTTTCATCCCCTGGTTAATGAGTGTCTCACCAATTTTTTTTTTCGTAATTTCATATCAATTTTACGTAGTAATTCATAGGATACACCTTCCTGCCAAATTTCATTTCATAATATAATTTTATGGTCTCCGAATAAACGGCTGTGACATATGGACGGACAGACATAGCGAAACGGCAATCCTTATAGGATTCTGTTTTCACCATTTTGGCTACGTAACCCTAAAATCGGAAGTCGTATTATTACTTCAACTAATATTGAAAGTTATAAAAAATGATATATTTAGGGGAATCTGTACAATACGAACAGATAACAATTTATTATGTCATCTTCGAAAGAATATCCTTTGGCATGCGCTTTTATAGATTTTCTAAACAAATGAATATATAAATCACCATAAAATAAAATAAAAATTCTCAGGTAAGATTCTGGCATGATTTGATGATTTGATGGATGATTATTGTCAGTGATAAAATTTGTTTTTAACATTTCCATTTTGTATAGTGCACAATAAAGTATATTATTATTATTATTATTATTCTGGATCTCTAGGATTATCTATTCATTTATTTGTATCAGGAAACAAGGCCCATATTTACATATACCTGACATACTAACATATATATCAATAAAAGTAAGTAACTTAACAAAATATAAACAATAAACTTCAACTTCGCGGTGTCAGGTAACCGACCACGAAAATGCCGGAACTCGACTGCTTTCGGTTATTTCTTGGTGATTGGTATAAGCAGTTTGTAAGATATGTCATGTATCAGAAAACGATGATAATAATATTAAAAAGTTACTTTTTTTAGAACCTGAACCTGGAGTCGCGGGCGTTTATAGGCTGCGGTGTCCGCTTACCATCAAGTGGACCGTATGCTTGTTTTCCACTGGCGTTGTATTAAAAAAAAACCTATGCGAGATAATGCTTGAAAATTGTAGAATTCAACAAGCCAAGTGCTTGTTGATTAGCCTGTTATTTTAAATAAATAAATGAATATTTGAGGGCAATTGTACACACATCGATCTTGTCCCAAACTAGCAAAGCTTGTACAATGGGAGTTACGGATAGCTCCATGAATCATTGCAAAAAAGACTATGATTAAGTGATTAAGTGCGATTATGGACGCACATACATATCGCGATATGGTGCGTTTTATGTCGCGGCAAAGACACGATTTGCCATAGCATTAATTATACGTTAGAAATTGATTGACGTTCGCATAAAAGTTCGGTTGACGTCTGGAATTATATTGTTGTAAATAACAGAGGGGCTACCGCGAACTGAAAACGAACGAAGTTCGAATATCTCCCTCTCTGCCGCACGGATTAGCAAGTGCGACAGAGAGGGAGATATTCGAACTTCGTTCGTTTTCGTTTCCCGGTAGCCCCTCAGATTAACATCTGCGTATAGAAAAGGGGAAAATTTAGGTAGAGCGTTCGGAACGAGCGCCGGGCATAGACTGAATTGGCGAGGTCGCGCGCCAGTCAGAGTGAGAAAGGAAATACCTCAATGAGGAGTAAGGGATTGCCCAGGATATTGTGAGTAATGTTAGAAAGAAATAAATTGTTCTGTCCTTGTCTACATCCCGCCCTTTTTGAATCCTCTCTAAATTTTGTGAATCCTTATTTTGTGTATACTATTTATAATATAATAAGTATTTCGTAAAAAGTGGAAAAGAAAAAAAATAAAGAGAATTAGTGTAGTGTTCATTAGTTCTCAGTGTAAATAGTAATGCCTAGTTTAGTGCTTAGTTACAGTGCCTAGTGTTCATAGCTTAGTGATAGAGCTTAGTGTGTACGGTTAATTAGTGTAAAGAAAGTGAGTGATTTTAATTAGTGGTTTCATTAGAGGATTCTCGGTCCTGAAAGTAGTGTGTGGTGAGAGCGGTGTCGGCAGTTCCTCGGCGGGACGCGGAACCTGGTTAGACGCGACCGCGTTGCCACGAGACTTGTCTATCCAAGAGGTACTACTGTGGGCCCGCGTCGTCCACAATAGGTACTAAACGACGATACATATGTTATATAGATAAACACAAAAAATAAATACATAGGAAACATCGATGAAATAAATACATAGGAATCACATAAATTAACAAAATTTGTGTAAGGACCAAGAAAGAAATAACATCCTGCTCTGATCTTAGAAAAATAAACTACGGTGTACCACAAGGAAGCGTTTTGGGTCCTCTCCTTTTTCTGATTTACATTAATGATCTTCCACGTGCCATTACCGATACGATGGTCTTATTTGCGATGACAGTACTGTGATTCTGACAGGCGAAGATCATCATTTAGATGAAACATATATTAACAAAACCATAGAATTAATTATTGAATGGCTAACTTAAAACAATATATCCATAAATTTAAGCAAAACGAAAATACAAACAAAGAAAAGAACTGGTATCTTATTTAAAAATATCTTACAAAGATCAGAATATTGATGAAACTGACGTAACGACGTTCCTAGGACTAAATCTAGGGTAATGGTACTGAAAGGGAATTAGTATTTAGAGCTCAAAAAAAGTGCGTGCGATCAGCGTGTGGTATGCAAACTATGCATTCATGTAAGCCTCAATTTATAAAGATGCAGATTTTAACTTTACCGTGTTCTTACATATACGAAGTCGCGTTGTATGTAAAACACAATATGGGACTATTTTCTCGATTTAATAGCCATCGCCAAAAACATAAAATAAACCATTTATCATGTAGAACAGCATTACTATCAAAAAGCATATGGAATGGCATCAAAAATTTATAATAAGTTACCGCTAAATATATTGAATTTAAATGATATGAGACAGTTTAAGATTAAATTACATTAATTTTTAATAACGAAAGCATACTACTCTGTAAATGAATTTCTATCGCAATCCTTATAATATCTTGACATTTTAAATCAATCATGTCAATCAATATTCATATTCGTAACTTAATGACAATTTAAATTTATTTTCAATTGTAATTAACTTTGTATTCTAATTTATTTTCGAATTTTAGTTTATGTTGAATTATGTTTTTGGATTTTATATTATTTTGAACTTTAATTTGGATTTATTTTGAATTTCATTGATTTGCATGCTGCATGCTAATTTTTAGCTCTTTGTGTGCCATGTGGCGAAACATAGTGACTCTATATCTAAGAATAAGACCTACATACTTGTAATGCATACCTATGTTTGACATTTGAATTTGAATGACTCAGGAACAAGTATTCGTGCTCACCACACATATAAATGCCTTTCCCGAGAATTTACTAATTTGGAAATGTATACCATAAAAATATTACATCGTCTTCAAGTTGTGTATAGTAAATAAAACTATCAATATACTTTTCTAAGCGCCAACGTTCGATTTACCAACAACAGTTACTTACACGTATTACTTATCGTTAAGCCGAGAAACCTCTATAATTCTAGCTATCTTCATAAATAATCGTCCAACCGCCGCAGGAGATCTTAAATTGATTCTACGCTGTATAGAATACGGAAAATATCCATCGATCCATCTACCAATATAGAACGGGAGTATCTAGTTGGTTGGTATCCCTCAAGGGATTGTATTGCGATTGTGTTGTTTAGAACACTGTGAGGAAGTTTTTGCACATTCGTTTAATTAATTAATTAAATTTATCAATTTATCGCAAGTTAGGTACTATATACGTATGTAGGAACATCAAAGAACACATTTTATTCTTAAACCTTTTTCTTTAAGGGTAAATACCCTAAGCATGCCAGGTGTTATAGTCATTTTCTAAGAAATTCTTAGACATGTTAAAAATAAAATAGGACTATGTAATAGTTGATGATGCTACAAGGTCGGTAAAACTGTTTTGCTATTAATTATTTGTTTACTTATGCTCAAAATCAAAATCATTTTTTTTTATGTATGTATAAAATGTCTGTCTGACATGTCGGGTAAGTATGTCATATTTATTAATATTTCGAATCGAACCGTAGTTCCAATTTAGGTATATAATTTGTATTTTTTATGAGATAGCAGTAATGTTTATTTTCGCCTGAAACAGTACTATTTTATGTACAAGGAGCAAGTGATGTTGCAGCTCATACGCAATTGGAAATTTGGACGAACTTTGTTTCGGATAGGTACCTATAATGTTATGTTTTGGATGAAGCCTGCGTTGTGGATACTTGCTGCATAAATGTATTTGCTTGTTTATTTAAAGAAAAAATGATTTTGAGTTTTAAGTACTTACCTAACTTATGTATATGATGTAATGTTATAAGAAAACATATTTAGTAGATAAGATCAATGAGCCGGGGCAAGGCGGCCTTGAATTTAAGTGCCCGAGTGGCTACCGCTTAAAGAAAAAGGAATTCGTTCGTGTATCTCTCTCTTCGTCTCTCAATTTTTCGAGTGCGACAGAGAGGAAGATACATGAACGAATATCGTTTCGTTTCGCGATAGCCGCTCCGGGTTCGTAGCAATAAATTTGTTGAAGCTTATCGGTTATTTTCGTTTAGTGTTTCCCTACTTACCGTCAGGTGGACTTGGAGGAGATCAGATTACAAAATAATGTAGCTGAAGTTTATGTACGTGAATAAGAAAATGAGGGGGATAAAATCTTTTAAGGCGTATTAGGAATAAAGATAAAAATTAGTATTTGTTAATAATGCCATTTTCGCTAGGAGCCTTTATTGCCCGCAGATGCAGTCTTTTTTCACAGAAATCAATCAACTAACTATTCGATCAGGTGAACTGTTTGGCTTGATATATCTAGTGTAGTTTAGAAATTGCTGTGTCTAGATAAACTCCTTCATAACTAGACTAGCTTGATGGCACAATAATATTGCATACATATACATAAGTGTACAAAATTATACCTACTCTGATTGTACTTCGGGAATTTGATCAGACTTCCAAGATTTTACTTGAACAAGCTAAACAAAAAATAGTATACATACATTCGCTACTGTCTGCAATAAGGGTATGCAGTATGTAATAATTGAATGGGTGTAGATACAAGTAGGTGAGTGAGTAAAATAATTTTGATCACGAATTATAACACTGACGCATGACGCGTTCAAAGGCTTATAACGAAACCTATGCGTCATGTTTTTACTGGCCATCGCTACAAGGCGGAAAAAATCTGCGATACGCTACGGCGTAGCATACAATAGTGGTCTCCTGTGGGTTAATCTAAAAGTGTGTATTTGGTGACACAACTTCAATGTATAATTATAATAATAATAATAAACTCAGGCATATCATTTCCGGTTGTGGTCATCTTGCTAACGGCGAGTACTTACACAGACATAACTTAGTAGCCAGGATCATTCACCAGCAACTTGCTCTTTTATACGGTCTTGTGGACTTCGAAGTGCCGTACTATAAGTATACACCTGCACCAGTTCTCGAAAATGGTCGTGTCACGCTCTATTGGGATCGATCTGTCATCACGGACAGAACTATTGTAGCCAATAAACCTGATATCGTGCTGACAGATCGATCGAAGCGCCAGGCAGTGCTCGTTGACATCACCATCCCCCATGACGAGAACCTCGTGAAGGCCGAGAAGGACAAAGTCAGCAAGTACCTAGACTTGGCACACGAGGTGACCGCCATGTGGGATGTTGATTCAACGATCATTGTCCCGATAGTCGTCTCTGCGAACGGTCTAAAAGCGAAGAGTCTCGACCAACACCTCAAGAGACTCTCGCTAGATGGCTGGGTCAAGGGTCAGATACAGAAGGCGGTACTCCTGGACACGGCGCGGATAGTCAGGAGGTTCCTCTCTCTGTCGCCCTAACCACCGGTAGCTTAGGCCCCGCCTCGCTGCCGGCGGCACACTAGGTTAGGTTTTTATAATGATTTTATGTTTTGTAAGTGTATTTTTATGTTTTACTTTTTATAAAGATATTTTAAAAACCTAACTTAAGCGAAAGAATAAATAAAGAGAATAATAATAGTAATAAATAAAAAAAATATTTATTATTATTATTTGTATGTCTTTCCCGTTCACGGGACAATGGTATCCCGGACCTTTGGGAGGCGTGCGCGGAGCCGAAGTACCGAGGCACCGAAGTACCAAACGAGTACCACATAGCCAACACGTAGAGGCCCTTTTGACACTTTAATGAAATGCAAGGGATACACCGTTATTATTATTATTATTATAATTATCATGGATTATAATGATTACTTTACGCAGCTTCAACTGCACCAAATTGCAAATTATTGGCCAATCATGGACTCCAAGATATTGGCGCCGCTTAACTGCCGCTGCTTCGACATGTATCAATATGCGTTAAAATTGCGACATGTATGACGACGCCCTGCGTGCGTCATTTTTAGGGTTCCGTACCCAAAGGGTAAAACGCCCGACGCCGACGACGCGAGACGGGAGACTTCGCTGTCCGTCTGTCCATCCGTTTGCCACCAGGCTGTATCTCATAAACCGTGATAGTCAGAGAGTTGATATTTTCACAAATGATGTAATTATATTGCCGTTATAACAACAAATACTAAAGAATAGAATAAAATAATTATTTAATGTGGCTCTTATACAAGAAACCTGTTTATTACCGTTTTTATAGATAATCGTACCCTTCGTGTGCACTTGGCCGGTTTCTTAAGTTTCAGTGGTGGGTAAATTTTAATTGTGCCTCCCAGATTTTTAAAGCATCACATGTACATACGTTTTTCGTATTACATTATATACCCCGATTATCGCCTCATAGGGCTGACACATTCTCACTCGTTCATGAATGACCGTAAAGCATCGCATTTCAATCTACGCTTTGGAATGTAGGGACCATCATGATTGTTTTCAAGGGATCCATTTGCAAGGCTATTTTAATGTATTGAAATTGAAACCGTATGAGAATTGTTTATGGTTCACGCGTTCTTTTACATTAGCATATAATGTTAGCGTGACGCACTGATATTAAGAATAGGTTTCTTTTTGTTTTATGTCAAACTGATGGCTGCCACAACCAATCGTGTATCATCGTCATATCAGACGAAAGACGTCCAATGCTGGACATTGGCCTACCCGAAAGAGTGCTACAATGACCGACCCTGCGGACTCTACTACCCTTAGGGTATACCTACCCTAAGGGTCGCGAGAGTCAGCAGGGTTGGTCATTGTAGCACTCTTTCGAGTGGGCCTATGTTCAGCAGTGCACGTCTTACCTCTGATCAATCAGTGTACGAAAATAATTGTAAGTGAAAAGAAGTATTTAAAAATTAGTTTGTCTCAAATAAAAGCTACTATAACGAATTTATTTTCATCCTTAAAAACTAATGATGCATAATGGTCGTAAATATTGATCATTTACGAAATAAAAAATCATTTTTAGATATCAAATCTGGTATGGATAAAAGCAAATTCAAACAAACGTAATCTGAAATAACCGAACCAAAAAAGGTACGGATTCTGTGTAACTTCCAGTCAAAGTGCTTTACCTCGGCGAGCCCTTACGTGTCGCCTCGGCTGTGTGACGAGAATCGGAAATGGGTTCGGAATGTTTTGTGGTTATTTCCATTAGACCCTGAAAGGGCTACTTACTGTGACGTCTCAAACCACCCTTTCCTCGTTTAATATAGGACGGTATTATAGTGGAAAATGCCAATTTATAAAACGATTCGATCACGGTCCGATCAAGAAATGAGATCAAGATGGTTGAATTTAAACTTTCTTGAGTCATGTTTATATAAGTTTATTGCTCCGGGCGACATATTTCGAACTCTTCTTAGTGCCTTTACCATGAGTTTGCATGACCGTAATCGCTAGCGACTGCGTAAACGATTTAGTATGCCGAATCTTAGTTCTATTGCGTAACCGCCAGAGACGCTGTACTTTTGTCCATATAATTTTTACGCAGTTGGTAGTGAGTACGGTCACGTAAACACATGGCAAAGGCACTGGTCTTCCTCATGATGAGTGATTCCGCTACGAACTCGCGACGTAAACTGCCGATCTCCCCTCGCTCGTCCGCGTTGCGTGATTCGGGAGTTCTTCAGGGCGAGTGTGTCCTGAAAAAGAATTCCTGATGAGTTAGAAACATGTCGCAAGGAGTAACACTTAACACGTGAGTTCAACCGTTTAGCAAAATATAGTATCCACCGCAAATGTCTAATTTTTATGTTAAGTGCCTTTGCGAGTTACGACTTGTGTGATTGGAACTTAATTATTGTCTACAACTTCTACAAGACGCATATTCATTCCTGATTTTGACCCCAAAGCCTAATTCTTAACAGTACGTCTTTTTTAGCTTAGAATTGTAATTAGGTACACTATGAAATTACTACGAATCCTCTCGTAACTATAAGACGAACATGATACATAAATTGAGCAAATAAAATTATTCACGACCTTCTACGTATTAACATGAACCACGTTAACCCAATTGATATCCCAAGCCACTATCAAGTCATTTATTATGCATCTCCCAACTCATGTTTAAAGCTAGCAGCTTTGACGTCGTTATTGTACCACAGGGAACGAGGGAACACCTAAATAAATACCTACAAATAGAGTCAGTAGTGCCTACGTAGAGTGTTGTTGACACAGCACTGGCTGCGTATTATTGATGGGCATAATTTATCGCATTGCCCGCTGTTCTAAGGGGAATGCGAATGGAATCACGAAAGTACCAACCCTAAATTTATGATCCCCTGCCGGAACTTTTGATGACTGCTAATTTTTCAACTTCGCCCTAAAAAATTGACAGTCGCCAAGTTTAGGCGACGAGGTGGCAATATTAATTATTGTGGCTGAAATCATTAAAAAGAGCGTTTTTGATAAATTAGGTACTGCCGTAAAAGGTTAAGTTATTAGGCTAATTTATCGTCTCTAGAAAATGGTAAACGAATTTGTGGTACACATGTCAAAATGAAATAGATAGGACGTGCAGTTTTGACACGAATTGACACAATGTGTATTCTTTGTTAGGTATTGAAATCGTTTTAATATGTATGTTTAATAGTTTTAATATGTCACCGTAAAACATGACCATTTCATTTTAGTCTAGTAAACAAATACGAAAAGCACATTTCTTATGTGTTCACCGTACACTGCGGCCGTCGAACGCCAATCGCTATCTCCGCCGAATGGACAACCGGGAGGATCTTGAAAGCAATTTTCCCACTGAATAGATAAGTAGGTAAATACGTAATTTCATGCCGCATTAATTTCTAAGCAGATCATATGGCGGGATTCCGAACTCGCATTTGCTTGTGTTGTCATTTGTCAAGTCACGAAAAGGGAATCTGGCGGATATCGCAGATTGCTTGCGTATTCGTAATACATAATATCTTTCAATTTTCTAAGAAATATAATTTATATTATTAATATAGATAATGAATTTTATGAAGTCATTTTAATAAGATGAGCAGGCAATTAATTCGTTTCTCCTTATTTGACACTTCTTCTTAGTGGCAATCAGGCAATGTAAATTTAACAGAAGTAATGACTCTTATGAAAATCACTGCTTTTAGAACAAAATATCAGTAGTCGAACGGCGGATAAAATACTCAATGTGCTAATCAAGGTACCGATAGCAATAAAAAATGTTAGAAGTAACAACGTAGTCCTAATATGTCAACGCAGGATGTATTTTTTGTGTTCTTGGCCAACTAATCTTGCTCGCATCACATTTTTGCGCATTTGCTAGGCTATTTTCTGGCCATAGCTGGAGAGAGGCCAAGAACTCGTCATCTTATTTTATGCCATCGTGACGTCACTCTTGTTCAGAAAGCGAGTGTAATTTTTAATTATTATTATTTATTTATTGTATGGTAACTATTTCGACCCGTGATCTTCTAGAAGACAGTGTTGCCAGTTTTGTTGCACATTTAGCATCACCCAGGGATCACGTAGGGTTACGGTGGGTACTCCCCCTACGATCGGAATATTTTTTAGTAGCACGGTCCTCGAACTCTTAAAAGATGTCATTGCGTTTAGTCATAATTTAGATGAATAAAGCAATGTTAGGATACTTACCAATTTTTTTTATACCACGTCGTTGGCAAACATGCGTGCCCGCCTGATGGTAAGTGGTCACCGCAGCCTATGGACGCTTGCAAGTCCAGGGCTGTCAAATGCGCGTTGCCGAACCTTTTTAACACTCCTTTCTTGAAGAACACCATACTGTAGTCCCTCGGGAAAACCAATAAAAGAGGTCTTTAAGAAAACGTGCTAATCATTGGTATAGCCGAAGTCGATATTCTCTTTGTCTTTATAATCGTAGTTCGGTACTTATTGTTTTGTAATAGGTAGCACCACAGTTAACTGACCCGTCTGTAATTGTAAGCGGTGTTCGTTAAAATCTGATTGTATAGAAAGTTTGACAAGTTTCTATGGGACAAGAGCTGGCGGCGCCATATTTGACGATGACCGGCCTGTGATCGTATGTTGGTACAACCGACCCTTAGCATTACAATGTGTTTCGCATGTTCGTTCTAGAATATCAAGTAGTTTGACTTGTCTCTCGAAAGGTGTTCAATTTTAGAGATTCAAGATTTCAAATTTAGAAATAAAGGAAAAATTGAAAAATTCAGGCACCGAGCGGGATTTGAATCTGCGACCTCCCGGCACTCGGCCAGTCGCTCTAGCCAAATGAGCTATAGGTGCAACCGCCACTCGGCCCGGAATTTTTCCTTTATTTCTAAATTTGTAGTTTACGTTAGCAGCGGTACTGCTTAATACACAATTAATTCAAGATTTCCTTTACATGGTCAAAAATTTATTCGTCACGTACCATTATAGTTACGTAAAACTCATAGTTGCATTTGTCCTGTGTTGTGTTTGGTAAAAAAACTGAAGCCTGTAGTTTTTTATTCCTTATATTGTGATTGTAGCAAAAGTGAAAAAAGCAATTTTCTTGACTGGGGATACATAAAATATAACACCCAAGTTATTCCAGAAAGTTGGACGACCCCTCGGTTGCTTTTAAATACACTTTCATCTTTCCAAACTTCAGATCTCGATATCGTTTTTTCCCTTATTTACGCAAAAATAGTTTCCGTTTTTGTTTCGAGAGCCGTGCAGCCCCATAAATATCCCCTCCGGAAACATGACAAACAATTGTATAGTCGGACGAAATATACCGTAACGTGAAAAAAAGGTTTGTTGTTCGCTATATCACTATAATAATCTGCTTGGAAAACTGTAAGGATATCCTCCGGCTATGTTCAAACCTTGTGTTTACAGAACTGAGTTTGTTATTACAACTACTACAAACGTGTAGAGTTGTACGAGTTATCGAAACATTTGACTTATGTGTCTTATTTGTAGAGCAATTCATAAATAGATTGATTAAAATTGTATTGAAATCTGCGGAAAAGTTCCTCTGGCGAATGCTCGAGTCGTCACAACCGCTATATTACTAGTTTCGGAAAAGAAGTTTTGAATGGGCTGAATCGTGTCGCCCATAGTTGTAATATACGTGATTAATTAGTATAACTCCAAGTTTTCCAAGTTGGTCTAATTCTCGGATATTTTTTTTGTCTTTGGGACTTAATTTTCGGTCTAGAAACTTTTCTACTTTTTACCTTTTCAATATAAAAATGAATTATTCATTCCGTCTCTCAAACTACAGCATTAAATTGCCCCCAATCAAACACAGAGACTAAACGACGCCGTGCCCAACATATTGCATGCATGAACTGAAACACAATAGGTACAGCAACGCTAACAAACCTCGTTATTTAGACAACAGACGCCTCAAAGCTCCCAATGCCTTCGCTTCGTCGTCGATTAGACGCTCTACGCCAACATCTTGTCCGAATGGAACGTAGAACGTCATAGAACGTCATAGAATGGATGGATCGCACGCTACGCACGTCCGGACATGTGTCGTGGCACTCACGGGAGTAGCAAGTACTATGGGTAACTCACATTGTTTTCGCTCGCGCTCCTGTAAAATCATGGTAAATGAGGGGTTAGCATTAATGTAGGTAGATTAAGCGAGGAATAAAAAGTAAAGATTATATTCTTTATACCCCGTCCCCGGGTTATCTCGTCGTCTACCAGTCCCTGGGATCCCAGGGATTATTACAAAATAATGCTATTGTTTATTTTTTTCACTGAGAGACGACGACTTAATTTTTAGGGTTCCGTAGTAAACAAGGAATTTTATTTTCATCATGTTCGTCCGTCCATCCGGCCGCGGCTTAGCTCAGTAACCATTAGTACTAAAAAGCTGTAATTTGCCATGAGTATAGGTACTTTTTACATTATATGCCGTGTGGTATATTTACGTTAAGACTATCATTAAATTAGTTTTATATAGGCAGTTCAAATTTATTTACTTTTATTTAGTAGTCAGATGATGATGATGGGGTGATGATGATTTAATAAAATATAGTTTATCAGACTACAAGTCTGACAGTCAAATAATAGCATGAAAAGATCAAGATTGGTAAGTTGTTTAGGTACATATAAAACACCACGCCACAAATAGGTTTTACCGGGCATCTTTTGTTATCACTAATTCCTATTGTTCACATCTAATAACCGTCTAGAGTGGCATCGGGCCTTGGTATATAACTATAATAGCCGAACTTAAGAAATGTAATTAGAAACGCAAACTTTCGTATAATTTTCATTGATTAAATAAATAATGTTAAAATTAGTTGTGTAAACAACATAGTAAATAAAAGTTTGTGAACTATTAAGTCGGCATAATGTACTCGTAGACAAATACAAAACCCTACACTGCGCGTGGCACGACACGCACTTGGCCGGTTTTCATTATTATGTAACCTACATTACGTTTACGCAGTGCGCGATTGAGCAGCATTAAAATAGCAAATTACATGGTGTGTCAGTAATTCGAAATCTTGTAATGAGTAACTTATGCTGTGACTCCTGTTACAGGATGTATTGTAATAGCTCGATACTATGCATAAGGTCCCCGACACATTTGTCTGTCGTGTTGTGTTGTGACGCATCAGAAACGGTATAGGTTTCATACATTTAATATGGTTGCGTTCACATTTCTCTGACACACACGCCATCAGAGAAATGTGAACGCAACCACATTAAATGTATGAAACCGATAACCATTCTGATGCGTTACAATGCACACGACAGACAAATGTGAATGCGGCATAATTCGCCATCATGTATATTTTAAGCTTTGCACCATCCTAAATATTTTAGCCATTAATTTCCTATAGTAGGCTATGCATATTTACAGTGATTTAAAAATACAGTTAGTGTCCTTTATTTAATCCGCAATACGAATTTGAGATCGAGATAAGTTAGTAGTGGTCTGTACTGCTTATGTCAGCCCGGGGCTACTGGGCTATACGCCCATTAGGAGTCATCTCACCGAATACTGCACGTGAATTGATTGTTCGGGAGCCTAGAATTACTCTATACAACGGCATAATTCACCGATGAAGAATATTTCAGGCGTAGCCTTATCCAACAAACCTATTTATTTGTTGCAACCATGGTAAGTATAGTATATCTTATATAGTTATATTGGTTTTACATGGGCCCTGGTAGGACATTGCAAAGCTTTAACAATTATAGTAACTTTTTAAAGAACCTATAATAATTATAATAACAGCATGCAACTTAAGGAAATTATTATTATTAAATCATCAATGTTCTAATGCTTGATACATTCATTCTAATAATTGACGTCCTATTGTTATGAGTTAAATACAAGCCCACGGTCCGCCTACTGATAAGGTTACCATTGGCTGTGGACGCCGTGGCCTCCAGGGAACTCGTGTCTATAAAAAGTTTTCTAAGAACCGACGAGAAAATATCGAGTAAACATTTTTTTTCTCGCCATCTGCGATGTCTTATCATTACATTATATCCTCATTCTCTCACATGAGCAAATTCCGCATTTGAAAACAATGACTATAAAGGCCTCTTTACGGGTGTAACGCCAATTCTCCCGTATTTACAACACCCTAATAAATAAGTAAATGTAACGACGCCATTACCGGGTTTTATTTTATTTACGCACCTCAAGCATTCTCAAGTAGGCGTATAAAGTGTGGGAATTACCGACTGGTAGCGGTATCGTGAAGAACAGTGATAAATAAAGGATACCAGCGTAGAACGAAACGTCCTCCTGAGACCCCATTCAGGTGTTTCACATTCCAATCTTATTTTAAAGTTTAGAGCGCTCGTTAGCTCGGCGTGGATAGAAGCAGGCATCCAAAATTGATTTGTTAGTGCGTGAATATGATTGGTCCCCGATGAAGCGATAGGTACTGTGGGCTACTAGGAATACAGTCTCACACGTAAGTTGCATCTACAGATTGAAATGCGGTTAGGATGCGAAGTGACTAATAAAAATAGACCTCCTGTATCAAACCGCGAGCCTGAGGACGCTCAGATGTGAGTGCTAATTCAAAATTCACACCGTTTTTTAACAGCGTATGAAAACATTTCCGACAGCCCTTATACAAGAATTTCAAAATGCGAATTGCAGTATAGGTAGAATAAAATATGAATGGTTTACGTTTTATACATACCTTAAAATAATACGGCAGGTAAATGTCCCAATGCTCGACAAGTTAATGCCTAATAGTTGACACCGGTCCTAAGTGTCCTCAGTGTCGATCACCAGGACATTTACCTTTACATACAGTAATATTAGTTTGAGTATACTATAAAAATACGATTTCATTAGGTTACTTTAGCCAAAACGTCTCAAAGATCTGTAGGTTCAGTCATATAGGTAGTTAGACTGAGTTCTTAAATCAGTTCTACTCTAATGTTAAAATACGCCCATGAATATAATCTTGATATTAGGTACCTATTTGCTTAACATGTGCTTCATATAATAATGACTTCAATAAGAAATACCGTACTGTCTTCTCGAAGATCTCACTGTTCGAAATAATTGCCATACGATAATTAATAAATTACAATACGATGCTTGAATCTACGAAGACAGAGGACACAGATCTTAATATAAATAGTATAGGCTAATCTATATATGTATTATAATTGCAAAAACGAAAATATCTAAACAATGGCCATGATGACTTCCTAACTACCTATATAAACCAGCTTTCAACTTACCATTTACGCTGTTTCAATGCATGAGATCCATTCCAATCTAATAACGGCCCCTTAATTGAATCCTTACGTATAATTCACCCAAAGGACTCCTTAACAGCAGTACATCTTTGAAGATTAAGCTAGGAGCCGCCAAAACACACAGTTAATGTTGGTAGGTACATAAAAAATCCATTCCACTTCCCCAAGTTGAGACAAGTTAAATTTAAAATCAACTGCCGACATCCCTCCGCGGAAATCAAATTATTTTCGTCACCGTGAAAAATGAGAAAACATTTCTTTCCCTTTTGATCTTAGAAAACAAGTTTCCCTCGATATTTTAGACGTTCGATTTTGCGTAATGAGTTGTTTCTGTACGTCTCTTGTCAATCATTATAGAGCTCGGGTACGATTATTATTCAAACGAGAGCTTCATGTGTAACGGATCGTGCTGCGGTATCATTAGATCTAGTGGTGGTTTTATTTTCTGGCAAGGCCGGGAAGAATCGTTTTGCCTCCAGTTAATTGCTGTTTATAAACCCGCGTATTTTATTAAATAGGGGACGTAAAGTGGCGTGATATGGTTTAGATTGTGTCCCAGATTTGCATTCTTCAAGGTAGGGTAGGCCGCCATTCCATTTTCCAGGTCGCCGGAACCACGGCCACACCAGCCTATTTTATTTGCATACTCGTAATAAAGCAATAAAATCTTTTTCGCCAGAACTCGTTTCATAAGGGGTACTGCTAGCAACTTCAAGTAGGCTCTAGGTTTTGAACGAGCTTATTAGACCAGCAAATTGAAAATCAACTACTTTTTTATTAGATTCGTCATGTCTGTCCGTCCGTCCGTATGTCACAGCCGATTTACTCGGAGACTATAAGCACTACAATTATGAAATTTGGTAGGAATTTAAGGTGTATTCTATGAATCGCTTCATAAAAATTATTATATATAAATATTATTATAAAATTATGGGGGGCACTCGATGCATGTAACCGGTGGATGAAAAAAAAATTTTCAACGCACATAGTCGTGTGGGATATCGATGGATAGCCCTTTAAAAATGATATGGAGGTTTCTAAAAAACTTGTCCATTTAAGTCAACCGTTGGTGAGATATTTAGCCGTCAAAATCATAGAAAGTGTGTCCCCTCTAATTTCCAAACTATAAAGTTTAAAATTCTGAAAAAAATTGACGTGGTGTGCATTAGTAAGTAAATAATTTTAACGATTTGTGGTTTGTACAATATAGGTTTTACGGTTTTTGAGTTTTCGCTTAAAAACTGTCTTGCCCAAACAAAAGGTCGTAAGTGCCGTGAGTTCCCTATGAAGATACGACTTTTTGAGATTCAATGTATTGGATAGTGATTTTTAATGGGGACTAGTAGGTTTTGGTACGGAACCCTTCATTGTGCGTTGTCCGACACGCACTTGGCCGGTTTTATTAAATATATATTTTTATCTCTAAGACGGTCTGGATTACTAAAATAGGTTTTGATGGTGTTGTGTTTAATCGATATTTGACTCGTAGTGGTATCGTATTACTTGTCGTATATGACTTTCACTTGTGTGCATTTCCAAGTATAATTTGGCTATTAAATAACTATAAAACTACAAACATACACAGTCTTATATTCATTTATATAATAATAAGTGTAGTCATTTTTTCCCCAGTAAGTAGGTACTTATTGTACGAGGAAAAATTCCTCCGTTTTGAACTTATGCTGAAGACAAGGAAATGTGGCAAGCCAGGGAAGTGAATAATGAATATCCAAGCAAGTCTCCGTGGGTTTATGCTTTTGTTCAGAATCACGGACGTGCTCTGTGCCTCTTCCAAAAAATATAACAACAGTAGAACCATTTCTATTCAGGATAAGCTAAGCAAATAGCTTGCTGGTATTTCTGTGGTTCCGTTCCGTCCGGGTACTGCTAGCAACTTCAAGAAGGCTCTAGGTTTTGAACGAGCTTATTAGACCAGCAAATTGAAAATCAACTACTTTTTTAGGGTTCCGTAGCCAAAATGGCAAAAACAGAACCCTTATAATTTCTCTCTGTCTGTCCATCCGTATGTGACAGCTGACTTAATAAGAGAGTATAAGTACTACAATTGGCGTACTCTATGAACCATTATCACGGAGAAAAAATATTTTACAATATTACTAGATTGTATAGTAGTTATGATTCTGGTGTGGGACAAAAGATTTCAGCTATGGTTAACAGATCATTTTTTTATAACAATATGTCATATTTTTGTTAATACTAGAATATTCTAGTTAGATTATTTTAGTACACGAAAACTTTGATATCGTTTTGTTAACCATCTAATAGTTACAGAGTAAATATGAATTTATCTTACAACACGTTTCAATAATTACGATGTTTACAATATTTATTTATTCTGTTCACCATCATATAGTTTAACACACCAATTATAAAATTATGTTTACAAAATCATTGTGTAAGGTCCGCCTTATTTAAATTCATTTATAGGTACTAGATTTCCTCGTACCTTTTAGCGGATTTTTTGTGCCCATTACTTACTCGATTTTTTTGATTACTAGGAATATTTTTACTCATTACTAGATATATTCAGTGTTGTCTGACATGCTCTTTTTAATGATAACTATAAAGGGTAGTACCAGCAACAATAAAAAATGTTGACATTACAATATTATTGCACACTAAACAAAACGTTATTTACGTGTAACGAAAAACTGTTCTGCCCAATATTACCAATATTAATATTTACAATATTACCAGATTGCATAGTAGTTATGATTTTGGTGTAGGAAAAAAGATTTCAGCTATGGTTAACAGATTTTTTTATATTTTTGTTAATACTAGAATATTCTAGTACCCGAAAACTAATCTTGAGCAATCAATGATTCCAGTGGTAGTGCTATCTATTAAATATAATCTGTTTCACGTTGTTGATAAGTAAAAAATATAATCTTTAAAAATTGTGTATAGAAGTATATAATGGTATTAAAATAAAGCACTTAGACGTTTGTTCTTGAAAAACAAAAAAAAACGGGAGAAATCATTGGTGAAAATAACATTTTTGCGACTTCCAGGCTACGAAGCAGTGCCATCTATTTATTTTATTTATTTATTTTTATTTATTTTATTTATTAATCTAGTTTTAATACCGAATTTTGAGCTATTTCAGAGTTACGTTTTTTTGTATAAGATTGTCGGTCCTATTGTATATGGTCCTTGCACACCAATAATAAAATTGCGTTTACGAAATCCTTGTGTAAGGTCTACCTTATTTAATTCATTTATAGGTCTAATTTTCCTCGTGCCTTTTAGCGATTTTTTTAATACTCATAACTTGCTCATAATTTCTTGATTACTAGGAATATTTTTACTTATAACTAGGTACGTTCTCTGTCGTCTAACATGCTCTTTTTAATGATAACAATAAAGAATAGTACCAGCAACAATAAAAAATGTTGGCATTACAATATTATTGCACACTACGTATAAACAAAACATTATTTACGTGTAACGAAAAACTGTTCTGTCCACAAATAATACGACTGTGGCCCCCTGCGCCCCTTCGCCGCCCAACTCCCAGCGCCTGTGCTCCTGCGCACAGTCTTTCATTGTCACCGAACCGACTTCATCGCCAGCGTCGCTAATAATTCCAATAAATTAATCAGGTTATTCAAGTTGCATTTCTGTGTAGATCAATAAAAAAGCGTGTGTGTGCAGTGCACAAAGATTATATTTGAATACAATAATTATATGAAAATGACAAATGACTTCAATAAAATACGATATTTCGTCGATTTCAACACTTCATTATTTCTAACGAGCTCGTAACGCTATCTGGCAACATTATTACAAGTTTTGGGAGCGTTACAAAGAGAGAACAGTCTATGATAACTAATTTGTCTATGACTTAAGTCACCCATTCGTGTGAAATTATTAGCTGTCAAAGTCATAAAATTTTTTTAGATAAACCATTGTTTTGCTCAAATTCTTGCACACATTCTTTTCCTGATAGAAAAATCTTAGAAAACTATGCTACCCTACTGTTTCTGAGATTCCAGATGAATCCCATCTCTCCGCTGGGATATCTACTACCGCCTCAAATGCCACCGCGATGGCCTTTGTTCAAAGCTAACTCTTAAATAAGAACATTCGAATCTTGTTTACAGCGCGCTATGAACTTATCACTACCTGGTTTGTAAAATTCAAAACCAATTTCAGAGTGCAACGAAGTCGGTTTATGCAACATTTTATTGTAGTGTTACAATCAAATAATGTATTTTTCTATGAAACACAAATGTAAGATTAATACATTTTAAAAACTATGTTCTTAAATCAACGGCCATTCCGTCCAGTAAAAACTATAAAAACAGTGTCACATCTAAAAGTAACAATGTATACTTTATATGAATCCAATAACTTATTTACAGTGGGAAGTACCTGGTAATCCTTGAATTAAAAATAGGTACCATATATATGGCAATGCAGGATTTTCTGAACATCCATTAAGGAGCATCTCATATGGCTATACAAGCCGATACAGGAGCGGCTTACACGACCACAAGTCTGGCAAGTGTCCCTTGCCCGAGACCGAGTGCCATACTGCTGTTTCTTGGCTCGCTTACTTTCGAAAATGCTAAACTAGACCTAAAATACCAGCAAACTATTTTTTTTAATTACCATGTAGTCCTCAATGTATATCCATTACTTTTATAGCTGATGTGACATCTAGCACGAAAACACCCTTTTTTTACATGAATCGATGGTGCAAACAATCTGGCCTGCCTGATGGTCAGCAAACACCGTGGTCTATGGAAGATTCCAGAAGAATCACAAACGCATTGCCGGCCCTTTACTCGTATTGGCTTGAGAATTCGTTGTGTTGACAGCTAGGGACTGAGCTGATTTAGTTCCAAGCTTTCACTTGCCTAGTTAAAAGTCGATGAGCGTATTAAATTTCAATCAATCAATCAATCAAATAATTTATTTGTTAAACACAGGTACAAAGGTGTAATTGGTAATAAAAATATGGTCCAACTGTGTTTTGTCATAAGACATACAAACATTTAAATATAAATCCAGAAAATTGTTATACAAAACTAAAACACACAATAAATAAAATGTCAATAATATTATAAAATTAAATGAATGAATGCCAATATAATTTATAACATGTGTCATTTTAGTAGCATTCCAAATTAAATACCATCTAAATACGGTCAGTGGATTTAATTTTTAATTTGTGTAAAATATACAAAAATAAATAAATAAATAAACTTGTATATAGAATGTTACACATAGCATAAGATTTGTTTTTCTTAGTTTTAAGCAAATATTGTACACCCGAAATGGGTAGCCGTTGAAACCTAACACTTGTAACACCATAATCTGTAACACGGTTAAACAATAAAGTTTTTCTATTTCTATTTCTATAAAAAATAATCGGCCAAGTGCGTGTCGGACCACGCACAATGAAGGGTTCCGTACCAACACCTACTAGTCCACATTTAAAATCACTATCCAATACATTGAATCTAAAAAAGTCGTATCTTCATAGGGAACTCACGGCACTTACATCCTTTTGTTTGGGCAAGACAAAAACCGTAAAACCTATATTGTTCAAACCAAAAATCGTTGAAAGTATTTACTAATGCACACCACCTCAATTTTTTTCAGAATTTTAAACTTTATAGTTTGGAAATTAGAGGGGGGGGGGGACACTTTCTATGACTTTGACAGCTAATATCTCACCAACGGTTGACTGAAATGGACAAGTTTTTTAGAAACCTCCATATCATTTTTAAAGGCCTATACATCGATAACCCACACGACTGTGCGTTGAATTTTTTTGTGCTGAGCACCTTTGAGTGCCCCCCCCCCCCCCAATTTAATATTTTTTGTAATTTCACATTACTTTTATGTAGCGGTTAATAAAATACACCTTACTACCAAATTTCATAATTGTAGTGCTTATAGTCTCCGAGTAAATCGGCTGTGACATACGGACGGACGGACATACGGACATGACGAATCTATGAGGGTTCCGTTTTTGCCATTTTGGCTACGGAACCCTAATAAAACTATCTAAACATTACCGTAATTACATGTCATGTATGTCATCTAGATACTCCTTTATTGAATAATATGCTTTTTGCTCGTTCAATTGTATTAACATTGAGAAATTATTTAACGTCGTTCACAGTTTTCCAAGCGTCGGTCCCACAGCTTAAGGAGTTGCCTGTACGCGATACCTCATTCCCGGACGTTCTCAGTCATTCTCATGCCAGACACGTCGTAGCACGCCTCAAGGGACCCGATACTAATCGGTTTCAGGACATTTCAAAAATCTATTTGCTATTGACAAAATATTATATCGCGTCACGCCTGATTGTAGCGCGTTTTAAAGTTCTGATGTAAACAAAGTTGATGCGACAGATTGATGGATGGGACCAAATTAATTGGTTGGTGTAGCACTCACTGCCTTATGTAGATGTAGCATACATACATGGTATATCAATTTGATTAAGTGGTACAATTAAATATTGCAGCGTGTGCTTTTCATTAAATTACACGGGGTACCTAGGAGTACAAATCGGCATTTTCACTTTTAAGAGGGCGGTACAAATTTTAATACAAGCGAATATCGCCTCGCCACGCAGCGGTGAGTCGACGGACGGACAACCTTGTACTTACAATCGATTGTGTGTCTTCTTGTAATGGCACAAGGTATGCGTTTGCTTCACGTTCCGTGCGTGTTGTGACATTACGAAACGCCCGGCGCAGACTGATCCGAGCGCGCCCGCGCCGCTTATTTCACTGGAAATGTTTAGTCGACTTCAAGTATTGTTTTGGAAATATTATATTATGAATTGGTATTTTAGATTGTATCAATAGAGCAAGGATAGAAGTGGTTTTTATAGCCAGTAACCGTGGCTATTTAAGAACGTTTTATGCGCGAAATTGCTCGAATTAGTCTTTTTTTTTTTAATATTTTGTATGAGATTGGTAAAAACTGAGACACTTATACCATAGAACACTTAAAGTCAAATAGAACGATATTTTTATAGCGGTTTGATAGCAATAATGTAGTGAAAAGATTATTTTCTTAAGCCTCTTCTAGCGACATTTGACAAAACAGATGTTGAATTATTTAAAACTCAACAATAAAATCAATAAAATATTACACTTATACGTCGCAAAATGAAATGATCTTTCAAAGGATCTTGCACTTTTCGTAATAAGATGTCTAGAAGTTACGCAAATTGTTAAAATATCTATACCGGCCTCTTACGTATTATAGTAAAAATGAGTAGTTTTGTAACCATTTTATGCATTAACTATATTGCTATTTTAAGACCACAAAACAATATATCATATTTTGTAGAGCCTAAAGAGTAAAATGAAGAGGTTTTCCTCAAAATCCATACTTAAAGAAAAAAGGATTAAGAGAAATCTAATGACAAACACACCCTTATTTTTCCACTACTAATCATTATACTATGCTTTTACTATCGGAAAGATATGAAATTATGTAATCCTCATTTCAGAATAATATACATTAGCTGGGTTTTCTTAATTTTATGAAATAATGATCGGTTTTGACAAATAATGTGTTTCATGAAGATTTTTGCAAATTTTTGGTCAAACCTGAAATAATCCCATAATTAGCAGTGGAAAAAGAAACCGATCAAATGCGAGTCCGACTCGCGCACCGAGGGTTCCGTACAGAGGTGTGTACCTCTGCGAGTGGACGAAGTGGTCGGTGGACGTGGGTCGCGATGGCCGGTGCGAGCATCGGCGGGTCACGAGCGCGGGGCGAGGTCACCACAGCCGGGCCCGGCGGTGCTGACTAGAGGTGGCGCGGCCGGTCGCGGGCGCCGTGCGCGCGCTGCGGTAGCGGGTTCTGCCGAAATGAGGAGCGGTGCCCGGCCATGAAAGCGACGTGTTTTGTCTGTAACCGTCGGGGTCACTTCGCGTGAGTGTGTAGTAGTAAGCCGATCGGTTCGGAAAGTGATGCCTTTTACGTGGACGTGGTCGAGGAGCAAAAGCGGCTTGGAGAAAAGGCCAATCAGTGGGTCGAGTATATGGGCGTTAAGGGTAAGCGACTCGCTTTAAGACACTGGTTCTATGCTTAACATAATTTCGAAGTGTGATTATGATCGTTTGAAGTTAAATAGTGAGCTTGTTCCCTAAAATAAAAAAGTTTATTCGTATACAGGTAATAATATGGTTCATATACCCTAGCATTAAAATTCAAGGATAAATATTATGATATAAATTTCGTGGTAGCTGAAATGCGATGTCAAAATATTCTGGGATTAGATGGGTGTGCGAAGCTAGGCCTTATTCAAAGACTTGCTCAGTATTGATAACTATGTGGAATTATTTTGCATAGGATAGTGGTAGATAAGGCTATTCAGCCTGTAGTCTGTCCTGCTTGCAGGGTCCCTATGGGCATGAGGGATAAATTGAGGGAAGAACTTACTAGGATGGAAAAAATGGGTGTCGATACCCCACAAAGAGTAGATATAAATATAATTTTAAACTGAAAACTGTTGCGTGATTTCATAAATTTCAACTTACTTATATTATAGCATACAACCTACTTTAAATTAATTATATTGTTATTGTAATTAATTTAATTTTATAACCCTTATTTAGTGTGAAACCAACTCACTGACTACGGGTGGGCTTAAAACCAGCTTAGCGCTGTGCTCACACCGATTTTTCAACGTCTTAATTTTAATACCCATACTTACTAAAGATTGAACATTGTAAAATTTTGAGAAATAAACCTTTTTGTATTTGTATTTGTACGTAAGGTGACACGTCCAACTGAATGGGTTAATCCTATTGTAATAGCGGCTAAAAAAAAGGGGAAATTAGGGTATGTTTAGATCCTCGAGTGCTTAACACTGCTGTGAGGCGTGTGCATTTCTCGCTGCCCACTGTGAGCGAACTCGCAACGCAGCTGGTTCAGCGTGCTGGGTGCACGCTGCGGCTTCTGGATGCTTCAGCTGGACGAGGCCAGCGCAGATCTCTGTACATTTGCAAGCCCGTACCAATTTTTGAGGCTAGCTTACGGAGTAAGTTGTGCACCAGAGGTCTTCCACGCGAGGGTGCGCCAACACCTGGAAGACTTGGGAGGCACTGATTCCTTCATAGATGATATTATAGTACGGGGAGCAACTAAGGAGGAGTATGACACTCGCCTCGAGCGCCTCCTGCAGCGGGCAAGAGAAATAGGTATCAGGTTCAATAAAGCGAAATGTAAGTTTGGACTACGGCAGATTGTTTATTTAGGTCACGTATTCGACGCCGAGGGAATGAAACCCGATCAAGCTAAAGTGGAGGCGATTGTAGTTATGCCCGACCCTACTGACAGGAAGTCGCTCGAGAGGTTCCTAGAAATGGTGAATTATCTCGCCAAGTTCATTCCCGCCACTGATTCAGAGTAGTTACTTCTTAGGAAGGATTCAGAATGGTTATGGGATCGAGAACATTCGGAAGCAGTAAGGGCGCTGAAAGCGAAGATTTCATCTGCGCTGGTATTGTCCCTGTACTCCAGCGAGCTCCCGGTGGTAGTTTCTGTAGACGCGAGCTCGGAAGGATTAGGGATTTAGAAGCACAAACATGTTTTTTGATTGAACCTTTGCAGTTCAGTGACGAGAAATTGAGTATGATTAGAAAACATGTTAATAACGATGAGGTAAGTAAGGCATTAATTAACCACATAGTAAATGGGTGGCCCAATAACAAATACGGCGTGGACATGCCTTGTCATATTTTCTGGCCATACAGTCCACGAGGGCCACCTGGGAATCGAGCGCTGCAAGCGGCGCGCGCGCGTGGTGATATTCTGGCCGTGGCTGGGCGAGCAGGTCGAGCGAGCCGTGCGTGCCTGCGCCGCCTGCGCGCTGCATGTGCCGCCTGCGCGCTGCATGTGCCGCCTGCGCGCTGCATGTACCGCCGCCGCGCCGCGAGACGCTGTGCCAGCTCGCGGTGCCTGACGTGCCGTGGTGAAAGTTAGGCTCCGATATATTTGAGTACAAAAAGAAGTACTATCTACTGCTAGTAGATTATTTCTCGAATTATGTGGAGGTTAATGAGATGCACAATTTGTATAGTAAATCGGTCATTTCGGCATTGACCGAGCAGTTTTGTCGCCACGGAATACCAACATTTCGACCGTCGAAACATCAACGGTCGGTGTCGATTTGTCGCTATCGCAGAATTATATTTCTGGTTACTGGTCCTAATTGGTTACTTGGACCAAATTTTCTATACGGGGCCAAAAAAATACGTTTAATTTTTGTTATAAATCATTTAAATTGTCTTTATATGCACCATTTGAAAAAAATCGTTTTAATATAATATTAGAGGACAATATTAATAAATATTAGAGGACAATCTTACACAAATCGAACTAGCCCCACAGTAAGCTCAAGAAGGCTTGTGTTATGGGTACTAGACGACGATATATTTAATAGATATAAATACTTAAATACATAGAAAACATCCAAGACTCAGAAACAAATATTCATGCTCATCACACAAATATTTGCCCTGACCGAGATTCGAACCCAGGACCGTCAGCTTCACAGGCAGGTGCACTACCCACTAGGCTAAACCGGTCGTCAAATATCCCGAAAGTGTAAATATGCTGCATTGAAAAACGACGATAAGAAAATATGCTCATAGAAAAAAAAGAAAGCGTTAAAATAAAGAATCAAAAAACTATAATACGTTAAAAAAAAAACTTTCGTGGAAAAATGCGAACGGAAAATTTACTTCGAAGAAATAATGAGTTCGGGAAAATTTTTTTTTTGTATAATTGGACCTAGGTCACACACGAGCACACGTCTGACATTTTAGTTTCCAGATATGGCTAGAAATGCACTATTAAAGTTTTGTCGTTGTCGATGTAATCGGGCCCACGGTATATTGACGCACATCCGTCCAATCTCTGCCAATGATTTATGTTTTAATTAAACTCTTTTACTTACCAACAATAAAATTTTTACAATCGCTCAAAGGGATTTGTGACGTGTTCCGAATACCGTGGCAATATTTTCCTTTTTACCCTCACACTTAAAAAGACGTCGGCACTGTCAAAAGGAATCAATACAAACGGTCCAACAAACTGGACTACTTATTTCACCATTTTGTCGCAACTGTTAAAATCGAGTTTCAAGTGTTGAGAGCTATGTCAGCATATTGCCTGGGCCACGTTCCACTTATATTATGAAGTCCTATTTTACTGTGACATTTTTCGTTCACTTCTATTCGATTGGATTTTTGAAATGTGTAAATTCGATAACAGAGGAGCTGGGAAGAATCAGTAAGTTCCGTGTTTTGTATTACATGCTGCAACGTTTTCGTTTCGACTTAGAAGTTTGATCGTATTATTTATGCATGCCTTAAATAATGTTACGGTAGTAACATGAGCTGCATAACATGCCCTTCGTTTCAGGTATTGCTAAGTCATTTCCATCCCAGACAGAAGCTCATTTCATTCGGCCGTTTACGCTATTTATTATTAAACGAAATGGTAGTGTGCAATGTTGCAACAAAATATAAAATTGGCGGAGTTGACGGTGACCGTGTAATGGCGTCGCGTCATCAGCGGTAAATGCAACGAGGAAATTCCGCGGCGGACACACGTGCACCCGTCTTGGATGGAACAGGGAAAACTATGGCTGTCTGTACTAACGTTAGGCATATTTTAATGTAGTTTTATTATATTAGCTTATAGATTTACACTTCAAAAATGACATTAAGATATACCAAACGTAGTACAGAATACAGGTACATGATTAGGCTGCCGGTGTTACTACTTTTTTTTTAAATAAATTAGTATGAATTGGGTGAGGATTAAATTCTTGGTGTATATTTAATGCATTTAATACGCCTACTATTGAATTTATTCTTTTGTGACACAAAAGTTAGGTACCCATATAACTTTCGTGTCTCAACGGAATCAATTAAAATGTAGGCGTATTAAATGCCTTAACTATGTGCCAAGAATTTCGTTCTCACCAATTCTTCATGAAAATATGTAAGTCCGTTATCATTATTTGGTACTTCAACAACGTCTATAAAACGATGTGTTTCAAAACATTTGCCTGAAAATTACATTCAAACGAAAATAAACGTATGGAACAAATAGTTGATAGTCATGCGACGTAAAATTCATTAGAACGGAAAAATAGTAGATTTTTAAGGGTTGAAAGTGACCCATTTCACCTGAGATATTTTCAAGGAGGTGCTTTCACCCGAGTTAAACACTCTACTTTTCATTTCGACTGAGGAAAATAAATGGGAAATAAAAGTAATAAATATTGATATTCTAAGGATTCAGTAATAAAAACACGCGCTGTACCAACCAGCAGCGGGCACCGCCGCGCCCTGCGGCCCGTGCGCGCGACCTGCGCGCGCCCCCGCCTATAGAACTATAAAAAAAATTACTTTCCACCCTAGGGACAGAAAAGCGCCTTTCAACCTGGCTATCAAATTATGAAAATCGAACTTTTCTAACAGGAAATATGAAAATAGTTTTTGCATGCTATCAACATCAATATCCATTGCTTAACATATTTGTACAATTGTAATTTAACCTGCTCTTGTTCTTGATTTGTAATATATTTTTTTTCAATTTTTTATTTTTTTTTAAGAAGCTCATACAAAACAAATCCTCAACACAACCACCTACGCTTGAGATTGTTTAAATAAAATATCTACTTTAAACTTTGAAAGCGTTCTGAATACAATATAACTAAAACAATTATGCAAAAAAGTTACGATCACGTAAACGTTATCATGCGAACCACGTACCTCTCGCTTAAATCACAATACCACGGCCGACAAGAATGAGAATAAAGAACGAACTTTCAAATACTTCAGTAACGAAACAAAATACTTGTTTTGGTACTTATTTTCATTTTAATTTATCGCAATCGAAACTGTCTGTGTGTACACTGCATTGTTTGACCTAATTAGTATTATAAATAATTAATGTTATGCCCTATTAACTTGAACAAATGTCGTCATTTGTCGCAATTATCGTACATTTTGTCAGAAACAGGTTTGTGGAAATATTGTGTTAGAATGTCATTACATTTGTTATACATTCCATTACATATTGCTCATTAGCAATATGTAATGGAATGTATAACAAATACAAATACTCTTCATTGCACGCCTCAATAGATATAACTAGTACAGAGTAGAAATACCTTAAACCTAGAGGTAACCAACAGGCGGTCTTATGACTAAAGAAACATCTCTTCCAGATAAACTTTGGGTAATAACCATCGTTATCATCTAAATGGCTGAACGGATTTAGATGATTTTTGGCATTTCATTCTTTTTCAATTCGTAGTTTATAATTTGAATTAAAATATAGATAAAAGTATAGATAAAATCTTTATCATCACTTAAATTATCTCCTAAAGCGCTCCCGAAGGAAGTTTATACCATCGTTAACTTGGACGAAGTCGCGGGCAAATGTTAGTGCTAATACAATACAATACAATCGTTTATTGGTATAAAATATCATTTTACATGTCAGCTTTACAAATGGGTCACATAATCCAATAATAGCATACTAGAATTTATTTATTTAAACTTTATTGCACAACAAATATATATTGTACAAATGGCGGATTAAATGCCAAATGGATCCTCTACCATGCAGTCAACCACAGGACCAAACAGACACTTAAAAACGCTTATAAACTGCATAGCATAAAATCATTACTATTTACACGTATCATAGTCGCATGACGCCGTATCAAAATAAGAAAAACATTACAAGATGAACACGACTTTTAAATGAGGCGAATACTTTTTCGAGTATTTATGAGATGGCTAACGGATCACATCTTCTATAACGATAGCTACCCTTCGGTTCGAATTCGGGAATTCGGTACAATAATTTGCTTATACTCGTACCATCTCCAAGCCTCTCCTGTCCAGTACAATACAACGGTCGCAGGTAATATATTTGGAATTTTCCAGTGCTATGAAAACGTTACGTGATCTCGAGTGAGATTTTCGTCTGTAAAGCGGATCTAAACATCGCTATTAACTGAATGGCCGCTTTTAAAATCGTGTGACAACATTTTGCTCGATTTGCTATTCAGGGGGTCTATTTGATTCGATGTAGTGATGTGATTTTGGCATCACATTCACGCGCTTCAGGAAGTAGAGCACGCAATGAAACACCAGAAATCCGACCAATGTCTATTACTTCAGTCGCGTAAATCGATCGACTGTAATGGACCTTCAATCCAAATGCTTGCTCTGCTACTGTTACATACAATAATAGAAACACCAGAGTCCAGGAAGTTATGATTCGTTGTCTTTGTTCATAGTTTCAAATCTCGATCAAGTTCTTATTGTGTCATCCGTGCTAGCATCCACGAGCACCAAGCTAACATGTCGTCAGTACGAGCGCGTGTAACACATCTTAAAACGTGGTTGGGACGTGAAACAGGTAAACCAACCCAGCCAGCCAGCCAGCGGCCAGCTGCTTATTTATGTTAGTTATTCGCACTTACTGTAACTACGCTAGTGTGGAATTACAATACAAGTAAGTAACATTTTTGGTTTTGGTGGCAAGGAATACTAAATTATCATTCAAAGCATTTTTTAGAGTATCAACTATAACGAATTAATTTATTATTCATATGGCTATATTTTATAACCGGCAGGGTTCTTCATTGCCCAAAGCCGTAGAAAAAGGATTAGGTAGAAGGAGGATTAGCGAATCACGAAGGGGGACGGAGTTATGATAGGCTGACTAAATTGAGACGTATCAGAAGACTGATATGGATGTGGCACAATCCTGACATCTCATAATTAGGCGTGCTGTATATACATTGGCGCCAAAATTAAATTAAGCCAATAGGCTTGAATACATTGATGACGTTTCGGTGACACAGGCCGGTGATAAATATTATGCGATGAGGAACAGGCGATGACACATTGTATCTCGTTCCCACGTGTGTTGGTGTCTATGCTTACATCTCTTTCGCACATCTTTGTATGTGTGTATTGCCGGCTCCAGTCTTATCCTTACTTCATGCCTAAAGTCCAAATTACGACGTTATTATCTCCGTGATAGTAATAGTCTTTTACCATTTTTTTCTTAGATGAAGGTAAGAATTTCGTAATTTAATAAAACAGAAATATTCCAGCCTCATTATTTGAATTCTGAAATTGTTATACGCGATGAAAGCAAGAAACAATTATTATAGTTCAATCCTACTCGTTTCGTCAGCTCGCACATAAGTAATTATTAAACGGATGCGTACCAAATTTTTGGCACAGATTTATAGCATTTAATACGCCTATATAAAATGTAATATGTGTGTGTAATGTATATACATTGTAATGTATTGATTACGTTATGACACAATTTGTCAATGCAATTACTTTCTTGTCACAAAAGAATCAATTAAAATGGGTAGGCGAATTAAATGCCTGAACTATATGCTAAAAATCTAAAAGATAATGAATAAAATCTCCTTTAGTATTTTTTTACGACCTATTTTTTAACCGTAGGTACGCCCAATGAAGACCACTAACTGCCAATTGGCGGAAATAATTCTTGTATAAGCGAATTCCTTCGTTGGGCGTACTAAGTTAGGTATTAAAAAAAAACACTATTTTCAAAATATTATTGCAAAGCAAATAATAACGAAAGTATGAATCAAACCTCAAATCTTTGACTTTGAATGAAATAATGAACACAATGTCTCATGTACCTACAAGTCCTACGAGGAAAGCAAGCAACCATTGCGGTTCATTCCCACTCATTCCGTCGGCTCGCACCTAATTACTAAATAGCGTAGTGGATGGAACGGTCTCATTAGAGCGGAGTGGAGCGTTTAGAAGACATTCGGTTGGCGTTTGCACTTCGCTGTGAGTTCTGTTGATGCATTTATTGGTTCGACATAAATTATGGTTGAACTAAAAGCTGTCTGTTTTATTTAACACTTTAGGTCCTTGAATCTTTTCTGGGTGTTATGGACGATGAGTAAATTAGATTATATTAAGTTGATTGATAATGAAAATATTCTGATAAATGCTGATTCTTTTATTCCTAAGAGTTTTTCTTCTGAATCCAAGCAGTTTTGCGTTTCCAATGATTTTCATGTAGGTATGTATTGTATACTTTCTTGACGTAACATATTATTATTACAAAATTAACATAATGTAGCAAATGTAGAATAAGAATTCAATCATACTTAAATATTTATGTATATTTTTTATTGCCGACATTTACGTCCCGGGATGACCGGTGCAACCCGTGTCGTAACAAAGGTAAATACATAAGTATCGCGTTAGACCCGCTTAAAGAAATCTTTTAAATCTACAAAACGCGAGACTTACAAATGTTATGAGAATTCAATCCTTAAAAAATCTAGCAAATAACAAAAACTTGTCTAATTGAAGACGCCCAACTTCGTTCAAGTTATTGATCAAATGATCATGTCGGTCATTTTATTTAGTCTACAACACAAATCCAGTTCCTATTGATGATTCTCTTGAAAGCAAGAAAATCAATAAAGATGATACACATTTTATCCCAAAGAACAATATTAGGTGCGTATAAAACTTTGGTTCAGAAATTGAAATTTATTTCGCATCCCAGATTTGAATTTTCTTAACGAAGCTAAACAAATACAATCAGAGGACGAGAAAGGGATATTAATTTAGAAACCCACTGGGCAGCATTTGGGAGTGATTTAATTTGCTTTCTTACTTCTGTTAAAAATTACAACGCGATTCTAAAATGAATAAAGGTTGTCGTTTGCAGAATGCATTTGTTAAATGATATTTTATTTGTTCATACATTTCATGTTCCTATAATTGTTCTGCTACCTATAAATAATATTCACAGCAACAGATCATGTTAACTTATATACATGTGTCATTCTTATTTTTTATTGAGCATTAATGGGACTAGTTCGATTTGTATTTACTTTATTTTATTAATTCATTTATTCTCATTCCTGGGTAGAGTACCCTCTATAAATGCTGTCGATTTCTTATATGAAGGTATGTGTTCTGTGTGTATCTAGCATGATTATATATATTTTTAAATCGTCCTGATAAAATGAAACTTTAGTAATATAAAAATTTGCAAATTAATATCATACACATCAAACACAATATAATATCACAATTCGAGCACAATTCACAAGCTTATATGCTATATAATGATCAAACTTTATTGATTTGCTCGTTAGGAAACTTACACCCTCTACTCTATGTATAAGTAGCGGGAAGCGAGACTGCAATATGAAACAATTCAACTTGAATATAACAATAACCTATGGCGTGGCGTAGGAAGAGATAAACTAATCAACTAGAGTGGGAACTGTTTAGATGGTTTACGAAACACCTAGGAGTTGTAATATAATTTATTTATTCAGTATAAATATACTATTACTATTTGCAGAATAAATGTTTTGATTTGATTTGATTACTAACGAGTTTATTATAGGAATTAGTATTAATTAGTTTAATTATACTATTTAAATGCGTTTATATAATATATACGCTGACTTTTTATAATCCACGTATTTAAGACGGGACTAGCAGACGACATAGAATGTAGGATATGTGGCGAGGATGACGAGACAATGGAACACATATTGTATGAATGTCACGCCTTTGCCATATGTACAGAGAATGAATGACTTTGGTAATGGTTATCCTGAACCATAGGAGTTCAGATTACTCCCGCTGAGCCCCGTTATCCGGTTTCTGGAAATGATGGAGAGCAGCTGGGAGTAGGTATAAAGGAGGAAGCAATTGCACAAAAGATCCCCACTGGGTGGAAGTACATCCGCAAAGACCCTCATATAAACAAGATAAGATAAAAGAAGATGATTATTGTTGCTGCAAAGGCGAATTCAAATTTTATTGATGACCGAGTGAAACGAAGGTCTCTGCTTCTTCTTCGACAAAAATGCTTTCACGTATACGGATTTCCCTCTGTTCTCCTCTACAGGTTGCATTTATCAACCAATTTTCGTGATTTTTTGTGAACAACACTTTTATAAATAAAAACAATAAAAAACAACTCTCGCAAGGTCTACAACGCACAGAGCCACTCGTTTTAATACTTTTACTGCAAAGTTTTTCGTAGTGCTAAGCAATTTCCTCTACTTAAGGGGAAATGCATGGTATCGGCTACGCGTCTATGAGTAGAAGTGCTAGGCGGGTTCCTGGGAGTGATGTGTTAAAATGTAAGTATACCTATAGGATCTTACACGTTGCACCGTGTAAGTAACGTTATAGGCGCATTTAAAAGCACATCACAAGACGTGATGTTGAAATATTTGCACACACAAAATATGTTATTTAAAAATATTTATTGAAATAAATATCTGTTTTCAGTTAATCTTCACCCTTTAGCTACCAATTCCTGGGCACACAAGTTCTATATCAGTTCGTGGGCATTCGCAAGCGGGCACAATCGCTATTGTGCAGCCGAGCCTACTTCGTATCAATAGCGAGAAACTTCCATTTGAGTTACGTATTATTACATCTGTAGAGCTCATTGAATGCCGAAATATGACGTTTGAAGTTGTTATACTATAATAATAGTGTGCCGTGTACCCCCAACGTTTACTTTGTGGAAACGTTTACTTTGTTGTAAATTAAATTATTATAAGTTAGTTAAAAGAGATTTTTTTTTCGGTAACAGGAAGTTTTCACTCGAACTTTATTACAAGTTAATTAAAAGAGATTTTTTTTCGGTAACAGGAAGTTTTCACTCGAACTTTCTGACCAGAAAAAACTAAAAGTTATCGAAATATACCTATATAATTATTGACATTGCATTTGAACCATGTGCTTTCAGGATCCATTCTGACAACAGTGCAAGGTACACATTTCAGAACAAGATTTTTTTATAAAATGTCCCGGAATTGAACACTAATAGTAGAAGAACCGACGACACTGAACCTAGTGACTGACCCGTGAATGACGGGGGAACACGAAATGGAGTCTTATTATACACGTCTTATTATACATATATCATTTTGGAGTCTTATCGAACTAGGTTCAGTGTCGTGATCTTTCAGTTGAGCCTTGGTTTTGTGAGGAGACCGATCATACTAGATGCCTAAGTACGGGCGTCGCTTATCATGCTGCTGTCAATGCATTGATAAGGCCAGTCAGGGGGGCTTGCAGCACTGCAAAATCGTATAGCCCTACCCCTCCCCTGTATCGAGGAACAAACGAAACTTGGGAGACTTATCATATTAGAAAACCGGTTTTTTTTTTTAATTTTTTTACTGGCGCCACCAGGATTTTTGCATGCAGCATCGCCATTTCGTGTTCCCCCATGAATGACGTGTTGAATGATGTAGTAGATATGTATCATCTTGGAATCTTATTGAACTAGGTTCAGTTTCGTCGGCTCTTAAACAATAATAAATCTAATAATAATTGTATTTTTTAAGGCGTACGTAGGGATGTGACGACCTCATCGCCATTTTCCAGTATCATCAGGCAACGTCGACCAGCATGTAACGGGCTGTTAGGGATTCAGGCTATGCCGATCGGGTGGTTGGTTGAACAGACCCCCGCCTCCTCTAGATTGCGTCGACCGGCCATCAAGAGACGAGTCGTAAGAGCAGTTCTTGGAGGGTGGCTGTGGTCACTGGCTGGCTATATGTTTAAAATGCTACCTCTCCACCCCGCAGCTCTCTGACCAATGTTACCTTTTAGCCATTTTCTAATGTCGTTATTTAATAGGGGCGTTCCTAGCAGAGAGCGCTTCGCCGTTTGTCGGAGAGAATCTGAGACAGTTTTATTAGGTAGGAGTCGATTGTCTCACCCAATCGCCCAGTCATTAGTCCATCATCTTCTTCCGGTTCATTTAGATTCTATCAACCACCAATAGCCCCTGTACAGCCTGGCTGATGCTATCCCTGTGTGCGTCCTATACGACACGGGCAGGGCCAGCATCCGCTCGGTGTACCCCTTTCATTTCATTACAGTAGAAGACACAAGTTTTCAATAGCGCAATCAAAATGGAATTTGGTGTAGTAGATAAGTGCGGGCCTGCATCAACAGCGAGGGAAAGTTGTAGATTACGCATTTTTACAGCTTTCTGAGACAATGTCTCTCAGATCACTCTCCGAAGAAGAAACCTATAAATGTCTTGGTATGTCACAGTCGTCACAGTTTTTTATCGAGGGTGAGGGCGTAATATGGGTGGTGAAGAACGCCGTTGGTGAAAAGTCGGGCGGCAACATGGTGTGCGCCTTCGACGCCTGGGTGATGACCTGCTTACACACTTTGGCATACTAAAATGAACTCAATCTGACCCGGACGCCGTAGACTAAAAGGGTACGTGTATTGCTTATTGCGCACCACATGCTACACCGGTGATCGTCTGTTATGAGACTGTATTACCCGCGAAAGCGTGGAAGTCGCGACTTTATGAATGTCAAAGACCTCTAACTACCGCTATTTATATTATTTCCTAAACAGCGAGTGTGTGATGCAACACAGTGCCTACTACACCTTCTTAGTGGCGCACTATAACGTGCATCCTAAAGTATAAATAATATTTAGTACTATTACTTATTTTGTGATAATATAAATAGAAGCTGCCTAAAATAGCTAGTGTTGTTTAGCCTAGTATTACTTTTCGGTGTATATAATGAAATGAATAAAATATATTTTTTTAAATTAAAATAATATTATTTACGTGGAATTACATGCAACCGCAATTTTCTTATTAAATAGAGCTATTTAATAAGAAAATTGTGGTTGCATGACGAAGTTAAGCTCAACATCAACATTTTTTATGGTACTGATTGTAGGACAAGTGTCCATCCTGTTTATATTTTTAGATACTAATTTAAATTGTCTAGGTTACGATATTTTTTTTTATCGGAAATAATAAAACTAATATTACGTTTTAAATACAAAAAGAAATGTGGTGATTTTTACACATATTTTTATATAAAACCACACCTAAATATCATAAAGGATGAATTCCTCATATTTTTCTATACGGACACGGTACCACTCAAGTCCTAGTAGTCTTAACTGATCGGTAAAAAAAAAAACGAAAAACAGATGTACTTGGCTCATTCACCCCGCTTACCTCGCGCGCTAGGAACAAATCTGACTTCCCTCCAACCAACTCTTAAAATGTTCGCCGTGGAACTCTAGTCATGGTAAAAATTTGGTGCTTCTAACCCGAAGCGAACAATCACGTCGGATTTTATATGTAGTTAAGAAATTAAAAAAGAAACGTGGTTAATGTTCCAACTCTGTTAGGTACTAAAAACAGTCTGTGTAATTAGCAGTAACGAAATGGTAACGAAATGGAAGTTATTTTAAATATTTCGCTATAACTATTAATATTAATAATACAAAAGTATTATTTTTATGCAGGATCCCGCAAACACCGAGATCCTGTGGGATTGAAAATGTATAGTCTCGCAGATACCGAGACTGAAGATAGGCTGCGGGATTGGAAGCCCTATTCAAATAGTTTTGGAGGTAATTTTGTGTTATAATGAATTTCAAATACATGCTTAACTTGAAGTGGGGCATTGGTATTTACTTAGGTGAAGCGTTATTATTTGTGATGTTCTATGTATTGTTTCTGCTCAAATCTAAGTTTTTTGTTACAAATTAGCCGATATTAGAAACCACTGGTTTAAGATCGTAATAAGATTAAATTTGAAATGGACGTGTCCGCAAACGCAATTCAGTAATTTCTTATGAAGGTTTTGCGATTTACACATTTGAGTTGTTGAGAGAGAAAGCATTTCGTTAACATTTACACACAAACAGCATGAACACATTTTCATACTTTTTTCTTTGCACCTTTTATTGAATCTCTGTTTAGCCCAATGGTTGGGTGGTAGAGAATTCCATTTTGCATTGAGCTTGTCATTTGTACAATTCTGTTTTGTGCAATATAGTTTTAATAGATAAACATTTTTTTACAAAACCTAAGCCGTTAAAATATTTTGGTATGTATCAGTCTTCGTTGAGTGTTCTATAATCGTCTCCTTCACGATATTCGTCGACACAGCTTTCAAACCACACCTTACACGTACAGATTGGAAAAATATAACCTGATATCAAAAATCGGCAGCCATCTTTATAACGTCACTGCTATGGCTGTCCCCCTCTCCATTTCTTAAAACCGGCAAATTCGTATTCTGGAGGCAAAGAGGAACACATCTATACCAGTATTAGGTATTAGAAATCGTGAAGGAGACGACTTTTTTGTAAATTTGCCTCTATTCTATAGGTTTGATCGGCTGAATCTCCGTTAATAGTAGGCCTAAAAATATTGTTCAGCAACGAGCTTTTAGGCAATTTATGCTCTTTAACTTTGTCGTACAATGTGGAACCAAGATGCCTTTCTCTAGGTCCAAGTTACATAGTGAGAAATAACCATAGTACTTTTAAGAGCACATTATTTATTAATTTAACGAATACAGCAGATAAAATCAATATAATGCGCATGAATTGACCGCCAGAACGACATCAAAATTCCATCAAGCGAGGGTGCGGTTGATCTGAATTCGATGTGCGTGCCGCCCGGACCTTTATGCGTGATACATGTACTGTTTTAAGTATCTATGCCGTTAAAAATAGAGGACTTTAACATTAGAGTAAAGTATTTCCTGGTAAAATTCAAAACATAAAAGGAGTTCGAGATATGAACCCTGCACCCTAACCTAAAGGCCAATGAAAAGTAAGGATAAATTCCAGATGATAGGGATGGCTGAATGGCTGAGCCGTTGGTCCAGTAAAATCGTACAGACTTCGATTCCCAGTCACATCTGCTAGGGCTGGTATATAATCTGCGATATTTGAGAGACTAGACGACATAATTGAAAGAAGCACAAATAGTTAAATATAAATCTATGGGTTTTCATATTAAAACAAAAAAATATATTTCTAACCATTTCTTAAAGGGGTACCTTAAAGGTAGGGGAGGTACCCTAAAAAAAATTTTTTTTATGATTTTATTCTACCGTTTTGTCGGCATCATTGATATGTATACTCATGCCAAATTACAGCTTTCTAGTACTAACGGTTACTGATAAAAACGAGGGACGGACGGACGGACATGGTGAAACTATAAGGGTTCCTTGTTTACTACGGAATCCTAAAAAGGAACTCTATGAAATTGGAAAAAAAAACATTCAAAGGTGTTATTTCTAGAATTTGAACAATACGCATTATATTAAGGGTTGATGGTTTCCTGAAATTCCTGAATTGAAAAAAGCTAAAACTTGACTTAGGATTACTGATTACTCGCAAAGAGAATATAACCACTACGTTCTAATTACTCGTAACTAAATCGCTCTCTAGTCATAAAGGGGTGTAGTTTTAGGTCATGAGGTATAATATAATCCAGGTTTCTTTTTATTTCATGCAGGAAATGGCATGTCGTGCATTAAACTAAGTTGTTAGCACGCTTAAGTCTTATTAAGCGTGTCGTATTTTCAACGAATAATAATGATTTATCTAACCTTAACTAGGCTTACTACGATTGATGTCATTATTCTTCGCTGCTGCAGATTTCCAAAAAAAAACAAAGAAATTAACTTGAAAAATGACGCTATTTTTTGTTATTGCAATTTTTTACATAAAATATGAAATAACTGAAGTAAAATAATATTCTTAGATCTTTTGATTGTTATTTAAATTAAATTTTGCAACGATAGCGGCAATTGCGTAACTTTTCGAACGAGTATTAGGTTAGGACACGGTATTTGTTAAAATGTCAGTAAGTTAAAGTCCTATAACGCGTATTCGAAGAGCTATGAAATCTTCCTGTTGATTTTACCTACTGTATAAAAATAGAATGAGGTATTAATAGGTTCCCATTGGTACTATTTTGAAATATTAATTGAACGTATTCTTTAAGTTACTGAGTGAATAAAATATGATTGTACTTATTTATTTGTTTCAGAGTGAAATCGATTTTACATTTTTCTCTGTGCTCTTCACGACTTGTTTGTTGCATACTTTATTGTTGTTGGCTTCCTGTAAAAGTAGCGACGGATCCCAAACGTTTCGCTAAAAGTGAAGTTTTAAACCGCAGTTCTTAACAAAGAAGGAAGTTATTTTCATAGCATTCTAAGATAAAATGAAATGGTATGTTATATTATAAGCCTTTGAAAGATATATTTAGTTTTGACCAAGAAAATCGTAGTCATATTAAATTTTTTAGCGAAAATTTATTTAATTGTTAAGATTATCTGGCAAGAGTGCTTTAATAGTTTATAACTTGGAAACAATTTCGAGAAAGTATATCGTCGACTCTAGGTTCAATTATAGTAAGGGACAAAATACAACTTTTTGGGAGAGGCCGAAAAAGTCTTCCGACTAAATTAATTTTTTAAATAAATCCGTTACACTAACGTTTTTCGTAAAAGACGTCCCTTACGGTATGACATGAATGCAGTCTTATCTCTTACATTTATTTGTACAACAAAAATAAATTAAGATGCATAAAAATGTATCGATATATTAAGTTATTTAATGTGTCCGTTAAGTTGAACATTGTCTTTGTTAGCATAGTTCGATAAATTTTATAGAATCGTAATCGTATGTATGGGTACAGTAAAATTTTAATCAAATCAGAAGATAAACTAAATTCATAAAAATAGGTTAACCTAGTTACCAAACGTGAGTAAACTATCCGAAAATGTATGTTCCTATGGGTAACATAAATATCGAACTACTTTGATTTTCATCAAATGAAGTAAGTTATTTGGATATTATTTATTAAAATTATATTCCAATAATAATAATTATCGTGCATTATTTTAACAATTTCTAAAAATTCATAAGATTTCAAGCTTACATGGTCATTTACATTAGAATTACGATTTGAAACGGGATATTTACCATGTTTATTCTGTTTCCGGGAAGAACTCGCGTATTGATACTGTGAGCGTGGTGTGTCTGACCGTAATCGAGTTTCAAGTGACAAGGCGGACGGTGGTAGTGACGGTGATACTGTGGGAAAAAAGCGAACCAGGAAGAGGGTAGATCGCTATGGTGTGTGGGTAGACCACAACTAAAACTCGCAGCACGTCAGTTAATCCTTGATAATGGCGCTTGCAACAGTGCCGAAATATCGGGAACTCAAAAAATACAAATATACATGGTAAATATCCCGTTTCAAATCGCAATTCTAATTTCTAAAACTTCTTATACCAGTTTTCTGATAATGCCCCTTTAAATTTCTCCTAGAACTGAATTCACTTCAGAAATTTAAACAATTTGGGATTCCATGTTAATTTTATTTAATAGTATCCTATTAAAGAGCAATAACTATTTTTTTATATCTCATTGTATATGGCTCTCATAAAATAAAACTCTTACAAAAAAAATCTGCACAGGTGGTAACAGCACGAGCTTAAATACAATATTACTATCAGCTTCTCTTTCCCACGCGGCAAGAGGAAAAGGGATGGCAATACTGTAAAATTTGTGTAACGGAAGTATTGCTAAGCATCAGATACTACAAAATAAGGTAAGGGACAGTTTTTCTGTTTGACTCACAGAAACTTTGATGTAAGGTTCAATTATTTTAATTTTCTCTTAAAAATTGTGAAGGGGAAATATAGAACAACGGTTCTGCGAGATACTTACCTTATTCTAATTTATTTCGCAAAGGTACTTACACCATTTTTATTTTGGTTTATTACAAATATTATCATTTGACATGGACATTTTTTAAGATAGATTTTTTCATATAGACCAATTGAAAGAACGGAAAATTCTGAACAATAAAATATTTTTGGCCCTTTTAAATAAACGTTTATCTACTCATCCAGGTTTTTAAAGACATAATTAAATACGTAAAATTAGACTGCTCTAAGTGTTCAAGTCTGTGTACCTTGTTAACGACGACCGCTTTAGCCTAGTCGGTAGTGACCCTGCCTACGAAGCTGGAGGTCCCGGGTTCGAATCCCGGTCAGGGCCTTTATTTGTATGATGAGCACAAATATTTTTTCCTGAGTCTTGGATGTTTTCTATGTAATTAAGTATATATTTATCTATGTAAGTATGTATATCGTCGCCTAGTAACCATAGTACAAGCTTTGCTTAGTTTGGGACTAGATCGATTTTGTAAGATTATCCGCAAATGTTTATTATAAAAAATCATTTCAATTGAAAGGGATTTCAACCTAGTTTATGCAAACAAAAGTAACATTACAAAGAGTCTTTTAATAAGTAATTTTTATCAAGGCCCTATCATGACTATTTCATACCTATTTAAGTTACAAATATATAGGGAAGGTAAATGCTTTGGTGCCACTCTTTTATCACTCGTATTCTTGATTAGTTTTCACGAATAGCCTGTATAATCAATTGTATAATAGACTCGACCAATTATTAAATTTTCAAGTTGTCAACAACGTCTTTCTTTTTTTCATAAAAAACATCTCAAACTGTTGTAATTCAAAGGGAAATTGTTTAAGGGAAAAAGGAAATTTATCTTTTGCTTAATTAGTAAAGTTGGCTGGACGCTACTACGGGGAATTCAAGGCCAATAAATCAAGGTGTTGCGCCATTTCGAATAAACCATTCTTTACTTTTAAGACTTATATTTAGTACCCATATCGATATTTTAGGTGTCAGAGAGGTTTTTGAACCTCAGCACCATTCAAAGGGTACATTTCAACAACATTTTCATTCAACATTTCTTTACCATTACATGTTATTTCACGAAACAGGATGAAACACCTCAGTCTTTTAAATTTTTAGGGTTCCGTACCAAAATGGTAAAAAGGTACCCTTATGGTTTCACTTTGTTTGTCTGTCTGTCTGTCTGTCACATCGCTAAATATCTCAAGAACTACTTATGCTATCGATTTGAAATTTTAAATAGTTATAAAGAAGGCTTACCTACATACATAGAACATGACTTTTTTAAATATTTTTTTTTTATTTTCTTTGAAAAATGTCAGATAATAGGTAGTTCAAAATTTTAAAGTCTAGTTAATATGAGTGGGGTGTCATATGAAAGGGCGTGGGTTGCACATTCTGAAACATTTATTTTTCCGTTGAGTCATTTTTGTTTTATGAGGGAAAGTGTAAAAAAAACCTTCCCCCCCCCCCCCTTATCTCCGAAGTTTACCAAAATATAAAATTATTACATTTAAAAACGAGTGTAGCAGTAAAAATATATTTAAAAACAAACTCAAAAGGTTGCTATTAAACACCTCAACGCAAGATGCTTAATATTAATTAAATAAGCTAGTACCCATCTTGTTTTATATTCAAAGGATACTATAACTTGGTACAAAAAAATGAACACTTGAGTGTAATATTTCGCCGATAAATTTAACGTTTGGCGAAACGGAAGCAAATGTAAACTGTACCATACTTTTTTGGGAAAAAAAGATAAAAAAATACATGACATTGATATCAGTGTATATTTTACAGGAAAAATATAACTGTAGCTCTATCTAGTTTTTCTTTTATTTATCGTCAAAAAACATTTCTATACTAAGTTTGTAATTTAATCACCTTTGCATGTATTTTTGTTTTATAAATTCCTACGAGATTATGCTGAAGGTACCTTCTTTCAAATAAAGAAACAAAAATTAAATCGGTTTACGTGATAAAGAATTATCCTTGAAAAGCTACCATACATGCAAAGTTATTCAGTCGCTCAAATCTGTAACAAAAGTCGCCGATAGATGGCGCTGTACCCATGGCGTCCAATTTTCACCACGTTTTTGAGATTTTCCTGATTTAATAGGGTTGGAAACGGTATAACTGTATACGGAACCCTCGGTGCGCGAGTCCGACTCGCACTTACCGCTTTTTTATTAAGATTCTTATTACCTAACTAGCGACCCGCCCCGGCTTCGCACGGCTGCAATACTGATGATTGAATTATACATATAAACCTTCCTCTTGAATCTCTTTAACTATTTAAAAAAAACGGATCAAAATCCGTTACGTAGTTTTAAAGATCTAAGCATACATAGGGACAGACAGACAGTTATTACTTGAAAATATATTATGCTTCATATTTCTTGACGTTTAATAAAATTTTATAAAAAGCTGGTTAGAAGTTTCGAATGGATTTGTTGTTAAAACTTTTAGTTTTATTTATTCAGTTTTTAATTAAATTGGTTTTACCTACAGAATCTGTTTTTAAATACCACTACCTATAATTATTCTTTATTATATAAGATGCACGTGTCGAGAGAGAAATACATTTAATCGAAAGCTCTTGGACTATAAACGCTCGCATATTCAATCCATGATTAACATGGTGATTGCTATCATAATCAAGTCTATTTACTGCATATTATACTCCTAGTATACATATTTAAATATTTGTATGCTGCTACTATTCTTATTTAACGATGGCATATAAGTTAATGAATATATTCCAAAGTAAAAAGAAATTAAACCGGGGCATAAAAATAAAACTGTGTATTTTGCGCCAGGTACAACTTTCAGGAGACCGAAGAACGTCCATGTATTTCATGTGATATTGAAAAAAAGTAAAATTACGCTCGAGTACATTTTATGTAGACTCCATAATTGAAAAGTGACCCTTCGGTTTTAACGGATTACTGGTTAGGGCTGTCAAGGACCCGAGGGTTCGTCTAGGAGTGCTCGAGGTTCTCAAACGTTTGACATATTACAGGGGGAAGTTATCCCACTTATGTGGGTAGCCCTAATGCCAATGGAATAATTATTGGACACCTTTTAGGGATGCATAATATACGGAATGTGTTTGCATTAAGGACGTGTTTTTATTTGCATGACTTTAATGTCTATTTTAATCGCGTAGGTTTTATTCAATATGTACAAGATGAATCTTAAAATACTTTAATATTAAACCGCCATATTTAATCTACGAGTACTTATTCGTATTCAATAAGGTTTTTTTTATTGTATGTAATAAAATCCTACAACCACACCTGATCGTCAAAGATATGCTCAGATTAAGTGAGCAGGAAAATTAAATAGGCTATATTTTCATGTATAGAAATACATGAACTTGGCTGTGCATATAATGTGAGCTAAACTTTTTGGTCATAAATCGTGAATAACACAATCGCCTTATATCAAAAGTAAGGGACGATGTATATTGGAATTGAAAAGGATCGACGAGAAGTAATTGGGGTGGATTGATAATTATAATTCCCTGCAGGGGGCGCTCCTACCCCGTCTCGGTAAGAGCTAAATGTTAATAATTGAAATTGCGATACTCTAACGGATTTGTTATTTAATCCCCTAGTTAAAGGTTTACCTAATTCATTTATTTTAGGAAAAGCTTTATAATAAATGGAGAAGTATCTATTTTAAAATGGTTATTTAAGTGCAGTTTTTAAAAAAATAATATCATTTAACGGATGCAAATGTATTTGTAGAGACTCGTTCGATTTTTTGAGTTATCCATCATGTGTCACTCGCATTAATAGCTGACAATGCAATCTTTGTTAGAAATTTTAGTTTATGTAAAATACATTTCATCGCTATGTAATATTTCAAGCTATCATGATCATTTACACTAGAATTATATTAGCCACGGGAAATTTATCATGTATTTTGTGCTGAGTTTCCGAGGTTCGGCACTGTTACCAGCACCATTAACAAAGACAAACTAATATAATCGCAAACTGAGAAAAACAAACGGGCGTGGTAAATATTACGTTACAAATAGCTTTTCATTATATTTATTTATTTGCTTAATTAAGTCCGGTATATGGAGCCTATTGTAAAGTATAGAATGCGTGCTAGTTATATAAACATGCTTGGTGGTACCTTCACCACATGAACACTTTAAAATTATTAACGAGTGGCAAACAAACCTTGTTACTTAACACGTAAAGCCAATCAACGACAATTTTCAAATGCTGAATTATAAAAGTAGCTATGTTAAATTCCGTTAACTTGTTTTTACATCACAGTAATGAATGAAAACAACCTTACCATATAAAGATTTATTTTATCAGGATATTAGTAATAAGTGGTGTCTACTGAGTTTTCTTCTTTCTGACACATTTATGTAATAGCTACAGTCATATCAAAAATATCCATACGGACTACGTGCTAAAAATTTACCAACGTAGCATCGACACACGGGCGTATTGAGCGTATAGATATTTATGTCGCTTTGATAACGTACCTATATATTTTTTAAGCTCTGTGGCCTACACATAATCTATCAATATTAGTAAAACTTTTCTACCCACTGTTCCAACCTGAAACCATTTTTAGGGTTCCGTAACAAAATGGTAAAAAAGGAACCCTTATGGTTTCACTTTGTCTGTCTGTCTGTCTGTCTGTCACATCGCTAAATATCTCAAGAACTACTTATGCTATCGATTTGAAGCTCGAAATTCAGCTTACGACTAAATGACATTACAAAACATTTTCCAACATTAAGAAACATTCGGTTATCAAGGAACCACTTATGAATTATATCTATATCTATTTGTAATTTAAGACAATCTTGAAAATCCCCTACTGTTGAAAATACCTTCAAATCGTCGGCGTATAATAAGCAGGGACAGGACAGACGACTCACAAGGTCATTAATAAATATTATGAAAATTAGTGGCCCAAGGTGAGAGCCCTGCGGTACACCCGACGTGATGGGCTTAGGGGGTGATATAAAACCTTTAAGGGTAATAAGTTGACTACGATTATGCAGGTGCGACCAAACCCAGCGAAATAGTGATCCGTGTATTCCATAGAGCGAGATTTTCTGACATAAGAGCGAGTGATTTACTTTGTCGAAAGCCTTGAAAAAGTCTGTGTAAACGGCGTCAACTTGGCCCCCAACAGCGAAAGCATTGCGCAGATAATTCTTATATGTAAGTAGATTACTTATGACAGATTTATTTTTAACAACCCATTAACCCACCCATTTTATTATCTATAGATTACTTTATTGAATTTCTATATCAGATACTTTACCAGTAACTTATTAAGAAATTGAGTTCGATTCCAAAATTGATTCACCCACCCACAAAATAATACCTACTTGGAGCTTTTGTGATTGAAGAAAGGGACACCATTATTTCACCCTTTCTGGGACGAATCGATTTACACCTGAATTTTTTATACACAGTACAACAGCGGACTTTTCCCAGAAAATTACGCTATAATTACATCATTTTCTTCTAACGTACTTACCTATTCTATTACATTAATTGAATAATTATATTTAATTGGTCCCATAATTTTTTCTTCTGGTATTTTCTTTCTATGGTTGTTGTTATCAGAGATGCGATTTATTTGAAATACTTATATTTAAAATGCAAATACAAAATGCAAAATACGTTTTTTGTATTTTGCATTTTTAAATGCCTTTTAGTAAAAAACATTTTGTATTTTATTTGAAATACCTTTCGAGATGTATTTAAAAAAAAAACATTTCAAACTGCAAAATACTTTGTGATTAAGTTTAGCCAAATTACCAGTCAAACAAAATGAAAGTCAAACGTGTCAATGTCAAACGAAAACGATGAAGATTATCTATGGCTATAAAAACGCAACGCCGCTGACGCCGAAGATTCGATTTCACTGATTTATTGTTTGCTGGTGCTGGTGAAGTGGTTACTGATTTGATTTGATTACTTACCTACTTTTATGATATTGAAGTTGTAGACGACGCAAGTCCACAGCCTATCGTCTGCGATAGCTCGGCGGAAACAGAGGTTCTTGCCGCACCCGTCTCGGTGAACACGGTAGCGTCGCACGAAGGATCTGTGAACGACCGAGGAATGGCGCGGCACTGTTTCGCAACTTAACTCCTACCGACGCGGCTCTGTTCTTGTAAGGTTCAATATGATCATGGGAACACTCCGTAATAAAAACACTGAGTCTATTACAAGTTATAATGGGATTAAAACACACGATAAAGAATAAAGTATAAGATTGGTTTAAGCACTAAGTTTACAGTTCAATGTCAGAAGGATCACAATTACTTAAACAACGACGGGATTACAATTAATAACAAGTTACTGCACTGAAAAATTACGTTCACTATGGCACGCTACTGGCCGGGATCTAACTAACAACTCATGGCGTTCCGCCAAATCAAACTGCCCACTGATTGCCCACTCCCCACTGCCCCACTGCTTGCCCACTGCCCCCTGATTGCCCACTGCCCACTGATCACCCACTGCTTGTTCCGCCCGTCGGGTCGGTTTTATATATTTTCAAACACACCCCTCTACTCCCGTAATTTCGATTCCCACGCAACTGACGCAACCTTGTGCCATAATAACTTCCCGTCCTAACGGTTCAGGATGACCATTTCTCACGAGAGATATTAACAATAGTTATACAATGCTTAAATGAATAGACAATTGTTCTTAACATTTGTTTAGATGTGCCGACACCCGACAAAGGTAACAACAGTATAGAAAATATATTAGACAATATTTAATGGTCTCGGCGCAACTCAGGGTTTACAACATTTTATGATTTTAACTGTATTTTAAGACGCTAATGTAACATTATTGCTAGGTCGTAAACGGGAAGTAACGGCAAAATTCAATTCTTTCTAGCGGTAAAATATCAGGTACACTGGGAGAGTTCCACGTATTCGGGGCTGTCCGTAACATTCTCCCCGCCTGTAATCGGTTGCCGTTGCACCGGTAGGACAGCCAGCTTGGTTACAGGTCGCCGGAAGATGCCGCCTCGCGTCTCGACGTCCGCCGATCTCACGTTGCCGTCGGGTCCCGGAAACACTCGTCGTATTATACCTCGCGGCCACACGTTGCGAGGCAGGTTCGGGTCTACCACGATCACGCAATCGTTTGGTTGGATAGGTCGGGATTGGTTCGCCGACGATTGCCGTGGTGCGAGTGTTGGTAGGTATTCGCGTACCCATCTCCTCCAAAAATGGTCTGCGAGTGCCTGGCTAGCTCGCCAGGTGCGTCGATCGGCCTCGTCGCATGGTCCCGTTGGCGGCACGCCCGTAGATCCGCCCAACAAGAAATGAGAAGGCGTGAGCGCCTCCTCGTCACGGTGATCCACAGAGACGTGGGTCAGTGGCCTCGCGTTCACCGTGTTCTCTGCCTCAGCCAGCAGAGTATGTAGCACCTCCTCTCGCGGTGCTTTGGTGTGGAGCGTGACTGCGAGCGCGGTCTTTACAGAGCGCACCAAGCGCTCCCACGCCCCCCCCTGGTTCGGTGCTCCTGGCGGTATGAACCGCCACTGCATGCTGCGGCGCACGCCGTAGTCTTGCAGCGCCGGCAGCCACTCGGTGTATGCGCTGCGCAGCTCTTGGTCGGCGCCTCGGAAGTTGGTAGCATTGTCGGAGAACATGACGGCTGGCCAGCCGCGCCTCGCTGCCAGTCTCCGAAGCGCCATGATCGCAGAATCTGTGGAGAGAGTCGCCACAACTTCTAAATGTATTGCTCTAGTTGTTAAGCAGGTAAATAAGGCGACCCATCTTTTCTCGTGTCGCCGGCCTATGGTTACCACTAGCGGTCCAAAATAATCTACTGCACTATTCGTAAAGGCTCGTGTATATGGCTGGATTCTGTTTAAGGGCAGGTCACCCATAGCGGGTAGTTCGGGTCGGGCTCGTCTAATTTTGCAAGTTTGACAGTGGAAGCCTACGCTTCTCACCGTTGGTCTTAAGTGTGATATCCAGTATCTTTGACGTAAATTATTTATGACTGTTTCATGGTTGGCGTGTGCCGTTTTCCTATGCTCATTTAAAATTAATAATTTCACCAAAGGGTTGTGGCCGTTCAAGATGACGGGTCTCTTCTCAAGGCCTTGTACTGGTGCCGCGTTGATCCGCCCGCGCATCCGCAGCAGGCCGTCGGCGTCCAGCACGGGATCGAGGTTGAAAATCTGGCTCTTCTTAGTGATCGTCTCGCCGCGGCTCAGCTTCAACAGCTCATTTGCAAAGTCTGTGCGCTGCGCCCACTGGAACCATAGCTGCTCCGCTGCAGCTCGATGTTTGGCCTTTTTTATAGTCGATTCTAGTATCTTCGTCGCTCGTTCGTTCTCTGGGCCCTGTTTTTCTACATGTTTTATACCCAGCGAGTCGATCTCGAAGTATTGCTTCATTCGCTGATTTATCTCTTCATCTTCTAGGTGACAATGTAGTGTCGTCTCACTTCCTCGCCACGCGGTCGCTTGTGGGGCTCGCCCGAATATAACCCACCCTAACGGGGTTTTTATAGCTGCAGGCTCGTTCATTTTACCCATACGGGTCTCCTTGGGCAGCATGAGGTGCCAATTATCCGCCCCAATCAGCACCCTCGGTACAGCTTTGCTGTAGCTCGCTTCTTCTAGATCGGATAGATGGGCATACCTGTTTACGTTTTTCATGTGTTGGCTGCGAAGTCCCAATTCGCGAACCGTTCGTACTGTTATTGTCTGTAACGGCCCGTTATTTTTGCCTCGTATCTGAATCTGCATTTTTTTACTGTGATTGTTTAAGGTCGCCATCGATCCTACGCCCTTAATGCGTAATGGCTCCTCCTCTCCAACGGCTCCGACTTCTTTCATTAGCTCCTCGTCGGCTAATGATACCGTCGACCCTCCGTCCATGAGGGCGAACGTTTCAACGCGTCTCAAAGGCCCCTCTATCGTTATCGGTATTACCTTTAACAGTATCGTAGTGCTCTCCCCATCCGCGATAACTTCGGATGTACAGCTCTGTTCCGTTCGTAGTTCTGAGTCGTTCCGACTCTGACGGGGCTGCTCGGATCGGGCCTGTGAAGCCGGCGGCTCGGCTTGTACCTGGTCCTCGTGTAGCAGTCGGTTGTGTGAGTGCGGGCACCCCTGCGCGCTGCACCCCTTTGCCTTGCACTGCTCTCTGCGGTGCTTTCTATTCAAACATTTGAAGCAAACCCTATTACTTCTCGCCCAGTCCCATCGGGCTCCTACGTTCATACTGAGTACCTTTTTACATTCCGTAGATCGGTGATTGCCGCCGCAACATAAACAGGGTTCTTGATTCTCCACCGCGTACGTTTGGTGTACCGGTGGTTTGTTAACGGCTCCCCTCTGTGGTGCGTTCGGTCTGTACTCGAGTCGTGGCGCGTTTGTTCGATACTCCGGGCGCGTAGCGTTCGGTCTGTAATCCGGGCGCGGCGCGTACGTCCTATGATCTGTATAAGATGGTCCATTGTTACCTGTATACCTTTTCATAGGCGCCTTCGTATGCGAGTACTTCAGCTCGGCGTCGCTCTCTTCCAGCAAGAAGTTCGCCATCAGCGCCAACTCTCCTGTCCCATGGGGTCCTAGTTGCTTTCTTGCGAATTGGCACCACCTTGATCTTAAATGTGGACTCAATCTATCCGTAATTTCCCTAATCAACAATGGGTTGTCACCGTAATTTCTTTGATCCAAGCCAACTAAAGTACTTACAATATTTATTACTTTAGTGCTAAAATTATTTAAATCAATCGCACTTGATCCTATGTTTGGTAACCTTTTTAATTCATCTAGTGCTCTGTCGATCAACAGGTCCGTTCGACCAAAGTTCTTCTTTAGTAACCGGATGACCATATCCGGCTGCGACGACGTTGCGAGTAGGTGTTGCACACACTGCCTCGCCTCGCCCCTTAAACAGTTCCGTAATCGAGCCATATTTTCATACACGCTAAATTCATACCTTGCAGTAGTTTCACGGTAGGCGTTGTAGAACAACAGCCATTCACTTGGATCTCCGCTATAATAGGGTAACTCATACACCTGTTTTGGCGGCTTTGGCCGCATCGATGCCTTCAGCTGCTCGGCGAGACGATTGAAGGCGGTTGCGGCGTCACTGGGTGGCTCCATCGACGACCTGAAGTGCATGTCGTCGCGGGATCTCTGCTCTCTCTCGTAGGCCGTTGGTTTGTATTGCCCGTGAGGCGAGCCGACTCGCGGCTCAACGGGCAACGGATCGCGGTACCCACGCGGCGGCGATTGGGCGTGTTCGGTTCGTCCGCGACGTTCTAGTGACAGGTCGCGGTACCCACGCGGCGGCGATTCGGCGTGTTTGATTCTTGCGTGGCGCTCGGGCGCCGGCGCTCGGTTCGGTTCACGCAGCCCTCGCGGCGGCGATAGGGCGCGTTCGTTTCTTGCGCAACGCTCGAGCGACGGCGCTCGGCTCGGTTCACGCGGCCCTCGCGGCGGCGATAGGGCGCGTTCGTCTCTTGTACAATGCTCGCGCGACGGCGCTCGGCACGGTTCATGCGGCCCTCGCGGCGGCGATAGGGCGCGTTCTGCTTGCAGCGTTGCGAGAGGCGTCTCTCTCGTAGGTTCTCGCTGTCCGTCGGGTCGGCGCGCCATGCCTTCCTCTCCCCGCCCGTGCTCGAAGCTGCTCAGCCACTCGTCGACCTTCGACGTGCCTGGCTGTGGAGTCACCGCCCGTGACTGCACCGGTGTTCCCTCGGCGTCGATCTGTTCCAGTTCAAGCTCCAACCTCTTCTTAATTACTTCCTTCTCGATCTCGGCGACCCGTTCTAACGCGCGTAGCTCTGCCGCCCGCCTGCGCACTGTCATTGTACTACTGGCGTGCGATCGCACGGACGGCGCCGGCCTTAATCGTTCGCGGGCGCTTTCCTCCCCGCCGTCGGCACTCGGGGTAGCGTGCGCATCCCCGCCCCCGCTCTCGTTCTGCGCCGGCGCGTTCCCGCCAGCGCTCAGCTCCGCATCGTCGCCTTTGATTGTTTGGCTACGTGTCATCATCTTGGTTCACACAGGTTTACTTCGGAGTTTCAATTTACAGTGCAATAACACAATCTCAATACGGAAGTTCAAAGTTCACAATTTACGGAGGTTCAATGTTCACAGGTTCAATGCTCACAGTACAGAAAAGGGTTCACTTTACTCACAGGTTCTCGATCACTGTACCCAAGATCCGGTTCGAAGGACCACGCAAACTGTAGACGACGCAAGTCCACAGCCTATCGTCTGCGATAGCTCGGCGGAAACAGAGGTTCTTGCCGCACCCGTCTCGGTGAACACGGTAGCGTCGCACGAAGGATCTGTGAACGACCGAGGAATGGCGCGGCACTGTTTCGCAACTTAACTCCTACCGACGCGGCTCTGTTCTTGTAAGGTTCAATATGATCATGGGAACACTCCGTAATAAAAACACTGAGTCTATTACAAGTTATAATGGGATTAAAACACACGATAAAGAATAAAGTATAAGATTGGTTTAAGCACTAAGTTTACAGTTCAATGTCAGAAGGATCACAATTACTTAAACAACGACGGGATTACAATTAATAACAAGTTACTGCACTGAAAAATTACGTTCACTATGGCACGCTACTGGCCGGGATCTAACTAACAACTCATGGCGTTCCGCCAAATCAAACTGCCCACTGATTGCCCACTCCCCACTGCCCCACTGCTTGCCCACTGCCCCCTGATTGCCCACTGCCCACTGATCACCCACTGCTTGTTCCGCCCGTCGGGTCGGTTTTATATATTTTCAAACACACCCCTCTACTCCCGTAATTTCGATTCCCACGCAACTGACGCAACCTTGTGCCATAATAACTTCCCGTCCTAACGGTTCAGGATGACCATTTCTCACGAGAGATATTAACAATAGTTATACAATGCTTAAATGAATAGACAATTGTTCTTAACATTTGTTTAGATGTGCCGACACCCGACAAAGGTAACAACAGTATAGAAAATATATTAGACAATATTTAATGGTCTCGGCGCAACTCAGGGTTTACAACATTTTATGATTTTAACTGTATTTTAAGACGCTAATGTAACATTATTGCTAGGTCGTAAACGGGAAGTAACGGCAAAATTCAATTCTTTCTAGCGGTAAAATATCAGGTACACTGGGAGAGTTCCACGTATTCGGGGCTGTCCGTAACAGAAGTGTTGTTGTTATCCCTACAATACTGGAACGGCTATGTACACAAGATAATTTAGATAATGTAAACAACTTATTAATAAAAGAAAAGTGTAATAATAATATAATAAGAACTAGATGCACAATCATCAATCAACCGAAAAAAATGGCCACACAATTCCCAAAATGGAGCCATGGCTATCTTTTCGTTAGTCTAGTTTATTACATTGTTTTAATTGAGTATTATTATTATTAATACAATAACAGAATTTATTGATACGCGTACTGATAAATATGACCAAAATATCATGCATAAATGTTTGGCTCGGCATTTTATCTCTATTCCATTTCTCATGATAAATACCTAAAATAAATAAAAATATCATTCGATTTGGTCAAAGGTCAAAATACCTATTTTGCATTTAGCATGTGAAATACAAAACGCAAAACTATTTGGTACTTTGCATTTGAACTAGTAAATCTGAAAATTATTTTGCATTTTGTATTTAAATGCTTTTTTAAAACCATGTTGTTATATTGCATACTCGTACGTTTTAGTGAATAATATTACTAATAACTTACCTTTGTTATTTTTCATTCCTACTTTTCCATTATTTCATCATATAGCATCATAACATAACTCCAACCCAAATACCGGACAACTAAGTAAATTGTTGCATATATTGTGTAAATTCACAATGGGGTCCAAAATGTATTTGCCTATTTTAGAACTAGCGTTAACACGCACTAACATTATTGACAAGCGTCGTAAAGATAAAGACGTAATAAAACCATTAACTTTCATTTATAAATCAGCGAAGTTAATCCGACTGAGCGCACGCAACACGGAACCGTTCGCACTAATAAATCTTTCGTTAACTATACCACATTCATTAAAATTTCTTCCTACGTGCCTGCGATAAACCAGAAATACCTTACCCCCAAAAACTTCGACTTATCTCTCTCACGTATACGGTCGTAACGCCGGAATTATGACCCTGGTTAAACACATGCTACATTTACTTGTAAGTTCATGTAACGCTTGGATAACTTCTTGTTTGCGTAAGGGCGTGCCTGACTGAGCCAATTTTTATTGAAGTCGGATTTTTTTTTTTTTGTTAAAACAAAACAAGTTTATTTATACGATCTTAACTGATATATACTTATCGCTGTTTTGTGTCATCCTATTGGTGGGAAAATTCCTTAAAGCTTTAATAAAAATTGTTATCTTCGCACTTCTCGTAATTACCTTCGTTTCAGTATTATCAATTTTTTTTCTCAGTATGTAGTTTTCTTTTGTTTTTGCCATTTTTTTAAAGTGCTACGTATACGTTCTCATCCTATAATGTTTCAAGTAGGTAAGTACATAATGATACTGCTTGTGTCGACGTACGCTTTAGAGTGTTACCGCAGATGTTATTTTTACGGAAGCAACAGAACTGCCAAATCATATTGGCAGTTGCATGTTATTTTCATCAGCAGGCGAATCACAAAATGCTTTAATAATAAGTACAAGGATCATCATAATCAGCCCTTAAGGGTCTTCACTGTAATGCTTTTTTTGTCTAAAACTGGACAAAAATAGCATTAAGCTTCCCACACACTGTTTAGTAATAGGTCCTCTATGAGGGATGGTTGAGTACTATTTGCATCACGCACTATGGGTTTTATTGTGCTTGTTCCCCAGGCTAGTTCGGCCCGTTATTTACAATCATATTTATGTTCATCATGGTCTTGTTTTATTAGGCTACCTTTTTTGGAATTTATTGCGTGATTTAAGTCGAAGTTACTCTCTCCGCAGCGGTCACAGCCCTGAGGGAGGCTAGCAGGTTCAGGCATAACGAATGGCCAAGGCATAATTAAACTGAGTAGCTGTGAGATCGGTATTATTGGCGGTAGTAGGGATGACTGTCAGCCATTGTGACGAGTTCGTTTCAATGACTCTTTGAACTCATATTTTCATGTTATTTGGTAGTTTAGATGATACGTCTTTGCTTGTATCCATGTCTCTTATTTGTGCTGTCAGTTTTTCTTCTTTCAGGGTATCTGCAGCATGAAATTATTGTGCAAATAGGTCTAGGTTTTCAGCATTTTTGATAGCATGAATTAGTATTCTGCTCGATTCTAAGGACGTTTTGTAACGTTCTTTGTTTTTAGTTGAATCATTAATGCCGAGACCGCCGAGTTTTACTGGTAGAAAGAGCAATTCATGTTCAAGTGAGGTTATTTATCTGTCTAAAATAGATGGTGTTAACGTTACTATTGTCATTAGTTTAACTGTTTATGATAACTAAGCTTTTTATAATATTGTACTTAGAATGAACTAAAACATTAATTTTCATGAGGAACCCGGGAAATTGATGCAGTATGCTTTAATTACACGACTCTCCGGTCGTTTAATTGTTTTTTTTTTACTACGGTAAAATTGATGGCTGACAAATGGTTATTGAACAGTTTTAGTGCCGATAATAAATGCATAATTTCGCTCAACAGAACCAAGCATATGTAAAGCAATAACATTTTTCATGTTCACGTACGATTGGCTGCCCAACAATTTCTCTTTGATGTTGCAGGTTAATGAATATTCCGACACGAACGTATTGTCCCATTCGTATTATTTCGTTAATTACAAGCATTACCGAATTTATGCAATGCGGCCTGTTAATTTCCGCTTGGCCCGTATTGTATGTACAAAGGATTTCATTGTTACAGTGTTTGTTTTCAGTTCTATCGATTTTATAATACCTATAAACGATTAGTAGCCACATTTGTAGTAGACATACCTGGGTAAGGCCAATCAGCGTTTCAACCGTCCCTTCACGTACGTTACCAGATATTCATACATACGTTGACAAATGCATAAAAAATAATGGAATTAACAACGGCGTGTTTACACTGGTGCATTGCATTCACAATAGTTTTTATTACATTCGTAACCGTATTTATAACGTACGGAAAGGGCTGGTTGAAACGCTCCGTGGCCTTACCCACCAAACTATTATAATTTTGTTTATTATAACACTTTCAAATACTAAACTCGCTTTGACATTTACAGCCCAATGAAATTTTTCTAGGGTATAATTAATTCATTAGATAACTAATTAATTATTTTATATTATTTACCATTGTTACCTAGTTGTTTTCATATCTTCACAAGCTTAATTACTTATGCCACCGAAGATATTCTGTCGCCAACGCCAATCAATAGTCCACGAACGAGCACTCAGTCGATTAATCACTGAATCCGTGTCGTGTCCATCAAATTCAAAGCCATCAATTTGATGAGCTGTAAAATATTAGACAAAAAATGTGACACTTGAAATTAAAGTCGGTGTTATTTCTAATCCTGCAAGGGTATTATGTAACTTCTCATGCTAAAGTTGGTTCGCTATACTTAATTCCATATGAAGTAAATGACTTGACGTTTTAGGATTAAGTGTCAAAGCGGATGTCAGCTCTAATTTCAATTTTGAAATGTTTAGCAGCGAAATATTTTCAATTCACGAAGGTTTTTCTTTCAGCAGTTTATTAAATACATTATTACTAAAGTTTCGCTCTTGACTATGAATGGTCTTGGGCCTCTTTTGTCAATTACTATTTAATTTTCAACACTTTACTATTATCGAAATAAACCGCAACTGTGACAACCTGTCATTATAATTATTGCCAGTGTAAAAAAAAATCCTATGAAATACCGCAACATGGCGCGTTGTCATATATTTCTGTTCGGGCTTTATATTATATTATATACCTAACCGGAGAAAACCACTAGGAGGATGATGAGTTTCAAATTTCAAATGTCATTTAAAGCCATGCAGTGAGGATAAGACTGGAGCTGGCAATACACACATACACAGATGTGCGAAAGAGATGTAAGCATAGACAATAACATACGTGGGAATGAGATACAATGTGTCTTCTTCTGTGTTCGCTGTCTGTATTTGTCACCGGCCTGTGTCACCGAAACGTCATCAATGTATTCGAGCCCATTGGTTTAATTTAAAATTGGTGCCAAAGTATACACCGTGGGCGTTAATAACTCGAAAGATTCACACCAACGATTTCAGAGCCCAATTAGAGTATATAAAATTATAAAACATGTAGTCCAAAAACCCATAATTTAAGAGATATTAATTATTTAAAACAAAACACAAGTTTAAAAATCTCAATTCTAATACACTCTAAAGGACGTAGCCACCTGCTACTTTTACACGCAAACGCACTAACTGCATGGTTGTTAGCCAGTTTCACTTAGTTAAGTTTGGTATCTATCCTACAAAAAGGTATCGCTACCGAAAAATGTCGTCGTATTGGTTTACCTTCACTGATAACTGGCTGATAGTTTGAAAATGATGTCACTAAAATGACAATGCTCGCTGTCTGCTTTTCAACTTGAGATTAATTAAACTCGCTCATTCTCTGAAGTAAAGGTTTGTTCACAAAGAAGCGATCAATTAATATGATTTAATTTGTAGTGAAATAGTAATTTAATTAAGACACAAATGGACCCATGTTGATATAGCATTATTTACTCGTACTGTCGTCAAACATACGTGGTTTAAGTCTTTCAAGTTATTAACGCCCACGTTATATGCAGCACGATTAATTATGAGAGGTCAGAATAGGGATGTTGACTCAAAATTTATTGGTATCTAAATTATATCCAAAAGAAAGAAGACATAAAACTATGCCAAATGGTGAAAATCCCATTAAAATATCTCAAAAAATAACGAAGCTACAACCGTTAGAATGTTGTTAATAAGAGTGAGAAAGCACTAATTTGTAGTGACGTCACTGACTTAAAGCGCCATAGTAAATGAAGATCGTTCCATACAGAGGTGCGTTTTGCGAAAAAGGGACAGAACATGCCCCCACTTAAAACTTTGATGACTTGTAATTATGTAATTATTTATTTTTTTGAGTTACTTTTTTCGCTATTTGGTTGAGAATTTGATCCTTTTTCGAGAAAATTTGAAGTAGTTGAGTTTCTTACTTAGTGTCAACATCCCTATTGTGCTAATGCATGTATCAGTCTTCTGATACATGGCAATTTAGTCAGATTATCATAAGTCCGTCCCTTTTGGGTATTCGCTCAACCTCCTTCTATAGGATCCTCTTTCTACGTTTAAAGACAAAGGCGCGGTGATGTTCTTTTCTACGACCACAGGCGAATCACGTAACTTTATGTACTAACGGTAGATAGATTTTACTGTCAATTTTGAAGTATAAATGTATGAGGTGACAATTAAAATTTGACATTAAAATCTACCTAACGGTAGTACAAAAGTTACGTGATTACCCCGCTGTGGGATGATTACGTAATATTCAAAACGTAAAAAAGTGACACAGGTTGGTCTAAGGGTAGATGATAATATCGTTTTTTTGTTTGGGAAAAAACAAATGAATTTAAGTATACACATTGATTAAATATGGATCTTTATTAACACTATTTTTCTAACCCTATTTATTTATTTCAACTTTATTACACAATACTAGAAAACTCAAATGGCCAACTTAACTCCTCAAAGCATTCTCTACCAGTCAAACTACTCGGCTAAAAATAATAATTTGTTCGGTGTAGAATAAGAACATAAAGACAAATAGATAGATATATAGCAACTATGCATTAATAGTTTATAGTCATTAATTCAGAGAAGAAACAATAGTCAGACTCGAATTAAAACGCAAAGATAGATGCAGAAAGTTAAGATACAAACATCAATTCTGCAATCGATATTGATTTAGGCGTGCCCGTGGACTAATATACAATATTATATGCCAGGTGGTCATCACACAAAATAGGCGCATAATGTGATGTCAAGTTGCAGAAACCAAGCCCGTGAATACCTATATAACCTATATATACCAGGTTGTCATATACGCTAATTTGTAGGTGTCGCCGAATAATGAGATTATAGGCTCGAGGTGCATTAGCCTGTCCACTTAGCAGCGTAACGAGCGCGGCGCAAACCGAATTATACGATGAACTAATTAAAGCTCTGCCTTCGCAGCTTGGGAACAACAGTGTCACGATGCTCGAATACTGTCTGTGTTATGCTATATTTTGTAGATGAGGATACAGAATGGTCATCCTTGCAACTAACATAAAAATAGAAAAATCAATGCTTTAAGGATTCAGACATGTCTTTCGACGGACAGACGTTACCAACAAAGCCATAGAAGTCTTTTTTTAGAATTAATGATTATTCCAATCAGTTTCTGCTTGTTATGCCTTGGCAGACTTTTTTCCTTTAATTTAAATTGTATAATTCATTTAGCAGGGTTTTGCATATTATATACTGAAACAGTATGGTTATCATTTTATTTTCCGACCTAAAAGAAGCTGAATAATTTGTGTAAGAGCAAGATAACTATATAATTGATTGAGATATGAGCGACATCCAAATGGTACATTATGTAACAATGTACCCACATTCGTTCCGGCCACGGGCAGTAACGAAGATATTACTAAACTATTTAAAATGTTACTGCTAATATGAAATAAAAACATATTGTTTTATTATTAAGAATCGGCTTACCTTTCCCAAGAGAGCTGAGACGACGAGGAAGAATATAAACGGCAGAACGATCATCATTCCATTTTCCGACCTCTGTTTTTCCTTTAGCGCCTTATAATCCAGCCTTAATTTAAAAATAGACTACAAAGAAAAATTATACATATCCGTTTCAATCTCGTAACTCGCTTTATGCAATCATTGTAAAAGCAAGCTTCAAAGTATGTGAAATACAGGGTATATTTAAATACGGCGCAAAGAACAAAATACGAGGTTGCCTCTGAGGATGCCAGTCACCACCGCCGCTACTGGCGGTTTAATGACCCCCATTTTTTGTATGCTAAATAAAAATATGTCATTGTCGTGAACAAAGTTTCTTTTCGCATTACTTATTCTCTTTTCTTGTTTTATTACCAAGGGCGTAAGATTTAGGTAGGGCGGCGCCTTTGGGATGTAATATTATTATTATTTAGAAATATGAAAATGGTGGTGTAACCATGTTTAGCATTTTTGTTGTTTGATTAAAACTTTAATTTAGAGTTTATTAATTTAGTTATAATTTTTACATAAATTATAAGTTTTGGATTGGATAATCATAACACTACGTGTTACTAAAGTTCTTGGTACTGTGGCTGTCGCTGTAGGTAGTGTGTATATTAGGTACTGTCGGTAAAAAGGCAATAACAGAGGTAATATTTTTTCTAATAACAATTGGGTAGAAAAAACTAAGGTACGAGGGTATGCATGGCCGCCAATTGTACATTAAAAAAAAATAATTCTAACCACATTAATGATTTAACTGAGCGGAGACATATAAAACATTAGGTATTTTTGTTTTAAAGTTACTTGTAAGGGTAAATCTGATTGGCATATTTTTTGTAAAAATTTAAAATATACCCGGTAAATTATATTCATATGATTAGTGAAGCGTATTTTCCTTTGAGCTGTCACATTTAATCAATGTTGTCGTTGAAATCTTGTTCGGCAAATTATTTACTTCATTATTATACCGCGTTTCATTTATTAAAACCATTTTATCGTAGTCATCTTTTGCGTAAAGGTGTCTGTCTATTTATTATAAATTAGGTATTTTTGGAAAATAAAACAGAAGTAGATTTTAATTTTTAGAAATGACTTTAATTTTCCTTTTACCGTGAAATAAGTAGGTACAGACTTTTAAAAATCTTAGTCGATAATTTATTCACAATTGTCATGTCAAAGTTAATATTACCACTATATTGTACACGAGAAAATAATTAGCTTAACATTAAGTTATACAGTTTGTGAACGCTTACCTAACATTTTTACATTCTATATCACATTTCATTTTTATATTTTATTAATTACAGATACGACAGTCATGTATGTGATGCTTTCCGAATATTTGAGTACCTAATTATTTCCGTAGGTAAACAATTATTAGCTTTTGAATAAGATAACACTATGCACATTCAAAATTATATCAGAGTCAATGTACTGGATCGTACTTAAATTATACGGGCGTCAGAAGTTCTATACTTAAAAAAAATTATCTAATGTTAATATTGTTGGGTTATATATAAAATCCTTTTTATGTAGGTATACCAAGATTCTAAAGCTCTCTAGTAACAAACATATTGTATTTTTTTAAATGACCTCATTTATATTTATATACATAATAGGATATTATAATTGTATTAATAGGATCTTAACAAAAGGTGTTTGATTTGTATCCGATATTGAATAAGCTCTCTGCAGCTCGTATTTACAATAGGTAGTTACGATATAAAAGTGATCCATATTAAATACTAAGTTACCTTATTATTTCTTTACACACAATTCTTCCACCCGTTTTTCACTGTCATACCTAGGTTCACTTTTCAATACAATACACTGTTTAAATTGTTTCTTAAAATTGTATTGTCAAGCTTTTTATATACATTTAGATATGTTATTTGGGTACACAATTCTACAGAGATATTCAAACAAAATTAAAAAGTTCGGAGTTCTATTGAAATTTATGTTACATAGATTTATATCTTTAAACTATTGCACGATTCATAAAATTTATTATATATGCGTGAAAGGTAAACAAACATGGCAATTAGTTTAGCATTATTTACATTTTTATATCTATGGAGTAGTAGCCTAATGACATCAACATAGTTTAACAAAATTTAGGATAAGAGTAACAAGTAACCATCTCGTATTTTTTTATGATGAATACAATAATTACAATAATGATCAAATTTCTTTAAAGATCCGCCAATTATTAGAGGCACTTTCGCCAAATCAGTCTTCATTGTAATTTTACACAAACACATCCATTTACTAAACGAAACCTGGTATTTGCACTATACAGTTGTTTCTATAAGATCCGGGGTGGGTCAACAGAAACCATCTTTGAGGTCGGGGTACCCTAGATCGGGCATAGCCCGTCTCGAGCCCGTACCGCCTGGGCCTCTCGCGTTGTCGACGCGCATGCCTCTCCCGGCGCGACCTAAACTAGCGTACCTTGTATCCGCAAGCTTATCCCTTTGTGCTACCTCGTCGTAATATCTCGCGTCGTTCAACCCGGCACAATACTTCTGACTCAAACTATATTTGTCTATAGTTGCGTATTTTTGCACTGTCGCGTATTGACGCGAAGCTTCGGGTACGCCGTTCGTTTTAGCGCGATCGTACGGCCTTTCTTCTGGTGGTAATGCACCGTCTAACCGCGCTTTAAACTCTTTGTCTTTTCTCCGACGTCTCCGGCATGCACATAATGCTACTGCGATGGCACAAAGTAGGAGACCGACGCCGGCAGCCGCGGCGACGTAAGGCGGTGGTAAGGATATACGGAATGAACAGTTCGAATCGTCTTCATCGTACCCTGAAGGACAATGAGGACTTCCGTCGCACCATAAAGTTGAAGGGATACACGCGTTGAGCTCCGGGCAACTGCGCAAAAGAGAAAATTTGTTTTAATACAAAACAATATAACTTGAATGATGCTTTCAAGACATGATTTCATAATTGTTTTACACTTACTTGTATCGGCAGTCCAATATGGCAGAACTGGGCATAACACTGGACTCGGGATCTTGATCGAATAATGGCTGCTTCATCACTTCTATCCATTTAATTGAATAATCTGCTGGCTCATGTTGCAGAAAATCAATAACATAGCTTCGGGCGTGTTGTTTGAGTGATTTTTCCAAAGGCGTTTGAGGTGACTTCCATCCAGGTGAAAACAATTCAATGAAGTTCGGCCCATCGGGACACACTTCGCGCGGTTGAGATGTATCGCGGGCCTCATAAATAAAAAGTCTATTAGGAGTGCGACAAAATGGCTTCGCTGTCGTCACCTCGAACCCTGGAATTTTTACGTATAAATATCTCCCTTGAACGGGAATGACTTCGTCTCCCCCTGGTTCTATTAGCCAAGGCCTATGAACACATGATACCTCTGCTCGAACACTCTCTGATATAACGTGCCTGTCACCAACTATTTCTGGTGCTGAAGGAGTTTGTCTTTTGTCAAATAATCTAATCTCTCCACTGCTTCCTCTTAATTTTCTTTCACCCCAACCGGTCGAACATACAGTGTCGTCTCCTGGTGCGCTAGGAACAAATTTGTACTCGCCCTCAAAAGTAAAGTCGTCGTAATCCTCAGTGATATTCATCATTGTCACTGTGAAGTTGATTTCAACGACTGGAGCAGTCAAGGTATGTATAGTTAGAGGTTCCGATCTATTAGTACAAAGACAATCCCTTTGAATAGGTACTCCTTCCCAAGGATACTCGGTAATAATAATCTGAGCGAAGCCTTCGCCCCCGATTGTTCTTTTCGCAGGCCTATCGCATTTCCAGCGGCCAGCCCGGGAGTCTTTGTGTGTATTGCATTGTTTGTTTCCGAAGTAACTACTAGTGAAGGTTAATTGTATTCTTTCTCCTTGTTTCGCTTCAAATCTGTAAACAATATATAATGTTAAATAAATGATTGTACAAATGTAGGTGGTAAAATATCTGAGAGATCAAACTTCACTCTGTTCCGGATAATGAGACCTCGCAATTTTTTTGTGAGGTATTGTAAATCATCGAAACAGTAAGACTTAGTTACGATTACCCATTTAATTTAACACAACAGAGACAAATTGCATACATCTAGATTTTACTCGTTCCATAGATGAGATGTAGGATGTGGATTTGTTAATATAGAGTAATTTTAATATTTCTTGCCTTAAAATACAAGTAAGATTTTGAGCACCGCCTCGCCCGTAATAGAAAATCGCTCTCGGAGATTGAAATCTTCCCGAATAAGTCTGAGCGGATTTGAAAATTCTGTCGCAGGCTGACTGGGAATCAACCAACGGTTGTCCTTGCTCGCTCACGTCTACGAACTCGTAGCGGAGTACGAACGAGACGGGATACAGCGCCGATCCTTGACGGAGTTCCTGAGGGAAAAGAGATGATTAGGTACTTCGCTCGACAGCGCCGTATTATGTAAGTTAATGACAAAGTGTTCCATACACGATATGCAAATGTCTCGTGTAACATTACACTTGTAGATACAGATAATATCAGTCATCAAGGTCGATTTCAACGCAACACAAGGCCACGCGGTGTAGTAAAACTTCAAATATTTAGTTAAGGAACTTGCCTCAGTCCTTACTCTGTTGAATTTAATATTGAATAATAAAGCAGTTCTCAACTTGTGACTTTAACAACTTGCTTAAGCCCAGGTTTCCTACATTAACTCGGTCTTTCGTGTACTCGCAATGCACTCTCGCGGAATACTAATATTAATGTGGGTTATTTCATTATTTTTAGAGAGGTACGCCGATCAGTCGTGCATACATATAATATAAGTTGAATTGCTCCTCATACTAGCGTGGCATAACAAATCGTTCAAATTCAGAGCTCTCTATGCGGCCAATTAAAATGCTCTTCATTTTGGTTCGGCCGTAGATTTGCAGCGAGGGGATCTTTAAAATGCTTACGTACTTATTTTTGGTATGAAGTTGTTAATTAGCCTATTAAAATGTTTTATTTTTTGTGGATTTAAATTAGCGCCAACCTTAGTTGAAGATACAAGGAAATTTAGGCATTCCAAGCGATTAATGTTCAAAATTAAATCAATCCTTTGTTCCCGAGCTTTGAATCCGATTTGCATTTGAAATGTCTACAGGAATGTTTCGGAATGCACGTACACTTCAGCTCCTTACAGTGTTTCTCGCAATAACGCGACAACACTGGAGCATTCTATCACGCTCGGAGTGGAGCACGTGCTTGCATTATTCACAATGGCAAATGCAATGCTTTGCGAGCGCGTGACTTATCTATCTTCCAGGTCAATGTTTCATGGAAAAATCCAGCTGGCTGCCCTTTGAACCGGAGCTAGTTGGAGCACTTTGGACGTATGTTTTATGAATTACGTGTGCGATTACTATGCGAGTCAAGTTGTTAGTGTTTCGGCAATAGTAGACAGAATATATATATCCGGACGATATTTGAGGAGCGAAATAACTTTTTATTAAAGGAATAACTGGGTGTAAAACCTTTTTGAAATACGTACCGTAATGGTAACAAAGAAATGTAAGTTATCTTGACAGCTTGACGAGACCAGATGCAGTGTACCTATGTCACAGCGTCTTGTCGGAAGCTCCACCCGACGTTTACCCTCCGTCAAAAATAAAACTGTACATACCCCACTGGGTATATAATATACACATATATACTGTATATGTACCTATAATAGTAATATTATAGCTGCGATATTCTATTAGTTGGGAGTACTTGCCTGCTGTACTCCTATACTTAGGTAATTATTGTTTTTTTTTTTTGATAAATAAATGGAATTTCAAAATGGCTAACGGTTTTCCTTGTTCACGCAGCTCTGATTTGTAAGTCGTTATGAAAGATAGGAATTCTTTTATGACATAAAATTTCTGAGTAACAAGTAATTGTCTTCTCCTTTGTAGTAATTGTAGCGATCTAATTGCGCCTCTTTGTTTGTCTGCTAAATATTACGTGTATACCATTTACTCGTATTGTCACCACAGCTTCTTAGCATAATGTACTAATAATCTACACCAATTAGCATTACCCGTATACAAGTCGTGCGAAGAATAAGCGAGAAAATATTCATAAGAGCGATTTCCATTGAACTTGTAAAAGGAAGCGAAGCAAAGTCAGTGTACGTGTAAAGCAATATACTGTTAAGAAACAATTATCTCGAAGCAAACAGGAAGCTACGAGGCGTAAATGCGAGACTATTCATTTGGTACGTCTTACAATTAACAAGGAAATACTACTGGATAATGAGGAATTGTAGGAGTTTGTGAGCGATGTTCCGGTGTGTTTTAGTTTCTTAGAACAAGACGAGTTCATTCTCCTTTTGAGAGATTTTTTTTAATGTTACCGAGTTGAGTAAACCACGTAGAATACAAAACAATAAACAAGTATCCTCATTTTGGACATATTCCATGAATTACTAAGGCTGCTGTTACAGCTTGGGTAGATTTCCAACAAATTTTAGTGATTACGAATATACCCATACTCGAGTTATTGCACTTCACTCGAAGGTGGCAGAACAGTCGATCAGATTGTTAGCGCATTCATTCAGACATCAAAACTCGGTACTCGTGGATGCACTGAACACGAACCGTGTGGTGCCGGGTCAGAATAGTTCACTAAGGGTGGGTCCGACAAAATCTGATTGTATGGAAAGTTGGACAAGATTATTATTGGGATGACAGCTGCCGGCGCCATATTTAACTTTCGTCGGTCTGTAATCGTAAGTTGGTGCAACCCATCCTAAGGAAGAATTTCGGCTAAATGGGCGTTTGTTGCCTGAAAATAGATGATTCTGCGCATGGGTGTTATGTCGTAGCCGTGCACATACATATTTTTGACTACCAACTTAGCCTAGCTGGTAAGTTGGTAGTGGCCCTGCCTACGAAGCCGGAGGCCGCTCTCCAAATTATGAATGTCAATATTAAATATCTTTGAAAACAAAAATACCTGTAGTATAGTAAGTGCCGGGCCACTAGTAATGTAGCTCTCGGAGGGCGCACACGGCCGGGTAGCGCGGGTCGCGTTCGACAAGAGTGCGTGGTCGCACAGTCGGGGTGATTCCTCTCGGCAGAAAGAGCCCAACAGCGAACGCTGGTCCGACATGTCCAGCTGTGGAGATAAATCATATTAGCGCGGAGAGGAACGTGCCCGTACAGAACTACAAAATATAGTAACAAAATACATAACGTAAACACCCTATGCTCGACCTTAATGGCCAATAGATGACATATATGGGTCACCTCTGTCGTTATGACATAAGATTTCAAGTGCCATGTAAGTGTAAAGTACCTTATATAGCATCAAACTTATCATAGAACTAGCTTTTGCCCGCGACTTGGTCCGCGTGGTACGTTCCTTGCGATAGAATTTAATTTCATTTTTTATATCAGGATTTAATTGGTTTTTTTTTTAACTAACGAGCTTACCTCGCTTATCGCTCTTCCATACAAACTTTACCCCCTTAAGAGATGATTTCCGGGGTAAAAAAGTATCCTATGTCCTTTCCCGGAACTCAAACTATCTCCATACCAAATTTGATTTAAAGCGGTTCATTGGTTTAAGCGTGAAGAGGTAACAGAAAGGCAAATAGATAGACAGACAGACATACATTCTTATTTATAATATTAGTATCGAATGCAATCGAAACGGATGATTTCGATGACAGGCGGTGACCTCCAAATCCACATGTCAATATTTTTATGTAACAAACTAACATAAATTTATTAAAGGATCAATTTATCGGTACACTATGAAATCAATTGGATTAATAAACAAGTCCAATTAATAAATAATTATAATAAGTTCTAACTAATACTTATATTGAAATGGGTCACTTCTTCATACATACGTCATTAAGGTCAGATACAATACCTATTTCTGAGACTGGGGTTAGCTGTTATAATAACAAAATTATATCTATCAAGTATTACATCCATCTCAAAATGAGTTTAATTTATGTAGTAAGTTTATTTTCTAAGAAAAATGCGATTCATTATATCCCGTTTCCAAGTACGATAGCAAATTTTCTTAAAAATTAAGCATGTAAAGCTGGTAAGAAATGATAACAGTGAAGCTATAATCACAGTCGTAAGAAGTCTCAGCTAACTGCTGTTTAAAACATTAAGTATGGTGGCACTGGTTTCTTCTGCCAAATTCCTACGTACGTTTTATCATTACCTTTAAGTACCATATTTTGAAATGCATGAAATGTCGAGGGAAATGTGCCAGCTACAGTAACTGCTACATAACAAACTTAACGACACCTTGAACGGAGCAACGCCACTGTGAGTTATTTACGATGGGAAAAACGTTTTCTTATTAAACTACCAAAGTAAATGAGTTGAGTCAAAGCCGTTTATCTATTTTTAATGCAGACGGAGGAATAGCAAATGAATGAAATGAAACACTGCACTGCAGTTGGTAGAGGAGTCGGTAAAAGTGCTCAGACACATTAAAGAAAATTAATGTTTGGCTCCCGACGTCAAGTGGGGAGGTAGCGGTAGTTGGCAAAGTGAAATGGCACGAATAAAAGCGGTGAGAACGCTACCCAATTTTATATCGCTTCTGTATTTGTATCCATCGTATTTAGTCTTGCGCAGTGCGAAAGTTTTGCTTCTACGCCTAAGTTAATCTACATTTCATAACCCCACACGCTGGCGAACTTTTTACCGTTAAAAATTTGTGTTTTGTGAAAGTGTACGAGTTGTACAGAGATTATATTTGGAACTCGTTTTGAATTACAATGGTTTAAACATTTCTCTCCAAGTTAATCGAGAAAAAACATGTGTTCCGTTTATATTACCTGCAGCAGGTTGAAATAAACATTCCTTGAAAGCGCTTACAATGTAGAACAAGCATAAAACTATTACAAAATGCGGGTACTAAAATCCCTAACATGATAAAATATTGCATAGAAATATTTTTTGTAAATAATTTAAGAGTATGTACCTATACCGTACGTTCTCCTAAATGCAAAGTCTAGCAAAAAATATGACGTGATATTTATATGTAACATATTTATTTATATCTAAAGATAAGAAGAAATCTGTAATGATGTCGATACCCCAAATAAATATAATTAAATTCAAATAAAGGCTATTTGTATAAAATAAGGTTAAAGTGTAAATAAAAACCAAAAGACCCGGGCATCTTTTATCTATTTGCAGATGAAGTTTGAGATAGTAGGTCACCGTAAAAAAGAGCATTTTAAATGAGAAACATTAAAAAGTAGAAAAGAATCTTTTTAAATTAAACTTTCAATAAAGTTCTTCGAACTACGAAGTAGGTACTATGGCTATGGAAGTTGAAGCGAAGTATACTTGATTGCTGTTTTTACTTTCAAAAGTTCATAACCTCTTCGCGAAATTGATTGTGAAATATTTTTCATTTTCATAGTTTGTTTCATAGCAATAATTCTGCAAATTAGTTCAGAAACTATCCGGCTGCGGTATACAATGCAAAGGAAAAAATATTATAGAGGCTATTTATGGACTTACATGACTTATAATCCTTGAAATTGGCCAACACAAGTAAATTATCGTAAAAAGTTTATTGCATCGATTTCTTTAAAGGTAACTAACACTAACATGGAAGCACATCACTTACATATTTTATTAAAAAAATACTTGCACAACTTGGCAGCTATTCATATAAGGTGTGGTGTATGTGAAAACTAAATATTATAAATGTATATCTACGTATACCTAATTTGGGACTATACGTAAATACATCCTCTAAATCTTGCCATCTGATTATATTTTGTGTTGTTAGGCCAGTGGGTCGCAACTTTAAACGCTTGGTCACACAGTGTGCGCGACGCAAACGAGACTCCGCGCAACGCGACCGATATGCGCTGAATGTATGATAACCCCTTCCCGCTTGCATCGCGCAGCCTCTGTAGCGTCGTAACCGTACTCTCGGTGCACAGCCGGTCCCGCACCCAACGCGTCGCGCTAGCGCCGCGCACCAAGAATGAGTCCCCCAATCTTCTTTTCTCATCTAGCCCTGCCCATAAAGTCTCTTCTTTTTTGATATATAGATAGTCCATACCTTTCTTTCCAGGTCGGCATCAGGCGCAGCTCCGTCCCATATAGTCAATTGCGAGGAGCAGTCCTTCTGCTGATCAAACCCGGCAGGCTCAGTGCCAGCCGAATGGTACTTCACGAAGGACACCCACACAATTTCGTTGGGCCGACCCTAAAAACGTTGGAAAATATAAACTCTTTTGTTTATGTACATTTATTGCCAAAGTCCATCTAGGTATTCAAAAGTGGTGAAAAAGTCCAAATGTAGTATGTTTCTTTGCAGTGCCTTTTTATACGATTTTATATGATTAGTTTACAACAATGTTTTATTTAGTTGAAATGATAGCTCAAGAAATATATTTAAACTTTTTTAACAGCTTAACCAAAAACAAAGGAATTAAAGCACACATAAACTTTAGGTTCATTTTCTACTATTCAAATTAAAAAGGAGCGTAAAAATCCCCAGAAACTCCACGGTTCTTACTTGAAAATAGTAGACGCACGAAGTATTCGGAGGCAGTGAATGTCGTGGATTTCTCAGAACTCCGCTAGTTTTGTCTGAGGATCGGAGTACAAAGCGGCAGCGACCGTCTAGACGCACGTACGAATGTGAATCTTTGTCCACGTACAGCACCTGACAAAGAAAAATATTTCAACTGCAACCACGAAGAATTCTAACGAGTAAAAGCCAATAGAATGTTAACAACAAATTGGATGAAAAACGTATGGTATTGGATTGTGCAATTATGCTTCTAACTTTTAGAGTTATTTCACACACTATATATACACTAATTCTATGCTGCACAGTATTTAAATGTATTTTCTGTACATCACTACATAGTATAAAACAAAGTCGCTTTCTCTGTCCCTATGTTCCTATATCCCTATATCCCTATGTATGCTTAAATCTTTAAAACTACGCAACGGATTTTGATGCGGTTTTTTTATATAGATAGAAGTGACTCAAGGGGAAGGTTTATATGTATAATACATGCATCAGCATTGCACCCGTGCGAAGCCGGGGCGGGTCGCTAGTTATATATATATGTAGCTGTAGTTGATAATAACTGTTTTATAGCTCATGTAATATTTTATCATAATTTAATCACATATAAATGTACTGGTTTATAGCTACTTTTAGATAACTTATCGGTTAAACAGTTAGTTATTAAAAAATACATAGAGAGGTAAACACAGTACAGCCAACAGTTTTGTCTGAGTTTTGGACGCACCCCTTTAAAGCAACTCAAGTCTCAACAAATGTCTAAAACACCAATTCAAAATAATGTAAAAACAATAGAAATTATTTGTTGTAAAGCTTGTCTTACTTGGACTTCAAGCTCGAAACCAGGCAAATAGCTCAACGGCACCGGATGGAATGGATTGTCATACGGTGACGTATGGAACTCCAATAGCATGTTAGGACCCCGACTGATTATATCCGGAACAGCGTCTCCGCCGCACAGTCTGACCAAAACTGGAGACTCTCGAGTGGGCCCGTCCCACACTGTTAGATAGTCTTGGACGACGTTGCACTGGTCCCAAATCCTATAAATATTATTTGCATTAAGATTTATAGTAAGTAAATCATTATATTAATATTTCCTTACAATTATACCTTTTTATTTTAAATTAAACTCCTGTTAATACTTAACAGTACATCATAACACTCTTAGTTTTGGAATACACTAATTAAACCATAACAAACTAAACCATTTACATAATAAGTTTACACGTCAATTATAACCTAAAAATTAGATATAGTCAGCATCAAAATTAACTACGCTAATAAAGACGTCAAAGCCTTTATTGCAAGGGAAGCTTTTGATCTCGTCACATGCGTAGTTAGTTTGATGCTGACTGTACGTAATTTTTATTTTAAAACGAGGTTGTACGTAAAATTAAAATAAGCTTTCATATTAGCTAGACAGCTTTTGATTATAGTTGATACATATACATAAAATACTACTTACTTTAAAACCCTTTGACTTCTATCATATTTGACTATTTGGTCTTTGATATGTATTTTATGACTGTTTGTTTGTCTTACTGCTAGTAAAACGTGCTTATCCGAAGGTATCTGAAACATATTAAAACGTTAAAGCAAACGTTAAACGTAACGTACATATGAATATGCGCGTATTTAAAATTAACATCATTTACATTGCCAATGAAAATTAGACTTAAAATGTTAGCAAAGAAGTTGTAATTTGGCTAATTAGAGCTTTGATATAGTGCGGCGAGAATTTTACATCAATTATTACTGCAAACATCCACAACCGCAGTGTCGGTGGGAACATATTCTGGTTAAGGTATTTTTTAATCATTCCTGTTCTGGTGTGCTTCTGCTTGCATATTTCAACTGTTAAATCCTGTCGCGTTTATCATAATTAACAATGATTTATTAGGATATGAACAGGGATCAACCGCTATTTTCATTTAGGTCAACTTCATTTAGGCGCAATCACTCGCAATGAGCTGCAATTACCATTTAATTTTAGACCACATCAAAAATTAACACAGCCTGTTTCGGCATAATGGTTTAACAACGACTGTCGTTGAATAGACAAATGTGCTATACTTAAATAACTGGTGCATAGTTTACAACTTTAAGTACGGTTGGTGATGATTTGAAATCCACATTAGATCGTTACAGTTTAGGTCACAAGAGTTGGCACAGTCTCTGCACATGCTCTTCATTTTATCTACTTATGTATGACATAGGCACGTATATGGAATAAGTCAACTGGAGTTTAAAGGAAATAGAGGCCTTTTATTTCGTCTTCCAACTATTTGCAATTCCGAAACTAACGACGAGGGGATTTAAGAACTCGATTTATACGACACTCACGAGCAAAAGTAACGAGTACACTTAGTATTAAATTTCCATAGAATGTGTACTCGTTATTTTTGCTAGTGAGTATATTAGCAGAGCAGCTTATTCTAAAGCTTAATGTAAAACCAAATTAGCTCCGGTTTACTACGAATTTGAACCACTAGGAAATACTACTAGCCTTTTACTTACATTTCACTGTCCCTATTCTTAATACCAGGGCTCGGAAACCGGTTTCGTCTTCATACAATTAACCGGTTAAAAAATTCGGTTATTTTTCGTACTTCAAATCATTTATTCCATAGATGAAAGCTAACAAAAGCAAATCTTAAAATACAAATGGAGATATGAGAAGCACTTTAGGAGATATTTCCAAAATAGTAAAAACCGGTTCCGAGCCCTGCTTAATACATTTTTACACAATATCTTTTGTGTATTGTGTGTGTGCTTTGCTAAGGCTGCCTGATATATAGTTGTGAAAACATTTTGTGTGTTGTGAAATGGCTTTGAATGGAATGCATCAGTCGAGGTAGATATTGAAATGGAAAATGGCTTAGAGTAAAGTGATATTTGTATTTGTTTTGTAAATATTTATTTACCTACAAATATTCTAAATTTTACAGGGTAACAGTGCAATTTTGTACAATTCTAGTTCACGGAAATCATTTCCAGTTCACATACGACGCGTCAATAGAAGCTAAGAAACGCTGTTTTACCTTGGTATGCTCAATGCGGTATGTACAGGTAGCGTTGCGCGGATACACGCCAGGGAAGTTCGGCGACTGGATGCGGCAAGCCCGCAGGTCGCAGTCGCTCAGTATGCGGTCACAGTAGCTCCCAGGTACCCGATCCCCCCTCCACGCCCCCACAGTTGCGTTCCCGTACCGCAACCGCGCTTCACTCCGTCTTAGAAACTTGTAAGCCAACTTGAAGTCGAAATTGTATCCAACGCCCTACAAACAGGGTTGACAGTTAGTTCGTTATTACTTTCTATTTACTGTTGTAAAAGTATTTTAATTATGAAGCAATCAATTCTTTAATACGATAAACGCAGAGGGTTACCGACTTAATTAATTGATCGAAAATTCAACCCTTGCATATAATGCTCGCAGATAAAGGAAAGGCAGCGAAGCGTTAAAAGCGGGGTGATGTGAAATATTAGTCGAGTCACAGGCGAAAACACGTAGTTAGTTACGTCACGCCAGTAAAACACAAAGGGATCCTTAGTGACTCTTAATGAAGATAAATATCGTTGTTCATTAATAAGGATTAACTTTACTATGTGCGAAAAGATACACTTAATTAGTATGCTCGCAGTTTAAACGAGTTTCCGAACGGGGACGCCGCTAGATTACATTTAAGATAAATAGGTTAGGGATGATACTATCTAGATATTACACATAAATGGTATACGGAAACTTATTCAAAATCTTGTTTATTGAAGAGTAAACAAGATTTTAGTTTGTATAATATAATAGATAACGTGTAATATTGAAATTACATTTACGTCATTTATTTAATCTTTTTTAGTAAATATTTGTGTAAGGAAAAAAACCAAGCAATTAATTCAGTTAATAATTGCCAAAAGCCAAAAGATTAAAAGAGACATGGTAATTACGTCCATCACTTATACTACTTAAGAAAGTAAGCAGTTTTGCGGTCCTGAAATAACATTTACAATATTATTTCAGGACCCCAAAAGTATTGAAACATATTAAACCGAAAATTCACTTCAAAGTGTAATGGTCTAAAATGGTCCCAAACTTATTGTTAAACCTTTATGTATCTACGACAATTGTAGCAAATAAATTATACTTCTATATTTCAACATTAATGAACAAAGACCGACTTCAGCAAACTCAACTCTCCAGTTACAATACAAATACGACAGTTAACTGGGTAAGTTCATAGCACAAAGGATCGATAAGTCCAGGACTTCGTTGTAATTATACTTCGTGAAGCAAAATTGAAATTCATTCTGTAGCAAATAAGTACGGTACGAATCGATTGTTCACAACGAGTCAGTGTAGATATAAAAATATATCAAAATCATTTTATTTTAACGAGTGTAATTCTAGCGCGACCTATTGTATTTTATGACCGAATTTTACTAATTTAAAGGAAACACAATATACTGATAATAAAAATATAAAAAAGACATTCCAATAAGAACGTAATAGCGGTTCAAATTAAAATATTCTTGTTCTTTTTACGGTGAAATAGGTGTAATCATTTTTCACGTTTCTTTCTTCATACATATTTTAGTACACTGTACACAAAAGCTAGCAGTGTCATTATCATTTTTAATCTGTAATCTGTGTCCCTAAATTGATAACAATCTCTCTGACTAATGCTATTAATTTTATTACCTCAAACAATAGAAAAAGTATTTATTTTCAAGTTTTACTTATGGTAGTAAGCAACAACGGATTTTGTGATCAATCCCAAGCACATCCTTAGCAATTCATTCATTATTTATTAAAAAAATATTAACAAGAAAGCAAAGGTATTTGCGCTGTAAATAAACTTGCACAGCTAGTTTGGTCAACGAAGGTTGATATTTATTTTAATTTTCTAAATAACAACTCTAATATATTTTATAATAATCTAATGTGTGTCGAATGTGTCAAACGTCACTTAATTGTCGAGTCAGCGGAGACAAACATTCCTTGATACTTTATGGATCAGAAAGAAGGTACAGTAAGTAGCATCATAGACCATTTATTATTATTCCTGTATTAGTTCTTCGATATTCAGAATGAGAATATTGAATTATCATGAATACTTTAGAAAAAAATATTTTGTTGGCAAAATATCGTTATTGTTTGTCAAATTATAGTGTTTTTACTTTCACTAGCCAGATTTTGCCTAATCTATAATTCTTTCCGCGCGGTTGGCACATAAGAAAAGGTACTAAAAATATATTATTTTATTTCCTTTGTGTTGGTTCCTTATTTAATCACTTTGCACACTAGCGTGTAGACCTTTTCATTCGGCCACCCACTATCTCCAAGCACAAATCCATTTAGATGATTAATCCACGGAATATAATGGACGTTCAATTGCTCATGAAGCACAGAACTATTAACGATAATTTAACCGCTCACAAATCACCTGTTGGCTGAGCCTGTCGAGTCTCAGGGTCATGTTAATGGAGTCCGACTCGCTGAAGTAGACGGTATAGCCCCAGGCCGAGCCGCACCACTGCCCGGTGGGAGGCGAGGGGCTTCTCTCGACGATGGTCATGTGCCCGTCGGGACAGCCGTCTGACGTGAAAGAGACGAACTTCCCCACGGTGAACGTGTCGAATGTAAGCTATAACATGGTTTATTTTGTAGTATCATGAAAATGCGAAATAAGTAGGTTGAAATGATGCAAATGAAATAGGTAAGGTTGGCTTTGGAACAGACGTCGACTGTAGGTACTGAGCCCAATATTAACACTTTTAATGCTAAGAACTCCCATGGGACGTTTTCTGCTCGTAACCGCTACGAAACGAAACGAAAAGTTTGGCAGAGAAAGTGTTAACGCGTATAAGCCACCATTATGGATTTGTCGACTTTTGAATCAGTATTCAATAGAAAATAATAAAGAACATTAATATTGGACATTCATTCTAAAATTATTATTTGTATTGCATAATAAGTATGTTATTTCATAATCTTGATACATATATATATATATGCTCTAAGACCATGAGTGTCTATAAATATTACTTTGTTTTATATATCTATATATACATAGAAAACGCCAACAAAACAAACTTTTATCCCGTTCCGCAATAACATTGGAAAAGTAATTCCACCCATATTACTATGATTTTCCAAATACAAAGAGATTGTTTCTGAAGTAATCCCGCTACCGGGGATGCTACGCCACGACGCGTCGTAGCACACTTGTAGATATAAGCGTAGAATTGCTACGTCATTCATACACAGTGCTACATGCGAAATGTATAAGAAAATGTAGCGCTTTTGCGGCTCGATTCTTTTGCCGTTAAACTCGTAAAAAATCATATCAGTAAATCAATCTTGTCACGTCGTTTCCGGAGAAATCCAACTTTGACATTAACCTATAAGAGTAAATCTTGTATCAAATACGCATCCAATGGAATATTATTTTGCATGTATGTATTTTATGCAGGCATCCAGTAACACGCGTCTTCTGGGATATTTTCTTTGCATTTAGGTATTTAATAATCATAATAAGGTCAACGCGGCAGATTTCGGCCAAGGCAATTGCTTTCAGCTCCGTAATTGACGTTGGTGTGCTTGGATGTGATGTTAAAAAAGCCGATTTTGTTACTAAATCAGACTAAGTTAATGAGTTAGAAGAAATGGTCAAATTTCTCATTTCTTTCCAGCTGAACTCTAAGCGCTAAAGTTAAGGTGACACACAAAAAGGCAAGTGTGGGCCCACGGTCGCTGCGCTTTCATCTCGTAGGTAAGATATGTCACCCATGTACATACTTGTATGATGTCTCCGTAGTTGCCCCCTGTGGCAGTGAAGTTGAGGTGACACACGAAAGGTAAGTGCTCCTCCCGCGGCCGCCGCACTTCCAGCTCGTATGTGCGACCCACGTCGCCCATGTATGTCCTGTTGCACGCTGTAATAAGTGTAAATTGTAGTTAACATACAAAACGGGCCATAAAAGTAAGTCAGATCGATAGGGAAGACAGCGTTTGGAAAAGCAGGGATTCCGTGCAAAACCAGCTTTTGCTTTAGGTCATTAGATGTTTGGTATGAGTTCAATATTGTTGACAAAATTGTATTAATTAACTTAACGGATATACAATTATACATGTAAAATATCTCTGTTAAACTATTTTCACCTAATAATTCTTGGGATATTTTGAGGAATAATTTTAGATAGTGGTTTCCTTATGAAAAAGACATTTTCAAATAGCCTCGTTAATTGCAGTAAAATTGTGTTAGTGTCTTCTTTGATCCATGATTCAACAAAGTAACTGAATTTTCTTATCTCCATTTTTCCAGTAGGCAGAAGCGCGCTGGCGGATAGGGGCTTCAATTTAACGGTGAAATCTAAAGCAGGGGTGCATAACGGTCGACAATGTTATATAGGATAGGATATACCCAACAGCGGTACCTATGCATTATTTGTATCGGTATTGTGTGTAAGGAGGAAATTCAGACCTACAATTTTATAGTGAATTAATGACGACACATATGTTTTCTAATGAATACATACGCTTCTTAGCGGAAATTACTGAAAAAATATTCATCATTCTTTGATTTACTTCTTTGATTCTTTGATTTTTAAACGGGATCATCGTTTTTTTAACCCTACGTGTAATAAAGTAATCAACCATTAAAACAATGATATTTCAATTTTAAAGGGCTAAAGAAGATACTAACGTTTTTGAAAACAGTTACAATGTGTTATTAATTTTATAATTGAAGATTTACTTTGAAAACTTTATCTCAAAATCATGAAATATCAAGTTTACATTTTGTCGATTTTAAAAAGTAAATAAGTTTATTTGAATATATTCAGCTGTTTAATCAAGCAAAACTTTTATTTTATGCGAACTACTAATTCCAGTTCTTAATAAAAGCATTTTACACGTTCAAACACCAGGTTATTACGTCCCAGCAAAGCACAAAAACAAATACCTAAAATTAACATCTAAAAATGTCCACGGCAACAAAACAAGTGTCCAAAAATTATGCAGCAGATAATAAATAGGTGCTGCGGTACCTGTGTTGTTAATCCTTCATACACAAAAATAAGGAAATGAGAAGTAAAAAGATCGGAATAAAGCGCGCCAGCGAACAATAGAAGCGGCCATATTTTTACGTTCCTTTAAATAAAAAACCGTCTTTTGTCTACTCTGACAGCGCATTACATGGCATAAGTGTTCACTTAGCTGTTGTATAATGTTTGTTTTAATATTCTTTTGTTTTTACTTGAGGTAAACACGTCTCGGGCGGTTTGATGGCCGACTTTATGTTAAGTATTTTTTTCGTACAAATTATTCTGACAAGTTTTACTGCATTGATGGACACATTTCTGACTCGGTTATGTAAGACTTGTATTTCTGTTCCCTGTTTTTTATATATATTCTGTTTTGTTCTTTAGAATAATGGGCATGTGAGCTACTTTACTCTGACTGCTAAACACTACTTCGAGCGAGTAAACAAATGTGTCTTTCTCAAGCAACAGGGCACCTGGCACCTTCACTAAGCATTTTCTTTACTGACACTGTTCGCAATCGCCCTTGGCTAATGAGGAGCATATTGCTTGGAATCATATATTTCGTAACTATTTATTTAATTTAGTAATTAAAAAAAATCTTTAGACAATAATGTCCAGACAGCAATTAAGGTTAGGTTGTTAATGGCAACGGCTAGTTAAGGTTACGCGCCGCTTTTGGCTGGTTGAGTTTTCAATGATGTATCTATCGCCCTATAAAAAATCGCACGTTCAACGAAAAATAAGTAGTTATGATATCCGGCTAGACAGCCCTTGTGATATTTGCTGATTATTTTCGGACCCCCTCGTCCCTTTCGAGCTTCACGTAATTAATGTGCGTTAATCTAAATAATTTCATGTGCTCTGCCTACGCCTTTTGGGAACACAGGCGTGAGTTTATGAATGTATATGTATTTGTGTAATCTAAATTAAATTTTTAAGTGTTGTATGCCTGTTGTTGACAGGTTTTATTTCACCTGCGTATTCTTATTTGAATGGTTCCTAATTAAGTTAACATCACCTATCCTCATTACAAAGGGCCTAACACTATTCACTCAAGCAATACAAAGCTAGCTCCACTAAATAGATGGATTTCTTCATTTTCTGCGATGCATGGCGACGTACAACAAATGGTCCATTTTACTAGAGTAATGGCTCACTTAGATACGCGTGTATGTAGAACTTACGTTGCCTTGGGAGCTTGTTAGAGTTGTTAGATATTTCTATATCATTATCTTGGCTGGCAATTTTGTTTCGTACTACTATTGTATTCAATTCAAGAAAAATGTATGAAATGATATTTAATTATTTGATATAGAGAAAAAATTCAATGAAACCGAACCGTGACCCCCCCCTCCCATTCCAACCTTAAGATTTACCAAACCAGCGCCCTTACCACGAGGCTACCCAGACTACTACGTCGTCACAGCGAATTTTACTTTGCGTTCTCAGCCGCTACTACTAGCGACCTCGTTGTATTTCCTTAAAAGACTCACAGCCTTCCGCCACTCTAATAGGTAACCTATAAGCTTGAACACATCTGATTCGAGAAGGGCATTAATCATTTCTTTATTTAAGAACTAATGAAAAATATAATTGCAATGGATAGAATGAAATAGCTAAACTAAAGAATCCCGTTACTCAAACGTAACGTAACCATTAAGCCCATATAAAAGACATTGAATAGACGAAAACTAGACGGCGAACAAAAGTATTTGCCGACGTTGGCTTAAGCGGGCATAATTGAGACATCTTAGCGAAACGCTATTAGGAGCTCCCACTGAATGTGGACAAAATTGTTCTTCCGAACTCGGTGGGTGAAAGGCGCGTTTCGTCGCGTGACGAAGTTTGTGTGTTTATTCAGAGTAATGCTAAACCAAATTTTGAAGTTTATGCCTAAATTAATGAGTTCTGCTTAGTGCGAACAATTCGTAGGTACCTACGCACACGGGAGTGAATACTGAGCGATGTGCGTCAGTAAGATGCCAGTATCAGTCTAGCGAGTACATATTCTTTACTGCGTCCCTATATTTCATTTTACTGATTGGGATGGGATGCGTAATCTCTGTATTATTTTCCACTTTACCTTGAGCTAACTTGCACCGCTCAGATTTCCTTACTTATCGTTTTACCGTCAGTACGTACTATATTTTAGTATATTATGCAACTGGTGTATAAGAAAGGTATAAAAAGGCGAGTGGTGTTGTGGGTTGCGATGTGAGCCTTGGCGAACATCGCAAGTAATGACACCACGGGCTTTTTTATACCAGTTATACACCGTTGCATACAATACTTTTTCTACGACTCATTTCAAATAAAAAGTAAGTACCCATTTTTCAGACTTTTCATGCGCCATATTTTCCCTTAGTAATTGTGCGACTTAAGCTTGACTTTCGTGGGTAGTAATATATAGTGTAATAATATAGCAATAGCAAATCATCATCATCTTCTTCTAGCATTGCTAGCAAAATATCTTTTTAGAAGCCATCAGAGATCATACACGACTGCACTAGACGGATACTAACATCAATATGGATTATGGCCGCGCGTGACTGTCGCATCGGCCGCGACCCACGAAAGTTAAACCTCCGCATCAGCCGCGCGCGTTAGTCGCCCGCGACTGTTGCTGAGCGTCAGCCGCGCACGACTGTCGCATTGGCCGCTACCCATGAAAGTCAAGCTTTACCTTACGCAATTTCTTCAGTAATGCTATATAACTTCTTCGTGGATTTTTAAACGAATCAACGTATCTACACATTTTCTATCTGAACACAAAAAAAAATCGTAAGTAATTATAATCATTTATCAGCTTGGATGGTTTTTGTTTTCAATTAGGAATTTGGTGGGAAATCAAAAATGTGACACTTTATTTATGGTTTTTTTTTAATTTGCTAAACTTTGCATCCGGTCTAAACTAAATTCAAATCCGGATCGAATCTTAACTGTTTCGTTTTCATAAATATATCGGAAAATAGATAAAACATGTTAAACAACACAAAAAAAATGATAAATGTATGTATTTATTAGTAAATAATATTTCATGCATTAATTAATACATCAAAATTATAGTAAAGTTACGTTAAGTTGGCAGCACTGACATCATAAAAGTTTCACTTGAACGCACCAAAGAATGACTACTAAGTAACATAGTATTTGTAGTAGTCTGTGGCACCCAAATCTGCTTTAATTTTTCATTAAAGTAGGGCAAGGAGTGTGTTTTTGGGCAATAGACTAGATAGACTTTTTACAGAATAAATAAAGTGTGTATTTATATTAGAGTTCATGATTGCGTAAGTCGCGAAAAAAAGTACAGGAGTAGAAAAACATCGTTTATCTTGCGCTGTACTATACTGTAATACTGACTCGACACTGGCAACTGACAGCTTATTGATACCGCACCGATCCCGTTCAGCCAAATGAGAAAGCGGCTTAAATTAGGACAGATTTCAGTGACTATTGAGTATAAAATGATGTAAATAAAATTGCATCCACGTTTATTATAATATGTAACGATGGCAGGATGTGAAATACTTCACTTATTCAGCCTTCGTCATGGATACTTATAAAAACATGACTTACGTAATAAAAAATAAACCGTCAATGTCATTAGCGAAAAATTTAAACGCAAAAAGAAAACTATATAGCACTCATGTATGCACTCATTTAATATAACCTAGCTGCATATAAAATAAACCCGGTACCTGCACAAAAATATAAATAAAACGTCAGCGGTGATGCTGGCTGGAATAGTATGCAAATGTTTTCATGTACATTTGTTACTTTCATTTAAAACCACACGCTTTTCTTGTTCCCGTGTAACAAGGCGTAGAATTTTAGTAAAGTCGACCACACACAGTGGTTTTGTTTTAAGCTAACGGGTCGTCTATAATTTGATAATGTGTAGAATGTACACATTGTATCCAATATGTAATTTTATAACATTCCGAACGAGCGTTAATACAAAAATCATTTGTAATTTTCTCCTACAAAACATTGGACATTTGGATCTACCTAGCGTGCGTACGAATTAATCGATCGGCTGAACGGGACATGCCACTGATGCATCTTTCCAATGAATATTAAAGACCAGCACCGTAAAGTAAAACGCATGAATGCGTAGGTATATTAAACTCATGCCTGTAGTCTCAAAATACATACGCAAGTAGGGCACAGGACATCTAATTTCTGAGCCACAATAGTTATAGATTCAAAGATTAACAACCTTATTCATAAATTTCCATCGACCCTAAAATTTATTAAGTTTTATGAATAAGGGGAAAAGAAAATGAGTCAGTATAGTGATAGGTCGATAACACACTTGAACCAGACATTTACGGCACTCACTTACGGGCAGAAAGATAATGGTGCTTTAACCAGACACCACTCCATGACAGTAAAACGAACTTTAAAATAAAAAGTCAACTAATTTCACTTAGTCTACTCATTAATTTATTATCACTGTCAGTTTCCTACAAGCTACAATCCACTTACGTACGTGTAGTTCTTTCAGGACAGTTGCACAACACATCACGTATGTCTGCTAATTACGAACAAACTCCAAAGCCGAGGCATTACTGGAATTGGAATTATTCGCGCCTCCGTTTTACTGCTTTTCTGGTAATTTACGTTAAGGTAACGCAGTTGGTATTCTCCGGAGTGTGTTGCCATTTCATTAAGGAAAACACATGCCAGCATATAGAAGACCGATTTTTATAACAAACAAATATTATGGTTACATTAAAGAAATTACGAGTTCCGTAGTAAACAAGGAACCCTTATAGTTTCGCCATGTCCGTCCGTCCGTCTCCCGCTTTTCTCAGTAACCGTTAGTACTAGAAAGCTGTAATTTGACATGAGTATACATATCAATGACGCCGACAAAACGGTAAAATAAAATCATGGAAAAAAAAATTTCCCTACATGTAAAATGGTGGTGCAATTTTTTTTTCCAAACCCCATCGTGTGGAGTATCGTTGGATAGCTTTTTGAAGCAGCAGTTTGAAGTGATAATTTTTGCTATGGTCAAGTGTCCCCCCCCCCCCCCCTGCCAGCTAAACGGTGGCTACTAGGCATGTGAAAAAAATCATGGTAGTACGAGTAGTATATACGATGAATTTAAGAGGAGAACTACCACAGCTAAGTAGACATTACCGTAAAGGGCAAAAATATACAACACAAAATCTCAAAAAAGTACATCATCAGTACTAAGACCAGTAAAAACCCTTCTACGGGTTCGTAATTCCGCATATGACCGGTGACGCGATGGACGGGCAACTACGGAACCGTACACTGTGCGTGGCCCGACACGCACTTGGCCGGTTTTTATTGTTTAATTTCAATATTTCGTAAACTGTGTAAGATACACATTTTCTCGTAAATATGTGAATTATTTGTTCATACCAAAGCTTAACATTATCCGTTGTCTGCTTTTAGGCACTGACAGCTTTTTCTTGTCCCAATCCTCACGATTAACTCATATATATGACAAAGTAGAGTTAATTTTATTAAGCGAACAAATCGATAAAATTCTAGTACTCTTCATTTGCCAATTGTTCAACATTAAGTGTTACGAGAAGCATTCATTTTGCACGTCATGCACGGCATTTTAGCAGAATAATTTTAAGTAATATCACAATATTTGTCCACGTTCTACCACTTAGCGAGTCAACCATACAATAAAGCCTCCTTTAATTACAGCAATGCCTGAAAACGAGCTTTCGCTTTTATCGCCCCGTGAAGGTGGTCATTAACCCGAAATATAGCTACAATTAAAAAAAAACCCACGCTCCCCTTTAATAAGGTGTTAAGTTTACCGTAGCGCTGTTTACCAAATGGATGGGCATTAGTCACGAATGTACCTAAATTTATGGATATTTACTTGTTAAAAAAACAGGATGTTTATCAATACTTCAGTAACGTTGGTGTCAATGTGAGTTAGAGGAGCCCAAAACCAGTACGTTAAAATAGACCGAAATATTATACCATTTAAATTCTATACATATTTACATACATACAAACAAGGGGCAGCCCGATCAGCTGTCCACGGATTATTCTCGGTTTATGGGAGCATACTCACGCCCGAGCCCTATTAGCGTAGGTAGAGACACTAGTAGGTAGAGAGACTGTGTGTCATTTTACATATATTAAAAACTCGCAACTTTTAATTATTTGCCACAGTTTCACAAAAAAACCCTGAATTGTAACCCATTGTTAAATGACAACTAAATTTAGTAACGCTGAACTATAGCCGAGGTTTTAAACGTCCAAAAAACGCCGGCAGGTAGTAAAATATATTCACACCACCGGCAAAACTGAAATCGAAGCCCGGTCGCATGACATTTCCTGTTGCGCACACAACTCTGAGCCAGTTTATCTACACAGGATGTAAAAAACAAGGTAAAAACGTGAGCATCACAATACACAACTCGTAATAGTTTTACTGTTTTTGTACGATTGGCCAACAGTTATCCTTATCAATCACAGGAATTCAATCTAGTTTTTATTGGCATTTATATTAAAGTATAAAATAGGATAGCAAATTAATTGACATATTTTTAATTCAATTCAATTCAAATCTTTTAATGCGTTTCTATTACATTAAAGGTTTATTGTTCTTCACAAATAGTTCTAGAAATGCAGTACCTTCTCGAATATCTCACGGTTTGAAATAATAAGGATGCTGACAAGATTAAGAAAATCAATGAGATCGAATTTTCTCGAAAAAGCATCAAATTTTAATCAAAAGAATAAATAATTAATTCCGGTCCATGAAGGCACTAATGAAGGGCAACCTTCCTTTGACACTGAAGCGCAAGCTCGTCGACATGTGCATTCTGCCTATCCTAACCTACGGCGCCCAAACTTGGTCATTAACCGAAGCCCAAAAGTCTCGACTCAAGGTTTGCCAGCGAGCAATGGAACGCAGCATAGTTGGTGTCCGTAGAATTGACCGAATCAGGAACACGGAGCTGCGTTCCAAAACTGGTATCGTAGATGTGGATGTTAAGACCGCAAAGCTGAAGTGGGACTGGGCTGGGCATGTCTGTCGAATGCACTCGGAGCGATGGGCCAAAGTAGCCACTGAATGGATTCCACAAGATGGCTCCCGAAGCAGAGGCAGACCGAAAAGGAGATGGCGGGACGACCTTGATACATTTTGTATGGATTGGCGGGAACTGGCACACAACCGATACGAGTGGCGAAAAAGAGGGGAGGCCTTTGCCCAGCAGTGGGACACTATATAGGCTAGAAAAAAAAAAGACAAATTCAATTCATAATTTAGTTGTTATTTTCAAAACATTTTTCGTGAAAAACTACTATCAAAATCCACGACAAATAAAAGTATTACGTATACTTTGTAATTGATATATTCATATTAACCATGTTTTGGGGAAAAACACCGTGTTGTACACATACCAAAATACATTATGGGTTTAAACAAGATATCAAAACAAAGTCTAATCATTTACTAATTTTAGTATGGAAATTGAAACATCGTTTTGTGATTTATTAATTTTTTAAATATAAATCACCACTACAAAACAAAGTTCATTTAAAATCCCATGACAAAACACAGTAGTTATACTTTTTGATAAATATCTTAGTGAAATTCAGACTTATACATTCATTTTTTCGCTTGGTACACAGGCTCTAAATTTATAAACAAGATATATTTGGATTTTTGTAATTATTTTAGTTAAAATTTTATATAATAAAAATACTATTTTTGATTTCCTAAACATTTAGTGAAAATGCTTTTCTTTGTTTGCAAAAGAGCAGCCGAACTTGTGAACTGATTAGCTGTGACGCCACCATCGCCTTCATGGCACACGTATAAATGAACTTCTCTATTATTGTTGACATATATGGTAAAGTTATGTACTTGAAGTTTCTGCTTATAGTAAATTTCGGATACTTTTAATTTTGGCGCCAATAATATACTTTGAACATCTATAGTCAACACTAACACTTCTGAGGAGCATAAAGATTGTACTTCTCGTTTTGCACGGTAGGCTTCTTCCTTAATTTCTACATGATTTTCAAAAGCACTTTGTTCGATACTTCCCTCCTTAAATGCAGTGCACGTGTCACATTGGTCTTTTCGCGGCTTGTATATCGATATTTTTTCGCTTTTCAATATGGTACAAAATAATTTACGATGTGCAATCTTTTTACCGTTGGTTAGACACCATTTCTTGTACTCTTTAAACATGTGTATCTTACTCCTGAATGTGTCCTCGACATACACTCTTTTTGTGTTAGCTCTGCAGTAATGACTGGGGACCTTAGGTAATATGGACAACCATTCTCTTGCCGAGTCTGATCTCCTTGGAACAGGAGCAACGTCTCCAGATGATGAGGAGGTTTGGTTCTTATTTTTTCTAGGTTGTAAAATAATATTCAAGTCTGTATCATCATTTATGGATTTTATCCATTCGATAAAAGTCTGATTGTTCATGTCGTACTAAGTAAGAAACTTTTGCATACCCTGACAAAGTTTCTATTACCATTTGGCATTAAACAGTCAAAGCCATGTTTTTTGGGCCTCTCGTCTTCTGAGTACTGGCCGAATGTGAACCAAGTTTTTCAAATAGGCTTTTTTCTCTTGCTATGTTTGTAAGCCCCAAAAATAATCGAAAACAAGACGTCTTTGCTCCTCATTTACTATTCCACAAAGAAAGGTTCTCGTAGTCTTTACTACAAGCAATTGGTGAGTACATGATTTGGGTTTCATTTCTCTTTTTGCCTTTGTTACAAAATTGAGTATGTCTACTGTCATGGTCGCTTTTTTCCATTTTGCTTCCTAAATATTGTTTTCCCGTAACTCTTTGTTTTTTTATTATATTGTCTATCATTACGATAATCATAAATATCTGATTGCAATTCTTCAGCACTCTCTCTTATGAAAATAATTTCACCGGTCTGATCATCCAAAATAAAATTATTATCTTGGATTCTAGAATCATTTTGGCTAGATCGTTCTTTAAATAACCGAGTTGATTCATCTAATTCCATTAAAAAAAAAGTTATTATACACATGTAGTGTTAGGCATTTGCAGACTATGTCTTTCAGTAGGTGTTGATATCTGGCCCGGAATTACAGAATTGTCACATGTGGACATAGCCTCCTGAGGTGCAGCGATAGGTAATTTATCAACAGATAAACTAACGTCGAAGAAAAATGAGTCTACTGAATATCATCATGTTCCATAAAACTTATAGATGGGATAGATGAACTATTTTCTAGAGTTGTTAGGGATATATTTTGATTCACACTTTGACGATTTGTAGGATCATAAATACTTGACGCAAATACATCCGAAGTAAAATTTGATTCCTGCATGGTACTTAAATTTCCTGTACTCATCATATCCACAAGCAGTTTACCTCGCCGAGCTTTATAATATCTCGAACCCATCTTAGATTCTTCTAGGCTGATTTTTACCTACAAGTAATAACAAGTCAAATTAAAGCAACACACCGGGCATTCTAGTAATAAGTGAACATACCTTGGGTAAGAACCAATCCTAGTAACAATTATAATACGTATAATTCCGCCAGATTATCATTAACCAAATATATAGAGAAAACCGCTTGGGAGGGGTCTACCTAAATTGGACATAATTACTTTATTTTACTCACGACCAATTTACATAGACGCTCATAAACATGAACAAACCTAGTAGTAGTTCATTGTTAACTGTAAATCCTACTCGTTATATAAGTTCCAAGAAATTTGATATTAAGTATTAGAAAATGAATTAAGTATAAATACTTTAAACACTATTTTGTAAACTTAAAAAACACTGATTCTAAATGTGGGTAGGTAGGTATTGAATTTTCGAATTTTAACACTCCGGCGTTACTATAAGTTTGTTTTAGTATTATACTTATGAATTATTAATACATATACTAAAGATAATTAATAAATGTATTAAAACTTACGTGAAAATGGAAAGAAGGACAAATAATTCTTTCCATTTTCACGACACTTAACCTTAGATAAACGTAACATATTCCACAATGCACTTCGGTAGAATAAAAATGACATGTGAAAACCAAACCTGATAAGTGTAATTTGAGCAAAATAAAAATGATTTGTGTTTCGTAGACACTTGTCTACTATTTTTAAAAGATAAAAATATGTGTCAAATTTGTTAACTTCGTTTCTATTAGGAATTTTGGCATGCCCATTTTTGCTATAGATGCGGCTTTAAATTATATTCCTGAATAATTTATAAAAAAAAACCATAAAAATGCACATATAAGTTTTGGAAAGCGCAACGACATGCCGTGCGTCTTCGTGGTGCGATGTTTGGTAACGTTTTGTGACACAAGCCGGTCCCATATTTTGTCCCCTATTGATATAATAACTTTAAAAAATTTCAACCAGTTTGTTAAAAAGTATGGCTGATATTTTTTTCCTTGCAAAGTTTGTTTACGTTCGATGAATTCAAGCGAATAAAAATTGCTCAAGATAAGTCAACCGTGTGTTGTTGCCATGATACCGATCGACTTTTGTCTCATTTTTTACTGTTCAATGAAAAGAACTGGGTATATCGCGCCTGAGATCAAAGCGCACCTTCTTTCTCGGTAATTGGTATGTTAACGTACAATATATTTATTTTTATGACTACGAATATACTGTCTTTTTTATCAACGACACGAGACGCCATGGTAATTACAGATTGTAGGTACATAACTGCCAATTTGCTTATTATTTTTACAAATGATTTGTCTCACATAATGATCCTAAACGTGTGGTACTTGTGTTATCGGTAAGTGTATTTATTACGTGGCTTAAAAAATTATGTATCCGTTAGCTTAATCAGAGCTACTTTGTCTTACTCTTTCATTGTCACAGCAAGATGCACTTGCTGTCGTGTAAGTATGATTAATCCTTCTTCGTGACAAAATATATGGATGTAACCTAATACTCAGATATGTAACCGCAGTTTTATCATGAATCTTGAATAGATTTATTCTTCTGAAGCATTTGTTATCCAATCATTATCCTAGAAATGCGTCACTTATATTCAAACAATCGCAAATAAAATTGACCAAATTTATCCATCATAAAGCTTCTGTCATAGTCCGTTGACACGACAACCCTACTCCCTCGAGACGTGGCATCGTGGAAACAGACAGTAATCTAGTTCTTTCAATCCCCTTTGTGAGGACATTTGGAGGTCTTTTGTGTAAGACAATTATCGTTCCGGATATTTCTAGCGTAAAAACGTATTTTACGAGAACAGAAAGGACGGTAGGAGATACTGGGACGGTTATGGCCCGCGTTTGAGAGTTTATTAGTACAACGGAAGTGCTGAACGTAGGAAAGTTGTTACTCAAGGGCACGTCCCAACTTCTAACGAAGTAAGAAACGTAAGATTTTTCGAGTACACGTGCTGACAGCTTCATGAACTATGTTGCTAGTGTTCAGTGTATTGTGAAAGTATTTGTAAAAAGATAAATAGCTGTATTTATTTTGAAGGTACATACTGTGAGGCGACCGGAGTACAGTCGTCACTATATTTAAAGTATTTAGCTACTTTGCATATAGTGACTTTTGCAAAGTAAATTTGCATTTTACTTTATAATTATGCAATTATACACCAATGTTGTAAACATTATTTTAATGAATTGACTGAATCAGGTGTCAGCTGAATATCCTTTTGTTACTCCGCTTACGGAACGGAACGTGCAGAGGGGTGATTACGTTAATTATGTCTGTAATTGTTTGTAAGAATAAATGACAGTAAGATCTATCTAACGTACGTATGATATACGATGAAATAAATAAATAAAATAAATAAACTTTATCCTGCAAGTAGGCCGCAATGGCACTTTTATACAAGTCAAAAACTACTAGCGTTTCTCATGAGACCACTGCCGAGAAGAAACGCCGAAAGAAACTCGACAGTCGGTCATTCTCTCCAAAAATATGCTTATTACAATGATACTACTTAACCTACCTAGTTAAGTAAATCTGAAAGGTAAACAACAAAAGAAAATTAAATAAAAAACATGAAGGCATTCAACAAGCATGTGCTTAGAAGTTTTTGACTCAGTATATAAAACACGGAATATCCGCCATGATTGTGTCGTGTGAAGCATCATTGGATCTGAACTAACTGATTAGATTCATCAACTGCGCGGATTAAAGAGCATCAGGTCAATTCAATCCAATATTAGAAGGTCAATTTGACTCAACATTTCGCATATTAATAGGATATTAATAACTCCTCGCACGAGTAACGCCTCTGGTGTTGCAAGCGTCTATAGGCGACGGTAACTACTTACCATCAGCTTGTTTGCCACCGACGTGATATAAAAAAAATATTAATGTACTGAGCGCTCGCTTACGTGAGCGCAAATCTAGCGTCACAGAATAATTATTAGTAGGTATGTATATGTAGTAAAGAAAAATTTCGGTCTAACAAACCCTGTTTGACAACTAGAAAATTTAAAACAGCATCCTGCTTGCTCGCGCTAGCTGCTGTTTCTTTCCGAGCGCGATCGTAGATTTTGTCACCCTGGGGGTGTGCAGCAGCCAAGTTAAGCCTAAGTAACAAGATGAGCATAACCAAGATTAATTTTTACAATTTTGACATGTTAATCAATAATCACGTTACAAGTATCTATTCCTATTTGGGCGAATTCAGCCTTAATGTATAATGATCCAGTTTAACAATTCAAACAATTTAAAATTTCCACTCCTTCAACTCAAAAACCAATATCTGGCGTATCCAATAGCGAAAGACGTATGAAAATGTCTACAGCGCTCAGAAAATTTGCCACTATGGCAATTCCATTCTTATTTGAGCCACATAATACACAAAAGGCTAAGGAAGCCGAGTCCGCTGACACAGCCTCTCGCCCCGACTCGAGTCGCCTGACCTGTTTAGGATTCCGTTGGAAATAGAAATCATAACTAGGATAATTTTATTTGTGTAGTGCGGACAAAATCCTTGGGAAGATTACCTTAAAGTAATACTTACTTAGGGCTAATGTAACGGTAAACTAATTTTGTTCTTCAGAGCTCAGCGATTTTATTACAATCTTACTCGTACAACAATTGTGTCGTTTTCAAACAAAAATAACATCTTATCAACGCAATAGTGATGTTGACATTGACACCTAATTTAATACAGAAAATCAATAAGTAATTTTTTTTCTAAAACAGTATCAAAATGTTAATCAAGCGGCAAAAAAAGTAACACAAAAAATAAATAGGTCTTTAAAGTTTTAAGAGTAGGCATATTCTGTCCCTTTTCTGCAAAACGCACTATATTCAAATATTAAACTTAATGGTGAAACTTTAGAAGTTTTTAAGACAAATGTATTCTTAGGTATTACAATGGACACAAAATTGCAGTGGGATTCGCACATAACCGCTATAGGAAGTAGGTTGAGCTCTGCTGTTTTGCAGTCAGGAGAATAATAAGGCAGGTTACCAATGTGGCAAAGGCCCGGTTAGTTTACTTCGCTTACTTTAATAATGTAATTAGTTATGGTGTTATCTTATGGGGATCAGCTGCACATATCGAAATTGTGTGTATTGCAAAAAAGGCATCGTTTTTTGTCGTGTTTATTCTGGAGTACCTAAAACGTCGTCATTGTCATCGACAAATAGGGACCTATTGCTTGAGAATAACAACATCTTCTTGTAGTCGATAGTATATACTATGGGTTCCCCTACCATAATGCATAACATAACGGAGAAAGTTTGATTTATACCCCATAAATTTTCATACCCCGGGCTTATATTATATGAAAATCGATTCTTAAGGAGTAAACTCCAATAAACTTCAATAAAATCCAAAAAAAGTTGTAATAACGCGTATCACAATTTAAGGTTTATTTTGACTGAACCCTTAGCCACAACATCACTTCCTTCTTATACCACAGGCAAGGAAGGTATACTTACCAATAAGAGAGTGTAGTTGAATGGGATTCTTCCTTAAAAGCTTGCCGAAATTAATAGATTATTACAGTACCTACTAAAAATACCTCGAAAGGGCACGTGCAAAATACGTAGGGTAGGACCTTAACGTAAATGGTTACCGTCTGCAATATGGCTACGATTATCAATTTGTAAGCAAGACAAGGGTTAGCAAACAATTCAGCTACAAAACCCCTGCTTAACTAAGTTATGTTGACACAGGTAATAAATATATATGTTATACTTACGTGTACATGACTTGGGTTCGTCGCTTTTGTCTCCGCAATCATCCTCTCCGTTACAATATTTATCCAGCGATATACACTGTCCCGTATCACACAGAAGCTCGCTCAGCCTGCATGGATTCTGAGCATTCCTAGGGAACTTGACCCTTTTCACTGGCACAACCATAATGTCAGAAATAGTATCTAAACTATCCTCATTCACGAATTCCTCGTTCAGGTCTTGAGGACTGCACAATTTTAGTGATAGTAATACTAAAATAAATAGGAAGGTTCTGTTATGGAATACGTCTTGGAAATTCTTTAGGAGACACATCTTTGACTCCTTCATCCAGGCCTTGTGTTTGTCACAACATTTTGCTGGTGAGGTACTCGATGATAAATTTTGTACCTGAAACAAAATAAGGCACAATTAAATTTTGTGAGTACAGATTTTATAAATTATTTAATTTGCGTCAACTAAATCATCCAAAATATAGATATAAATATAAAGTTAAAAATAGCACTTCATAATAGGTTAATTATTACGAAACATGGCCTTTTTTACATTCTTAAATACGAATATTTAATTAAAACCACCGCATGCCTACGAACTTGTTAATAAGTTATTTTCATACGCCGCGAATAAATTAAATCAGAAATTTTGAGTACCTCGATACACCAATTAATAATTGGACCAATTAACGTTTTGCTCTGCTACTGTGAATACAATGTGAACTAATTTTAACTACAAAATAAACTATACGAGCACGCCGCTGTTTTCCCATTTAATGATAGTTTTTCGTGAAACCATATGACAGATAACGCACGATTTTTCTAATCTGGAAAAAAAAGTATACACGTATAGACTACGTGGAGCCATTCCGAATACAACATAAAACTGCCAACCCAAACAGAAAGAAAATCAAACGCCAAACGGCAACACACCGTGTAAACTGCCAAGCACTACAAATGACATTGCATCGCCGACCTTTGTAAGTAGGGCACTACATCCACTTTACCCCAAATGTCCATAAATATGCCGACACCTGATATGCCGGCTAGATTGCGCCTAGATAAAGAAATTTAATATCGTATTTGCAGCGTATTCTGATTTATCGTGTATGCTGGTGCACTTAGTTTGATTTAGGGGTGAAATAGGATCATATACTTAACGGTTAGAGGGGAGAACGGTGTAATCGCGATTTATAGTTAAGTGTGGTGCTTAGTGTTGCGTTTCAATCGTTTTATGAACTTTAATTATTGTATCTAAGGTTTGCATGTTTTAAGTAATTGCGTTGGTGTAGTTAGTAAAGTAGGTATTGTTGCAGTTTGTGTAGGAGAAAGTAAGACAAATAAAATTGTTATTTTTAGGTCAATAAGGTCCAGTTCTCCACTGCTTTGGAAGAGAATACACTACGTATTATTTCTGCAAAAAACCATGAATGATTTTTTTTCAATTCGCGTGGGCCCTGTTTTTACGTCCTAAAAGAGCCCGTCTAGGAAGAAAACAGGTTAACGCTAATATGGGCAAGACTTAAAAGTCAAAAGATCAGTTCATATAGATACTGTGGAAAAATTTAAAAGTTCCTACTGCGTTCGAACTAGCGACCTGATACGGACAACGAGTCGTTCACAAAGCTGAGTTTATAATTTTCGTTAGTATATACATGTTTAATAAACATTTCCTGCACAAATATTCCCTCTTGCCTTCCCGGTTTGATAATCTCCCATTTATTTTCTCATTTTAATCCTGTATTGAAGTATTTTTTAAGAATGCCTTGGCTGTCTTTTCGTTTACTTATGATGTTCTCGAACGATTTTTCAATTATTTTCTCAAAATACTCTCATAAATATTATTTTTCTCAAACATGCAATGAAATATTGACGTTATAAAAAGGCTTCAAAGTATCACGTTTCGGCCGGAACAACTCGAGAGAACTGTAAAGGAATTTCGTACAAAATTGAAGGCCTAGGCCGGGAAGTAATATTTTTAAAATTTTAATGTAAACATGGCGTCTGTGTTCATGAACAGGTCGGTAGCGCTCCAGGCTAAACAGCTGAATTAATTGTTGAATGTTTTTAATTTTTTTTAGTGGCTGAATAGATATCGGACCAAAAATATCCGCGTTAATGCCTATTACATACGAACTGATATTAAGAATACAAATCTATATGATTCAAAGTGTTGATGAATAAATTTAAAATATTGTCTATATGTAAGTCACCGGAGACCATAGGCAATATTTGAAATCCTCTGCATTTATTTTATATGCTGGGTGAGTAGTTTATAGATTTTTTTTACGGAAGTCGTCCGTATTTGGCATGTGTAGTGTTCGAATAGACCCTATTAGGGCCATTATAGACATCCTGATAATAAGAATCTTAGTTTCTTTAATCAGCAAGCCCTTCTTTCCCGGCGTCTGCAGTAATGTACTATTAATTCACAATTTTTTTGTTTAATTCAATTTGGGCGTAATGAAATTGCATTCTTTGCCTTAGATTGTAGTTAATAGCAAAAAATATATTAAAAATCGCAGAGCTAACGACGCTGTAGCCAATATGCTGCCCGGTACCCAAATGAATTTACGGAAAAATAAGCGACAAGCAAGATTTTATACATGTGTTAGTGTATTTGCATTACATTACACCAAATACTAATTGTACTATTTAGGATGCTAATAAAACAGAACAAATTTTATGCATCAAATACCTTTGTTCTGTCAAGACCTACATTATATGCCAGCTAAATAGGTAGGTACGATACCTTAATATTTTGAATAATAATTAACTAGATATTCAACAGTTTCAACACCTTAAGTTGAGTAGGCACACAAATTTGACGAACATTGTTTGTTTGCCGCATAATCCACGTGTAATTAGTCTGTTATTATAATAGGAGCCAATTAATTACGTGCTCAAACAGCCGTCTCATAAAACGGAAATTAGAGGACCACAGATTAGCAAACACATCAGTAATGAAGCGCAATGTTTAACTAAAATTCACTGCATTCCTTTATTTAAACGAAACCTATATCTACCTATGAATGAGAACGTTTGATAATTATATTATTAAGAGATTATATAGAAATTTTGTAAAAGCATCGTTTCGGTTTTCGAATTGAAAAAATGCTCCCTCTCATACAATGCTATAGATACAAGTCAAATTAAAGCAAACTTTTCGCTCGCAAAAAGATAGTCTCAGTGCTTGATGCCCCTGTAGGTTGCAACTTTTCACTTCTATCTTGGTTGCAATTAATAAGTGGTTATGATTATGATTTCATAGCAATAAAGTTCCCAAAGGAGGTGGATCGTCTGAGACACTGAATATTTTCCTCTAGCGGTAAATACACTTTGCTAAAATAATCAAGGAATAAAAGGCGTAAAGTAATAACATATAATATGTAGAAAATTGTATTCATTAGCATCAATCTAACATCTAAGTGATCTTTTTAAACATTACCTATACTATAACTAACACCAATTAAAAATGGAGTAGGCATCTAGATCCCATCTACGACCTAATTAAAACTTTCCGTCGGTAAAGATTCAGGTCAAACCAACCCATTCATTCATAAAACTGGCTTTTGGCGCATTCGCGAGTGTTGTATACAAAAAAACGATACTAAAAACTTGAAGCTAAAATCCTGCGAAAAGCAACGTAGCAAATATAGTCTAATACAGATATAATAAAAAAACGAATGACATTGATAAGACGCTTACATAACTCCTAAATTAGCGTCGCAGCTCGCGATATTGTACTAAAACCTCAGTGGCGGCGAGGGACGGGAATTTTAAATGGTTCATTTTTTTCCCGCCCCGTCATTTGTCACGTCAGAGTTGCAGTTGGGGTGTCCTGTGGCCCGCTTTTTTTGCTCCCGATCATTATCAACGCTTATTTACTCATTAATTTATCACTGTCCACCAGATTACCTTGTTTTCCGAAGGGATCTAGGGCTCTTAAGATTGTTAATGTTGTAGTTAAAAATTCGTGGTGAAACTCGTTTTGTCGCACAAATGAGTTGTTGTAGCTCCATAACAATTCTTTATTTAAGGCTGGTTTGGTAATTTGGTAACAGAATTTTTAAAATACATTTAATTATTACATTTATATACAGGCAATTAATTATTTGTTAGCGATGGAGCGTAGTATCCTGGGCGTTAAGTTACAGGATCGCATTAGAAATACAATACTACGCTCTAAAACTAAAATAACAGACGTAGATTAAACAGCCGCCAAGCTTAAATTGGACTGGGCTGGACACGTCTGCCGCATGTCGAAGGACTTGTGGGCTAAAACAAACACCGATTGAGTCCCACAGAGCCGAATCCGGCGTCGCGGTAGCCCACGACGGCGATGGCGAGATGAACTCGAAGTCTTTCACAAAGACTGGTGGGAGACTGGTCGGGATCGGGATTGGTGGAAGAGCAAGAGGGAGATCTTTGACCAGCAGTGGGGCATTACAGGCTCTTGAAAAATATATTTATGAAAATAATTAAATGCTGGATCTTTTTTTATGAATGACTGAACAGTGAACAGCGATAGGCCTTAGACTCGCCTTATGGAAAGCGATGACAAGGCCTAGGATGTAGCTCGCTGGATCAATAATAGCCTAATTTCAAAACAAACATTTGTTTTCCACTAACTGGAGACAGCGAAATCTAAATATAAAACAGTAACTGCCTGTCTATGTTTAGCAAGTAGATCTGTAAAGTTCATAATACAACCTTTCCGTTTTTATTGAAATTAATAAATATCTTGTAAGATACAATTTTGATACTTGCTAAACATTTGCTAAACTAAAGGACCTCAGACTAGACTGAAGAAGCATTTCGATGCCGCCTGAAATGCCTTTTATTGAAACATCCACTATATACAGTTAAAGAGTATTTTGAACATGGCATGTAAATAATTATTATTCCTAAATTGTGTACCTGTTTCATTTGTTTTTATTCGTATTTGAAATGGACATTTGGACATTAATTATTAAGTAAATGGCGATTCCTAGTGGGAGATACCTATATTCAATTATTGTTTATTTTGATTTTCTTTTTGATTATTGCTTATTTTGTTGACATTATGTTATTTTTATTGTTTTGATGATTATGACAACTATTCTTATAATTTTGACATGTATGTAAATTTATAACGTATTTTTATAATGAAATAAAGGATATAATATAATCTAAAGGTCTTTAATTCGTAATAAAATTGAAGTTAATTGTTTTACTTTAAGTAATATAAAATTTCTAAAAATATTGGTACCTAGTTAATTTGTTAGCACCTTACCTTAGCCATGACGCAATTGAAAGGGGAACAAAATGTTTGCAACCCTTGCATAATATACATGTTAATTAAAAATTAGTAAAATACCAATTCCAGTGCTAAAAGTGGTTGCGATAACGTGCAACTCTGACCATATTTCATCCAGTTATCATACTGGCGTTAGCCGAACCGCGGAATTAATATGAAAACTTTTCAATAACGATGAATTACGCCGGAAAACATATTGACCGAAACCACTAGAGTTCGAACGTTTCACGTGACTGTCGGTTTCACGTTTCAACGTATTATCTGCATCGCTTATAAAATAGAATTGCAAATTTCAACCCTTTGTAAGCGCTTTGCATTTGGGAACACAAATTCGCTTTTACGGTCATTTGCATGTTGCCTGTCGCAGTTGTGGTGACTTCCGAATTGTTGCAGCTATTATTGCACTCCATCCGAGTTATTAATTCGCGAACAAAACTGTTTTGATGTTCATTATAGACTTTTGTGATTTTGTAATTGGACCCTGTTTCTATCCCGCCAGATATACATTTTCATTTACTGGCCTTTTATAATTTAATTTATGTATTTAATAAATTATAACAAAACCTATCAGACTGTTTATTTAATACAAATATTTTTTATTGTATATTTATAGTCCAAACTTAACGGAATCACGTTATGTAAAAAAAAATTCGTAACGGCCTTATTGGCGACACTAAAAGGTCAATTTTGCTTACAAATGGCACTTATATCGTTCATTACCTATTTACAGACGTAGGAATCAACATATAATTGGAATAAGTAATTTGTGATTTCTCGGTTCTTTATTTAAATTGTGGCGTGTTGACGTTTTCTAGCTTTATTCAAGAAAGAACCCAAAAACGTAAGTATGTACCTACACGGGTAAATCACTTTTAGTTTACCACTGATGTAGATATGCTCTTATGCCATTGGATATTCCTTAATAACACTTAATGGAATAGAGTTTATATTGCATACACACTGTCTAAAAATCGGAATGTTGTACTAAATACTTTATTACTGGATTCATTCACCTCTTAGTTTCAAAATTTCAATAATCGTACTGTTCGTATACACAATGAGATGCATAAAGGATATTAATACCTATATTCGCACCACTTAGCACATCACGATAGATGCTTAGCTTATCGGCATATAGCACAGTTATATACCTGGTCAAACACAGTCTTGAGGTGTTCAGTGGATTGATTAATTACCCCTTGAACATGTTACGCACAACACAATTTCATCCCCAATCTGGTCAGATTAGGCATGAAATTGTATCGTCTGTAACAGGTTTAAGGCGCAACGCAATGATTTAAATTTGGATCCATAGGCGATTTGAAAATGCATAAACAACCGGTTCGTTTAGAACCTCGCATTCTTTACATGTAATTAATTATTTGACGTTCTCTTTAGCCTAGTAGTATGTAGTGACTCTACCTACGAAGCTGGAGATCCGGGGTTCGAATCCCGGTCAGGACTTTTATATGTGTGATCAGCACGAATATGTGTTCCTGCGTCTAGGATATTTTCTATGTATATATCTATTTATCTATATAAGTACCTATATCATCATTTAGTACCCACAAGCTGTGCTTAGTTTGGGACTAGATTGATTTGTGTAAAATTGTTCACAAATATTAATTTACATTTTTATTATCATTAATATGATAATTGGGAATAATATATATAAATATATACTGTGAGTTATTTGTATAAATTATTTTAACAACAAGACGATCACATCGCAGAACAAGAATAATCTTTAAATTTTATAGCCCATTTATAAAATGAATAGTCTCCTGGCAAACATTTATTAACTATATGAATTTTTATGCATACGTCAGATGCGAGTGGAAATTCATTAGAGGGGCGTTCATAACATTAACGATTTTTTTTTCCTAGGTAATGTTCCGCGCTTTTACTCTAATAGCGCAGTTTTTAATGAACGTTAGGATATAACAACTGTCCCTTTCACATTCATAAAAGACAGTCGATAGACAAAAAAATATAGTTGACGATATCCCTATTGGGCCTCGATTCGATACGTCACAGTCACATTTCAAGCTTTTACATCGTTCCTATGACCGACCAACCCCAACTTCTATAAGTTAGGTTGGGAGGCTTGGCAGCAAACACGCTAAACACTTTGTATTGTTATCGGGATCGGAAGCGAAGAACCACTTTAGCTGCAACACATGTTAATGATAGTATCAGGTCTGTAGGTACATATTAAATACCTTTATCAGTTCAATGGATATTAAATTCTCCCTAACCACGCCCGAAACACGCAAAGCGAAGCGTCAGCAGCCCTATCATATGTCACGCCTAAACCGTCCTAACTGATAGTTCTTGTCTGACTAACCTGTCCAAGACATTAATTAATGCGCCCGTACTTCAGTAGAACCCCCCACTTATTAATGTGAAACATTAGTCCGCAACCAGATGAGGCACCCAAGATTCTAGAATGTTCCGGGTTAAGGCAGGATGTTGTATTTAATTCCAGAAATTGTCTGGTACAGGGGAATATTCTTGAAAGGTCCTTATTTAAATTACGCGTTCCGTTAAGTTTGGCTTAATTAAGAACATTTGTAAATGAGTACCGTGAAGAATAAATTATTTACAGACATAATACTTAATACATATACAGCCTGTAAATATTTTAATGCTAAAAATACACAGAACAGATTAATTTTGTCGGCTTCCGTTATTTCTCTGACTGCCGAAGTAAGAATTGATTTTAATAGTTTGGAGATCAAACGAAATTGAAAACAATTAAGTATTATTTGTTATTGAAAATGACGTTAACGTTTTATACCTTAAAGAGCTACAATACCCCGTTATGTATTAGAACTTTTCATACAGCTTTGAAATTAACATTAGTCTTACTATATAAGCTGTTAGTAAATAAATACTTAAAAAATATATAATCTGACGAGGCCGGCCTAAACTGAGATGGCGGGATGACTTAGACGCCTTTCTCGTCAACTGAGGGGCTACCGCGAACCTCAAACGAAGTTTTCCCTCTCTGTCATACTTATATGCAAACTTGCAAGTGCGACAGAGAGGGAAAACTTCGTTTGCTGTTCGCGGTAGCGCCACTGGCAGGAGGAGGCACTGATGCGGTAGTCATGGCATTCATGGGGAGAGGCCTTTGCCCAGCAGTGGGACACCCATATAGGCTAAGAAAAAAAAATTCTGAAAAACTTATTGATGCGAACCAGGATTCAAATCAAAATCAAATTAAACTTTTTCCACAGTTTCAATTTTTTGTTAATCCTTTAATAGATAACTTGGTTTTTATTTTTTTCAAATGCAGTATTTTAGGATAGTAATCGGTAAGCCGAGTGTAGGATGATCTGGGATTTACATAATTCAATAAAAACCTGGCACATAAAATTGGAATCGCGTTTAGCCGTATTTAGTTAACCTAGACAGATTCAGGTCAACACAACGTTACATGAAAAAATACTGCACCACTGTGAAAATTATTTTCGAAATCAAAATGGTAGGAAAATTGAAGTTGTCATAACGGGCCTGTATTGGCCTTTTACCGGCGTAGAGTTTCATCACTGACATCAAGAAAACATAAATTATGAATATAACTCACAATTTACACATTAGGCATAACCTTGTCATAACGCATCTGTCACATTTGGTCACATCACACTGGTTATTATTTTAATTAAGAGGCCTTATAAGTTTTAAAATGTTTTCATTTCAAATTATGTCATTAAAGAATACGATAATTTTATTAAAGTTTTAGATAGTAACATGACCATTTTTTGATTTTATTGTGTGTATTAGAATTTAAGCGGAAATACATAGCTTTTAAATTAAAAATGGTCGATGTGGAGTGATGTTTGAGACGATATTTCTTAAAGAAAAATCCAAAAAAATACATTTAAAACTTATGACATTAGGTCGCAATAGCCCTTTTCTAGATAGTAACACTGAGAAAATGTCATGATACGTGTCAATTCAAACAGAAAATCGTCTAAATAAATGAGCGTTTTTAACTGATAAAGATCCTTAACCCGATATAATTGTGCCCAATCGGTATGAAAGCTACGTCAGTTTTTGCACAACTATGTTTATTTATCTGTCAGGGTTATATCTTTGTTTAATCTCGCAAATTGTGGATATTACTTAATCTAGGGTTTAGTTAGTTTCCAAGGGATACCAACGCAATCCTTACTAAAGCTCCGTCAGTCTGACTATCTTTCACATTTTCCGTTGTTATCTGATTTTTATAATAATATTTTTTTTACCAACTATCATTTGTACAGGTACTTACAAAATAGCAGCAGCAGCCTGCAAAGTCAATATAGTGTACCAAATGAATCGTCGCAGTATGGGAAACTGGAACTCACAGAAATATATAATGCTCTTGAAGTTATTACGTAAAAAATTCTCAGAAAGCTATCATGTTTCCCCGTTAATAGAAAATCCATAAAATTAACGATTATTCAGACTCAAACTTTATTATAATCTGTCCAATACGCAATAAGCCCGTCCGCCACATGATCCAAATTATAGGGATGACGGGTAAAAATAGATGGACATTTCTCTTCGCCGAAGTTTCCTTGCCAAGTTTTGAGTTAACCAACTCGTGATATATTAAAAGGGAGAAAGAGTTTTGAAGAAAAGTATAGACAGCACTCAGTTACTTTTCAAAGATGTTGTGTATCTAGGAGATTTAAACATGAGTTTTAGGTTTGTTCACTTGACTCTTATTTTTTATTTACATGCATAGATTTCATGTCGGATAAAAATAAATCAATTATGTGATAATGTCATAATACTACATGTGATGTGAATTATACTCATAATTGTTTTGATTTCGATTTTTTGCATTGTAAGTAATACAACTGTATAATTACAATACAGATACCGACCTGGGTGAAATGATTAAGCTCTGAAAGATTAAATATGCACACAGAAATTCCAACACTTCAAATATGGAAGTGCCGTTTGAAATAAGTTCATGGAAATTTAAATATCTTTATGAAAAGACTTCACGCTCAAAATCATTAAGAAAAGTCATCCTTGACTGTACATTGTCTTCATTGAATAAAAAAATAAATAATAAAATTGGCGCTCTGTTGTCTTGTCAGGCATGTTTTTCACCTTACTTAAGAAAAAATATAATAAGGAGCGGCGCATCAAAAACTTGTATAAACTCCCAATGCTGCGGGAAAGAAGTGGCCCGTAAATAATTTTCCCAGAATTATGGATCGCCGAATACCGTTTCATCAATGCCTGTTTAATATATTGCTTTTCGTCCCATTTTTCGGGAAAAACAACTTTATCATTATGAATATTAGGAACATAATTCATTATGCTTATTTTCTGCTTAGCGTAGTTGATTATCTTTATTCAGTAATGAGATTAATGCCAATATCTAATGGAGCGTACATTTCGATGTAACAGCAAGCAAGGCATTAATATTATGAACTTATGATCATAGCTTAGGTACATATTCACTGTATATTGATTCATTTTATTCAACGTTGAAGCCAGGAAAAAGTCCCGCGGGTTGAAGTTAGCATCTTATTCAATAATATTATTTTTCCTACCGTATAAAAAATTTACGATAAAAAATTAAGTATACAAGTGGAAAAACTTCTAAGAAACAATGAGTGATGATGAGAATATAAAATAACTGTAACAAATCAGAAGGATACATATATTAATAAAGACAAACTATACTTTTTGTACTCGATTAAGTCCCGACAAGATAAAATATTGCATCCGGTACGCCAATACCATGCTGCGTTCTAAAATAGGCATAGCTGATGTAGGCGAAAAACCTGTTATGCTCTAGGACTGCTGGGACTGGGCCGGTCACGTCAGTCGCATGCATCCACAAATAGATGGGCTAATATAGCTACCAAGTGAAGGTGGCGCAGACAAAACAGGCCTAGGCAGAGATGACGTGATGACTTTTTCAGCAATAAGCCGAATGAAGCTCATCACGGGAGTCATCAATCAAGGAGAGAGGCAATTGCCCAGTAGTGGGACACCCATATAAATTAAAAAAATACTTTACCTGACGGAACTTATTTTAGAAAGTACTCATACACATTTACACATATCACATCTGTTAACTTCGTAAGTATGTTCATATATCTTTACAAAGATGGTAGTAACTAGCGCCTACGAATATTTCGACCCTTTGTGCGAAGAGTGCCTATAATTTAGAAGGGTGCCCGCAGATAACATGAGATCACATTAACTTGACCTATAACGATATCGGAACAGGATAATGTACTTTGTGCGTGTGTTTGAATGTATCTTCTTGATCACAAATAATTCCGTTCACGCACAACTCGTTATTCAACATTAGATCAAGATAATAACTGATCATAATTTATTAAGTACGTTATTTACACTAAATTGAATTTGACAGTAACTATGTACGTTAGGATGTTACTTAAATGGGCGAAGTCCGACACGCACTTGGCCGATTTTTAGAAAGAGTTGACAATTCCCATACCGATTGTGGCAACTGTAGTTGCCTAAAAATCAAGTAATTGACTAAGAAAAACCTCACCTATCTTCTTGAAAAGTACCTAAACTTAGTTTTACTTGTAATCGACTACGTATTACATGTCTCTTTAAATTGTCATTAAAGGAAGTGATCAACAATTAAAGAACAACAAAGATTTTTTCTTGTACTTGTATTATAACGTGATATTACTTACCAAATTTCATAGTTCTAGGTCAACGGAAAGTACCCTAGAAGTTTTGATTCCCTCGAGCGTCGAAACATAGGTACGTTATTTGCGGCATGAACGGCCGTATCATTTTACTTTAACCTAGAAATTTGATTTTTTTACGGCTTCAAGGGACTGATGTAGACCTGACTACGTGGGTTTAATTTCAGTTACATAACTTCACGCGTTCCTGAGATAAAGGGTCTTGACAGATAGACAGAGAGACAGACGGACAACAAAGTGAGCCTATAAGGGTTCCGTATTTTTTCCCTTCTGAGGTACGGAACCCCAAAAATGAACTCTTTCAGAGCACATTAACGCGAATAAGCACTACAATTTCAGAACCAATAATAACATAGCACGAGTAAGCTCAAAATATCGGAAACACTTCATGTTCCACATAAAAAATGACGATTACCATTTCCTCACGAAATCCGTCAATGTACGGAAATAATCAACCGTCACACGCAATATAAAATAGTATCGAAAAAATACAAAAAAAACGGGACAAACAGAATATGTCGGACACGGTTCACTTGTTCCAAGCAGTATTGTATATCGTCATTGTGTTTTGGAGCATTTGTTTCCTTACGAAACGGCAGTTAGGAATATTTATTGGATGAACTTGTGGCATGGCGGCGCTTTTTAGTCAATTGTAGCGATTTTTGTATCGTTTTCCTATACTTCAGCGTGATGTATGTCGAACAACGGAGTTCTGATGGTAGTTTCAATTTAGTTCAACTGTAACTGCAGTGATTTCAGCGAATAACGATCAATTTTATGTTCTGTTTCATTATCCGTGTGAAAAGTGTTATAACTTTTGAATTACGTAGAACTTTATTTTTCAACAGTAAAATATATACCTAGTTGTAGGAATTATTATTCAACAACAACCATTATTTGTATGATATATTTGATATTTAGTAATTTCCTTTTAAACTGTCTTAAAAGATACTTATTTTCTTCTAAATCATAACAATCAAACGAAAGGAAATTGTTCAACGTCATAATTTCTTTACAATAACATTACCATCTTGTAACAGTTGTGGCAAAGGGTAGACTTATGCAAATGTCAGAAGGGCTGAAACGGCCCTGTATCCAGGATTAAAGGGATGGCATTTCGGTCTGTTTTTAGAATGCCACATGGTGTCCTCGCGTATAAAACAAGGGATGTTTACAGTGCCCTAAAATGTTGGAAATTGTGGCATTTGACTGAAGTAATAGTGGTATTAGTATCTGTGTTTCCGATACAACGGGCACATATTTGAACGGATAATCGATTGGAATCTAGTTCTAGACGAGGGTGCTCTAAATTTTATTTATTGATGAGACAATATTGATCTAAGGGTAAAATATATTAACCAGACAAAATTTTGGTTATAGCTATATTGTTTTAATCTTATTATTCGTTCTTACAATTTTTTAAATAAAATAATTTAGACAACATAATTTGATTTACATACAATTTTGTACTATATGTGCAAAATGCACCTATGCACATCAAATGCAAATCTGGCATTTCATCTTTAAATATATATTTAAATAAATATTTCTTTAAATATATATTTTGTGTAAATCAAATTGTGTGTTAGTATATACTAAAGGATTAAAAATTAATTTGTTCCTTTGTTTAAAATACCTATTTATTTCTAGCCGAGATTTTCATATAATTTTGTTGCCACAATCTCCGTCTACAACCAGTACAACCAGCGAAATACAATCTGAGCTATCCTGCTTATTTCTCTGACGATGAATTTTCCCCATCGAATAAACAATGGCCTCTTTAATATACTACTGCCCCTCATCTCCCGAGTCCGGAGATTCACCACGATATATCTATTCATAACAAACTCTTAATTTATTAAAAAACAATTTGGTAAAGAAAATTGTGATATGAAATGTAATCATAGTCTTAGCAATTTATCCAAGCGTCCCCTGACCCGCCTTATCACACTGGCTGTCTCAGCAGCGCCTAGCCGTTAAGATACTTCTAGCCTCACCCCGCCTTTATAAGTACATATCGCTTCCTTAATCTCCTCTTGCTTTCACGTCTTTGTCTTATAAAGCCTCCCTTGGGCACCGCCTCCAAAGTACTCAGTACATTATCTATGTCAATACTCTGAGCCATTTTTAGAGAACGTTTTTGTTTATCGCTTGTATCCCTCTCGTAAGGACGCGTAAGGGAACCATTACAGAGATTTCTGGCCCGTGAACATATTGTATGATATCGAGCTACATGCAGCATGAGCCATTTTTATTTACAAAGTGGCTTTATGGCTGGCTTTACGGCGGCCTTTCAGCTTGTTTAACGCAATTTGTTAGTCGTAAATTGAAGTTTTTGATGATTAAAACAGCGTTAAGTTAAGAGTTATTTTATCCTGAAAAGATAGTAGCGGCAATAAAATAGAGTTTCGGTTTAAGACTTAAAATGTGAGTTAGAATTTCTTATATTCCAACTTAGAAGCGTGAAGCTTCGTTAGTAAGCGGGTTAACGTTCAAGCTATTCACTTTTTTAGTGTTCCATTCAGGGATTACAATTAATGCCTGTGTGAATAGGGGACATTTTCCTTCAGCTTGAGTCTCGACCACGTACCCTCATAAGCATTAATAATTTTAATCGCGTGAGTGCTTTATGTAACTGCGCTTACCCATTTTTCTTGAGTTACTATAAAAGATTTTATTCGTTTTAAAACTAACTCTTGCATGTTTTACATTGGACTGGTATTAGTGTTCCGTACCCAAAGGTTGCTAGCCCTATTACTAAACCCCCATTGTCCGTTAATCTGTCCGTAGGTAAGCGAGCTCTATTTGGTGAGCTGTAATCGGTATGCAGTTGATTTTTTATACATAGAATACAGTACAAATACTCTTTATTGCAGTAGGTACTTACTTGTGCCAATAGTACGGAAACCGAACCCGCCGATTATAAAAAATATTTATACCTACAAAATAATAATTAAAAAAATACCTCGTCATTCCACGACTATTACTCGTATATTTTAAACAGTTTTCGTGACTTAACCCAAATCTTTAACTAAATTTATTAACTATTAGTTGAACTGAATTATTCTAAAATCGTACTGATCATTTTAATCAACAAAGATACAGAAAAGCAAATGCAGACAATATAAGTAAAGCATTTCCCAATAAATATTGAGGCTATCCTAATCCTACCTAAGTCTGCACAAAGTAAGTGCCTCTAATATGGACACTATTTCACCTAGATAATTGCTTGGCGAGCGACTAGCCCAAGATTAGTTACAGTCGACAACTTTGCGGAATGGATGGGTTTGCTTGAAAATATTTTAGATTTTCTTTCTCTTTCGTGAAAGGAAAAGAAACTATCTCTAAGTTGTTTTCCGTTGTTGATGAAAAAATTAACATTAACATCTGCATATGACGCCACTACCTATGAGTACTTATTCGAGGTGGTAGGTACAAATATATTTAATTCCGAGATCTCCAGGATGGATAGACAACGGCTTAAATATTTCGCTTACTGGACGGCTACTAATGGTAATATTGAAAAATTTAGCATAATTATAAAATCCAGAGGGGTATACTTATGAATTTTCTGGCGCCCATAGTCTACACTTCTACAGTGTCCGCTTGCCATCGGGCGGTTTGTAAGCTTTATTGCCACCATCATGTCAATAAAACTCAAACACTGATGACAAAAATTTAATACCACAAAACCATAAACCTCTACTTTTACCAGCATAGATATATCTACCTAGCCTTACAATAAAGTCTCTCGGGATATATTTGAAATTCTGATGCACCAGATTTGAAAACAAAACGAGCACATTTTGCATGAAGCTATCACGAGAATACTTATCTTTCCACCAGCACCAATATCCGAAGAGAGTGCTTACGTAGAAATGTAATATCGACGCATGCCAACGTACTATAAATATTTACACACGTAACTTTTTCTGAGATCATCGATGCCAGTTGCCAAATCCGTTGCATAATTTTTCTATAAGTAGGTAGTTTGAAATTTATTTCTCAAGAGTTTTGAAGGGTAATTTTCTGCTTCCAATGTTTAGTCAAATGGGATTTTATTCAGACTGTGTAATAGAAAGCTCTTGCAGCTTTACCATTTTATTAAATTACGAGAGAAAATTAAATTTTAATCCCATCCGCGGTATTAGACGCGGAATCATTCAAATACAGCAGGAGGGTTAAATTTATTTGAGCAGAAAATCATAACGCCAAAACAAAAGAACTAATCCCCTATAAATTAATGTAGCATCAAATAAAAATCAATACCGTGTAATTGCACAGTTGGGGGATTAGCATTGTGCTTAAAATTCAAATAAAAGATTTTACCATCCTCCCCAATCGGGCACTGTGATTATAAAGGGCGGCCATTCATGGGCCCCTCCGGTCAGTTGATCGATAAGCCCCTTTGGATGCAACTTTTTAATTAATAAGCCGTTCCGCCCTGTGGCTATGGCGTATTTTAACAGGCTATCCATAATATGTATCTAGCCCCTGCTATACGCATAGCGTATGATAATAACTGTTTTATCAACACGTAAACATAGGGGTAAGGGATATCATCGTCTTTTCAAGGTAAGGGTGTCGACGTGGATTTATTATACACGAGGAAAAATAAATTTCTAGGTTTATCGATACATTTTTTACAACCTATAGGGGTATTTTCAAAGTTGTGAGATTTTGTTATTAAAATGTGATACATTCACATTTTTGAATACAAATAACAAAAAAGAAACAAACGTATGAGAGAAAAAAATAATAAACATGACTTACTTATTTGGGGCGTACATACATTTATGAATTCGACTGCCGAAATTCCTAATAACACTTTCCGATTTATAGATGAATTAAATAATCCCTCATACTTAATTAATATCTTAAACCATTTCATGTATTATCATGCAGCGACATTTAAGCTAATCTTAAAAGCTAAAATAAATATTTTTCTTTACAAACACGCCGCGTACGAAGTATAATAGAGTATTCTGCCGGCTTGCCATAAAGACCACCCAACGTTTTAATTATAGAGTAAATAGGAGGGCCCTTTTGAAAAACTGTAACCAACATGTGGTTACGGTGGGGAATTAAAAAGATGGCCCTCGCCAGCAAACCATAAATTATTTTTTTGGGCGATCATTGTACAAATTGTATGTAAGTTTAACAAAAGACAAAGTTTCTGGATGATTTAGAATTTCTATTATCGCAGAGGGATCATTTGTTTGGGGCAACGTTCGTGTCACGGAAAGTGTTTGAAAAGCTTCCTGTTTACCACTTAATTATAAAGTAACATACAACATGCAACCAAAGTACCCCATTTTGTTGGAATAAATCAAATTTTATAACACAACATTTTTAAAGTTAATTGAGTAAACCGATTTCAAACTACCATTTACTCATTTATAAAATTATTTCATTTTCCATGAAATTGAATGATTATTACCTACATCCATGAAAACTGAATATGTATGTTTGAACGAACTTTTCCTACTTTTTAAAGCTCGAGGTGTATTACCCCCAGAATTAAGTATTTATACATCCAAATAAAAATGAGCACACTTGGAGGTCCCAAGAGACTTACAGAGACCGTTTTTGACACACATGTCGTCCTTTTAACATAAAGCCATTTGGACAATAATCACATCTGTATGCAAATCTCGGTGGACAGAGGACTGTTTCATGCAATTTAATTGCTATGCGGATGGGTATTCGCACTCGTTACCAGGGGAATTATATCTTTATTAATAACCCCCGGTGTAGGATACTGGTAATTTTATTACTGAGATGGTTATCCGGCGTTGGAACGATTTCGTAGAGCCAATTTATATTTATGTTATACTATTGAAGAGAACGTTGTTATACATATAGTAAGAATACGCTTATGGATTTATCTGAAGGTCGTCATTTGTTTAACTGCTCATGTTCAATTGTTCCTCGTGTTAATGAAACACCCTAAAATACCAATGAAACAGTGAGTGAATTAAATATATCGAACGAAAGATGTTATTTTGGAATTAATATGTACATCAAATAAAGTTTAAATAAAAAAGCTTCGAAATTAAATTACCGCGCTTGTATTATTTTCGGTGCCATTGCCATTTCGTCAACTTTAGGCAATTTCTTTGGATAGCACGACTTCAATCATTACAATACCTACATTGTTCAATAAGTAAGCGCAGTCTTTGAGCTATTACAGGTTGGGCAATTATTTTTATATATTTGGTGGGTTTTTGGAGTCGGTTTTTTTACGGAAGTGACAGCAATCTGACCTTCCAATCCAAGGGGATACTATACCTTACTGGGATTAGGCCTGTTGAGAGAGTGGGCAACTTGACTGTTAAAAGTTCTCAAGCCGCCCGAAGGCCTCTAACTTGGCTTAACGACTGCCGGGATCAACGGCTTAGCATGTCTTAGAAAGCACGGGGGAGCATATGAAAGTCTCAAACAAATAACAAGTCATTGACAAAGCGAGTTGCTGCAGCAAACTTGCGTAAACGCGGTTTCAACAAAACACGTTTACAAGCAAGGACGGCCGTCTTTGGCGGCTCTATTCAATTTCCTGGGGCTTCGGTAGCGAGCGCAACAACAATGCCACACGGTAGCGGGACTAGTGTTTGTTATAGGAGAGATAGGTAATGTTCATTGTACAGTCAGCCAAGAAATCAGTCTACCAATTTTCTATTCTATTATTTATATAATAAGGGTAAGACCAATATTCGAGTTTATTTTCTATGAGTGTTTAAAAGTGGTAAACCCATTTCTTTGATAACTGTACGGTACCTGTACTATGAGTATGTTATTGGGTATTTTATAATTGATATCCTAATGTGGGACCAAGCAATAGCAGAAATCAATAACAGAAAAGTAATAAATCCCTATAACTTAAAAAAAATCAATAACAGAAAAGTCAGAAAACCATATACTTGAATAAATGAAACTGACATAAGATTGGCTTGACATGTCTATTTCTTGACTTCTAACAGTATGGATCATACAACATTGGCATACCAGAAAGATGTCACTCCTGTTACCGAAAGTCTAGAATACATGAACTTTTTGGGTTTTAAACATGCAGATGTCGGGAGGGCAAATGCAGTTTTTGTAGTACAATTCAATTTCTCCATCTTTAACTATTAGGTCCGTCGTAACAATGTTCCGTATCACCGGGCCCGCGTCGCTACTTGCTTGGAGATTGGAGATTCTTCTATTTTCATAATGCCTCTTGCAGCTGAATGCAACATTATTCCCATAATGTTTCTAGTGTGCTACCTGTATTAAATTTCTTTCCCAGATTTATGTCCGGTCGTAAATGTGCACTGCATTTCTGAGTTTAGTTTTAAGTAGAATAGGTATTTATTTTTGACACCGTCCTCATTTTTACAGAGCGACTTGTTTAGAGGAGTGATTTTTTTGAGAATGTGTTTTCCACTTTCATTTGTTCCGTTAATTATACAATATATACCTCCTTCACAAAGCTAGTCAATACTATTTATCACATACATATCAAGATTTGAACGAACAATTAAACAACCGATAACGGCGATCACATTTGAATTTAAACTTTCATTTTTAAACTATATTTTGCTAAAAGTTTAAATCTCACTTTCCCTTTCCTCTCTTTCCCTCCCCCCTCTCTCTCTCTCTCTCACACACACACACACACACACACACACACACGCGGACAAACACACACGCACGCACACTCACACACTCACTGTACTCAACTGTTTGTCTGTTTAAGAAGTTAAAAATAAATAAAAAATGTCTATTCTCAAAGAAAATTCTGTTAATAACTACATTCGTTTTCTTTCATTTATATTTGCTAACTTTCCAGACTCACTGTTCCCTAAAATACAGTTTATTCCTAGTTCAGGGCTCAGGGATTCGTTACTCAAGATATTATATAAGCCATTGAATTGTATAACCAAATTGTATATATATAATCTTAAAGTGAAAGAATAAATATTATTATTATGTATCTCCTTTTAAAAATGTCGAGTCTTAAGGCCCGGTAATTTCGAGAGGCGTGCGTGGGCATATAGACCCAATACGTAAAACCCTTTGGAGAAGAAGTTTACTGTGCTGTATGTAGTATACTTACTAGGCCCCATTCAGGCGTTAGGACTATTGTGGGTTAAAATGAAAAGATAATCGGGCTATGGATGAGAGTTGGATGGACAAAGTAATAGGGCTATTGCAAGAGATTAGGGCACCTGTCATAACACTGTAAAAACGCTATCTAGGCAGGCGGTAACTAGCCATTATTATATTATTATGTTCTGCATCAAGGCTTACAAACATATTGCCCAGAGTGAACATTAATTTGTGAGTTTTAACCGTATAGTGAAATATAGCCGATGAATTAATTTGCAAAATTTATTTAAATTTAATTTCGAACCTAAAACAAGCGTATTGCATTTGTATATTTTCAAATCGTGTGGTAATAAAAATCCGAAATTGATACTAGTGAAAAATATTCAGCCTGAAGGCAAGTTGCTAAAAAATAAATACGAAAAAGTATTAATGAATCATGGTACAACCGTACGTTACGTATACAAACACGAATGTTGATGCTTCAGGTCCGACGTGGAATACCGTGAATATTATAAAATTCGCCCGTTAACAACCAAGAGCCACTCGAAACTCAGTACCGAAATAATGCTGAAATACGAGCTTTAAGTAGGGTAGGTATTTGTTACTAAGGTGACTTCCTGATTTGTCGGTGCGGAGGCGATACGATATGGTCAGTGTCAACTGTCAGTCAAGTCAGTACCGTTCGTAGAAAGAGAATTAGATAGAAGGAGGATTAGCGAATCACCAAGGGAGACGGACTTACGACATGCTATCTAAATTGAGATTGTATCGGAAGACTGAGGATGTAGCACAATTCTGATATCTCATGATTAGTCACGCTGTATACATTGGCCCCAAATTGAAATTAAGCCAATAGGCTTGAATACATTGATGGTGTTTCGGTGACACAGGCCGATGACAAATAATACTCGATGAAGGACAGGAGATGACACTGTATCTCGTTCCCAGTTGTGTTGGTGTGTATGCTTGCATCTCTTTCGCACATCTTTGTATGTATGTATTGCCGGCTCCAGTCTTATCCTTACTTCATGGTACCGTTTTTATTACGCTCCTACATTTAAATTATTGCTTCTTGACTGGTACGGGATGCGCGGGGCGATACGGGTGCAGTACTGCCCCGCTACTGCTGATTTTTAGAAGTGTTATAGATATCATTAAATACTAGGTTCAAACGTATTGAGTTTTTGGAAAAATTGCTTATAAGTGTAAATATTGACCCTTGAAGATTCGTTTTTTCATAAACGAGAAATAATTACTAAGGGGTGAAAAAAGTAGCCGCTCGAAGAACTAATTTTGCGAGAAATTAGGCGCCAAACGGCCAACGACGACTCTCTCTACCGCATGATGTGGACGCAAGACCCCGAAGGTTGAAACAGAAAGAATATTCCAAAATACCCGTTCTCGCCCCAAACGACTATTGTAAAATAGTCTTATTACTGACAGTATCCCATCAAGTAAGGAAATCTCTGCTACGTCAGTAAGCTTGCGTCAAAGAACAAAATACTACATATCGATCCCGCCCCGCTAAGTCAAGAAGTCGCCTTAGACGGTTATCACACTGATGCGGTTTTCAGACGGCTTCCGCAGTGCGAGCGGGACACCGCTGTAGACTTGCATAGCACTATATCGCTCGCACACCGCAACGTCGTGCGGAAACCGCATCAGTGTGGCAACCGCCTAAGCGTCGGTAAAACCTGGTTGTACGGAAAGTTTGACAAGTGTTCTATGAGATGACAGCTGCCGGAGACAGATTGAACATTGATCGGTCTGTAAACGTAAGTTCATGCAACCCGCCCTGAGTGAGTTTTGGTTATCAACCGACAATAATACATCCGGAGTTTCCGTTACGTTTTTGAGCACGAATAAGGTAGACCTATAAGTAATTTTTAACAGACTACAAAGCAGGGATTCCTAATTCGTCGGAATTGTTTATTTCCTACTAAAAGTGACGCAAGTTTGACACGTTACGTAATCAAATAGCAGGGTCAATCCGAGATATATTTTGCACTAGCTTTTACCCGCCCATACAGAACCTTTAATATTCATACTTGAAGGAGGGGTCAGCGACATCAATGTCTTAGAAGGATCAAAGAGGTTCCCCAAGTGTCCTCATAAATCTTACGGTACGTTGGCTATAAGTTAAGTTGCCAAGTCGTAGAGCCAACCAACAGTCTTTTGTGCCAGGTGAATCAATCCTTACTACTTATATTTCGCAGCTATGTAACCAGTACAATATGGCTTTCAGAATTTTGCTAAACATAAATACCTTAAATAAATAATACAGATATTTATATAAAATATAAATATGGATATAGATCAGTGACTATGATCAGGATCTGGTATCTAGGATGGGCATCCCAGGGTCATCTTCACACCCATATCTGCATATTCGTTTTCTAGTTCCTCTTATATACCATTTTTCATTTAGCTTGAGAGATGTCTTCTTACAATCTATGTACATATAAAAGAAGAAGTCCTCACTGACTGACTGACAACTGACTGACTGACTCATCAACGCACAGTCGAAACTGCTAACGCTAGAGAGTTGATTTTTGCACAGTCGGTTACATTTATAACGTAGGCTAGGGATAAGAAAGGATTTTTCGTAATTCATCCTCTAAAGGGGTAAAACAAGGGATGATAGTTTGTATGAAAACACGTATTTATTGAAGTGAGAGATTTGAAACTTTGTACATACCTAGACTCTCTGTTTAAATATATTAATGACGTATTTCAGCGTTTTTCTAAATTGCTCCCTTAAAGGGGTGAAAAGGGGGTTTAAAGTTTGTACGGGGATGTATATTTCATCATCATTATCCTAGAGTTATCCCGGTACAGTTGCATCCTGAAGGATCCCAAGATTTGGCGTAGGCACTAGTTTTTATGGAAGCGTCTGCCATCTGACCTTCCAACCCAAGGGGAAACCAGATCATATTGGAATCTTCGGTTAACTTAATCATATGTGCTGATTTATAATAATTTTATTAAAATGTTCATATGTAGCATTTTCCTTTCATATCATTTAACACTGAAATAAAACTTAGTACTTGTTTAATCTTTATAACTCAATATTATTGATGAATTTATTGGAAAAGTGACTAATTATGTACATTTTGTACATGCCCAAATGTAGCAATATCTTTCAGTCTTTAATACAGTCAAACACAAAGCGCATTTAGGCCCCGCATACAGCGACGTTGTTTGCAAAACCGACGATACTGCGATCGACTGGCCTCATTGTTTGACGCGTGGCATTGAGGGGGAAATGTCATAGCTCGTGTTGTACTCGTACTCGCTTTGTTTACACACGGTTTTTATAGAAGTGCGAGTATGTGTGAAAGGCTTATTTTGCAGCATGTAGTTGTAGGGGGCGGGCGGTATGCTTTTGTTGCTTTTGTTGTTACCTGTATAAAACTGTAAATGCGACACCATTTTTTGCGGACGACGAAAAGAACATTGATTAGTAGATTGCGTCTCAAGGGACCAAATGATATATTTATGGCGAGGGCGATATATTGAATTCTGAGTGAAGCGAAAGATTCTACAATAGAATCCTGAGCGTAGCGAGGGATTCTAAAGTAGAATCTTGAGCGTAGCGAGGGATTCAAGTGTATACGCCCAAGACGGAAATAATTTTGCTACCGTGTGACACATACTGCTTTTCACACCGTTTATGAGGCCCGCTGCTAAAACATGAAATATCTGACAAATGATTGAGGAAAAGAGTCATTGTTGCCCTCAAATGAGGGAAGAAAATTATAACTTTGATCCCTCATTCAAAGGCAACTTTTCTGAATAGCAGGTGTGAAATAGTTATTTTCAGTACGAATATTTCGAATTGAAGTCTGATTTACAAAGGTTTTACAAATACTAGTCATGGGCAAAATAAACTCAAAAGTGTGAGTAGATAGATTTACTTTAATGTTATCTTATTAGTATGGATAGCTTATCTTGTGAGATTTCAAATTACGAAGGTATGAAACTTGTTTTTGATATTTTAAAACTATTAGAATAGCAAAAAACTAACGAATCGCCAGTGACGTGACAGTCACCAAGTACCTACCATTACAATATGTCGAACTATGTTCCTATGAAAAGGTTACCATGCGACATGTAACTTACTTTTATGGCTTCCGCAATATGACTAGGAGTCGCTGCAGCATCAGATTATAAGCCAGATCCGTAAATTCGGAAATTCGTACTTTTTCCTTGAAAGCTCGACTGCCACAATTACATATGTATATATATCAAATAGTAACTTTATAAATATATATAGCGCGTTATAGTTTATTTATAGCGCTGAGGATAAGCAGGCTGAATTGACAGTGGGCGGGGCATATTTGTCGCAGAGCCGATGGCCGATGGGGCAGACGAGTTCTGGAGTGAAGACCAAGAACGACTCGTCCTGTGGGACGACCCCTCGCCAGGTGGACCGACGACCTGAAGAGTGTGGCGGGAAGCGGTTGGATGCGGAGAGCTAAGCGTGACTTAGAGAAGGCCTATGTCCAGCATTGGACGACTGCAGGCTGAGGATGATGATGTGATGAACTTTATAAAACCTCCTCGTGCCGCTCACCATACCAAAATTTCGTCAGACCCGGATGACTTACTGATATCGCACCGATCCCGCACCGCAAAATGAGGAAGTAGCTTTAGTTGCAATTAAGTATGTTGTGCATAGATCGAAAACTTGTAGAAGTACGTAATATCCTCCCACACGCACTATAGAAACTTCTCTATGCGTACTTGGAATCGAGCTTGTAACAATTATTGTCGTTGAAGTTGCATTATTACTAGTTCTGAGAAGTGTAGATCGGCAACCGTTTTAGTTATGACGTATTTATATGTACTATCGTCTATTTTATAAATTTTCCGATGAATAGAAACCTAGGTATATACGGTCACAGACTTTAACTGCTCAGAGTTTTAGAGCTCAATTTATACTGGAAACTAAACTTCATAGCTTAGCTTGTATATGAGTATTAAAATAACAAAATTAATTTGACACCTTAATGGTTCAACATTTTTATTTTATTTATATATATTAATATTTTTGTATATAAACCCTACCGGGTTTGTATCGATACCACATTCGCGGACAATAAAATGAGTGAGTTCAATATAAAATGAGCTAAAAGCTGTGTATGACACATTGAACAAAGACATCGACATTATATACTATAATAATTACATTAGAAGGTTAATTAAAGTCCGTGAGTGTACTATTGATGAAAAAAACTGTAATTGATGATTATGATTAAACTATTATACTAATACGAGCTTTTATTTATGATGAAATTTTAACCAAAACGTGGTCGTTAGTGGTAAAACCCTCTATAGTCGTGAACCATAAAAAGTATAAAAACCCAAAGCTCTATGATAGTTGACTTAGGCTGGTCTCCTCATCCCTTAATTTTTTCCCTCCTTCCTCGGTTAGACTTCTTAATTCTTATTTTCAGGGTTCTTGACCATAAATGATTAAGTCCCTTGAAGATAATTATACCTAATCTGTTTATGATGTAGAAATAATTGATTTAATTTGTTTTTGGTAATTTAATCCCAACCAACCCTGTCTCAATTTGGTACTATGAAAAGCAGCGATTGGTCTCCAAGGAAAGGCAAGTTTTCTTTGAAGGCACTTATTCCTAAATAAAATTATTCATTACTATTTTCATACAAGAGCGTTGACACATAACTTTACACATGCGCTGTCTACGCAACATCTTAGGTATTACTTGGAAGGACAAAGTCACAAATCAGAGGGTTCTTGACACGGCGCAGCTGTCCAGCTTGTATGCTCTTCTCAAGCAGAGACGCCTGAGATGGCTGGGGCATGTGCACCGGATGGAATCATCTCGAATACATCATTGTATCATGCTTGGCGCTATAGCTAACGCTTAGAGAAACGTTGGGAGACCAATGCTGCGCTTTAAGGACTGCGCTAAGCGTGATATGGCGGCCTTCCGAATTGACAATCAGACCTGGGAATCACTTGTCGCTGATAGAGACGAATGGCGCAAACGCGTTGTGGGCGGCAGAACGTTATGCGATGAAGCTTGGCTTGACGAGTTAGCTGGTAAAAGGTTGCGCAGAAAACAAATCGGAACTAGAGCTTCTGACGTCAACCTCCGGTGTAATATCTGTGGAAGATCATGCCGTTCCCATATTGGTCTATACAGTCACCAAAAAACGGAGTACACAACTACACAGCAATACTTAAATCGTCTGCAATAGTCGTAAAGGCCTATGATGATGATTTTCGTAGTCGAAAATACTAACGTTTACATAGAACCAATGCTAACCTAAGCTAGCTATGAATAATTTTAATTATTGGTGCTTGTTATTCTGTTTTGTTTTTCACACGTGCTATTTCCGTAGGAGGTTGAAGAATAACTACTACCTAAGCTATATCCTAACTAGGCTGCTTGATGAGGTGAAACTCATAAATTAGCCTTGAAGATGACTAATAGTCATTTCTAGCTACAGACACCGCCTTAGCCGTAAACGTCTCGTATGAGATTACCCACCTAATAATTATCCAACTACTAACTCTTATCTTATCCTGCAATAATAAGAATAAAGACATCCCTGCCGGAAATACCTCTCCTGTGGATCATTAGAACGCTGGGATAAATCGTGCATTAGATATGAAACACCTTAACCTACTTTTTTTGTGTTATATATATGAGTTTTATTCCACTCTCGATAACAGACATGTGGGATTGCTGCCCTTGCCACAGAAATAGAATCATTTCAGTTTTTTGAAACGATTCTGTTGTCCTAATCAAAACTGGAACTGATAAACCTTGACGGACCTTAATTTCTTATGTTAATATTTCAAATTCACTACACGGTCCCTGACCCCCAACAGTCCATGACCACACCTAGGATTTTATTTCTACCTATAAACCTAAATCTTTCCCTAAACGATAAATATATCTCTACTCACAATAAATATCTAAAGTAGTAGTCGGCTCAGCCTGCCACAGATCAGATTAATCTCAATTGTCCTGCTCCTGAACCTATTTTTATTTAGCTAAACATTTACCTACAATAATAAATAATTACGAACTCCAGTGTTTAAAACCGTACTTTACTATCATTTGAATTTCTATTTAGACTATCAAATGAAATACCTATAACCATCCCATCTAGCTATTACATTATCGAGATATTTATTCCGTCTACATTTACATATAAACAAATAACTCCAAATTTATTGCTAGTTTCAATACTCATGAACCAGTGGTAAAATATAATACATACTCCAGTATGTACTGTAACTATTCTAATCAAATCTAGATATCTACCTCGTACTCAGTAAAAACCGAAACTGTCTAATACTCAAATCCTAAACCGCTAGTCAATATTTAATATCCAATGTACGACCTATAAACGCTTGGATACTTCCCTATCCACGCGAACCGACCTAATAACTCATCCCTAGTCTTCTAGTACACTTCCAATATTTAAATTATTGATAACCCCTTTCAATTAGATAAATAAAATAAACCCCAGATTGCAAACCGGCGGGGTAATCATGTAACTTATTTACTACCGTTAGGCAGATTTTAATGTCAAATTTTAATTGTCAGCTCATACATTTATACTTCAAAATTGACATTAAAATCTATCTAACGGTAGTACATAAAGTTACGTGATTCCCCTGCCGCTACCCATAAATTCAGTGTATGAAGTTAACCTTTTATTATCCCAAATCGATCTAAGCTAGTGAAACTAAAATCCCTTACCAGATTTAGTTCCATTAAATGAGTACTCCCGAACTAGGCTCTAAAAGTTCAGTCGGTTAAACTGAGGTTGGCAACTCTATAGCCTGTGTATATGTTCCCATTCTCACGCCCACGGGCAGGGAGGTGAAAATAGAATGTCCTACTGTGCATATAATAATAATATATAAATATATTTATCAAGACCGATCCTCAAATACTGTGAATTTCTGTGAGTGGAGAAGCCTCCCGTTCCGACCCAAATTATGGCAGATCTCACTTCCATTCAACAGCTGGACATTGATTCACGGGAGGAATAATTCGTCTCTTATGATGTTAAAGAAGAGACGCCAAGCTACCCTCAGCTGTTTAGAGATATTTCTTCAGTGATACTGTTAACCTGGGCAGAGACCTGGCCTTAATAATAACTAATAAAATTCAACCCCAAAGTTAAAATCACAAAGAGAAAAAAAGATGTTTGATCTAATGTTAAAACAATAGAAAGTTAAGTCTTATGAAAGAAATCCCTCCACCAGTAGAGAAACCACATGGTATTGGAATCTCGATCATAATGACTGAGGCCGGGTTTTATAAAGATCCGTTAGACCAAATGTCAGATCAACTTTCAGTAACTCAGTACATTTTTTGACATAACAAACCGACATAAGGTCTAACGGATCTTTATAAAACCGAGTCTTAGCAACCCACCAGTAATGTCGCTGTACTAAGCCAGGGACCCTGCCAGCTCCGCCGATGAAAGTGAAGTGAAGTTAGTAGCTCAGTTCCGGCCTTTTATACCCCTCAAAATCCCGGACAATGCGGACAACGCGACATCGCGGACATTTCAGACATATTTTGTGAGATCCAACTACTAGGCTATCATAATATCCGAAGAGGTTGCAGCTAATAAATTAAAACCTATCCAAACAACGTCATCAACCAATTAAGTTCTTAGTAGGCGCGGTCAAATTCTGCAGATCGATATAACCACCTATATCACTAGTTATATCATTCTACAAACTTGTGATTGAAGGACTCCTACAACCTTATAACATTTCACCTCAAGATTATAACATTTGTAGATACTTATTGGAGGTGTATTCTTATTTCTGTTTGCATTGTTCAAACTGAGTTAGTTTCTCTAGTAGACGAGTCCCTCTCTTTTAACCAACTCTAATCTATTACCAATAAGGTTGAGATTCGCCAACCACTCGGGAAATAGTTTATAGTAAAAGCTCTTATTGTCGATGTATTAAATGTAATGTTATCTCTCAAATTATATGCTTTCGTAGTATCACTACACCGGCAAAGATATTCGACATAAGGTTAATTAAACTGGCATAATTTAGGTATTTAGGAATACTGGCTTCCCATTCAATATCTTTTAACCGATTACTTCAAATAAATCTTGCTTAGTAATAATTATACTTGATTGTAGCTTCATTAAAGGTACAATAATATTTCTGCTGAATTTCCCCATTATTAACAACTTATTAAAGCTCTTAAAGGGAAAAAATAAAGATTAAATAACCGACCTTCAGAATTTATCAAGAGTTTGTCACGGCCAACTTGCTGTGACTTTCGAAGAGTTGTATTCGTTCATACAAACCCTAGATACTCTCTTTAATGCTTGTCTTCCCTTTCTAATAACAATAAAAACCAATAACCTGTAGTTTATTATTAAATAACATAATTATTTCCAAGTTTACTTTCAATCATTTGTTTTTTTTCCATTAATAAAAAAAAATCAATCACTAAAATTAACTAACTATAAAGGCTACTACCCCCTCCTATAATTGACCTTCCCATAGCCACTGCTACAAAACTATTTTTAAACGCCGCTTCAGTTCATTTCTACCCAAATCTGACGTAAAAACATAAGCACAATACACAGAATCTCACACAATTCCTACCTTATTCATAAAACTTAACAAACCTCTGCTGACTAAAAATTGTTTTGTCCCTTTCTCACAAACATAAATGTCAGTGTGATAGAGAAGGACAAACGAATTATAGCAGCAATTTAACTAAAATAGGGTTGATGAACGGATACGAATAAGGGGGTAAATGTCTACTAAAAGAAGGGAGTTCACTTTAAAAATGGTTTTACTCGAAGAGCGAGTGTGAATGCTAAAAAAAATACTTTGAGGTTCAAGATCCGGTATTGCTGTAATAAACTACTCACTGATTTAATTTTGCTATAGAAATTAGTTGGTGTTCAAAAACCGTTAATAGATTATCGCTATCTCTCAGCGATAAACTCAAAACCGTCTAACCAGTACAAATCTTGCTTAGTTTGCGAAATGATGATTTTCCCCTCGTATTTATTTCTAATTTTCACGTAATCCTCTTTGTTTTCTATTCATTCCACTTAGCTAATCAAAAAGGGTCTACTTGTGAGACTGGTCATTCAATCTTGAATTGAAATAAAATATTTTATTTGCTGACCGTGAGTTACAGGTACCCAGACTTAATTGCAAGTAGCTAAATGAACTTTATTCTCCTAGTAGGCCGCAGTGGTTGATATATATGTCATGAGCGGACAGCTATATAAATCCATTGATTTAGGTACCTCCTACTTTCTTAGGGTGTATTTTTTTGCATTTGCATCGCCGGTTGACCTTATTTTGTTTCCACGTGAATGGGCAGTATCTCGTGTCAGAATTTAATGAGCTGGCTTGTCTTGACAGTCTTGAAGTTATCCACTGATTAAAATGTGTTTCGATTTTGCGTGCTCGTTGTGTTATCAGACACTAGCTCTACTTGCTTGGGAGAAAGCACGCGAAACACATTAAAATGTAATTCGAATGCTAAATATATGTCTCGGGTTGTCACAAGGACTTACGAGGTTGAAGGTTGGACAGTGCCATTCGAATCGGCCCTAGACAAACAGAACAAGACAAACAGTTTACATTTTTGTCGACGAGCGGAGGGCAAAATGAGGTATGTGACAGTTTTATTAATAGTTCTTAGAGACAACTGCTTAGTAGAACCGTTATAAACTTAAGGGCAAATGATGAATAGGAATATTAGAGAATACATACATTAACTGAAGCCTGTTTTCCCAAAAGGGGTAGGCAGAGCACATGAAATTCAATTGCAGTGCCACATTTAGCAATTGTAGGTTTAAAGATGAAGAAAATGTTATATTGCGGTGATAAGTTGCTAGCCCTCCACCCACAACACATTACAACCTGGTTCCCATTGTCGACTCTTAGGACATCCACGGGAAGAAAGGGGGAAGTGCTATTCTAACCCGGCATTCCATGGGGAACCCGGCACCACACATCACAAGTAAGTGTTGAAAACTAAATATACTGCATTTTTAATGTTCCGTACCAACATTGGCCCAACTTAAAACTGAATGCAATCATTCGGTGCCTGTCCGCCTGTCAAAGGCAGTTTTGGGTCATACTTAGTTGAAAAAACAAAAGTCGTCCCTTTTTTTAGGGTTCCGTAGCCAAAATGGCAAAAACGGAACCCTTATAGTTTCGTCATGTCCGTCTGTCCGTCTGTCCGTCTGTCCGTCTGTCACAGCCGATTTACTCGGAAACTATAAGTACTACAGTGATGAAATTTGATGGGAATATGTGTTGTATGAACCGCTACAAAATTATGACACTAAATAGTAAAAAAAAGAATTGGGGGTGGGGCCCCCCATACATGTAACTGAGGGATGAAAATTTTTTTTTCGATGTACATACCCGTGTGGGGTATCAATGGAAAGGTCTTTTAAAATGATATAAAGTTTTCTAAAAAACATTTTTCTTAAAGTGAACGGTTTTTGAGATATCAGCTCTCAAAGTCGTAAAAAGTATGTCCCCCCCCCTCTATTTTTATAACTACGGGGTATAAAATTCTAAAAAAAATAGAGGTGATGCATGCTAATTAACTCTTTCAACGATTTTTGGTTTGATCAAAGTATCTCTTATAGTTTTTGAGATAGGTTGATTTAACTGTAATTTTGGTTAAGTTATTTTTGCTGTTTTATAGATACTAGTACGGAACCCTTCGTGCGCGAGTCCAACTCGCCCTTGGCCGGTTTTTTTATTTTGAACCTGACTGTGGCTTTATAGGCCGGGCCCAATAAAGCGACAGGAGTGCGCGATAAAAAGTCGTCCCTCCTGTGGTCAATAGTTAACGGCTTATGTGCCTGTTAGCTATGTTTTTATTACAGAGATTTATAGAAACGGAGACACTGTTTATGCGGGTTACTGCTCAATTCTAAAATTAAGCTTTGTAGCCCTTAACTTTTGGTATGTCCACAGAAATTACTCGAACCTAAATCGACGTATGACCCTTTTCTCAAAGATGGCTTGACATATTAAGCTGAAGTTTTGATAAGTATAGCAATTGGTGGCTTAATTACAGAACTTCAATTAAAAACCGGTATACGCTTTTTATTTTGAAGGTAATAGGGGGTCGAAAAACTATTCAATTGCCTTAGAAACAAGTAAAAATAGGTGTTGCCTTTCAATACGTCGCACGGGACGTCGTTTGTTATACCGCGGAAAACTACTTACTGATTTTAACCCGTCATCTACCGGTCCCTGGGATCCCAGAGCACATTACAAACGAATGCTATTGTTTATTTTTTTCACCGGGAGACGAGGGCTAGCTGTAACGCAGATTGGCGGGCGTGGATGTTAGCGCGGATCATGAATTGCCATACCAACATCATAGACAGGAGCTCTGAAGCATTCCATCCGCCGTCTTCTCGAGAAAGAGAAAGAGCTAAGACAGTGGGGATATAAAATAAATAAGTAAAATAAAATGTCTTTATTACAGACCAACACGATCCATGTTAGTCACAGTAGAGACTTATAGTCTACGTTAGTGACAATTGAGACAATAATAATTAAACTACTTCAATTTGACTGCGGTCAGGCTTATTTAGCCCTCCCGATAGCCATCTCAACCCAATATTTGACTAGTGAGCAGTCGAGTAGCTCCGCCAACACTCTTAGAAAGCTGTTTTCACTGCCTCTTAGACGTCATAGTAGCGACGCTATGTCCCCTTCGACGAGGATATGTCTCCTATCAATTATCGCAATTGCAATCGCGTCCACCTCGAATTCGATTTTTATTTTACTGTTATTAAACGCATCGCACGCGTTCTGATACGTAGTCACAGCGTGCATGCAAGCATTAAATACCACATTAACCTAGCTTTGGATTAGCCTGGCCAGCCATATCAGAGGTCATGATACAAATACATAAATCCATAATTTGTTAAGGCCGCCGTCGAAAGCCATAAAGAGTACTATATTATTATGTATGTGCCAACTAACAACCACATCAATTTCATTATTAACTCATATTTCACGCGAGACAACAAAACATAAAACATCGTATTATATACAACAATTAAAATAAAAGATTACACTAACCTCATCAAATCGTACAAATTCATTAAAAACTCTCTTATAATTAGTGCTTCTTACACAAGCTTAGTTACGCACTTCCGCAAAAGATTAGAAGTACAACTATTTATTCACAATTTTCTCACATAAAAAACCAACCACCGTTTTTTGGCCAGCGAAAATCCTCCGTAAAACACTGACTTGTAAAGAATGTGTCATCGTGCATCAGTTACTTTTAAATTGTTTACAATGATTGCACTGATCCTTTTAATACCTGTTAAATACATCTACTTATTAAATATTTACGCAGTAGGACATCTACAACTTGTTATGTTACCAATGACGATTAATACACAAACAATTTTTAATTTTCAAAAAATGTAAAAGAATTCGGATTCTCAGTAGGTACCACAAAAATGTTCGTAAAGTTGCTCAAAACGTTGCATCCAGTACATCCATCAAACATATAGCACTTGACGTGAACTAATAGAAACTACTCAAACACTACTTATTTATTCATGCAGATAGATTGCCACTCTCTCTATACAGAAACTTTTATGTAACCTGTAGTTTCAAATAATAATAAAACTAAAAGCAATTAAATCTTAATTATTAAAGCGAGCTGTAATAAATTAGTTACCTCACAGAGACTGAACTCGTGGAAACAGAAATTCCATGTTGGCACTCGAAATTCAATCGTCTGTTATTAATTACGACCACTAACACGAGCAAACGTCACATGGAATTACAACATGCCAAATATTTGTTCATTAATTACACACCGGACGCTTTACGACATCCCACTGAACCGTTCCGTCATTAATACATCAATTTTCAAAAATTAAGTCCTTACAAAACTGTCTGTTCGTGAACAAAGGAAGTCATCTTTTAGCGTACCGTCTACGCTTTTTACGAGTGACAGTCACAAAGAGTCCCTTTTATTCACATCTAACAAAAAATAACAAAACGCCACGAATCGTCGCCGGCGCTATTGTCCGATAGCGTAGGCGTACACAGTCTCGCTACGGCGTAGCGCGTCTCTGTGCCGCTACGGGCGGCTCGCTACTGGCGGGGGCTACGACGGCCCGGACCATCCGCGCACACAGCCGCCGCGAGCTCGCGAGCTCGTCTGTACGGCCCGACTCACCCACACACGCGCATCCATTACACCAGCCCACGGGAGGAAGCGGGAAAGTAGCATTTTTGGGCTCGTAAATGATGTACACACTAAGGGTGATTTACTCACACACGCGTGTATCCGAAGCACAAGTTTGTTCATGCCCATACACATAGCAGCGATTTAAACTTGTAATCCCTAACGATGATTTGAATTTAAGGGATTTTGTTTACCCTGGAACTTTCAGTATTTCATCGGTTGATACGATACGTGTACCTATGTACGTGTAGATTATCGACTGGCTAGGTTAATTTTCGAGTATCGGATAAATCGGGGGTATTTTTCCTACCCTCCAGCTATTCATTTATAAACTACCGACACGAAATGTATCCATTGTAGATGTTTCAGAATATGGAAGAATTGCTGCACCGGTCAAGTACTTCGTTGTGGCGTATAATAAGGCGCGGGATTATCCGGCTCCATCAACAATATTGCTGGCTTACACAATACCTCCAGGGCGCTAATAGCACTTGGGTTTAGTTTGTTCATCTCAGTTTCTGATAATAGACCCAAATTAATATTACTTAAACTATCAAGGACTATTATGGCATGCATGTGGCTTCAGCGTATTTTTGATTTGGTCGATCCTTAAAATCCTCACCAAGGCGTCACGTAAGCCAAGAAAATATATGTCTGTGAAACTACAATAGCTTCATTTTGTCAAGTCGCAACCACCATAGTAAATAGCCTAAAAAGTTCAACGATACAGAAACCCACCTTTCACCCGACATCCATTTCAACCATTTACTCTCCATTCATGCATAGAATCACTTACATACTAGAAAGCATTGCGGTATACATGAATCACTGATTCAGCCCCAGTGTCCTTTGCGGGGACTGTATCCAGTTGAAGCATAGTACTGTGTCCAGTTATAGTCCTATACGACCGCAATTGGGAGTTGTAGATGAATTCCTTATAAATGAATAAATAATAAATAAATAAATTGTAATTGCGAAAGTGTCCCTGTCTGTCTTTTCTGTCTGTCTGTTACCCCCTCACGCTTAAACGACTGTACCGATTGAGATGAAATTTGGTATGGAGATAGTTTGGGTTCTGGAGAAGAAAATAGACTACTTTGTATCCCGGAAATCATCCCTTAAGGGGAGTGGCAGTTGGTATGGAAGAGCGATTACTAGGTGATATTTAAAAAAATGCATTAAAATTCTATCGCAATGAACGAGTCGCAGATAAAAGCTAGTTACTTATAATTTAAGTATATCCATGAATGGTAAGAACTTCGCTATATCGTATTAGTGTGTGTAGATGTCTCAACATTGTATTAGATCAAACTGAATTTTATTAACCAGCTCATAAGTTAAGTCAATGTTAGCCTGCCTGAAATAATAAATAAAAGGACGGTTAATAATAGTTCAGTAAAACTTTATTTATACCTAAAACAGAACACACGTTTCCACGCCTTAATGAAAAAACTTTCTTCGTTTCAATTAGAGTCCCTTCAAAGACTGTAATTTTCGACGTTAACGAGCTTAATTTTATCGAAAATTAATTGCGACATCTTCATTGAAAATTTTACTGAAGTTTAGTATCTGAAATTTGGAATGAAACTTTTCACAATGCAGTGCCAGTTTACGAGGCAGCGAAATTGTCCCTTTGGCTCTGAATCAACTTCGGTTTTACACCTACGATCTTCAACCGTCGTGACACATAAAATTGAGAATTTTGATTAAATTGACTTTCCATAAAGTTGCGTAAGATTAAAATTACCATTTTTTTAAAATTATAATAGAGATATTGATTGGATACGTACGTCATTTATGTTTGATTTTAAGTCCTTTCACATTTGCTGAACTACTGTGTCGGAACAAGCGCGTGCTACAGATTGAAATCAGATCAAAATCAAATAGGCATAAGTATCGTATATATCGAATCAATCTCCTAATATTGAAAAAATATGTTCGTTATATTATTTCATGCGATTATTCCTTGATAAGGGCATAACGATCTAATACCTGCAGTCAGATATAACGATCTCGCAATCCACTTAAGCTTAATAAATGTACTATGTGTGGGTAAATGGGTATGCAGATTTTACGCTCTCGCTCTCTTGACAAACCAAGTCTAAGTCAATCATAATTTTCATTCAAATGTCCTGTAGAAGTGACCTGTCATAACGGACGCGCCTTTTATTAGACTCGAGATGTGAACATTCCTTCGTACACATCTTCTCTCCAATTATGAGCTGGTATAAACATTAAACATTCTCGCTGGCTAACTTATTTTAATTATAAACTCGGCTTGTGTTTTGCTCAGTTAAATAACAAACAATACAGCTGGGAGTTTGTTTTCTACATAATTACATGTAAGAATGTACGTGGCCCATTCTGGTCTGAAGCTATGCATACGAACTACGAAGTCGCTAAACTAACGTACGAAAGTATTTTACTATATTGAACAAGATTTTTAATATGCATATGCACAGACTGAAAATAAACGTATCATAAATCTGAAACCGGAGACACATAATGGGTAAAAATATTGTAAAAAAGTCAATATTAAATGTGAAAATAAACATCAAGCGACCAAAATGTATGTTTGCGCGTCACCACAGAACAGATAACTATACTTGTGTTCATGTGAAAATAAGAATACCTATATACCATGAAAATAAACTTTTAAGTAATGAGTTCATTTTCATAAATAATTGAAGAAGACGAGATAGTTTCATCAAAAGTAACAGGGTGATTTTTGGGCGGTGCATGTGCCTATGATGTTATAACGTTAGAAACCCAATTGAACACTTTTGAAATTGCCACAATTCCAAAATCGAACCATCATTGAAATCGCATACCTAGGAGACAGCAGCTGTAGACTAATACCTTTTTGCTGCTCCTTACCTTTGCGTTAAAAAATTCAACTAAGTTTTAAGAGCTAAGCTTGGCTGCGTTCGCAAAACCACTCTAAAATCTAGGGTTCAAAGTCTATTTTTCCTCAAATTTCCTTCAAATTATCCGTTGAAGTGAGCTCGGCGAGGAGAGGAAACACCGGACCTTCCAACTTAAGATATTGCGGCGATCGGAGGACCCTTTGAGACTTTCTAGTACAGGAAATTTAATTTAATCGCGTTTTCTTTCTTAATAAATGACCTCTTTCCGTCACAATTTTATTTCGATCTTTGATGTCTTTTATTTCCTGTATAAACTTATGTGCGACCAACGTGACATAGCAATATTGTTACCTATCATGACTATCATAAGTTTAGTATAAACATAAACATACAGCAACAAGAGTAGATATTCGGGTAAGGTCTTCAAAAATCTCTTATTTCCTTTTAACAAAAATTCAAAATAAAAGCTTTTTGTTTGTTACATTTAACCTCAGCCTATATATTTCGAACTTCTGATGCTGACTAGACCAATGAATCAAAGATTAAAATTATTCTGTTGTTAAAACCAATAATTTTCTTAAAATATGATTAGTTTTCTTCATCTGGAAACTAAGAGACGGTAATATAATTGGGGATTTATGACTGCAATAGCAAGTTGTATCCTTCACGAAACCTTCAATTTGGTAGAAGTGGCACTGAAATTTTAATTCAATCTACTCAGTTCTCTCCTCTTGGGAATACTGAGGTGATTTTATGCAATATTGTTGATGTATATAATGTATAATAGTCTATACTATCCCATGCCAGCTACAGTATAAAATAAAAGAATTTTAAAAAGGCTTTAGGTATCTAAAAATCGATACTACAATCAACTGCTACTGTAAGCAATTATCGTAAAAGGTATCGGAGTGGAAAGTATCCACTTCCATTGTTACAGATTGTTTCCTTTTATAACTAATACCAATTATATCCTATCATAATTTAACTACAGGATCGAGAGCGGGGAAATTGATATAAGCAAATAACTGTTATTACAATAATTGAATATTGTGGTGTGTTCGAGAGAAAATAAATTAAACGAGTTACATAGCTGAGCCTTTATTGAAAATATTCATGCAGGGAATAAAATTATACTAACATTTTGAACTACTTAACAGATTTTAATGCCAGGAATCCGATTGATTCGTACAAATGGTTTTCCTTATAAATATAGAAAATTACTAGCAAGGAAGAAACAAATCCATATCATTTGATGGAAAGTTAGTGCTGTACCTAGTGGGTTGATTTGCTTTGTAACTTATCATTAACGTTGACAAAGGGTACAGTATAATTTCCAGTAACTTCATCTTAAGTGTAACTCATTAACAGTTTCCATTTTACCAACTCAAGAAAAGTTCCAAAATTTCCTGGAATCACACTATTTTCGCACTATTTTATCTTCATTTTCATCTAAATCTGTTCAGAAGTTGAAAGAAAACAGGCGGCCAGACATATAAATGATATGACTTTTTTAAATACTGATGAATTATTTTTAGAGATGCGCTGAATATTTACGGGTTTGAGGGAATACGAACATTCGGGCGAATATTCGGTCAAGCTGTTGCCGAATCGAATATTCGGCCGAATTATTCGGTGCAAAGTAATGCCTTCATCCATTGTTCTAAAACAGACGAATTTAATGGTAAAATTTTTGTTCATTCAAAGTTCTTTCAAACGAAATATTGACAATAAAGTAAGTTAAATAACTGTAATAATGGGTTAAGAATATTAATTTAATGAAGCAGTAACTATAATACATTCCTGTATGTAACTTGTAACAAGAACGTTTCAAAATTGTTCGGTAAATATATTCGGCAGCTGAACCGAAAAATTCGGCCGAATACCGAACATTCAAAAACATTCCGAATATACCGAATATCTAATACATATGTATACCGTATTTTTGGTGCATCCCTAATTATATTAAATGAAGGCGGTAAAACTTGTTTAGGAGTGGTAAGGCTACTTCCGTATTTGGCGGAGCGGGTTCGATATAATTAAGCTGTCAGCTGCAAATGTCAAATGTAAGCCATATTATTTACTGCGCACGAGTCCTTCGTGCGCGGGACGTTTAGGGGACGGACGGATACTGTACTGCATCGGTACCTCCCTGCTACTGCGCAATATAATACTTTAGTCCAAATGTAATACTTCAGTAGACGTCGGTATGGTATGCTATGCTATCAGGGAAGTAGAAAATATCGCATACAGGTTGCGCTCCGCGAATTCAAGAAGCCGTAGTCTTTTCAATACATAGCCGGGTTGCTAATTTTCCTTCCGGCGCAGCCTCCTCTTTAGCAAGGTCTCGGTATAGTCCGGTACAACTTTGTGCATATTAAATGCACTGAAAACGTCACATTACGAGTATAAAGCTAATACTAAACTTCACCAGCGGGGCAATCACGTAACTTTTGTAGGTAGATTTCAATGTCAAATTATAATTGTCACCTCATACATTTATAAATTTGACACTAAAATCTATCTACCGTTAGTACATAAAGTTACGTGATTCGCCTGCGGTTTCTATTTAAGGGACTCCTAGCTCCCAATAATATTCGATTTGTAACTCTCCCCTTTCTCGTTTATTTATTGTTTATCGTTTTAGGAACAACGAGGTTTACACAAATAATATACCATATTTACTTCAAAACTCACTGTCTTCGAGATATATGGCATCAAAATTGGGCAATTATATGCCAAAAAAACGTTTTTTGGACGTAACGTGTGTCTAGTTGAGTTAAATAGAGCTTTTTCGAACCATGTTTCATGTTTTAATAAATAGTCAGTTTTATAAGATTTGGCTCTTGCAAATGTGGATAAAGGATTAAAGAACCGATAACCGCTTGAGCCATAAATATATCTAATCTATAGTTTTGACGGAGCAGTATCAACTCAAACCTCGTCAAAAATCGATGAATAGCGCGTGCAGCCCCTTAAGTCTTTCGTATTATAACGTAACTCATTTTTATTGTACAATACCCAACTTTTATTTTATAACTATTAAGACACCTACTGTACCCTCTAAGTTCAATTGTGGTAGGAAATGTAGATTCTGCATTTCGGGCGTTTTGCGCTGATGAGAATAGTTAGATTACATGACGGTATCGATATCGTTACACAGAACCTAGCATTTTTTTAGTTTTTTGTGCACTCTTGAGTGTTACAATTTATAAGTAGTTATAATTTACTTCATATGTCTTTAGCAATTCTTTAAAGTCATTCCGAAGAAACTTATTTGAGTACCAAGGAGTAATAAATAAAGAAAGTAATAATACATAGTATAACCCGTTAGAAATATTTCTTTAATGAATTCCAGTTATTCAAGCTCACGACATTACAAGTAACAAACTGTTTGCACTGACATCCAGACAGATTAAAAGCTCTTAAATACCACTACTAAGTTATCGGTTAGCCAACTGCAGTGAAACTTGCTCGCTGTTTCTTGCAAACAGTGAAACAAGCTAAGCATAATAAATCTTTCTTACTGTCATTGAAATTTAGTTCGCGCGAGGGACCAGTACAATGGCGTAGCCTTCAATAAATCATTTACAAGCATTTTGTTTGCGTACAAGTAAGTCTGCTACATATCGGCTTGTACAGACACAGATTTAATCCCCTCCGAATCTGGCGGAATAATACTTTGTATTTTACCGAGAGCTTATGCCGATAGAGATTTTCTTACTTGTCTGGATACTGTCAATATTATGTTGCGCGATAGCGGGGCGGTGCAAACGTAATATCCACTCTTGTAATCATACCGCACCGCTTCCACGCATCCTACCAGGAACAATCAGGAAGCAGTAATATTTTTAAATGTAGGCGCGTTGTGAAGATTTTTTAATGAATTGACTGACAGGCTAAATACCGGAACGACTTTAATCACTACGCATCGAATATCCCTGATATTTTTAATTCAATACAAGTACAGTAAGTAGTTAGTAGTGTGGATAACAATATATTTTAATTTTTAAATGGCTTAACATTCAAACCCGCTGTTGTTACATAAATTCTTCCGTCAGGCTATAAAAATTTGGTTTATTATTACCTACCTCCCAGGCCATGTTGCTGCCGCTTATTATCATAAATTACGAGGATTGGTGACAGTCTGTGTAACGTGGAATAAAGTAATGAAGTTAAAGGCCGGGCGAATGTTTCAACGATATACCATTATACAGTTATTTTGAATCTCTATTAGACAAAGACATCCTTGGCTTATATTACATCACAAACACATGGAACGTCTTTGGTCGTATCTGAACAGAAGACTGAAAAAGCTACAAAATTTAAAGTTCAAGAAGATTTAATAAGTAAGAAATTTATCAAGTAACACATTCTTTCCCAGACACCTACACGAAAAACTGCTGTGTTATAGGTATTGTTTTATTTCCATTCTTTAGTAATAAAATATGAGGAGATCCTGACCGTTTTCGGTCTCGGCGTCTGCCTATACTAAATTAGGTATTATACATTACTGGAATGTTGTAATTCCACTCTTTAGTGCGCTCTTAATTGACTCATGTACCCGATCTTTTTACATACATAATATACATGTATGGAATGGGATTTAAGTCAATAGAAATGAAATTAGATACTTACACTTTGTATAAATGTCATTCTGAAGAATAATTTCTTTTCGAAACATGTTGTCCGTGTGACAATTAATATCCGAGTTTAAATGTTCTTTGTACCTAGTATAATTTTAAAGTCTCACGATAGTTTAAATTAAATTATTTTCATTGCTCTTCATTGTATTTTAATGGATTGCTTTGGTTGCTTTTCTTTGTTTTGTCTTGAAATTCGCGGCTAATAATTTAACTTTATGAATAATGTATCACAAACAACTAATACAGAAAACACTTAACGACTGCATTATAACAGCTATTAAGGCAACGTTCGTTTAAAAATGCTCGTATATTATTGGTCCATTAAGCCAAGTCATTGGTGTAAAATGAGGCAAGACCTGCTACCCTTTTAACAGAATACGTCGAAACGTCTAATAAATCAATCTGCTGCTGAAACTACGGCTTTTGAAATAGGAGAATGTGAATTGAAACAGTGAAAAGAGATTTGTATGAAACCGTACTATGTACCTACTTATATATTTTGTAGCAAACTTTATCTTTATACTAAAGAGATTTTTTTTATATTACGAGCAAGCTATATCATTTAAAATAATATCATTTTCTTCACTGCCTATGCCTATGTAGATGATAACATTGATCATACTGAGAATTATATACGTAATTACTAAATTTTAGTCACTAAATCCATAATTATCTGTTTTAATTTAATTTTAATTGATGAAAATAAATATTTTTACTGTAAGACCGTGTTTATAAAGAGGGTGGGTTTAGGGAGAGGTTAATTGATATACTTAGATAGATTTTGACTTGTAAAAGTGCCCTGGAGACCTATTTTCAGAATAAATGTTTTGATTTTTAATTCGATTTTGATACAAAACGGTTATCGGGTTTTCAATCCTTCATCTAAATTGGCAAAAGCCAAATTTTGAAAAAAAGGACTATTTATTTTTTATGTTTTATTGAAACATGGTCCAAAAAAGCACTATTTTCGATACTAGTATGTTGCTTATGCACTTATATATGAAATGTACATGTAACCGTTCTTTATTGACGTTTTTAACAACGCAAAAGAGATTCTTATTTTTAATTCTTCTTCACAAAAGTTACGTCCAAAAAACTGTTTTTTTTTTTGTGTAAAATTTCCAAAGTTTGACATAGCTATATTTCTAAGACAGTGAGATTTGAAGTAAATATTATAGTATACTGTATCGGTAAACATCGTTGTTCTTAATACGATAAACGGAAAAAAACGGAGAGTTTCAGATCGAAGATCATTGGGAGCAAGGACCCCTTAACTAAGGAGATAACACGTTTTTAAAAATACAATACAAATATTCTTTATTGCTTGTTAAAATAGTGCAAAAAGAAAACAGGATTTAAAGAAATTGCTCTCTGGGATCCCAGAGCGCACAAGTTAATGAAATCGCGAAGCGTTTGGTTGATGTAACTGTTGACAGAAGAGCTGGCGACTTCCTCACACAACGTATCAGCATTACGATCCAGCGAGGAAATACCGCCAGCATCCGCAGTACAAGTTCCCAAGGGCCTGTTTTAGATTTAAGTTAGTTTTAATATTATTTAAGTGATTGTTATTTAACAATTATTACCGCTTGGATTAAAACAAAATAATAAATAATACTTAAACGAGACTTATATTAAATAATATTAAAAAATCAGCTAAGTGCGACTCGGACTTCGCACATTTAAGGTTCTGAACCAACCGCCAAATTAAGTTGGTTTTAACACGAAAAATAAGGAAATTTCAATGAAAAAAATCTTTTTTAACAACATATTTTTATTATTTGTTGGTGAAATAAACATTACCATATTTCAAATTTATAGGTAAATGGGAAGTAATTGAAAATTTGAAGACTGTAGCTTTAACTGTTTGGCTATAAAACCTGTGTGACCGACAACGAACGGACGGAGGCGTGAGTGACAACAATTAAATAGGGTTCCGTTTGGACCCCTCGGGTACGGAAGCCTAAAAAGACAACACTTTTAATTATCTTTAAAGCCACGTATCTATCTCAAAGGGGAAACATAACATCGCATATCGCATCGCTTTACAAGCTAACGGTTTTGTCAATATTCCGAACCCCATCAACCTGAAACGCACCCAGTGTAACTTAAATTTTTCAAGCTCTGCCGAATCGACCTGTACTATTTTAAAGATTCCGTAGTCCCCTCACGTTGTTGAACACTTGCAGTCCTGTCCAACCAATCACCGGTACTATTTGGGGATGGGAATACGTTAAACCGAACCAGTATTAGATAGCATTCGTCGTCTCGACTTCGGTTGAATACATTTTAAATTTTAATCAAGGCAATGTTTCATTCATTATTCATGAATTATGTGTTATTCAACATATCATAATTGAATCTTGATTTAAAACCTCGCGTGCAGTGAAATAACTGATTTCTGTAAAGAAAAAATATATATCATGTTTTTACTAGTAACTGTCAAGCTGTTAATTTTATTAGACTTATAATTTCAACATAAATAATGGCGCAATTTGATTTTTTTTATTTAAAACGTTTTAATGAACTTAACACGAAGTAATGAAAAACCGCAACTTTAACCAATCCACAACTTCAAGTTAAAACGTCAATAAAATCGAAAGACAGCAAGGACGGGCAAAGCGCTCAAACAGATGTGAACAAAGATGAAAAAAGTTTGAAAGATTGGGAATGAGAGATGATTACAGTACAGAGAATGGAGAGGATGGCCTTTTTATGAAGTCGTATTTGTACTGATTCCAACTGTTTCGTTTTACTTCGCAAAACTTTATGGTTCAGTTGGGAAATAATATACATAAAAAAGTTGAATTCCCATTGTATATTGATTATTTTTCCATGAGTTGGAGATTTTCTAATTTACGTAATGGCTTTGTTTTTGATTGATGGATTTCAAAGCCAGTATTATGAGAATTCTACATTGGATTATGAAAATGAATGTTATTGCACAACCGTAGGCCCTGAGGTGAATTTTTTATTAGATTATTAGGTATTGATTAGGCAGGTCACTTTCACAATATTTATTATTGATTATTTTATTATTTCTGTCCATAAATATTTATTTATGACATGAGTACAATAGATTAAACAAAAAGTAAAGTTTTCCCTTACTATTTAAAAGCAACAATTAACATAATTAAAGTCACCAAGGCTTGCCTAAGAAAATTACCTGGCACCAGGTAAATAATGAACGAATATAACCGACGTGCCAGACGGAGCTATGCAAGATGACATCTCTGAAACTTGATGACAATTCTCATTTCCGTCCTTATTTCACAGAAAACCTAAAAATGAAATTCGTAGTTGACAGCTCTCGCGTTGGCTGACATAATAATACCTTCTAAAGGATATTGAAAAAATGTTCTTCTCTTCATTTTTATTACGGGTTTTTCATATTGGTGACGTTTGATGTGCGTATCAAATTGAAACTGAAACGTTGTTAAGTGAAAGCCTGACAACAATAAGAAAATGGTATAGACAATAAATATTTTATTACAATTTCAATGGCGTTAAGTTAAGGAAGCGTGCATGATACAGGTGTAATTTAGTTTTTTTTTTATATTCTATTTGTGATGTACTACTAAATCTGAAATCTGATAATTAAAATCCTTATCTTCTGATAATTTTAAATAGGTTGTTAAATGTGGAAATATAAATAGGTTGTTAGGGGATGATGTTACTCGCGTCCGTAGGACTTACCACCTTTTCCTAGGCTCACCCTACACGTGTCCCCCGGGTGGTGCGAAACGAGTAACAACGCCGAGTTTCGGGCGGCGGTAATTAACCCGACCCAACAGGCCTAACAAGCCTGCCAGTGCTGGAAGGAAATGACCAGCACAACCCGTAAACTTGTAGTCATGTCATGCGAGAACGGTGGTCTTGGCTTTACCGCCTGGGCCAAGAGGAAGACAACCTCTTCAAAAACTACCCTAATCCAACGGTGGGAAACGCGCCAATTGGATGCATGGCTGATAGGGTGATCAGTCTCTAGCGCCAACCTCTGCAGACCTGGCAAATGCAGTTGTATTTCGCCTTCTTAGGGAATGGCGTCACCCCTAAGTGACCTGTATTTCGTCCTTACTCGTGGGAACAAAATGGATAATTCTGAAAATAAAACAAATCAAACAAATCAACCTCCAAACCTAATCCAACAAACACTCCACAAGAGCTTGTTCATAAGAACACGCACTAACTCCGATGGAGCCAATGAAAAGTCGGCAAACAAAACCACGTCCCAAATAAGTAAAGACCGTGAAGGGACTGAACACGCATGGCAAAAGGACCGCATACCTTCATCAAAAAGAAAAACAATAGAAAATGGCCATACACAACAAGAAAACGCAAAAAAAAAACCCAACACAACCTCATATGCAATCCCAACCCAGAACCAATTTGAGGATTTAGACAAAGTAGATGCTGTAGAAGAAAGCAGAGAGAACATGGAACAGGAAAAGCCACCTAAACCACAACCGATATTTGTAACCGGAGTTCTTAATATCAATCCACTAAAACAAATTCTACAGGAAATCGTTAAGACTGATGATTATACAACAACAACACTAAAATCAGGCCACACTGTTAAAATTATGCCTGCAACTATAGAAGCATATAAAATAATAAGAGATAAGTTTATTGCAGATAACATAAGTCATCATACATATAAATTAAAATGCGAAAGATCCTACAGAACAGTACTGCGTGGGCTCCATCAAACGGAGGACACCAATGAAATTATTGAACAGCTTAAACAACATGGCCATGATGTCCGGCAAATTGTAAATGTACTCCATAGAGTCACAAAAGAGCCTTTACCACTATACTACGTGGATTTAGAACCCAAACACAACAACAAAGACATTTTTAAAATACATATAATAAATCATTGCAAAGTCACATTTGAGACCCCATATAAGAAAAAAGAGATATTACAGTGCAAAAGATGTCAAAGATTCGGTCATTCTAAAAACCAGTGTAACAGGCCATACAGGTGCGTTAAATGTGGAATCGACCATCCTAGCTCCAGCTGTACTAAAAGCAAAGACACCCATGCTACATGTGCTAACTGTCAGGAGAAACACCCGGCAAGCTATAGAGGCTGCTCTAAATATAAGCAATACAAAGAGCACATACTTAAACTTAAACCTAAGGAGAAACCAGATAAAGTAAGACAATCACGATTTCAAAACAAAGAACAACCGCAACCCATAAGACATAATCCACACAGACAGCCTTCCCGCACATTCGCTGAGGTAACAAAGGGTAAAAATAACGATGACATGCCAGCAAACGAAAATAATAACCTCGTAGAAGTACTAGACAAAATGTTAAACAAATTCCAAACAATCATGATCGACATGATGGACACAATGATGGATCGCATGATCCAACTTGTCAGCAGCCTGTTAAAAAAATGATCCGCAACCTTAGAATCATGACATGGAATGCGAACGGCCTTACTGAAAGAAAACTGGAGCTAGAAACTTTCCTCCACACAGAGATGATAGATATTGCATTAATAACGGAAACTAGATTTACGGCTAAAAGCTATATGTCAATTAAAAACTATAATCTATACACTACCAACCACCCGTCGGGAAATGCACATGGAGGAACTGCAGTCCTAATTAAATCAAATATAAAGCACTACCCACTCGAGTCAGACAACGCTGCTGAAATTCAAACAACACAAATCAAAGTGCACGACAGAGTCACTGGAATTACTCTATCAGCAGTATACTGCCCGCCCAGATACACGATCACCAAAGAGAAATTTATACAATTCTTTTCTAAACTGGGACACCGGTTCATAACTGGTGGAGATTGGAATGCGAAACACTCTTACTGGGGCTCCAGGCTCATAACCACAAGAGGGAGGCAGCTGTTCCAAGCTGTAGAGGCCCTCAATCTAGAAGTTTCGTCTACAGGAGAACCTACATACTGGCCCACAGATCACAGAAAAATCCCAGACTTATTAGATTTCTTTATAACTCGAAACGTGCCCATCGACAATATGCACACAGAATCGATAGTTGATTTATCTTCTGATCATACTCCAATTGTTCTCAATATCACAGAAAATATTACGCTTACTGAAGTCCCATTAAAAATGTATAACAAAAAGACAGACTGGCAGAAATATCAATTTTACATCAACACAAAGTTAAACCTTCGAACATCTCTGAAAAACCAAGAGGAAGTAGAGCAGGCGATAGAAAAGTTAAACGTAACAATACACTCAGCCATCAATGAATGCACCCCTGCCAGAAAAACGGGAACAACTAAGGAGCATATATACCCGGAGTATATCAGAAATAAAATTCAAGAGCGAAGACGGCTACGAAGAATATGGCATACAACGGGTTGCCCACGTGATAAGGCAGCATTTAATAAATCATCACAAAGATTAAAAAACCTAACTAAATCTATGGTAAACAAAAACCTACAGACTTACCTTGCAGCTCTGACACCGACTATAGATACAAACTACTCATTATGGAAAGCAACCAAAAAATTAAAAAGACCGAAACTTCCAGTAACTCCTATTAAAACACAGGATGGAACTTGGGCCAGATCAGATTTAGACAAAGCCTGTGCATACGCAGAACACTTAAATAAAGTGTTTCAACCCTATCATAGTAACAGTGAAGAACAGGACAAAGAAATAAAAACACACATCGATACAGCCATCCAAATGTGCATACCGTTGAGGTGTGCAACACCAAAAGAAATTTACAGAGAAATCCATAAATTACAAGATGGAAAAAGTCCAGGCTACGATTTAATAGATGCGACAGTACTAAAACACCTTCCTAAAAAAGGTGTACTTATGATATGTGCCATTTTTAACGCATGCTTTAGATTGAACCTGTATCCTAGTCAGTGGAAAATAGCACAAGTGGTGATGATACTAAAACCAGGCAAACCGCCTCAAGAAGTTACATCATATAGACCCATAAGCCTTCTTCCGGTAATCGGAAAATTGTTCGAAAAGATCATACTTAACAGAATGCGCGAACATCTCACAGACGTCATCCCAACACATCAGTTTGGGTTTAGAGAAGGCCATGGTACCATAGAACAAGTACACCGGCTGGTAGACATCATATCAAGAACATTCGAACGCAAACAATACTGCTCTGCTATTTTCATAGATATTAGCCAAGCATTTGATAAAGTATGGCATGATGGACTTCTTTACAAGATAAAACAAAAACTACCGCACTCATTCTTTCTCATCTTGAAGTCGTATCTTCAAAACAGGTGTTACGAAGTAAGACATAATACCGAAACTTCCAAAATGTATAGTATTAAATCAGGCGTGCCACAGGGTAGCATCTTAGGCCCAGTACTCTACCTTATCTACACTGCTGACTTACCAACCACTGATAACACCACGACAGCAACATACGCAGATGACACAGCACTGATTTCTGTCCATCAAGACCCCAGTACGGCTTCTCAAAATCTACAAGCACACCTGCTGTTGATTGAAAAATGGTTTGACAAATGGCGCATTAAAGCAAACAAGGATAAGTCAGCCCATGTTACATTCACGCTTAGGAGAACAACATGCCCTGCAGTCAAATTATACAACGAAGAAGTCCCGCAATGCGAAGACGCTAAATACTTGGGCATGCACCTCGATCGCCGTCTCACATGGAGAAAACACATATGGGCCAAAAGAAAACAATTAGATTGCAAACTCCGTAATATGTATTGGCTAACCGGTAGGAAATCGCAGCTATCAGATACCAGTAAAATGGCTATTTATAAAAGTATATTGAAACCTATATGGACCTACGGCATCCAATTGTGGGGAACCGCCAGCCATAGTAACATTGAAATACTAGAGCGTTTTCAAAGTAAAGCGATCAGGACTATGTTCAAGATACCACCCTACATAAGTAACAGATACATCAACATAGACCTCAATCTGAAAACAGTAAAAGAAGAAATCGTAACGAATAGTGAGAAATATCAAGTCAGATTGAACAAGCACAAAAATGAACTAGCTGCGCAACTGAAGGGAACCGGCAGTTTGCAATTCTCCCGACTGAAAAGGAATAGCGTAGTGGACCTGGCGACGAGATTCGCAGACAAGGAATGAGAGAAGCATCATTGGATGTTTCCTTAACATTAAAAATGAATCCGATGAGTAACATCTGACAGCAAATGGGATTATTGTTTAATATGAAAACAGATTGCCCAGCTCTGCAGGATAGAAAAAGAAAAAAAAAAAAAAAAAAAAAATGTGGAAAAAATACTGACATGGTGAAAATATTTCAATCAGTAGGTACGAATACATAATATTTATTAGGAAATATAAAATCAAATACCAATTATTAATTACTACAGAATTATAATATCAAACTAAGCTAGCTTTTATCAAGTTACGTGTATTTATTGTAATGATTAGGTATTAGTAGGTGCCTATCATATGAAAATATTAATAGAATCCGCAGACCATCCGCAGATACGGCTAAATTAGCTCCGGAGTGGGTGCCGCAAGATGGTCGGCGACGACGTGGCAGCATCGTGGCAATCGTGGCAGGCCGAGGCGGAGATGGCGAAATGACCTAAACGCTTTTCTAAACTACTGGCCGAAACTGCTGAGAGCCGGAACGAGCGGAAGTCAAGGGAGGAGGCCTTTGCCTAGCAGTGGTACACTTTACGGTCTTATAAAAAAATAGAGCGCATTTTAGTTTTAATTAAGCGGGTAATACACTGTCCTGAATTTAGCATCCTGAATAAAGGAGGAGAGTTGCAGCATCTCGCTCTAACGAATCTGAGTTCTAGAAAATGTAATCCCCGCTTTTTTTCTTTTTTAGGGTTAAAGTACCCTTTGGATACGGTAGTAATGGGACCCTATTACTATGACTTCGCTTCCGTCCGTCTGTTTGTTTGCCCATCTCTCACCAGGCTGTATGTCATAAATCGTGATTTAGACACTTGACGCTTGACGCGTTAGTTAGACACTTGAAATTTTCACAGATGATGTATTTCTGTTGCTGCTATAACAACAAATACAAAAAAACAGAATAGAATACATAATAAACGCGATTTTTTGCCATTATCATAGATAATGGTATGGAACCCTTCCTGCGCGAGTCCACCTCGCACTTGGCCGGTTTCTTTTGTAATCTTAGTCAAGGTCGTCACATTCAATAAGGTTACGAACTAGTGCAATATTTCTTTGTTTTATACATTTGGAATAGTAGAGGACTATAGGCCAATAGCTATTTTTTCTTCGATAGTCAATCTATTCGAGTCCATCATAAATAAAATTGTGGCGCCTCAATTAAAACCACAGCTCTGCGATACTCAGCATGGCATTAGGCCTCGCCTGATCATTTGGGTAGTGGAATTTAGGTAGACGTGCTGTATTTCGACTTTAAAAAATCGTTTGATCGCGTAGATAACGACGTTCTTTTGAGCAAGTTGTGCAGTGTTAGTTTTTCACCAAAACAGCTCCGATTTTTGCTAGCTATCTACGCGATAGCCAGCTGTATATGCACCACGAATGCTTTGTTTCAAAGGTGTATCTTACATGTTCTGGAGTCAGCCAGGGTTCAATTTGGTCCATTGCGCTTCGGAATTATGGTCAACTACCTCACTTCGGTTCCGAAGTGCTCCAGGTGTCTACTTTACGCCGATGACTTAAAGCTAATGTATGGTGTGCAGGATATTTTGAACTTTAAGTCTCTTCAAAATGACGTTGATAGATTGTATCAGTGGAATGTCCAAAATAGATTTCTTTTCAATGTTGCAAAGTGCGCGCACATAACGTTTAGTAGGGCCCCAAATCCACTCTATTACAATTACTTCTTAGACTCTGAACCAATCGCCTGGGTTGATACTATTCGAGACTTGGGTATTCTTTTGGACACTAACTTCAACTTTCATGAGCATGTCAACCATTTGGCTTCCATTGTTACAAGAGATTGGGGTTTGTCATTCGGAATGCTAAGGACTTTGTCGATACCAGAATCATAAAACTGTTGTACACCGCTCTTTTTAGAAGCAAGCTAGAATCGGCCGCGGCCGGCGGAATAACAGTTTGGAATCCATATGAATCAAGTTATATTTTGCTTCTGGAGAGAGTACAAAAACCGTTCCTTCGTTTTCTTTATAAAAAAAATGTATGGGTACTACCCATTCATGTACCCTACAATTTTTTTCTCTCTGGAGGTGAAGCGAAATCTCGGACATCTTACGGTAGCTGGAAGTATTTTACGTGATAATTCTGATTGTCCCGAACAAGAGCTCAGTTGTTGTGTCTGTATGTTCCCTCGCCCACTAGATTTCTTTTTCAACCTCGTTGTCGCCACCTGCTAGCGACGCCGGCTACGAGGACGTTGTCTCGCAGAAACCGCCGCTTGTGCGTGCTTTGCACCTCATAACTCGTTGCTTGAATCAGCACCAAATTGCGACCTATTTGCTAGTAAATGGGTATCCATATACTAGCAATTGGATCGCAATTTGGCGCATTCATCGCATACATCTATATGTATGTAATGAATACCTCAAGTTCTGCGAGAAGATGGATGCAAGACCTTCTTCTGTATAATTTTATTTTGTTGGCTGGTACTTCTGATTTTTATTTCTCAGTGCTTTGGAATTACTGTAATGCTGTGAACAATTGTTTATATAAATAAATATAAAATAACCGGCTAATAAAACTGTCCTACACAACTGACGTAACAAAATTACCTAGTACGGAGCTGCGTCAGTGAGGCCTAATTGCATGCATCCTTTTTTATTTACGTTTACACTATAATCTTTTACAAGGGTTGCTATATTAGCAGAAGATAATCTGAAGCAGGCTTAAGATTATAGTTCACCTATAGTCGTACCTCCCTACAACCCAAAGTGTTTTTTTTGAGTATTAACCGTTTTTGAGTCAGTCTTAATCATTATCTGAATAATCATCATCTGAAAAAAATATTCAACAAGACGATAATGACACGTTCTCTGGCAGTAATGGCTATAGCCGTATTTGCTATTTGGCGGTACGTTCATCACCGTAGATACAGCCGGCGCCGGCGAAGGTATTAAGTAACAATTATTAAGAAAGCCTAGTACTGGAAAAAAGGAAGAAAACTACTGTACTCATAATACTTGTTAATAAGTCCTGTCACAGCAACCTTCATTTCAAACATACAGTCAACGTAAAGTTTTATAGGCACTTTACCATCCACAAAACAACGTAGCAACAAGCCGAAAATCTGAATTAATTTGGCGTGATCTTACCTATTATTTCAGTCTTAAGTGGCTACAGCACGCCGGGAAGCTGACACAAATTAATCCTATTTACCAGCCTGTACTCTATAATAATTATAATAAGGTAGTAAGTGCCATGATCTGCCTATAATTAAAAGCCCGTTTGTGTAAGCACGCTTACCCATTTTGAATATTCATCAAGCCTCAATAACGTCCTTCGGTGGAAATCACATTATTTCGCTCGCATTTGTTGTGTGCGTCGTTGCTCTTTTGAAGTATGCACGTATTGCTTATATTATGTTCGGATATTGGTAGTTTTGCTAAAGTTTAAAATGCCTTCATTCGCAGTATATTGATTGGCCGAAATGTAACTAATGATTTGGTAGTGAATTGTCGAACCGGAATCCAATTGCATTTATTCATCTCCTATTATTTAATGAAACCTTATTACACAAAACAAACGACAATGGGGGACTTAATGCCCCATGGCATTATTTACCAGTGAACCATAGGACCAAGCACTAACTTGCAAAGTTGGTGCAAGAGACAGACTAACACACAAATTAAACCCTAAGACAGAAGTAATAACACTGTATTTAAAGGACACTTGGGAATAATGACGTAGCTATAACATCGAAAGATTTTATTGAGGACTTGAATTTCCCACTACTAACTCATTAATCGTATAAACAGACTTCACTCAAAATTTCGTTGCCGCAGGGGACAGATACTTTCTAGATTAAACAAGGTGTGGAGTTACTCCTCACCTGTCAAATATGACGTGCTCTCCATCGCGCTATCGAAGCTTCTTAAAATCAGTTGCGTATATAATAATATAACATCCCAACAACTCTCATTGGACTTCGGAGATCTCTCTATTGTCGTTTCTTCTTGTGTATCCTTTCTATAATTTGTAGATACTCCATTTCCTGTATACATATATATCTAACCCTGTATATTATCCTAATAGGAGCACATCGTTACTCTACTTCAAAGTAACCTTTTTTCTTCTCTAATTAGTCTAAATCGGTTCAATGATTATGAAGTCTGAACAGTGTTAACTTCTAATTGAAAAAAATGGTCCCTGACATGAATTACTTTAACAAGTATTTTCTTTATACTCTAGTTCGATCAAGGTAGGTGGGTAGTAGTAATTGGCTAGAGCGACTGGCTGTTCAAATCCTACTCGGAGCCTAAATTTTTCAATTTTTCCTTTATTTTTAAATTTCTAGTAAGATCTCTTATGTAGTGGGATAGTAAATAATATTTATTATTGGCATTATATAAATAAATCACTAACTTATCAAAACTCCTAAACATATAGCCAAATAAGCCATTGTACCAGTGTGTAATACGTTCATAATGTGATAACATAATCCGATACACCCTCGGTCACTACGGCCGCAATTGTCCACCTCTTTTAATTTGCCCAGCGAAGTGTCTGCCGATAAATGACAGCCTAGTTATACCGAGGCATGTATTCACAAAGCCTATGGACAACTCGCTTAAGGAGAACCAGTATAAGTTTGACCGCCGATTACTAGCATATATAAAAATCATGATGTTCGATTATACTGGCCGTGAGGGGCAAGGTGAGTGGAGATCGTGTGTGAACTGAAGCTTGGGCGGGCGGGTGTGAAAGGGGAGTTTGTTGTCAAATTTCATGCTCTTAAGCTTCAGGACACTACAAACTGGACAGGTACCATCAACCGCGAAAATAGCTTTTTAAGTGTTTTGTTGCATTAACAAAACATGGTTTTATGTTGTGCCTAATATTAATAAAAGTAGCCAGGTACTAAAAGTCGAGCGGTCCAGCACGGTACAAGTTTTTGACATTTGGAAATAATGCGGTTGCTCTTGGTTTAGCAAGTGTGAGCGTGATAAACCGATAATATCGAATTGGGATTGAAAAAAAAATAGATGTTTGCATGTATGTATTTATCTATATTATGTACTGTATTGTACACACTAAACAAAGGCAAACATGCTATAGGTACATGTACAAATACAAACTTATCCATGTACGCAGTGGAGGAAAGGATTTAACATGTTTATGACGACAAGTTTTGTGATAAATACAAAAGTAAATCTTAATAATTACTCTTAAAAATAAGAAAACAATGCCTAGCAGTTAAATCAGACAGGCAATTTGAAGATAGATACATATTTATTCATTATTGTGATAAATTAAGATGGTACTCGTACTTAATTCTATTCCCTTACCTATTGTTAATTAGTACCGAAATTACTGATATATCCAATCACACTGTTCCAGTGCTGTGTTATTCGCACAAAATACAATCCCTTTAAATTTTACGATACACACGAACATAATGTGACTGTACGTGACTGTACACAAAGCATCCCGTAGACAGGGGCCATCCGTGGCCCGCTTTATCTTAACCATACACAGTCTGATAAGAAGCTTACAGGCAAACTTAATAAGAGTTGACGGGTGAGCGGTACTATGAGAATATACCTTTTGTTCTAGAAAACATGGTCTAATTTGCATTATCTGGGGGGACGGGTCACCGGGGCTAGGATGGTTGAAAGGCGCATGCATAATAATGCTGCAACGATATTTGGGAGTGGAAATAATATTGGTACGGTGTACGTGCATTTTCGTTGAAGTCTGCGTTTACGTTTTATGATCAGACACGTTCGTGTGTAGTTTGAAGGTAGATGATAACTAGACCTTGTTGATAAAACCTAACATGTACAAGTACTTAGTTTCGTACGTGTCCCACACTTCTTATTAAGGGCGCTGATTAAATAAATTAATCATCTTTCTATAGATGAACATGGCCAATTTATGATAAATTAGTTTCATAGTGTTTTTGAGTATTTTCTGAAATAAGACAACATTTTTTTTATCATCGACATGTATTTAGTTGAATTACCTACACTACAGATTGACACACTGAGGTGTGACTAGATCATAAAATAATAACCATTACAGTCTATTAACGTAGCTGCATGACTATTTTTACGAATAATTAAAAGAATTGAAACACCATTTATGTCTATGCGATTTGGCTTTCCTAATGCCACAAAGCGGAACCTATTGACGGTGTAATCTGATTATTCAATCCGTGCCTCAATTTTAAAACGAACAACTCAATTTCAATCCAATGTAGGTGTACAACCTACACTATGGCTATACTTTACGCAAAAGGGAGCATACGAATAAAGACGAATCAAATATATTTCGTTAACGGGCTCTGAAATTAGACTATAGATTTGGGAAATAAATCGAGGTCAGATTTGGATCTAGCTGCCCTAGTGAATGAAAGGCAGAGTCAAATTAATTGAGTACAAACGAACGAATTGAGTATTTTGTAGTGAGGTTGTAAGTACTTCACGTTTTCAGGATTGGTTTCAGCGATATGAGTGTGATTAAACATGGGAACAGTCACGAAGCTATTGTAGTACAGATGAACAGTAGTTTAAGCAACTGTTACCTAATCAGGGTTTTTAAAATCAGAGTATAATATTATGAAACGAGCCACAGGGGAGGTAATAAGATCAGGGTTTTAAGAGTTCATATATAATTTGGAAATTGTTGTAGGGTGGTCTCCTTAATTCGCATAATTATACACGAAGTAGGTGCATTTTAAGTAATATAATTAATAATATAATGTTACTCGCTTGTATTGACAAATTTACGCAAATATGGCTGATTTAATAAAAATGAACACACCTCGGCCCAAACCAAGTCGAAATCACAGCTATCGCGGGCCCAATCCATCATGTGCGAGCGAAAAGCCCATTACAAGGCTTATTCGTATTAATTAGCACCGACTTATAACCCCTACTGATGTACAAATATTCGTACGAAGTTTGGCAATCCCTTGGGCCGAGATTAGCAACTTGAATGTGAATTAGTTGCCACAAATACCTACGTGTTAAGATATTTTAGGCCGTTCTCGCCACAAAGGCTCAAACTAACCTAGACTAGACTAGGGTGGGTTGCACCAACTTACTATTACAGACTGATCAAATTTAGATGGGCAAAAGCAGCTAGTAAGCCATAGAATTGTGAAACGTGTAGTTGAATAAAGGTCGCCAAATGTAGGAAAAAGTAAAGTCAAAAGTCAGTCATATAATAATATGCAATACAACCAAAAAGGTAAGTGAGCTGTGATGTCATAATATACCCATTTTTATGTAAAATACCAATAATTTTACAATCAATCATCAAATATAGAAAATTTAATGACAAAAATATTACTTTATACAACCAAAACGGCTCAATGATCCCCAAAATTATATACCCATGTTAGTGTAAAATTGTAACAAACATTTCACAACCAATCACCATCAATTTTATAGAAATAAAAAGGCAACATATTCCGTTATACAACTAAAAAGGGTAAGTGATCGCCAAATTAATATTATCCCTATTTTACATTCTTTGCAGCCCTTGGTTTCTGGAAACCAGAGCCCCGCCCTCCACCCCGCGGCTCCCGCCAGAAACTCGCTACGTCAGTGTTTGTTGTTCGCTTCGATCTCGTACGCCGCTCAACTCAGGACCTCCTTCGCGAGCTGCTGGCTCCGCGGGCTTTTATATACACTCTATGGGTAGGGGTGATAACACTAAACGTGGAAGTCGGGTGCTCTGATTCGGTTTTATGTAGAATGTTTATTTGAATAGCGTGAATATACTATATGTCGTTAATATGCCTACATTTTAAAGCGATCTTAGTTAGTAGCAATGCAATAATTTGCTGATAATTTAAAATGAAATTTGGTGATCAATTAATACATTTTTTGGTGCTCATTTACTCATTTTGTGATCTATTACATTATTTGGTGATCATTTAGTCATTGGTGATCATTTACCACATTTGGTGCTCATTTACTCATTTTGTGTTCCGTTACATTATTTGCTGATCAAATACTCATTTAGTGTTTATCTTTTTCGGGACGAAACCTTAGGGTTCCAAGGTTCTTTTGGTGCTCATTATATTTCTGAAATAATGATGTTATGAATTACTTGTTTCACTCAGACATCCTCTGTATATCCAACCAGCAAAAACTAGTTGCATAAGGGTCCATAGAACGTTTCGTAAACTTCATTTAGTGTCAGCAATTGGTTGTATAAGAGGCCGTAGAACGTTTACATACCCCCGAAGTGGCGCATTAATATAGTAGAACTATAGTAGTCACTAGTGGAGCGAATTGTTGATGTACGGGGCACCGTGACGCTACTATAGTGCTTTTTTGTACTGTATCAGCCACCGTGATGGTACTATAGTGCTGTTTTGTATTATATCGGCCACCGTGACGCTGCTATAGTGCATTTTTGTGCAGTAGTGGCCACCGTGACGCTACTATAGTGCATTTTTGTACTGTATCGGTTACCGTGATGCTACTTTAATGCTTTTTAGTACTGTAGTAGCCTTCATGTTAACTTTATAATACATTTCGCATAGTATAGATTCCAAGAGTGCAGCAATTGTAGTTTATGATGTAGTGTTGTTGTGTTTGTCTAAAGACTCATAATAAAAAGGATACCAAATATTATTGAGGTAAGTAAGAATTTATTTACTTTATTTCTTCGTTGAGTTATTCTTTTCATAATAGGTCCGACCGCAACTTTACTGTAAACTAGTATTAGGTTTATGATGTATTCTCAATGCGCCGTCGTTTTATTCAGTGTTTAATTAATTGTTTTAATAAATTAATATTGGAATGTACCATTGTTATTGTTCATAAACCAAGAAGTAACTCCGATGACCTTATAGGCTAATTATAGTACCCATGACAAGATGTTTGACGCCATCATGGTTCAAATTTCCTTTCATAACTTTAAATGGTCACTGTTTTGAGACAGTGGTAATGAATCGGAAGACTAGGTATTACTTATGCGATAGGTTAACAGATTTGTATAAGTATTAAATATATGAAATCCATGTGTAATGTTAATATTAGTATTTGTTACACATAATATCACGTATCATTAAAATGACCTCATATTGATGTATAAGCGAGATAACGATGCCATTTAATAACGTAATTATCATTTAAAGGTAGCAATTATCACGTTTCATTTTTATGTTATAAAGGATACAAAAACTCTTTTTCAACACTATATGGTGTTATAAAGGAACAATTAAAATCCTTTCACAACGCCTTTGTCGTATAAAGGAATTTCCATAACAGCTACATCCATCAGATTATAAAAGAGTTTAGAAAACTGTTAAAGCACTGTTAAGCGATATAAACGAAACTACCATACAAAAAAATCGCTCTATAGTAGTATCGTTATGATCACTATAGCACCTAAGTACTATAACGGTGATCTGGAAAACTAGAATATCACCATTTCCCCATATTGTTGAATCCTTATCACTGCTACAACGCAATGCCTATGGAAGCTTCCAAAATACCTTTATTGTACCAAATAGTTGCATAATGGTGATTTAAAACACTGCTATAAAGCAATATGGCTCTGTACCGGTTATGCTACAGCCCACAATACCACTGGCCTGTAATAGATCTATAAAATGGTGATGTAAACCTTTACATCAATCGGTTATAACACATTTTGGCTCCGTAAGCTTATAGAGCAAAAAGGTATAGCCTAACCTTTTATACAACAAGCTGTCACCGCTAACACTTTAATACGACGTTTATACAAGCGTTTTGGGATATAAGTTTAAATTATAGGACCATTTTGCTGGTTGGGTATTAATCGTGTTGCAGTCACAATAGACGTCTAAAGTCACGTTAATAATAGCAAAATCCCGAGCATTTACTGTTTAGAAAACAAGCTATATCTGATTAATTTTATCTTAATAAATCTGACTATCTCGCCGGCTGTAACGCGCATTCGGAAATTACGCAACCTGGGTGGTCATTAAATCCACTAGACCGCGCCCCACTCTACAACTATTTTGTGTTTTAGTCCATATAAGATAGGTTGCATGAAAACGAGTGTAAATAATCGTAGTAATATAAGCTGTATTTGCCAATTTGTATGGAAAGTTTCTATGATATAAGAGTTGCCGGCGCCATATTTGAAGTTAATCGGTCTGTAATAAATAGCAAGTTGATGCAATCTGCCCTTAATAAAACTGGGAGAGAAATTAAGGCTTTATTGAAGGCTCTATATAATCTATAATGATCGATTCAAATGGACGTATACATTTGTACGTATATAGTTGCTGATGCGTGCTTCTAATTTTAACAACGTACATTTTACCCTCGGATAATCCTAAACAAAGCCGTACGTTGCTTAAATTTAGAACATAATAGACATGGAGTCTGCACAATTTATGATAGTATACATGTGTGAAATGTTCGCGGTTTTAATATCAGCTGTAAATTAGAGCAGTCCACAAATTGGCTTCGTTCGATGCGTTAATTTGGTTTTATTGTTTTACAACGTACCTACCTTGCTGTGTTTACACTTTCTAGTAACGACATACGAGTCGAGTACGGTTTGCTGAAATTTAGGCGGATTTGTGCTCTGAGTTTGAATATAGTTCCGAGTATTTAAAGTCACTACGGTTCAAACTCATAAATGCATTTACATTACGAGGAAGTATACAGTTAGACTGAAACAAATTTAATACGGAATAATAACTTAGTAATATCACAGCCCAATCTTTTTTTTAATACGGATTTGATGGGAGCTGCTAGTAGTGATTTCTTGTTTTGAAAGCAAAACTCACAACACATTCAACATAAAGGAAAGAATATTTAAAGTCTATAGATATTTATATAACAGTGTATGGGTATTAGAACAACAATTTTCAGATCTGTCTGGCTATCTCTATCATATCCCAAAAGCATTATATTTCAACATGCTTAGTGCGCTTTAGAGGGTTTAAGCCTGGAGCGTGTAAAACAAATTGAAGTGAGATTGAGATCGAAAGCGATTAACAAACATATTTACCTCCAGAGCGAGCTGATGACGTGACGCTAATTGGCCACCGATGGATAGCTACGATTTTTTTTTTAATTTGATAAATACGCATAGGCTCGTTAATCCTATTCCCATATTGAAACGATTAGCCTCGGACTTCGGAAACGATAGCTATAAAAAATGAATGCAGAATAGCGCAAAGCAACTTTCTGCTTTCATGCTCCAGTTTTGTTGATGAAGAATCTGTATTCGTTGGGATAGCAAGCCAGGGCCTGTACTCCAAAGTTCGAACTTCGTATCATGCCGTCCCCTTCACTCTCATGTTATACGGTATATTATGAGTGAAAGGGACGGCACGATACGAAGTTTGAATATCGAAGTTCGGAGTAACCCCTCAGTCTTTGATTTAGCAGAGTAAGATTAGTTTATCCGTTTTATAGGAATATCAAATGAATTCCACTCAATATTTTAATCACCATAAAGATGATTCGGAGTCCGAACTCGGCCTACGAGGTAATTACGTAAAAATTTCGAGCGTGTGTAAGGTGGATCTAAATGTCATTTTCCGTGCTAAAAATTACGTTAACATACGTTAGGTAGCTAACGTAAGTTTGACACGTTACGTAATCAACTAGCTCAATCATAGAGTTTTTCATTGCGAAAATAATATGAATACAATGGCATGGGTACGGCACGGGTACGGAACAAGTTTCGATTAAACGAAAAGATTTAGGGTGGAGATAAAAACTCTTATTCCGCGCCACCGCACAAAATCCCGAAACACATCAAGTATGATATTAAATTATCTTCGGCAGAATGATGTTCCCTCGAAGATTTTAGTTTTGCTGACTCGATCCGATTATGTCTGTTTTATAAGCCCCTGGTATTCATCGTAAGTGACAGTTTAGGCAGTGAATCGTTTAGCAAGGGGGGAATAATGAAATGTTTGTGGCGTTTAATAAAATATTGCAAGTTAATTTGACGTTAAAACATTTGTTTAAACTAGTCTAACGGGATATTTATGTATGTTACCTTTGTTACCGACGTTTCGACACGGGTTGCACCGGTCATGTTCGCGAGTTTGTATGCCCTAGAGAACTAGAAATATAGTGGACGGATGGAAGACTTTTTTCGGGCCTACCCTTAAACAAGGTCTGTCAGTCCGGATCGTTATATACCAATTACATCAGTGTCGATGACACACTCACACTTACGTCCGCATACCGTCGATAGGCTGATGCAAGGCTGACGACGTACGTCGTGTCACCCACACTACTAACCGATGTACTGGATTGCCATACCTGGCGCAGCATATTATTGTATCATGCATATCTCTGTTGACCACTTGACAGTCCTGCCACAGAATAAGTTGGTCCTGCCGCGAACATGACCGGTGCAATCCGTGTCGAAACGTCGGTAACAAAGGTTAATAGATAAATATCGCGTTAGACCCGTTTAAACAAATCTTTTACGTGTATGTACAAAACGCGAGAGATTAAAGTGTTAATTTAATAGTATTCCACTACCCAAAGGTTGTCTGGAAGAGATCGTTCTTTAGCGATAAGACCGCCTGTTGGTCTGCCTCTGTCTCCCTGTATCTATGTTTTTTGTTTTTTAAGTGCTATTTTATTATGTGAGGTGTGCAATAAAGAGTGTATTGTATTGTATTGTATTATGAAGTTACATGAACCATAAAATTTAATGATAGAAATATACATATCATGCGAGACGATACTTACTCACAATACCTACATGCTCATATAACGAAACATTTTTACACACGAATGTTCTCATAATGTATTAAAACTAAGTACTTTCTCCTAAAGATAAACTCCAATATTTAACTACCATAAAAACAAGATCCGAGCACACAATCCAACAAAAAAGGCAAACAACAATTTTAATTAAATCATAAAGTTTTCGTGCTAATATACGAAAACAACCTTTTATTCAATCTAACTTTTAGTACGAATAGGGGCCGGTAATTCGGTGTTATTTCCTTATTAATGTGACTCCGAAAGTTAGGGGTCGGATTAAAAACTCTCGTGAGACCTTACGCCCTCACAATTACGTCCGTCGGGCTAACGGGCCCGCGTGTCCTCTTGCAAATTGAGATGTATCATTATTGGTGTGCAGTGTATCGGGATCGGGATTCTCAGAGTATTTCGTTTCCGAGGTCCACTTCATTACGGTGCTATTGTGCGATCGGTTCCCTGGGGAGGTTAAAGAGGCCTGTCTAATGCGCCCCATTAACACTATAAGTAAGACAGATAATGTCTTAATAATGCATTTATTTGCACGTAAATATTAGTATGCATCAATTGGCGTCTTTTTTACATTGTCAACCGGGCGAGACGATTTAGCTCCCTTAATATAAATACAGTTAAACATGGTATTTTATACGAGTCTAGCTGCGAGTAACATAATGACGTTTATTTTCATCATTACTAATATATATTATTGAAATGTAGCATTAGGTTTAAATCAATTCTAATTAATAATTATGTAAGTTGGACCGGGATGGAAGAATGTTCCATATCGGGCATATAGGCTATCCTGTTATATATTGTACAAAAAATTAGTGAATTACCAACTTACTTGTGGTGGTTGGTGAAACTTGGTACCCGTTAATTAACACCTGTACGAAAAGGACAAATTTATGCCTGAATTTTACTCCAAATTATAAATGCATTTTTGATCATGCATCGTCATTTAAATAAAATACGTGTCAAAAATAATAAATTTTAACAGAGAAAAATGTTCCAATACGGTGAGGAAATGATTATTAGTATTATCAGTATCTAATACAAGACCACAACTCTATGAAAGTAATATAAATATCGAGTTAAATTGAATTTGGTGCAGTGCCTCCATGGGGAATACGAGCGTAATAGCCAATAGCTCGCTTCTTATTGGCCGCGATCTTCAGGCTTAAGGAACTTCTATTTTGTTCAGATATTCCCTTTTTTAACTTCCAACTACTCGGAGCGCTTAAGTGGTCAAATCACATTCACACTGCACTAAGTGAATGCCCCGCATCCTTTATGAAAGACATAATTATAGCCTGAAAGTTTTATGTGAAGATATGCCCTTTTTGTGAGCAGGAGAATGCGAGTAGGTCCAGCCAACCACATTTCTGGACCACTCTGCTTATTACATGTTCACAAGTGCAGCTAGATTGCCACGATGCAAAATGTAGTAACTATAATATTAAATTGAAAAAACAAACCGGAAAAACAAGTTTGTTTAGGATACACTTTTATGTAATAACAAAGGAAAAGCATAGTGTTCTGTAGAAACAAGTATCAAGAATTCTTATAAAGAGGCACAATTTTCATGTATGTAACAAAAAATATATAAATATGAAATAGATTGTATGACACAAACCTCAAGTTTTGACATTTGAATTTTCTAAGCCTGAGTCTGTTGTTGACAATTTATGATTAAATGATTTTTCCCTTGCCAGACAGAGAATGAATGACTTTGATAATGGTTATCCTGAGCCAAAGGAATTCAGAGTACTCCCGCTGAACTCCATCATTCGGTTTGTGGAAATGCTGGAGAACAGCTTGGAGTAGGCATAAAGGAGGGGGCAATTGCACAAAAGATCCCACTGGTTCGAAGTGCATCCGCAAGGGCCCTCATCTAAACAAGATAAGATAAATGATTCAATCAATTTAGATGAATACGAAATATAACATAAGCACCTGCAGTTCATGTAAATATCTTTAGATTAATTTTAGGGAGAGTAACTGGCTCGTCAAAAGAATTGAGTTTAGAGATGTAATCAAATTATAGCTTAATGTGTCATGTTGGACGGTCTCAAAAATTGTGGATGTGTTTTGTTTTCTAAAATATCAGTTACCTCTTTCCATGGGCAGAAAACAGTTCGCATAACGATTGACGATAAACTGGGGCAGTTGAAACAACTCCGCACAACTTGTAGGCCGGAGCGGCCGGAGTCAGAGCAAATAGCAAAAAAGCTGCAACATGAGTTAGAAAATTGTGCCCGTAGGTTAGGTTTCTAGTGATAACTGGTTGTGATTTGTGTTCTATTGCGAAAGTTTAGCTACTAGGTTTTATGAAGCGATTTTCTTTCGATGAAGTCAATGGTTGTTGATTGGAGTCAATAAGCTATTTCATTTAAAAACATATCAATGCTTGCGTGTTTTCTCTGAAAAAGTATCACCTACAGTGGAATCCGTTTACAATGACATCGAAGGGAATTGACAAACACGTCATACTCAGCGGGCGTCATACAAAGCATTTAAAAAAAACAACCTATTATTTTGGTAAATACTTATTTTAATAGAGAAACATAGCATATTAAATCAAAATAAAAACTGCACGTAATATCACTAAAAACAAATCCGTGACGTTCAACTATCAATTACTCACTGAGATTCAGAACAAAAACCAGCCACGTGCCGAACGTCGTGGGGAATCAACGAACATGACCGAAGGTAGGTGTAAAGAATCATGTGAGTATAAACGGACAAAATTGATTAAAAAATAGGTCATAATAAGCGACATGTCACTGTAAGCGAAGTCATTATATCCGCCTTTGTTACAAAGATTTTTATGTGTAAACCAAACTTCGTTGTGTAATTACGTCATAATAGGCGGTTGGTCAATAGAGGCGGAGTCATAATAAATGGATTCTATTGTATATCTTTTTTGTGTATTCGAGCGAAAATTGATAGTTATTTGTAATTACGACCTGAAAACATAAATCAAGATACCTACCATCCGATTAAGCTTACCGTTTTGGGAATCTCTCCTTAAATACCAAATATGTTTTTCCTCCCATTTATTTTGTTAACAGCAAAACGCGAGAAAAGATTTCCCGTATTTCCCCTTCACTCCCCCTTCACTCACCCTTCATTTCTTATGGTTTTTCAGTATACCTGTAATATTTCCAGAACTGAGACATATTTTTATTATAGGTTGTCGATTCCTGCTACTAGATCGTCGCCGTCGATCGTATAATCCTTGAAGGTGCATCGTACTCTTATCAACATTAAATGTACGATGCCTTAAATTTAAAGGCAATAACAAACTATTATGCAGAGTGAGGCGCGTCTGTGTGAACTAAACTACGTAGTATTTAGTATTCTATACATAGATTACACAGCATACACACAGGTGATACAAATGTGCGACCACACGTATGGCACGTACGCGTACAAGTCCCGATTAGTTCATGTTCGCCGTAAGAAGATAACTTTCACAATTAATTCGGGACCACAAGGGTTTTCCGATGTATCCGTTAGTTACACGTTAACTAACTGTTGGTAATAAGGGAGGGGCGTAACAGTTTTAAATGTAAACGATGCTAATATTTTACACACATTGTGGAACTTTTGTATGGATTTTAATTGTACTGAGTACTTGGATATCTAAATAGTTTATACAATTATACATGGATACTTATCCGTATATATTCATACTCTGCAATGTTTATCTATGTAAAATATGTTGAGCCAATTTTGCTGACATTTTCTGAAACTTAAATTAACCAATAACTCATACTTGTAATAATATACTTTTTTTGTAATAGTTTTGACTTAGTTAAATAATTTATTGTTCGTTTTTTCCTGCTCCCCTGGTTTAAAACAGAGGTTGTAAGACTGCCTCTTCTGTCCGTTACCTTACTGTATTTTTATACTTTTGTAATAATTTCTTAATTTAGTTGTGCATTACAGAAACTTTATTTAACGGCTAAGTCTGAAGTAACAAGGAAGCAATACTGCCAACGTCCAAGCGAGTGAACTGAACTGGGTGATTTTTTTTTTGACCCTGACTGTAGCTTTTTAGGCCGAGTCCAATAAAGCAATAGGAGTGCTTGGTTAGAGAGTGGCCTAGGGAAAATCCAGGGGAAACCTCCGACACGACCACGCGGGCGGTTTAAGGCACTGGAATACTCTAAGAGTTTACGTTCCAGTGAGATTAGTTGAGCGGCTTCAACCAAATCTGAACTGGGTGGGGTATTTTACATATGCCGAATTTATTTTTATATTCACTCGTCTTCTTATTAAGACAAGTGTTACTTATAACCAAATTTTACAATTGTTTACAGTGAATGTTAGAGTTAAATGCCAATGCCAAATCACTTTAATGAAAACCAACACCAACGCAATGCGGGTGTTTTCTCGTGGATTGAATCCCCTGTATAATGTGAACTGTCTATATAAGTTCGTACAATATAAACATTCAAGTGTCTCCGATGCCTCGTCAAACACTCGAATTGTTTTGTACTGAATAAAATCAGTATTTACTCCGTGACCACTCAATCAATTCGACAACGCGGTCGCCGCTGAATTTCTATTGTGATGTAAATCCGAAAGTTTCGGATTCGTGTTTAGTTTACTCGAAACCGAAATCAGATGCTCGGGTTCACATGAGGGCAAAATCGATGTTGGGAGATATAAGACAACTGTATTGACTGACATGTAATTATAAAATTAGGCCACTCCCACACTAGGCAGTGCGGAGGAGTCAGTACGGTACGAGTAAACTATACGGAGTTTGTACCGTTTATTTACTACGAGCCAACATTTCAATGCTTGAGTTACGTATTGTAAACAGTTTTAAGAGTGCTTAAATTACGATTTATCAAGAACCAGTCATTTTTTTTTTAATTTGACTGGTTTGGATCTATAATACATCGAATATTAGTAGCCTAAATTTATGTTACTATTTTGCACATTTAGGAAAAGTAAACTTAAGTTTCATTAGAGTATTGAATACCTATTCGCTAAGCAAGCTAACTTATCCTATAAACAGTCGGGCTAAGTTCTACCATAACGTACCTAACTCTCAAAATCTAGTTATGAAACAAATTCAGTGGTTCCGCCCGCTAGCATTGTTGATGACTATTTTTGTATTGCTACTCAATCAAATAGACGGGTAAAATAAGGGTATTATATATAATCTATCTATTTTAGCCAAGTATATCTAGATTATATAACTCATTTGAATATTTGCTATTTTCTAGGGTACCGGGTCCGTACCCAAAGGGTAAAACGGGTCCCTATTACTGAGACTCCGCTGTCTGTCCGTCTGTCACTAGGCTGTATGGTTTGGAGACCATTTAGCTCTTGTAATATCAAAGCCCCATATATACGAACTAAATCTGTCAAAATAATAGCTCATCATAATCAAGTAGAAGCGTAATACTCTATTTGTAACTACGATCATAAAAATAAAAACGAAATAATGCGAAAACCTGATTTATCTTAACCATAATAAGACGCAAAGTGTGTATTATGTTCAATTCAATTGTGTAACATATGTTCATTAACATTAGCTTCAACTTCACCTAATGTCATCGGTATAAAATGACACGTCTATGCCAATGACATTGTCAAATGTCGTGATATTGACAACTGTCTATAGAGTTGCCTCACCATACGTCCTTATTATATCTTGAACCTAAGGTTCGTGACAAATATGTGCATATTCGGAGGTCAGCCTTATACTGGTTCTTCTGAATCGAAGTTTCCGTACGTCAGCAGGCATTGTAAATATCTACATGACTCTGGTCTGGTTCATATGTTTATCTCCCACCCCCAAATTCATCAATTTGAGGGATGATTTAAGGGACAAAAAGTATCTCTAATCTAAAACTATCCAAATATTCAAACATCCTTACTTTCGTATGTATTATTAAGTAGGATATTTTATATGATTTCATTACAAATATTTAGTTTTTAGATTTTACCCTGTACTTGTAGTATATAAAGATATTACTTGCCAAATTTCATAGTTTTAGGTCAACGGGAAGTACCCTATAAATTTTGATTCCTTTGAGAGTGTTTAAATATACGTTTTTTTGCGACATAAACGCCTGTATCTTTCTTTTACGTTAACTTAGAAGTATGATTTTTTTACAGCTTCAAGGGACTGTAGACCTTTGTACAAGGTTTTAATTTCAACTCGATACCTCCACGCCTTCCCAAGATAAAGGGTCTTGACAGACAGACAGACGGACAACAAAGTGATCCTATAAGGGTTCCGTTTTTTCCTTTTGAGGTACGGAACCCTTAAAATACAAAAAAATAGAATAGATGAAATATTTTTATTAGTAAATTTGTATTAAATGATTGTTTTGCCGATTTCATAGATAATGGTTCGCAACCCTTCGTTCGCGAGTCTTGCTCGCACTTGGCCGGCTTTTATTTCTTAACAATATTATAACTACGTTTTGGTAATCATGTGATTCTACCAATAAACCTTTCAAGATCCATTTTCTCAAGGCCAATTTCTAGTAAATAAATCATTTTTAAACCATCGTCATGATATTTTTTTGCAGAATTTCATTCGGATTAATTTTTTGGTGCTAAATCTTAGATGAAAAATAACAAGAAAATGGATTTGGGTTTCTTTTGTTATAAAGTACGACGGTTAAAACAGCATAAAAGACTAATCAAAAGAGTACCTATAGACGAATTTTCTTAAAAAATATTACAGTCTTTGTTTTTCTATTCATCTTTTGTTGTTTGCTGTTATGCATGTCAACCTATCTCACTGGAGCGCAAACTCTTAGAAGTATTCCAGTGTTCCAAACCACTTGTGTGGTCGTATTGGAGGCTTTCCCCAGGATTTTCTCGAGGCTACTCTCCAACCGCGCACTCTTATCGCTTTATTGGGCCCGGCCTATAAAGCCACAGTCAGGTTAAAAAAAATGCATGTATCAGTATCCTTCATTAATATCTACAGAATATTCATATATCTAAACTCATTTCGACTTCACGAGTTTTATTTCATTTCATAAAATATTTTTGTAATATTTATTACATACCTATATAACTTCAAATATATATAGATTGATACAAGTGTCCAATGCTTGAAAAAAGTTTTTAACAACTTCAACAACTGAATTGCCTATCAGCTGGACAAAACCGGGAATCGTTTTCAATTTGTTGCATGGAAGCGTACACACGCGACAAGCTGTAGAATGTTACAATTGAATCTATTGGTTCGTTACCAGCTGTCCTTTGGCCGATTTTAGTGAACGTATTGGCAATACTGTGATGAGTGTCAATAGGTCATTACTCAGGTCGTATAAAGGAACACTGCATGACAGTTAAATAAGTACCGGAGGTGTGGTGCGTGTCTCCCCAACATGGCGAAATACGAAGTTAGCTGCTCGCCACACGTAATTTTGCAGTGCTGACAAAATTTCCTAGTACACTAAAATTACTTATATCAAAAAATTACACGTGAACAATAAGTCTATAAAAATGCTTATTTTAGCAAAAAAATCCCAATGTCGCCTAATTTCTTCTAAAGACGATAAGATATTTTATTGGAGGTTTAGTAACTGGTGCATAATGAGAGGCATTAATAAAAGAGTGCAGTTTTATGAAACGAGCAGAAGACGAGTTTTATAATAAGTTTTAAGTGTTTTAATGCCTAATTATGTACAGCCGCATACATAAATTTAACTACATACATTTCGTAACTTTTCTACAATATCGACAATATGTACAAGTTAGGCGTCAGGTTCGAAATTTCGTATAAAAACAAATGATATCTAGTATTATTTTTTATTAATAAACAATCTAGACTTCAGTCGACTTTGATTCTCAAATATTGTAATATTCGAGATTCAAAAATGTGTATGGAACAATAATTTCACATGTATTGAAATTATGTACTATATCGATAATCACAAGCAATTGTTTTTTTTAAAGAAGATGTTCGATATTTGAATATAATTAAAGGATTGACTACCGATACTTTAATGTAAACATTAAGATGCTACCACAGATACAGGTTCATTTGCTTATCATTTCTGACCATATTGTAAGGACATTATCATATGGATGTAGAATAATTATTTTATAAGCTATCGATGACGTTACACGTGCACATTATAATAAGGGTTTGTTTTGTCCTCAGCCTAATGAGTTTTTATTTTAAATTAAAATGAAACATTTAATAACTAACTATAAAAAATCAACGACCTTCTAGTCATGATTTACGATAAAAACCATCTTCACAACCAAACTTCGGAAAACCATCCTTGCAATCGCTCCATAAGTCGGGAACAGCGTATAATACTCTGCCAACTGGGAAAACTTTCCCAATGTATTATGAGACATAAAACTGTATGCCAGTTGTCAAATCAGTGCAGCGTTGGGGAAAATTGTAACAAGTCATCGAGTTGTTTAACTCCCGTCTTAACGCACCATTAGGGGCAGATTGCGTGAGCGGAATCTTGGTTATTTGCTTAATGTTGTCGGGAAAAACCGATTTGTAACGTAACGCTCTTGCTAGCGTAATTTTGTATGGGTTCCAGCTAGAATGACGGCCGATTTAGGGAGCCTATGGTAAGATTAGCGGTGCCGTCTCAGGTAGGTATGCCGAGACCTTTACTACTACAATGTTAGTGTTAAATTATCTTCCGATGTAGATTCACAATTTTACTATACATGCTCTATACTTCTGTTTAATATTTACCAAAATATTGTGTTTAATATTTCCAAGTCAATAAGGCAAACTCTATTGAAACTTAAGTACTAGTTTCCTTATTGAAAAGTTTTACTACACCATGTAAGTTTGTCTATCTCATTCTCCCACTTTCCACTCAATCTCTCATAGGTTAGCCGGAAGAGATCACTCATAGGGATAAGTTCGCCTTTGTACTCTAATCTTATGTGACATGTAAATATATAATAAATAAATATTTTGTGGACATCTTACACAAATCGACCTAGTCCCAAACTAAGCAAAGCTTGTACTATGGGTACTAGGCGACGATATACACACTCATATAGAGAAATATATACTTAAATACTTAGAAAACATCCAAGACTCAGGAATAAATATTCGTGCCCATCACACAAATAAATGCCCTGACCGGGATTCGAACCCGGGACCTCCAGCTTTGTAGGCAGGGTCACTACCAACTAGGCTAAAGCAGTCGTCATATTGTTTTAACCTGTTATTGTGTACAATAAAGTGCTTACATACATACATACATACTTAACGAGAAAGAAATAATGTCTTATTCCAGATTTGAATTGAAGATTTATTTCGATTGATCAATTCATTAATTTATTACTTAACATTTTCGCTGAAGCTCCAAATTTATATAAACTTCCACAATCTGCTTTTAAATTTATTAAGAGTTTAATCAAACTTTTATGTGGAGCCATCATTTAAATTAGATTCACGTTTCTTATTAAGGTTTCCTCGTAAAGTTAGACTTTTTTAACTATCCCGTTCTAAGGTTTAACTGATCCACTATTCTGTCAACCTTTTGATTCTAGATTGAAACGAAATATATATTAACATTTTACGTATCATATCGAATTATAGGCATATCATTAGAACTTTAGTAGCGACTTTTCAAAGCGGTAAAAGCCCTACAAGGTCTAATTTTTACCTCTGGTTTAGATGTCAATCGCTGATTAGGTGTCAACGCGAATCATCGAATTTTTGTCACATCAAAGTCAAAGCATAGTGCAAATGGGGAAATGACATATTTAACTATAGTTACAGTAAATATACATACTGATATTACCGCATCACTAAAACGTGTTAACATTTTCAGTGCCAAGAACTCCCCTAGTGAGTTCTCTGCTCGCAGACGCGTAGCCGATAACGTGCGTTTTCCGGTACCTATGTAGAGGAAATTCCGCAGGACTACGAAACTCATTCACTGCCATGTAACGCTACGCTATGACCCGTAGCACTCTAACGCATATTATGAGTTAATATGGAAATTGACGCTGAAGTGGTGGAAAAAGGTTTTAAAAAATATGATGATGGGTAGAACGCACCCGACCTTCTAGCAAGCTTACCTCTTGTAACTGTGTCACTATAAAAACACATCACTCAAACTGCTAATTCAGACGATCTCGTTTCGTTCTTCCGAATAAAACAACTCTGGTCTCAAGAGTTGGTCGTAAACTTTACGAGGAGGGTCAAAGGCAGTTTGTACCAAACGGGAATTCCGCTTATATCACTATCCTGGTTAAGCTAGGCCTCCATTTTAAAGCAACAATTTCAATCCAATTCTACTTACAACTCAGTGCATCGCACTCACACATAATTTTCTTCGCGTTTACGTAAAAGGGAGCGCATGAATCAAGACGGTTCACATAACATTTCGATATGTCGCCAAGGTTTTCTGGAATCGGACCTGTAGTGTAAGCCCCAGGAGTCTCCGCGGCACTTACTGCGGTGATAGAGACGTCATGTGGATACATTAATCTCAGGTCTTACTGGGCTGTGCATGTTATCATACAGCCGCAATAGCTTTAGTAGTCAATTGAAAATTTAGCCCGAATAGGTGGGATATATCGTACACGTACTGCTATTACTATATTCACGAACCTGACTTTAATCCGACATTATAGTGGTGAAACATAAACCTTAAAAAATTATAAGGTACTATTGATGATGAAAAAGGATATGGAATTAGTTAAGTAAGGAAAAACTGAGACTAATAATCGAAGGAAGAATAGAAGGAAAAAGAGCTGTCGTGAAAAGAAGAACATCTTGGGTAACGAATATGATAGACTGGTTGGAGGCTGACAGCACGGAAAACTAATTGTCATGACTACAAATAGGTCGACATATAGGCAAATTGTCGCTGACCTCCGAAATGGAGATGGCGCATGAAGAAGAAGAAGCCTTAAAATAGTATACCACAGCTTTTATTATAAGTAACCTCATCTTGAGATGAGGTTACATTTTAATAGTTAGTCACCGTAAATCAATTTGATTTCTAGATTCATTTATCTCCTAGTAGAAGCCTTCAACCTTTCAGCCCTCATGACAAATCCGATTCTTGCATACTTAGACCAATTTGTATGGTCTTGTTTTTTGAAATTTTATGGTAACAATGAGTTCATAATCCTGAACATAACCCACTAATTCTTAGTGTCCTAATTTTAATCAATTACATCAAAAACGAATGGGATTTTCGTCACTCAGTGAATATTTTTTTGGAAATATAAGGATATTGTATTTATATCTATAGCACAAAATCACGAGCTACCTAAGGATAAAAAATGAAATGGTACAAAAAAATATTATGCCCACTATTCATTATCTGTCATTTTCTCATCATCATTCAATACATATATGCACACTGAATAAATACATATTTCCATAGAATGTTAGCCTGTGTCAACACCGAAGTATATTGTTTTCATATGCCTTACTATACAATACAATCATATTTACTAGCTTCACAATACCAACAAAGGCGTTTGTTATTTTCATTTTATTTATATTATCTGGCGCATTACACTTGTTCACGGTATCGAGCGTTCGATCGCTAAGAGACTGCATGCATAAGCCATAACTGACGACACAGTCCCTTTCCAATTTGCTATCGAATAAATGGGAACGCTTGAATCGCATAAATGAAAACGGTGGGACAAATTGATTTCTCACTCAGACAGAACCGTGCGTCGATCGAGCCTGTAGCGTTTTATGTCCTGTTGTTGTAAAAATGAATTTGTGGAGTCAACTATGCAAGTAGGTAGCAATAACGAGAAGTTTATCGGTTTTTTGCTTTGAAGTTGTAAAAAGAATGGTTTAATAAGAACTGTGTTGGAAATTACTTGATTTGCGACCTCACTTTTGACTATTTATTTACGCACCTAATATGAATTTCACTTTTTTTTATCGCCGCCAATGTTTGGAAAATAATTACTTTCCTATATCATTTTAACTATACTACACACACATAAAATAGCAGGTGAGAAATTGGTTAATTTTTTTTCTATTCAAATGTCACTATTACCTGTAAGTATGCTCCATTTGTTAAGGCTTACACGAGAAAATATAAAAATAAATAAAACACACAAAACTCATTATCCAGATCGCTACACCCTCCAATTTTCCAAAACGGGAAAGTAAACTTTTAGTCCTTCCCAATTATTTACCCCAAAGCCAGTATGAGTAGAATTGTATTCGATAAATGTAGGTAAAACCAGGACTGCACGTGATCGTCTGGCGTTTTCCAAGCACGAGTTACCGCCTGACAACGCGTCTCTAACCAAGCGGAGATAAATATCTAATTGAATTTTCAACCACAAAACAGCGTGCGGCATTTGATTGCCGTATTCTATACCGCTTGAATTACATTGTGTTACAACGTTTACGCTCTTTTAATAAAACTTCAGCTTTTTTATTATGCGTAAATATTATATAATGGAACAAATTCATTTATAAAACTCGTTTAAAAAAAAACCGTCCGTTTCCACTCCATCGTACATTTAAAAACCGAAACAAACACAATTCTTGTAATCCTTTAAAATACAAGAAATTCGTTATTCTTCTTATTATGACTGATAAACAGATGGACGTACTTACAGACGGACAGCGGAGGCTGTATGGATTACGTACTGTAATAGGTTAATAGATACAAAACTGGTGCGAAATATTATAAATTAGGGGTATCTTTTTGCAATAGATGCATGATTACCTTGCTAACCTAATAGATTTATGTGTCACTTATTATTAAGTGTGTCTGTCAAGTATTAAAAAAGTAAAACTGGCCAAGTGCGTGTCGGGCCTCGCGCAATGTAGGGTTCCGTAGTTACCCACGTTAGATATTATGCGGCTTTAAAAACGGAACACTTGTATTTACTATGTTTTTTTATACAACTACTAACATTATCTAAGTAATCAAAGGAATCTTCAGTTCGACTACTACTCGCAAGTGTACTTAGTTTTTTTTGAATTCCCAGTAGCCACCGTTTAGCTGGCAGTAGGGGGGATACTTGACCATAATAAAAATTATCGCTTTCTGATTTATGAATTAATGTTCTTAGAAATCCAGTATGTTTTTGAACTAGCTATCCAACGATACTCCGCACGATACGGTTTGAAAGAAAAAATGTATCCCCACTTTACATGCAACCCTAAAAATGCTTTTTTTTTTTCAATATTTTATTCTAGTGTTTTGTCGGTGTAATTGATCTGTATGATGATGCCAAATTACAACTTTCTAGTACTAACGGTTACCGAGCTAAGCCGCGGACGGACGGACGGACATGACGAAATTAAAAATGTTCCTTGTTTACTACGGAACCCTAACGGGCTAGCAGAAATTAACACAACACGTAATATTGAATATATAAAAAAAAATCTCAATTTTTCGTTTTTTATACAACGCCGGTGACAAACAAGCGTACGGTCCACCTGATGGTAAGCGGCCACCGCAGCCTATAGACGCCCGCAACTCCAAAGGAGTCACATACGCGTTGCCGACCCTTTATAAAATTTGAGGATGCATTGTGTTGACAGCAGAAGGGACAAATTTAGGCCCCTCGCCCTCAACACAGTGCATCCTCGGGAGCTCTGGCAACCTTGCTCATTTCCAGGAACACAACACTACATACTTGTATAGTAGATAATGTTATTATGGCTGTGGTATTCTGCAAGGCGGAGGTACTTCCCCAGTTGGGCTGCTTAAATTCGAGCAAGATGACATTTTGCTGTGCCCTACCTCTCTAGCCAATCAATTTAATTGCATACCTACCTAAGGTATGCAATTAAATTGCGAAATTAATATATACCGGTAAAACAATTTTTACGGGTAATACATCCAGACTTAATATTCGTACAAAGAAATAGACATTCAAAGTGTACGAGTATATATATTCAATATTAAGCACTCTCAATTATCTTCAAAAATACATTGTAAATTCTAGTTTAGAACGCCTCAAAGAAAGTCTCAACATATCTTTTTGTATCAAAATCCAGGTCAAGACGAGCCAGGAAATTCTTTATTTATCCGGCCAGGTAAAAAGGGCGCTATATTATACAAAGACTTAGAGCAATTTGGAAACCAAGCATCTGCTTACATAACCTGATATATCTGTCAGAAGCTATATTGGAATTTAAGCTTTAAATATAAGTAATAAGACTGTTTCCAAAATTGTTGATAGAATGAGAAAAGAGTTTGTGTAAGTAAGGAGCGGCGATATCCGACGGCCATTGAGGGTCCTCCACTTAATTGAAAGAGATCGAGCGTCGAGAGGCATGAGTGAACTAACGTGAGACCACTTTGTTGCTGGAGATGCCGTACGTGTTTTTAAACCGTCTTCTAAGACTGGCTTGTTTGGGTTCATGTGAGGCTTTTTCCTAAGACTTCTTCAAGGCTTGATAAAGATTTCGTACAGCAGTTATTCAAGTACACGTCCCAATTGTTCTTGAGGCTGGGTTATATGAAAATTACCTTAATAGATACAACTAGATTAATATTGTCTTTTACCTTCCCCCCAGAGATCATCTAGCAACTTGTATGCTACACCGCTTGTACCAATTAGATATATGCAGAAACCGCAGCTGCAACGAGTGGATGAGATCTGTTCCAAGCCACATGTCTGAGTACTGCACGTAAGGTCGAAGCCAACACTATTAAAGGTGTTTGCCACTACTATCGTGTATATCTCTTCTTTAGTTGTGAGATACTGCCTTCTTATACCATCGAGCCTTGTTTATAATATATTAAAGCTATTATTAATTTTGACATTCTACTAAATATTATCTTACACTTAAATACCTAAGTGCCTAACATGGACGCTGTTAGAGGTGCGGTTTTAAATAAATAAGGCTAATGATGATTAAATATTTATAAGGTAACGATAAAAAATATTGACGACACAAACTATGAATGAGGGGCGGGTTGCACCAAAAAATCTATAATCGTAATAAGTAAGCGGTTTTCTTAAAAAACTGATTTTATGGATATTTCTACAAAATTCTATGGCATGACAGCTACAGCTATCGGCACCTTGCTTAACGTTAGTCGGTCTGTAAATTGTAAGTTGGTGTAATAAGCAACTACATTAAACTGAGAAACATTTTATCTCTAACCGTTATCGTTTGCGTTATGAGATATGCTGCAGCGTCCAGCCTGTAGACGCCCGTAACTCCAAAGGAGTCACGTGCGCATTGCCGACTATTTATAAAATTTAAGAATTCACTGTGTTGACAGCATATGGGACTAATTTGGGTCCCTCATATTAAGGTGGATCATTCGCTTTATTCAAAGATATAAATAATGACAGTGACACATCTAAAATAAATAAACACAGACTGGATTAGCATAGAGTTTAACAAAACCTCTTTAACGTTATAGACATAATCCAATAATCCCACAGATGAATGCCAGTCTAGGCTTAGACACTGCTTTTGTCAAGATATCTGCACATTGATATTCACTCGGAACGTATTTCACTCTTAATTCATTAGAAGTCACCAGCTCTCTAACATAAAAATGTCTTATGGAAATGTGCTTTGTCATTCTATGCAGTTCTGGGTTTTGAGTAAGCCATATAGTGGTATCATTATCAATCTGCAAAGTGGGAATTTCTTTCAGAATAGTAATTTCTTGAAACAGTCGTTACAGCCAGACTATTTCTCGAGCTGCTTCGCTTGCGGCGACTATTTCCGCTTCAGTGCTTGATATAGCGACTGATGTTTGTCTGCGGCTTGCCCATGATATAGTACCTCCTGAGTACATACACATAATTCCAGAAGTGGAACGACCAGTTCCTTTTTCTTGCGTGTAACCTCTAGCTATAAGTCGTGCTTTGTACTTGTCAAGGCTTCCATCAGCATTGATTTGCTTTTTGTAGACCCATTTGCAGGAGATTAGTTTTCTGTCCTTTGGATGATCTACAAGAATCCAAGTCTTGTTAATATTCAAGGATTTTACTTCACTTTCCATAGCCTTCAACCTTGGCTTCTTTGTATGACTTCGGTTCATCCGAATCATTAACAACTGCAGACATAATATAGTCGTCATATCTAACTGGAGGTTGAATTGTCGATCTATCGCGGAGGGTTCTAGTTACAGGAATTTCTTCATAATCTTCATGGTCTTCATTAGTATTTGTTTCGGGAGTAGCGTACGTTTCGTCGAGATCTTCCTCTTGTTGACTGGATAAATCTTTTGGTATTTGAGGCATATCAGAAGCTACTTGGTCATCTTGTACATTATCCTCCCTTGCATCAAAGATTGGATGATTTTCTTGCGTCTTAGGAAAGCTTATCTCTATTTCAGTCATAGGATTTTGATCGTCTGTTTCTAAATCATCAGATTCTAATCCAACAGATCTGATAATCGATTCGTTAAATGTTACATCTCTTGATCTGACTAATGTGGGTTCGTTGTTCTTGTCGCCATTGTAGCCATCATCACCGTCGTAACCAATTAAAATACATGTTTGAGCTTTCTTGGACATCTTTGTTCGCTTTTTTGGGAACATGTGCATAACATTCGGTTCCAATGACTTTTAAATGTTTAATAGAAGGTTCCTTAGCAAACCATAGCTCGAAAGGTGACTTTCCTTCTTCAGAAGTTGGCCCAGTTCGATTTAGAATGTATGCAGCCGTGCTGACAAGCTCTGACCAACAGGCAAGTGGGAGTTCTTCGTGAGCGTGCATCATAGTACGAGCAGCTTCCACGGTTCTCTTTCGCTGCACCCATTCTGCTCTGGAACATAAGGCATGCGAATGAAGGTGTTGGATGCCATGAGAATGAAGTATTTTCCCAACAGCTTCATTCTTGAATTCTCCACCGTTGTCTCTAAGGATTGTTTTTATAACATGACCAGCCGTTTTTATTTATTTATTTATACCAGAAATATATAAGCATAACAGTAAAATGCACCAAATCGCTTACATACTAATCACAATTACAGAATTCACAATAATATATAAAATTCAGTCATATGATATCAAATGCACTTGCGACATTGTTTGACGTTATGCCCGAAAACTTTGCAATACCCGCATTTATTTTTGGGTTTGCGTGTGGAATTTTGGACAACTAGCGCTTGTGCCTCAGAGCTTTCGTAGTCTTTATTCATCAAAGATCTCTCGTAACTACATATTTGTACCGTCAAATTTTCAATATTACGATCCTTTTTTGACATAAGCATCCAACTTGACTTGACTGGGAAGTAACTGTCGTCGCGTAACGTGTCTAAAATCTTGCATATGAGTAAAATTTCAGAAAGTTCATATTTCGCTTCATCCTTTTCTAGTTCAACCTTTAATTCGTGCCATATATTCTTCAGCTTAAATATGTGCATAGACATGTCATGAAGGGGATCTTTGCGATAGCTAAAGAAATTGTAGCACAGGTTATAGCTCTTGTCTTCAGATGTCCCATCAAACAGGGTGTGTAGTTCATTCCAAATCTGTTTCGCACTAATTAATCTCATAACTTTCTGTAGAGTAACATCTGACTTATTAGCCATTAAAATGAGCATCGCTGCACTATCCGTTTGGTTATATTCTTGTATATCTTTTTGATAATTAGCCATGTCAGCCAGGGTTGTTGTTGACTCTGGTGGGGTCGGTGGCTTTAGATTGCCATTACCTCTCAGTAGTAATAGTATCTTGCAGCGCCATGTCGACCAATTTTCTTTACCTTCTAATCTACCAATATCAATTTTGCAGCTTGTTGACGAAGTTGCCATTTTGACAGATCTTCATAGAAATTATTTTGAAAATTGTTACTAATTATTTCTTGAAAATATTTTCACCACAACAGTATATAATATTTTTCTTCACTCATTACGGATATAATTACGTACAATTTGAATTATTTACTAAATACCGAGTTCTGCTACCATATTAAGGTGGATCATTTACTTTATTCAAAGATATATATAATGACAGTGATACATCTAAAAATAAATTTAAACAGAGTTCAACAAAACCTCTTTAACACCTCACTCTCAACACAGTGCATCCTCAGGAGCTCTGGAAACGTTATTCACCTCCAGGAACACAACACTACATACTTGTAGTTCTTTCCATAGTTTTTGTTATTTTGTTGGTCCACTACCAAAAGGTTGTTTCGAAAATTAGCTATTTTACTTCTAACTGTGCTATTTAAAGGTGTGCACCGTGCAATGACGAGTATTTGTATAATTACTGCATGTTCGGTCAATTGACTAGATTTCCGAGAAAATTACATGCGATGCGTTAGCGTTTGTAATACTTCTATTCCATAACCGAAATAAGTACTTAAATTTATTATCTTTCTATTAATTTTAATCCGATACACAATCCAAAGTCAAAACTTACTCATTTCATTAAACAAATTTAATAAATAATTTGACTTATATAATAGGCGCATAGGCACACAAAAATATCTAATACCCATACCAAGCCAATGATATTGGTTAGTCTTTGCCACGAATGTTTTATGACTCGAACTACAAAAGTTGAAGCGCGCAAAAACCGGACCCATAAAACAGTAGAATCTCCATATAAAACAGTTTTTTATTTTCATTTTTTTGCCAAACCAACGGGAGCTAATCGAAAACTGTAATGAATCAAAGGCTGGTTGCGTAGCCCAGACAGCTTTTGCAGCGTGTCTTTTTATTTTGTTCGCAGTCTCGTTAGCCGGATCTAAATTGAAATAATCTAGTTATTTCAACTTTTCTTTCTTTGACAATGTTTTTTGTTTTATTTGTGTCACATGTTTTCTTTGTATTGGGGTCGTGTTAGTTAGATACAATGATAGCAGAGACAAATTGCGCTCTGGCTAGAATATAGCTGAAAATAGGCAATCAACGGAACGGATGATATAAAAATGCATTTTATTTTACTGACGCTTACCTAAATATTTTTATATGATGATATTTAATACTGTTAAATTCTTCATGCAGCTCAAGTGTGCTATTAAGGAAAGAAAATCGAAAAAAAACCGGTAGGTACGATAATAGAAACGTATCCGAAGAGTTAATTTTTCGTTGCTTTAATTACTAAATTAAGTTAAAAAACACTGTAATACACTTAAGATTTCACTGTTGTTGCACTAATTATGGTCCAATAACATTCACAACAGTTTACATAAACAAATGTTTCACAATAACGTCTAATATTCTTACAAAATTAGTCCGCCATTTTTCCAAGTTGTCTGAGGTGCGGCAATATCGAATGGCACTAGGAAACTTTACCTCCGCCACCCATCAAAACGTCAATAAAAATCAACTGTCAATTCGTCAAATAAAAAATACCGCATTATATTATTTCGCAAACTGAAAGGAATTCCAAGTTTTCCTCTTAATTCCATCTCGGGAAGGAAACGGAATCGATTTAAGTCTTTCCATTTATCTACATACAAATTGGAGTGGGTCGGGCTGTCATTCGCTCTGTGCGGTTGTCGTGAACCACAAAAGGCTCGTCGCGAGCTCGTCTTTTTGCGTTCAACCTCCTTTAAGTACATGTAGATGGCAGATTGTGAATTAACGTTGTTAACTAAATTAGATCTTTTAGTTCACTGAGCGAACGTGCGTATGGAATAACATTCCAAGTGAATTATGTTTCTATTAGAACCAACGTATAATAATTTTCTTTTGTTTTTTAGACTTTTATGATGCTCAATTTCGCCAAAAAAAAATTCAACATTGGTTCACCAAAAACTAAATTAATTTTGTACTAAGCAGTACCGCTGCAAAATTATAATTAATTAATTTTTAATATTTTCTTTATTTCTAATATTGTATTTTCACCAAAAACTGTTATACTGTGATGTAAAACGAAGTCTGAAAACACAATTGTTCAAAGTAACTCTAACCATGTGTCTCTAGTGTTCGTTACCATGAGATAGAGATGTTTTAAAATCTAATATAAAATGGTTTAATATGCGCTTTATCAATAGAAATGATAAATCTGTTTTTGTTTCGGTACTTGACTGAAAATTTCGCTGACAGCCGGCTAATCCGGCATTCGGCTTCCTCATTGTCACATTTAAGTTGAGAATAATCCCCCCACGTCCCTATTTTCTTCTTGTTTAAAACTGACGCACCCGTTGCCCGGATTTTCCTCCTTTCACACTTTTTGCGGGCGTTCTTGTGACACTTCATTTATAATTCTGCTTAATCCAAGTGAGTGAGTTCTTACCGAATGAATTTGTAATGTAAAGATTAATGACGTAGGCACTCATGCCTAGAATAAATTCGAAGGTTCAAAATCCCCCGTTTATTTCTTTCGTATTTATCATGGCAAGTGTTCCTTTTTGCGAATTGCGAACTAGTAATTCACTATCGTCACTGTAATACGTTCATGAACGGTCTAAAAAGGGCTTCAATGTCATTTTGTCGTTGGCAATACAGTTTTTCAGGAGCTTTTTGCTTACGCTAGAGCCTCGGAGTACCTAATATATTTCATGCCGGACTGAATTCATGAACGCTAGTAAAAACTAAGTAAAATTTCGCCAACGCCGAAACTCAAAGATAAACACCGGGAAAATTGAAGTGATGCATTGCTTATTGAAATGTTATGTTGAGCCTCGAATGGTAAATTTAATTGTCGAAGTTTGAATTGAAAAAGTTACGGCGGTCGCGTAATTCCACAAAACGAGGTTTGCCATGCGGCGATATAATTAGATATTACGAGTGTGTTTGCTTTGAACAATTTGGTTAATGTAGCTGTTGTGTGCTTCACCAGATTTATGACGAAAATTTCGGACCGCTTAAATGTAGGTGGAAATACACTCAACTTTTGCTGCTCCCGCAATGAGAGAAATGTTTTAACTTTATTACTATTAAAAAAAAATATTGTTCATTGCTTAGGTACCTATGTACCAGTAATCGGCATCGACAGTGCAACACGGGGTGAATGACCTCAATCATTATGCTAATATGGATATGCACCATTCCGGGATTCGAGCTGTAGAAGAAAGTCAAAAGTGGTTAGTAAACACTAAGCAAATAACTTTAAATTAAAACTTGCGGAATTAATGAATCAAATAACATATTTGCTATTAGAAATTGAAATCCTTCTCATTAAATCAGAAAAACAGGGCACAATTTGATTACGACTATTTACTGTCTATTTCACGTCAGTTTCAACTATGCGTTTAGTCATAAACGCAATCAAAATATTAAGTGTGTTTTTCAGTTACATAACATAGTAGCTAAAGAGTGACGAAGACTCCCAATCCATATAGCGTACAATATAATTACAAAACGAATATGCAGATACATACAAAAATGCAGTGTTGGTATGGATGCAGTACTACAGTCACGCATCCCGGTCCAATCGGGAAGTTCTCATTTAAATGTAGGAACTGTACTGGCTCGGCTGACAATTGACACTGACAGCTATCAGCTTACAGATACCGCTCCGACAAAAGCGGAAGTAGCCTTAGAATACCATCTTGACTAACAGCGATCGAAATGGCACAATCTATCATAATATCAGGGGCTATTTATTTAGTTCTTTTTCTTCTCGAGTATACTTATAACTTCGTAACACGGTACCGGGCAAGGATTTACAATAAATGGCCAATGGTGGGTTCAAAGTAAAAGAACTTTTTTGTTGGATGATTTATTGAAACGACTTTCAATAATCCGGGTCCATTGCCTTCAGGAGCGTTAAATTTCAATGAAATTGGAAAAGATTTATTACGAAGAATGATAGAAAAAGAGTGAGAAAAGGCCTTCGCTGAAACTTTCCCTTCGTCGGGGCTCCAGTAACTGTACCTCGTTACATGTACTTATCAGCTTAATTTTAGCTAGGATAGGTTTCTATTTAGGGATCGATAATATAAGACCTATTCTGTGCGGTTCTTTATTGAAGAATGGCTTTTTTACAATAAATGCGTTGATTTACAAATATGATACTTAAGGTCAGGTTTTAACCGAATTCATTGGTATAAAATATTGTTAAACCATAATAGGTCTTTATGTACTGGTTAGATTTAAGATCAGCTTGTTAATAAATATGTACCATGGTTTCAAGGAATATTTTTTTACAAATAGCTGCTTGCAAAAACCTAAATTCGCTAAATTTTTGGGATAGCATCTCAAACTTATCTACCTATTTTATTATTCTATGATAATTGAAGTGACTTCATTCTCAAAGAAATTTCTCTACGCAAATATATTAGTACATAATCTCGTAATTATATATATATAAACGTCCTAATGCTAGATTCCTTAACGCCCAATAGTTGACACCTATAGTTAATATACAACAAGTGTCAACTACTGAGCTTTAAGAGCCCTAGTGGCCGTTTGACCTTATTGTAGTATAGGCATCGATTACATTGTACGAATGTTGACCCCAAGCACGCGCCAATATGAATTGTCCAAGCACCTTTTCTATTCTTGTCTGTTGTCTGTACTAGAATTCTCATTTTAAAGTAACATGTAATCTCGCTCAGTGCGCTTAGACGTAAGTTTTAATGGCGCAAGCTCACCGCTTTGCAGGGTAACTACCTGTTAGGACGAATAACTTTCGCGCTCTCTTATTAGACCTGCTTTTTACTATACTTGAAAATTTAATATAAAGAAGCTAGGAGCATGGTCGTGTAAATGGGTCAGACTGAGATTGAAGTACTAATTTAATGACGACCCGTTTAGACTATTAGTAGTAACGCTGTTTGATAAGCTGGCGTCTGTGACTGTCCTGAATTTATCCCAGTACATTCAAATATATTTATAATCAAGAATGTTTGAGTCATGGATGGGCCATATTGTATTTCAATCTATAAAATTGGGTATATGTAACGCCGTCTAGTATGTGCGGTAAAACTTTTTTATAAAGGCGTTTATTATCCTAATAGATATTGTTGTAGTATTACTTTTTCTATCACATTGTTTAAATGTACAAGTTTCTATGTATTGGGCTTGTATGCATAAACATAGATCTCCTAAGTAAAGATATAATCACCCGAAATACGTCCATAGCTCTATATATAGGTACTGCGGGGCGATGGTAGGTATATAAAACCTACATTCTAATTCCATAATTCTTACTAATCGTCCAACATAATCTACCATGTAATTCCATCGGCTGTCCTAAAGTAGATGTAGTAACAAGTGGCTACACTATCTCCTACACGAATAAGGACGTATAATGGTAGATAACTAAAGAGACTTATTCCTTTCTTCTCCAGAGCTACTATGTAAGTGTCGACGTCGTAACAAAATTGCGGAAATTGAAATTTCTACGTGAATGTACCAGATGGAGATATCAGGGCCCCATTCGAAATACTGAACTGGCGTATTGAAATTATATTGGAATAATTTGGGTCCACGCATTCTTGCTTGCGCGGGTGCGTAGCCAAAAATACATGAAAGCGAGACGTACAGATTAGAATGGACCTTAAACAATTGGATTAAATCGGATTTTTGCTTAATTTTACTTTTTAAATGACGTTTTTCACCTCTCGTAACCTATCACACACCCCAGCACAAGGCACAACAAATGAAAGAGACCTTTGACATGGACATATATTTTCCACGAATGCACATCGGCAGCCCGCAGCCTATAGACGCTTACAACTCCAAGGGTGTCGCAATACGCCGACCCTTTAAAAATTAATTTCTAACTCCTTTCTTGAAACCCTCCCCCTTCTTTCTTACATATAAAACGAAATGCTAAAATAAACGCCCTTCTTCCCGTAGAGATTACTTAAATGTATGAGTTTTTATGTATAAATATCGCCTATTTACTCTATCACATTTTAGACCTGGCATTGGGACCCACAACAAGTAGTGCGTTCAGCATGAATTAGTCTAGTTTTAGTCCAAATTAGCATGGAATGCATAAAATTAAGCCACTGTGGCCGACCGGTGCAAAGCATGCGACTTTCAAACTGAAGGTCACGGGTTCGAACGCCGGCTCGTACCACTTTAAAAATAACACACTTATTTACGAAATATCATTTAATAATTATCAGTTCCGCAGTATCATTTGATAATTAACCGATCTAATCTCAACATCTTCTAGTTTTCCCTCTGCGTTGAAAGGTCAGGGGCAGGCGCTTTCGTAAAACAATTACCTACGTCAAATCTTGGGCATTAAGTGTCAAAGCGGACCGCGGGCTCTTTAGAGCACAAACATAAGTAGGTATAGTACGCCCGAAACTGTAAGACCAAATACTGTCAAATTAACGAAAAGAATCTACCTTCTGGTCAGAGCGCTTAGTTGTGGTTTGCTTGACTTCGTTTGGCAGAATGCAGCCTTAGATTACTATACACAGTAATAGTACACAATCGGGAAAACTCTAGCAGGATGATATATAATCAGATCCAAACATTGCGGTCGTTAAACTGCATCGGAAATGTTTAAAACTAAAAACAGTGAGTATGTAAATAAGAGACCGCAGGACGCTATTTTGGACTCATTAAGCTTGGGCTGATTTTACATACACTGGAGATAACTTTACGAGCGTTATACGGTTAAACGGATTAAATTCAGCTGCAGTTGGATTGTTCGCGTAATGGACAACCTGTACATGAAAACGTTGTTCAAACCCATATTGTTTTACAGCAGGAAATTTGTAAAGGTTCATTTTTGTTAACTGTGAATGGAAATACGTATACTATAAATATAATAAGTACTTACATAAAAGAATACCCCTGAAATACCAGGTTTCAAAATAAACATGTACTGGATTTCATACCTAGTAGCAATTTTTAGTGCGTAGTTGTTACATATGTGTATAAATATATTTAATGCCCCTCCAGGAGATATGAAATCTTTACCTTTCAATCAGTTTAAAACACATATTCATCAATGGCTCAAAGGGCGAATGTTTTATAAATTAGAAGAATTATTTGAAATGTAATACTATTACTAATGACGAATCTAATCACATTCGTAAAATCTAGCAAAATATGTAATAATACAGGAATTTGTAATAACCAATACCATATTGTACCATATATCGTCGGGTGACAACCAAATCTCACATCTCTTAGAAACCTCGTATCTCAGTACTGAAATGATGCTGAGATAAGAGCTTAATTTTAGGTATTTGTTACTCAGTGAGTTTCGGTTGTCAACAGGCGATATATATGTATATGTGTATGTATATATATATATATGGTTGACTATGTCTAGGTCAAACTATATCTGGCTACTCTATTGTTACTCATGCAACATAGTATTAAAAATATATTATTATTATTATAAACATAATTAAATTAGACATGAACAATGATAGACGACAGGCATACTAACTAAACTGATAATGAAATCATTTGGTGGCATGACAGTTGAAAAAAAAACTAAGGCTATTCAAGAGGCTTCAAAACAGCTACCTAACTATAAAACATTTTTCTCGGTAGTTTATTTTATGAGAACTTACTCTTCTCACTATTCCTAAGCAAAACTCCCCGCTCGCTATATATATCAATTTATCCAAATCACTTAGTCAGAAGACTAGGGCATATATCAAGCGGCATTAAAGCGTTTACTGGGGCCTACTTATCAGGTGTATCGCTTGCTAATGATGCGATATCCTGGATAATCTGCTTGCTGCCAGATTGACGGCACAGATAAAATACGGGCGGTTCACTTTGCGTTTGATGATAATGGGATATTTTGGGTGCGTTGATATACAGAGAGACCCGTAAACCGAAATCGAAGTATCTCCCTCTCTGCTGCTCGAATATGCAAGTGTGACAGAGAGGCAGATATTCGTTTTGGCGGTAGACCATCAGGCTGTAGCAGGCTTTATTTATGGAATGAGCAAGCGAGGCCACGGAAGTCCTCCGAGTCTTCCGGCGTTTGTATGTATGAATGTGTGTATAATTTAATGACTAATTTAGCCTGACGATAATGATAATGCCTACGAATCTGGTCGTCCCGAGTTCGAATCCCAGTCAAGGCATTTCTGACGTCCATAACAAAAAACTGCAGCTATGTACATTAAAATAGCTATGTAATATAATTTCATCATATAACTGTGAATATTAAATCCAATTTTAATGAAAGGACAAACAAAATATAAGAGCTCGGAGTCCGATTTAACTTCAATACTTAGCATAGGCACTATATCTTGTTTTTTTTTTCTAGATTACCATTATAACAGTCGCCCACGTTTCTTGGTTTCCCTAGAATATCAAAGGATAATATTGCATGAATTTACATAGCTTATTTCAGTAGGTAACTTACCTATTACGTTTCAAAGATAACACGCCGCATAATTTCCCGTATCAAGATTGTTTTCCTTGGAATCGGATGACATATAACGCACGATTTTTCTAACCTGAAACAAACGAGGCGTAGTTCAGTTTGCACTCTCTGATACTGTAATAATCTATACCCAGTCGGGGCACTTTTTCTCGTTAATCCCTTCATTAGAGCATGTCCGGAACGGGAAAAACGCCTTTAACTTATCTTATGTGTCTACAACATTGAAAGTTTACATTTAATTTGTTTGTTTATTTAACCTAGTTTTCTTTCTGTGGATTAGATATACTCATATTATTTACAGGGCATCAACATTAGATATAAAACAATGATTCATGTTTTGTGTAGATTTAACAATATTTGAAAGGCGAAACAGCAGAATTTCAGCATAAATGCCCCTTCCCGTGCGTAACCAAATATTAATAGATAAATAAATGACAAACTTATGTTAATGTAGTCAACCTAAATACGCCGTAGTTAACTCCATGAAGATTTGATGCGTTTGTCATCGTACCTGTTTATATTAACGCATGGGGCGGTTGAAACGCTCCGTGATCTTACCCAAATGGAACGGTTTACATAGTGCAGTTCCATTATTTAAAGTCATAGGGATTAGACATGAGTAGTTCACGAATGAATGATTCAAATGAAGTACTTTACCTCGTGTCACTCTTTTATTCAGTACTTCAATTCGGATTCATATTCATCAATCCTTCAGTCAGACTAGACCAGTTCATGAATCATATCGTTTACGTACTCATTCGCTCCGAGAGTGACATAGAGGCCATGATCTAATGAATGACTGACATCATTACCCAATCTATATCGTAGATGGATCTGTAGAGCTACTGAACTAGTGAACTAAATGAGTGATCACATATACTTCACAGTGAAGGAATGAAGTTACATGAATCAATATTTTCTTTTTAGTGACAAATCTTGCGTTTGACTGGTAGGGATGTTTGTGTATCGTTCAATATTTGCCGTCGTTGGCCTTTAAAGGTTTCTCTAATAATATCGCGATTTGTAATCCATGAATTAACAGAATTCGCGTAGTAAATTATCTGATAATACTAGTACTTATAATGTGATAATGAAATAAATGAAATATTATAGATATGCTATAATAATTTATTCCAGATATATCCTATTTCGGTGTATCCAAGAAGTTGCTTTGCGATTCTATACCTACTTGCCACAACTGCTTGCACAAAAAAGCTGCTACGCATTACGTCGCATCACACATAGCGTAGAGTTGCTTGGCCTTGAATAGATTAAATTATATGTTTTAGTAACCTCTCGCTGAAGTAGGTAAATCCACTGACCGCTTACGACGACTGTTTAAAGGGTAGATTCACGTAGGTATTGCTTTTTGCGTTAAAATAGATACATTCGTCCAAAAATTCCTATCCTTAAAATACCTCCCTTACAAATGAAGGAAACAACAAAGAAACAAAAGATATATTGATATGCTACATAGTCCATCAATAGCCCGTCTCGTATTATGGCCGCGCTTCGGTTAAAGTTAATTCGGACAATCAAATCTACGAAAGAGTGGCCAATTCCGCCTCTGTTTCGGGCTTTCGGGACGAAGAAACAATTTCAGTAGGGAAATATTTTTCTCTCTTTTAGGTCGGATAGCAAAATATTTCTTTTAATTTCATTATAATTTCGTTGTATTCAAGTTATTAACCTCTAATTTATTGTTGACTTTTCGCAATAGTTTTGAGCCGTTGATAAAGATGATTAAGTACAAAGAAAAATAGCTACAGAAAAGTTCGATGGTTTAAACTCAAACTCGTTTATTGGTAATAATAGTATTACAAGTCATGCCTACACACTATATTTACCGACTTTTGACACTATTTATGTTATTAGTAACATTACAAAGAGAATTATAAGATTAAAATGAATGAAATACATTAAATTGAAATACATGATTGATTAATACATTACAAATGGATAAATAATTAACAAATTCAGATTAAAATTGATAATAAGACATTACATTTCTCATTTATAAATTTATTTGGCAAACATTATTCATAAATTCATTAAAACTATAATACGCCTTTTTTTTTGCTTTACCGCGGGGGAACGTTTGACTTACTTCCCGTAAACCACAGGTTTTATTGCGGTTTTGCCGGTATGTACAAAAATAACCTAACCTAACCTAAACACATACACTAAAGCTGCATATTATCCTACTGCGCTTCATCAAAATGACAAGAACCTAATTAGACTAATCACATACCACAAACTCATCGATTAAAGCTACTTAAGGTTAGGTACATATAGGTTGCAATAGTAATTAAAATAGTAAGCGGTAATCGTTATAATCATTGTATTAATGGAAAGTTTGACAAGTTTCTATGGTATGACAGATGCCGATGGCATATTTGGCGTTGATCGGACTGTAATCGTATGATGATGCAACTCGCCCTAAGTTTTTTTTATACCTACAACGACAAGTTGGTGTCTTCATTCTTTTGTTTTTCACCAAAGTTTCATGGCGCCTGCTGTAGGTATCCCTACAGTAAGTAGCTTATGGCCCGCTCTAGTCTGGTCCGGCATTCGAACGAGTACGTTGTAATATTTTATAGATATTGGACCGCGTTTTCTGTCATTATCGTAAAAGGAGCGTCAGCAAGAAAACTGTTCCCTCGCCTCTATTACTTTCATAATACTTAAGTGGATCCGATAGTTGCGTTGGGGAAATTGAATCATTTATTGTAACGGCATAATACTGCTTTATCAGATAGGTTTCGGATAGACATATCTATGGCCAGGCTACCCGGTTACCCTATTTGTGAGACAATGCGAAATCTTCATTCCGCTCCCATTCTGCATTGAATAGAAAATCCTATTTCCTTGTACTAAAGCGAGGCCTTGATTGTAATAAGGACTCCATCACTTATTGGTCATTACTTTTCGCCCGAGGGGGAAATCTCAAGCGAGCAGTTCTATAGCGACATACCTAATACTTATTACATATATTTCTATAACGCTTGAGATTGTATACAACTCCAGAAACAGCAACAACGTCTCATTATTTCATATAATATAATTATTGTGTAATTTGAGACGTTGGTGCAGTTTTTGAAGTTGTATCAACTTCGCGGTATAAGTCACTACGGGCCTCCCTAAAGTGTAATTTGTATTGCAAGATTCGTCACCACAAGTGATACCCACGGTAGCAGTTGATTATGAGCAATAGACGGATTCCAGCGATCGTGGATTTAAATCCCACCTGTGGCGAGAGGCGATTAATTTTCACAAAAATTTTTCACTTTGATGGAAAATTATAATTTCGTTAGCGGACACATCCGCTTGACAAAACTTAAACTGAATAAATGTTTTGTTTTACGAATTTTTTATAAACTGATTTTGATCAGTGATATAATAAATGAACTTTATTCTGCAAGTAGGCCGCAATGGCACTTTATTACAATGATACTACTTATGCGGGGTTTTATAAAGATCCGTTAGACCAAAATCACATCAAATTTCAGTAACTCAGTACATTTTTTGACATAACAAACCGATATAAGGTCTAACGGATCTTTATAAAACCGAGTCTTAATCTACTTAAGTAAATGTTAGTGGTAAACAACAAAAGAGAATTAAAATAAAAACGAGGAAAAATAACAATAGGTAAGTTCCACAAGAAAACATTTCGAAACTATCACCAAATACGAGATAAGGAAAATATTAATAATAGAAAATACTTCCCCTAGATAATAAATTAAATCGTTTGATATGGTTTAAGTAATTTTTTAGAGCTCGAAAGGGTAAATTCAACATTTCGTCTCGTAACTTATTATAAAACCGGACACATAGACCTTCAAAAGGCTTGTATACTTTACCGACACGAAATTTTTAGTGGCAATTTTATTTATATACCTAGTACTAAAATTACGGATTGTTTTATTTTCTATGTAATTATGGATAGTTTTATTAGATGTTTCTTAATGACATAAACAATATTCTCATAGATGTATTGGGACGCTACAGTTAAAATGTTAATTTCTTTAAATACTTTATTTAGAGGTTCACGTGAGCCCAGGTTATATTATTATATGAAGCGAATGGTTCTTTTTTGTAATACAAAGATTATCTGTATGTCAGCTGCTTTACCCCAAACCAGAATACCATACGACATAACACTATGAAAATAGCTGTGATAAACTAAGCGAGCTGTTTCTACATTGGTCAATTGTCCGTGGTAAGCTGTGACCGCAGCATCATAGTAAACACTCTACCTTAGTTTTTTAATGCGAATATGTAACGGTCTAATCTGGAACATAATAAATTAATGTGCTCTTTCCAATTTAAATGGGAGTCAATATTTAAACCTAAAAATTTTGCTTAATTTATGTCCTGTTGTGTATTGCCGTTAATATTGATATTCAATTGAGAGGGTACTACTCCGTATGAATGGAAGTATATATCCTGTGTTTTGCTGAAATTAATGAGGAGGCTGTTATTATTTATCCAATTATTCAAATCTGTTAAGGCTTTATTAATATAATAATAGTATGGTTTTGGGTTTTGTAATTTTGGGAAGATCATTTATGAAAATTAAAAACAATAATAGGCCTAAGATACTACCCTGAGGTACACCAGAAAAAACCGCACCAAGAGGCGACCTATACACTATTTTATGAATTTGATTTTTAATTTCACCCTATTAGACAAATATAATTTTAGCCAGTCATTTTCCTGGCCTCTAATTCCATAGGCTTCTAATTTTAGCTAGGTTCTAAGTAGTTTTGAGTGATTAACTAAGTAAAAGGCCTTGGTCATATTAAAAAATATTGACATAACCGGCAATTTATTACTAATGGTTTCAGTTATATACATATTTAACAAACTCAAAACATGCCAACTTTATATCAAGACCTTTTCGAAAACCTTATTGGTTGGGGTGCAAAATATTATGCCTGGTTAAAAAGCTATGTAATCAGTCATAGAATGCTTTTTCCACTATAGAATTGGGACAATAGTGATTGACCTGTGATTACATGGGAGAAGACTCCCTTTTTAGGGTTCCGTAGCCAAAATGGCAAAAACGGAACCCTTATAGTTTCGTCATGTCCGTCTGTCCGTCTGTCCGTCTGTCCGTCTGTCCGTCTGTCACAGCCGATTTACTCGGAAACTATAAGTACTACAGTGATGAAATTTGATGGGAATATGTGTTGTATGAACCGCTACAAAATTATGACACTAAATAGTAAAAAAAAGAATTGGGGGTGGGGCCCCCCATACATGTAACTGAGGGATGAAAATTTTTTTTTCGATGTACATACCCGTGTGGGGTATCAATGGAAAGGTCTTTTAAAATGATATAAAGTTTTCTAAAAAACATTTTTCTTAAAGTGAACGGTTTTTGAGATATCAGCTCTCAAAGTCGTAAAAAGTATGTCCCCCCCCCTCTATTTTTATAACTACGGGGTATAAAATTCTAAAAAAAATAGAGGTGATGCATGCTAATTAACTCTTTCAACGATTTTTGGTTTGATCAAAGTATCTCTTATAGTTTTTGAGATAGGTTGATTTAACTGTAATTTTGGTTAAGTTATTTTTGCTGTTTTATAGATACTAGTACGGAACCCTTCGTGCGCGAGTCCAACTCGCCCTTGGCCGGTTTTTATATAACAGTTCCACAATAAAAGTTTTTAGTTGTTCAGGGAAGTAGCCTTGGCTAAGGGACAGGTTTAATGAATGGGCAAGAGGCCTACTTAAAAATAATCTAGTTAGTTTTATCAATTCAGTCGATATACTATCCCAGTAGTTTTGCTGTTGTTAAGTGACTTCTATTAATTTTAATTATACACCTCACTGTTCTCTACTGGCAATAAGAACATTGCAAATTGACCGTTTTTAACATTATTTCTTGTTGATTCGATAAAATGATTATTGAGAATAGTACAGATATCATTAGGATTGTTATATATTTAGTCTTTTTTAATGTTTAATATCTGTAGTATGGTCAAGACTTGGTACTTGAGAATTCATAATATTCCAGGTAGCTTTACATTTATTTCTGTTGGTACTGGTATAGTTTGCTCTTGAATATTCTTGAGTAACTGTTGATAAAGTCCTGGAAATGACTGTTCTTGTTCACCTCTCTTTCACTATAAAGTTCATAAAGTCTATTTCTACTTTTATGTATACCTACAGTAGCCGAATCGCTAAACTTTATTATTATTTTTATTTTAGACCCATAAATAGTTTTCACTGCAAAACTTTCATGGAAGCCATCAATAATTAAGCCAAATAAATCATTTTTTGATTAAAAACGAACATTCAGTTACAAAAAATATTATCTAAGCAGGTTGCACTAGCAATACCTACCCGGGTAGGCTCAAATAACAAATTTATCAAATTAAAAAATTTAAACAAACTTAGCAACTTGAAGGTATTGTTAGATGGTTGAAGTATGTTGACATTGAAATCACCACAAACTATAACATTTTTTTTGGCTTTTAGTTACTAACCTCAACACATTTTCCATAGTAGATTCAAATGTGCAGAAATCAGATGCTGGCAGCCTGTACATATAATTATGTAGCTATCTACCTCTGTACAAACAATTTCTAGAATCCTCTCAATTGATAATTGTTTTACGAACTTTTTATAAACTGATTTTGATCAGTGAACCTTTTTTAAGTGTCTATTTTAAATATCATTGGATACTGACAGAGGTTGGAACGTTGAAACCAACTAAGGGCCGATTTTTCAATCCCCAGAAAAAAATATCTGTAGATAAATGTAGCTCTGTCCTTCTCTTTCATATGACATTAGGAAGTGACAGCGATAAGTTTAACTGACGGATAAATTTCAAGTATAATAAACTAAGAGCGGGCATCAAATTACGATTACAGACCAATTAACGTAAATATGGCGCCAGCCACTGTCATTCCATAAAAACAAGACACACTTGCCATTCAATCAAGTTTTAAAATCGCAGCTTACGAATACGGTTTGAAACAACCATCCCTAACCTACCTGAATTAGACAAAGAAATGAAGCAAGCTTAGAGCGCATTTTTTTTTGTCTCCCTACCAAATGTGAAATGTCAGATGTGAAACCATTTTCTCCTTCTGACCTGTTTCTAAAAATAATGAAATTCATTAATCTCATTCCTGCTATATTTGCAACATTATGATAAAACAGACAAAAAATAGTCAGAACTCTCTAAATGCTAACAAAAAAGATCTGATTTTCATATTTCATCCGTGTGTTAGCTATTTATTAAATGAATGTTTTCTGCAGGGTATCTCACGGTCTACGCTCTTGTTCTATCCCGCTGCATAACAATTTGCTACCAACGACATCTAAGATATGGACTTGCAATTTATATTCATAAAAAATAGTTATGAACTTTTCATACCTCCAATTAAGTATCTAAGGCAATGGTTTAATGATTTAGATCTGTAAATAGTTTATTTATTATAATGGCAGGTCATCTAGAGAAAAAGATAAGAAATCCTGTTTCGATGACACGCATGGTTGGTGTACTGCTCTTTCGGCGAAATATTTTTCCTCAAATTTTACTTCCCAACTAACTTATTGCAGTAGGTATTTAATTGGCAAACCAATCATTAACACAATAATATATGGTAGTGTTCTATACTTGGTCAAATTCTTATTTGGCAAAATATTACTTTATCCAAGCTTCATTAAGACAAATAGTAGTAAAATAATAGTAGCGCCAGATCCGAGCTATATTTTTTACTTACACAAAAAATTGCCTACTCAATATTTTGGGACAAGTATAAAAAATTGTCCCTATTAACACATTCGACAGTATAAAAAGTGTCATTTTATAACATTACTAAGGAATTATTTAGTAAATAAGAATTTGCCAAACCATACATTTGCGGAGACATAAATGTATTTTTTTTAGGTGTTGTAATGTTGTTTTGCCAAATGATCATTCCCAGAAATGAATTTATGGGTTATATAGTTTGGGACATGATTATTAATAGTACGCCGCTAATGACTATTTCCAACCTCACGGACCTGGACGACGTAATCACAGCGTCCACCGAAAGATGGAACTCTGCGCTTACGGCGTCCAACTCAAACATATACACTTAGACATTTCCACCAGCGGGAACGTCCACCGCGCGATCGCGACAATACTGACACATACTCGTATATCCCTTACACATATTCATCCCGGTACCGCCGCATACCGGGTAGAGTCAGTCCGATACAGGTCGGGCCTAGCTGAGTTTCTTGCTGGACTCTTCTTAGCTAGGCTAGGTTTAGTGAACCAGCGACAAAGCTCCCAGTAGCTCGATTCCATTCACACCTCATACTCTATTGAAACCGCTCAACCTATCTCACTGAAGCGCCAACTCTTAGAGTATTCCAGTGTTCAAAACCACCCGCGTGGCGGAGGTTTCCCCTAGAATTTCCCCATGCTACTCTGCAACTGCGCACTCCTGTCGCTTAATTGGGCCTGGCCTATAAAGCCACAGTCAGGTTCAAAAAAAGACTATTTCGTGATTGTTTTCCTCCTATCATTTACCTGGTTGTATCCCTTTGAATGCCTTATGCCTTTACCACTCGGTTGTAACATTTTTATCAAACCACATTCAGTTTCCAACGTCCAACATGTTTCGCTTGTCTCTGTGTATAACCCACATACCAGTATGAATAATTAATTAGCCTGAATTTCATACCACGTCGCATGTCAGGCAAATAACAAAATTTAATAGGAACGTAATCATTTTGGATGAGTTATTCTCATCGTGTTGCACTGAACTTTTACTTATTTCATTCAAAGCTACCGTTTTGAATATTGATAAAATACTGAAAATCAACATGATTTTTGAACGGATTAGCATCCAAGGCTATTAGAGTGGGGAAATAGAGCCCCTCTTGCTTATCTTGGCGGAAGCACCACCATGCACCCGATTAATAAAACTACTTATCACGTTGTATGTAAAACTGACTAATAGTAATGTTACGCGATTGGATACTATGTTACCCAAATCAGAGCTAAATAATACTATAGATCTATCTGATTTGACGTCAATATTAAATAATATATACTGGATTGATATTTTATTGCTAAATCTCAAGTTCATCCAACTACTGGAAGTAGATGAAGCTCGAGCTCTTCCTGCAGCTCCACAGGAATCACTAGTGCATTTCTGACGCTTCGTTGATATGAGAATTCGTTATGGTGTCAGCTAGAGACAATTACAGTTCCCTCACTCACAAAACAGCGCATCCTCTGAAACCCCCGGGACAACATACCTACAGAACAAATATGCACACTCATTACAAAATTGCGAAAATTAAATAACCCAATAGTAATACATCCGCGCACGAATTCCACACAGTTTTCATATTTTACAAAACAGTTTTCCGTTATTTAAAATGACAAAATGCAACAAACTTTCCAGTTAAATCCGTTCGGGAACTCAAAGCAGCTTTGGACGGCTTTACTATGTCCAGCCCGTGGATATCGCTGGTCACCCTGAATACATAGATTAATGTTTGACGCATGCGGCGCCATGCCGCAATATATGCAACTGAGTAGGCTGTTTGAACTCGAATTTTGTGATTTGCATCCTTTACCGATGTTTATGGCATGCAGGTTTTCTTTAATAATAATATCAGATCTTTGGATATTGTCAAGTGGTCCTACACAATCAAATCCCCTGGCCTAGAAAGATAAAAAAAAACCGTCGCTTATCGTACAGACTGGAGAGGCTACTGAGAACACACACACGTATATTGGAGAATAGGGCTTTGGCTTAAAGTATATTATAATCCTTGAGCCACATCGATACGCTTGAGATTTTTTTGAGCTCTTTATAAATGTAATCGTAAATTGAATTAATTCATGTCATAAATGCAAATACATTTTGAATTATCTTTGTAACATATGTGTACCTGCACTTGTTTTTGTTTCCATTCACTTTATAGTGGCAAATTCCATCACACGTATTTTTGTCAACCTGTCTTCGCTCCGAGCGAATGTCTGGAAGTAACTCATCAGTTATTACAACCCGAAACTATGCTATGGAAAAACGAAGTACAGTCTCATACGAAAGCTTTAATATTCAAAATTCTATTCAAATGGATTATAACGCCTGTATTATAATAATATACATTCAAATCTTTTAAATCTTTCCAATATATAACTATTTATACTAGTATGGTTACTGTGAGAAGCGGATAGAAGTATTTTTTGGACTACCGGACACCTTGCCGAAGACCACAGCCATAATAACATTATTTACTATACAAGTTAGTGTTGTGTTCCTGGAAGTGAGCAAGCTTGCCAGAGCTCCCGATGATGCACTGCGTTGAGAGCGAGGTACCTAAATGTGTCCCTTCTGCTGTCAACACAGTGCATCCTCAATTTTTATAAAGGGTCGGCAGCGCGCACGTGACTCCTTTGGAGTTGCAGGCGTCTATAGGCTGCGGTGTCTGCATGCCATCAAGTGGACCGTACGCTTGTTTGCCACCGAAGTTGTATAAACAAAATATTATTAGCTTTGCCTGTGATTTTTTCTATCACGATTATTTAAGTGACCTTGTGTATGTATAGATATATTTTCGTCCACGTGAGGAATCTGATCCCCATCAGCTGATTTCAGGGTAATGATGATAATAACTGCGTTAGCCCATCATGAGCTAAAATTGTATCATTCAGTATTAAAACTCTAGCAAGTATTAAAATGTTCTGTAACAGTTTCTTAACTATTTCACTTTAGCTAACCTCGAAAACGATGTAACTTTTAACTTAATGCACCTGGAGCACACTATTCCGCATCTATGTCTAATGAAGTTTTCAAAGTAACAAATTACTTTAAAATTTCATCATAATTGTCTTCTACTTGTTGATATTTTGCCGAAAACGTAATGAGATAAGTTTGAAATATTTTATAATACTTGTTATGATTAACTTCTATTTCGATATCGCGATTTAAATTAAAAGTAATACAAATTTTGGAGCCAATAGTACTAACTATTCTACTTATAAAACTTATCATTCGAGTGCACTCAAACTTGGCTTATTCTCGTAACGGTACGTATCTCTTGGAAGTTAGCACGATGCGTTTCACACAAATTTGTACCTTAACACCATTGAAATAAAAGTAGTCTAGAAGGATCTAGTGACCATAACCAATTTTTTTAAAGTACACATATTTTTATCGACTAGTATGATGTATATGTACATTTTGTCTTATTCCAGCAACTCAACAGCTAAAATGATTGCTTTCTGTTTCATATAGGTTCGATGAAAACCGCACAGTGTGATTATTATGTACAATTTAAACTGTTTATATTCGTTTAAGTCCTTATTTGATTTCAGTTATATTGACATTTTTTTAACTTTGAATAGCATATTAATAACTTATAAAAGGATAAATTACTTGTAGTAGAGTGTAGAATTGTACCTAAGTCCCAAGTAACTAAATTAAAGTGAATTTATATACGCTATGGAAAGAATATAAATAAGGGCCTAACCAGAAATTACATTCAAAATAGTATGGTTTAGGATAGGTTGCACTAGCTTTGTGGCTTTGTTTGGGTCATCTTGCAACTTATTTGTTGGTGGGTAAGGCCACCGAGCGTTTACCGTCCCTTCCCGTACGTTACAAAATATTCATTTCCCGTACGTGACCAAATATTCATAGATAAGATGAATAATGTATCAACTTTAAATTAATGCAGTTACTTGTAAACACGCCGTTGTGAATTCCATTATTTTTCAGTCATTTGTCATCATAAGTACGGATATTTGGTAATGTACGGGAAGGAACGGTTGAAACGCTTCATGGCCTTACCCAGGCACTTATTTATTAGGTACTAGCGACCCGTCCCGGCTTCGCACGGGTGCACTATTTAATGGACGTTATTATACATATAAACCTTCCTCTTCAATCACTCTATATCTATTAAAAAAAAACCGCATCAAAATCCGTTGCGTAGTCTTAAAGATTTAAGCATACATAGGGATATAGGGACAGAGAAAGCGACTTTGTTTTATACTATGTAGTGATACTTATTCAATATCTAGACTCGTATTACGTCGTAAATAGATAACATCAGGAAACAGATCACACTATGCACTGCAAAATTGACTCAGGCCATCTACCTACAAAGCAACAAAGCATTCCAACAATATTGAATTTCCCAGCTAAAAGGTCAGTACCGTATCTCATCCAGCATCGCTGATTCGCAGTATACACTCGATTCGAATCTTCAACTTGGAAGCACGTTGTAATTCCGATGCACTTCGAGATAACTTTCTAGATCGCGCGAGCCAAACGAGCTGACAAAGTTGGGGAACCACCTCCACTTTGTTACATTGTCGCTTTATAAGATATTACAACTCTAGGGATTAACTTATAAAGTCCTTGGTTACGTGCGCGGTAGTTTTACATAAGGATAAGGAGTAGTGTCGATAAAGAACCAAATTCTATAAAGACCTTAACGAAAGAAATTTTAAGTATAATAAAAATATGGCTATTTATTTAAGGGTTGTCAACACTGTACTTTAATAGCGGAACTATGACGAATGTATGTCACCGCTTTGTTCATTCAGTACTTTACATTGGCATTGCTAACTAATATTTGACTACGACATATTACACTTAACAGCTGACAATGAATTAGTGCATAAAAACTCGTAACTAATACGTCGTCAGCATAAATATTGCATAAATTATTTGTCGCATATAATAATATGTCCATTGTAACAGAAATCATTAAGATGACACCCATTAAGATGAGAACCATTAACAAGTCACCCATTTCACTTCCAATATTTACCGTAATGGGCCCGTATCAAGTGACGTAAAATTATTGGAATATTTTTAATATTATAATCTCGCTGTCAATACGAAGATAATCCTCGAAATGAAAAGATTATTTTGCTATTCAGATGAGCCGTGCAGATAATTTTTCGCTAAATGTTATTGATTTTGCTTTCAACTTTTTTGTTAATATCTGCTACTGATGTTCAGCTGGGAGTATTTGTTTATAAAGATTTACAAGTAATGATAATTTATGCAGAGAGAGTGGTATGTTTTGGGACTATATAACTCTTGCGTAGTTCGACTAGAGTTACAGATTTAAATTTTGCGCCGCTTTGCACCTCGGAACGTAAAAATAACATTCGAATCGAATTGATTTTTTGTGACCATAGATTTAACAAGCCAACTCAAAGCAAACACATACACAACGATCGCATCCAGAGTGTTTGTGCACGCATAAATTACACCAAGTACAATGCCCAGCGTAATTTTTTAGTTTGAACAAAAAGAGCAAAGAATCTTGGTAAAAGCTAGGCTGTTATTCACAATGTTTCATCTTTCATCATTTCAAGCTAACCATTGTAAGTCAGACCTTACAAATCTTAACATCAAGATAAACTGGGGATGGGTGGTGATCTGAGGTGAAACAAGTTGTGAATAGCATGGCTGGTAGAACCAACAATACCACCGGGGCAAACTGCGTTTTGCTCAACCCTGGACTGCGGAATTCTTTTTAATCCCGGTTGTTTCGCTGCTACGATAATATGAACAAACTAGGCTAAATATTCTTATATGGTCACTGTTGTGGCAATCGTATTTATAATCTGCGTACATTTATTTATTTAATAGTATTAAATAGTTACAAGAATTACAAGTCGCTCGTATCTTTGTACATGGTCTTCATTTAATACATACATGTCACGAGCTAAATGGTTTTTCGCAAATACGCACGGAGTCATAAATGAGCACACTTCTTACATGCAAGCATAAAGTCCATGCCCTGGGGCAGTATCATCATCATCATCATCATTTCAGCCGAAACACGTCCACTGCTGAACATAGGCCTCCCCCAAGTGGGGGGGGATTTGCCATAGTCGCCACGCTTGGCAAGCGGGTTGGCGACCGCAGTTTGATGGTGGTAATGATCGAAGGATGCTGCTGCCCACCCTCCGATTTTCCCTTATTCGCCTCCTACGAAACCCACGGGAAGAGATGGGGTGGCGCAATTCTTACCCGGCAACCACACGGGGCAGTAATTATACATTTATTTGTAAAAATGTACACCCGGTCCTTGAAGTAGGTACTGTGTGAGTTTCTGTGTCCCTATTGCACCTATTTACACAGATCTAAAATTTAGGATATATGCTAATTTATGCTCTTCAGTCGACATTTTGACTAAAGAATGTCATCGTATTTCAACATTTGATGTTACTAATTGAAAAAGAATGGTCAACTTAATGTTGATTTTAATGTTTAAATCGCAAATTGCTTACCAGGCGATCCATACGCTCGTTTGCCCCCTATAACATAAAAAAAGTATGTGTCAGCTCCGACGCACGACTGGAGTTTACTCTTTACGAACGATTATAAAATATATTAGTAAAGATTAGTAAACAGTTATGTAGATTAGTGAATGAGGATAAATCGTTTTTTATATTACCGCAAAGTGGAGCTATATGAGACCCAAGGGGACCCACTTTACAATACTGAAATCATGAATGTTACATATATTTATATGAATAAAGACTTAGCGCGTAGACGTTATCGATATCGATAAATGTTGACCAGTGCCTTTACATGACCGTACCCGCTAGCGACTGCGTAAACGATTTAGTATGCCGATTCTTAGTTCTATTGCGTGACTACCAGAGGCGCTGTACTTTTGCCCATACATTTTTTTACGCAGTCGCTATCGAGTACGGTCATGTAAACTCATGGTAAAGGCACAGGGACGTCCGCCGCGAGATCGCGACAACACAGACACTTGTAGCCTCTATTCGTTCTGGTATCCGTCCAGGTCGGGCCTAGCCGAGTTTCTTGCTGGAGTCTTCTCAGCTAGGCTAGGTTTAGTGAACCAGCGACAAAACTCCCAGTAGCTCGATTCCACTAACACATCAGGGCCTGTACTCCGAAGTTCGAAATCCGACTTCGTATCGTACTGTCCCTTTCATTCTCGTGTTATACACTATATGAGTGAAAGGGACGGTACGATACGAAGTTCGGATTTCGAATTTCGGAGTAGCCCCTCAAATTTGGTTGAAGCCACTGAACCAATCTCACTGGAGCGCAAACTATGCCAGTAGAGTATGCCAGTGTTTAAACCGCCCGCGTGGTCGTGTCGGAGGTTTCCCCTGAATTTTCCTCAGCCCAATCTCCAACCGCGCACTCCTATTGCTTTATTGTGCCCGGTCTATAAAGCCACAGTCAGGTTCAAAAAGAAAAAAAAAATACCAGGGTTATCGTGCATCTACATGGAGAAAGAAAAAATATAAAAAATAACGTAATAGGCGGCGTGCTGTTTCCCTTGTTATTTTCTATTTTTATAAATTCAATCACAAATAATCTTCTCATTCATGATCTTCAGATTTATTCGCAGGGTGTACTTAATGATCTGCCATCTGTTATCAGCACTGTAAATAATGACCTGGTGCGTATTCTAAATTGGAGTCATAGTTTTGATCTTAAGGTTAACCCCTCTAAAACCCAGGCTATTAATTGGGAGCTCATGTCCCGAGAATCGATTTTAATAGTGTTTCACCGATTTACTTCGATAACGTCTTAATCCCTTTTTCTTCACAAGTAAAAAATTTAGGCATTGTTATGGATAGAACTTTATCTTCGGTACCTCAAGTGAACGAGGTCAGCAGGAAGATGTTTTCGGCAGTAGTTTCTCTGAGAAGGCTACGTAATTTCCTGCCCATTGCCACTAAAATTGCATCTTGGATTATGTTGATGTTTCCTATATTGACCTCAATGAGGAGGAATTTCAGAGACGAGCTTTCCACTATTTCTAGCGTGTGCCGGACGTTTAGTATCCGTAGCAGACTTACGGCTCAGTATTTCCATGTATCCCAATTAGATTTTCACTCTAGCAAACCAATCCGCAGTTTTGTCAAATTCTCCATAGGTACCTAACCAATGTGTTCAAGGCTTGCACCTTTTTGGACTCTGAGTGAATATTTTACTACCTTTATGCCAATTAAATAGCACATTATAAAATGAAAAATTTACACGTTGTTTTATTATTTTCGATTTTGACAGACACACTTGACAAATCAACAACTGAGAGCTGCGCAAGATAAGTTGCGCACGAACATAACGCATAACGCATAGCGTGCTAAATTATAAAAAGTTGTATCTTTACCCTGTTCGTATACTGAGATACGACTTTTTAAATTAGCACAGCAGATTACATTTGATTTTATACCCCATAAATTTTCATACCCCGGTTTTCTATATGAAAATCGATTCTTAAGGAGTAAACTCCAAAAAAATGTATAAATACATTTAAAAATATACTTTAAATAGAAAATGCTGCGCCTCCTTCGTGACTTAAGGTGCCCAGAAGACTGGCAGCGTTACCCCTTTGGATGGCCAGTCTTAATTTCTGGCTGAAGCAGCTACCAGCCCTCTGGTTACCTGAAGTAACTACTGACTTAAACTATGCTATCAACACATCTATTTATTGTTCATGCCATAGTGCAACAGATTTTCTCTCTTCCCAATGGAAAAACACACTCAACAGCCGCTACAATAAATATTATTCTTACAATTCCTTCAGAACCCGACCATGACGCGAAACAGTAGATTAAGATTAACGACTGACCTGGACGATATGTTATTCTTTTGTATCGTCTGATTGAATGACTTTCCATAAACAATGACTACTGGTTTTGACCTTATTGAATTTCTGCTGAGGAAATTGAAAGTGATCTTATGCGAAGAGGCTTTGCAGCATTTTATTGCATTATACAGAACGAAATAACGATATTGTTCTTTTTTAGGGTTCCGTACCCAAAGGGTAAAATGGGACCCTATTACTAAGACTCCGCTGTCCGTCCGTCTGTCTGTCCGTCTGTCACCAGGCTGTATATCATGAACCGTGATAGTTAGACAGTTGAAATTTTCACAGATGATGTATTTCTGTTGCCGCTATAACAACAAATATTAAAAAACAGAATAAAATAAATATTTAAGATGGCTCCTCTACAACAAACGTGTTTTTTTGCTCGTTTTTATAGATTATGGTAAGAAACCCTTCGTGCGCGAAACCAACTCGCACTTTTATTTATTTACTTAGTAGATATTATATTTCTTCTGTTAATTATGCCCATTAATTAAATGTCAGCCTAGGGTTTACATATCTGTCAGCTAAGAAATTAGTGAATCAGTCAGGATGTCAATAACATTTATTGATTTTTCACCTACTTACCTACGTCGTGTCTAGTTCAAAATGTACGTACAATATAGTTTGAATGTATATGTATGGTTTATACTTATAGTTATGTTCTTTTAGTTTAAAACCCAGATATGTAAATTAATAGTGTATAATTGAAGCAGTAAAGTACGTAAACAACAGGTTGAAATATGAATTAATTAAGTTGCCATTCGTATTTTGAACACAGTCGAAAAAGTAAGCAATAGAGAATTTACTCTTTATAACATTTTAGTCAATGTTAGTAATACGTATCTAATGACAAACAGCACAGTCATGTAATCTACATAATACCAGCTTCAAATACGCAAATAAATTACAACTCATAAGGCCCGGGGAAAGGAGGAGGAAGGAACAGTTCCTTAGAACCAGAATGATAGTTTTTTTCTGAGATCGACTGGTAGAATGCCATCAGAGATTAAGTCCGCACTTTTTATGATAAGGTTCCTTAAAAGATTGAATAAATATATAAACTTCCTCCTAACTTAAATAGTATAGGCGCAATACTCTACTATTATTTATATTACATTATAACTCGTTTCAAGAAAACCACACACTACACAGTAGTAGTCATAGTCAACATCATAACAATACCGTAAAAATAGTTCCGCCAACTAAACTTTCCGCTACTAAACATTTAGTGCCCTGCAATCCTCACTGCGAGCGATATTCATAAAATATCCGAATATTACTTTTTTTTCCACCCACGTGTTACGACGCCCTCGTGTCAAGTTTGAAATAGAAGGAACGTTGAGTGTACTCTCGTGAGAACCTCATTATTCCAAAGCACGGTTCTTTGTATGACGAAAATAAGGTTCTTTAACAAAACTCACATAGGTGCGGAGAAAGAAGTGCGTAAGCATGAATTTTGGTAATGAAGTGAAATGATTGTGGGCTAAAATCTGTTGTCGACGAGTATGAGAGAAAAGCGATGAGATCACTCAAAACGTCAATTTGTAACTGTTAGCGGAATGACTAAACCGTCTTTAATAGATTGATGACGTTCATTGTGCGTTACGGTGCGTATATGGCATGTAAATATTTCGTATTGTAATGTTTCCTGAAAATTCTTAATAATCCTGTCGGTTATACAGGATTTAACAAAAATGATGGCGATTCGTTTTAAGGTTAGAAGCACATGTGGCATGTTTTAAAGCCACAATGCGACTGCGAGCTGCATCCCTGGTGCGACGTGTGCGTGCCAGCTCCAACATTGTTCTGAAAATCATCGCAGACAATTTATGCCCATACGTCGCTCGTTGCTGTGGACTTCATGCGCCCAGCAGCACTGTGGTTAGCACATGAACTGTTCATCTGCTAACCACGGCCTGCCTTAGAATTAAATATAGATATGTAAAATTTTAGAATTAAACTTAAATTGTTATTGTAGAGTGTAATTGTGTACCTATATGAGTCTTTATTAACTCGAAATAAATTATTATTATTAATCTATTTATTTATTTTCCTTCTTAGGCTAGGTTTTTACAATATCTTTATAAAAAGTAAAATATAAAAATACACTTACAAAACATAAAAATATTATAAAATACTAACCTAGGGTTAGGGGTAGCGAGGCAGGGCGGGGCCTAAGCCTGTGGTTAGGGCGACAAAGAGAGGAATCTCCTGACTACGTAGATAGTGTCCGAGAGTACCCCCTTCTGTATCTGACCCTTGACTCAACCATCTAGCGAGAGTCTCTTGAAGTGTTGGTCGAGACTCTTCGCTATAAGACCATTTGCAGAAACAACTACCGGGACAATGATCGTTGAATCAACATCCCACATGGCGGTCACCTCGTGTGCCAAGTCTAGATACTTGCTGACGCGGATAGTCAGGAGGTTCCTCCCTCTCTCGCCCTAACCACCGGCAGGTTAGGTTTTAATAATGATTTTATGTTTTGTAAATATTGTTTTATATTTTACTTTTTATAGAATTATTATAAAATCTAACCTAAGTCCTTTAATAAATAAATAATATAAATATTTTTTTTTAATTAAATACAATTACAAAAGCGGCATAATGACCAAATCGGTTACTTTGTTCATAAGACCGCGTAAAACTGACGCTAAATTGAACTATACGTAATAATAGCGCATTCTTAACTAGTGGCTCTGTGAGCTGTAGACCTCGCGAGTGTTATTTTTTGTTTGAAAAAGACATGTTAGTAAAAGTACCAAAAAGTACCTTGGCAAAAAAACTATATAATTATCGAATCTGCCCACAAAACTTCACGAGAATCGGTTGAGATGTGCCGTACATACGGAAGCATTTAAGTCGCAGGTGATACAGACTCACTTCACTTAATCTCACTTAATGTGTAAGTAGCTAAAATGGGTCCGGTTGTGAACAATATTTTCAAATACACTTTAAAATCGAAAGATAAATAAATTTTCTTATTTTCAAGTCCTAAACACGTGGCCTTACACTTAACTGAAATTGCCTCCATCAGTGAGCCAATACTTTACTGTTTGCTGAACCTAATTGCTGTTTCTAGACGCAACACGTCGTCGATTTGCTATAGTTTTCCGCTACGGTTCCAGGCTTCTTATTAGCTCTGTTACGGTACAAGCAGCACGCTACGTCGATTGTTAGTGAAACTTATCTCGTTGCAACAAAGTTCAAGAATGGTCAGTTATCTGTTTTGTCGATGATACATAGTATGATAGTATGTATCCATATTACGAAATCTTGATTAATGATGTACATACCCGACGCAGGTTTGCTCGGAGTTATAATAGTTCTCGCTCGGAATATGTAGTGAGTTTAGATATTAAATCAACGAAGCTTCTCAACTTTTGCAGTAAATTAAGAAATGTTGCACACGTGTTCGGTTGATTCGTCGCTTAGTGTTTAAAGTTCGAGTGCTCCTTTTTCAACAAGTCTAGCGTTTTTGTGATTACTACATTTGATTAAAATTATATATGATGTAGGAAGCATATTATTATTATTTATTTATCTTGTTTTGTAAATTTATGTAATATCTAATAATCCGATTTCTAGACTGATTACACATACTCTAGATCTTTCACGGTACGCGCTGTGAAGCTGTGGAACGAGTTACCCTTGTCAATAAGACAGTCCCAGTCTGTCGCCTCACTCAAGAGTAATTTGAAGAAATTGTGGCTCTCCAACGACTTGTGATTTGGTTGAATACTATATATATTTATTTATATTTATTTATTTAAATACCTATATATTTACAATATGTATTTATCTTTAGTTGTTATATATTTATTTAGTTTTGGTTTTAGCTATAAGTTTCCTTATTGAAACGTTTTAGTACACTGTGTAAGTTTGTCTATCTCATTCTCCCACTCTCCACTCAATCCCTCAAAGGTTAGCTGGAAGAGATCCCTCGTAGGGATAAGTTCGCCTTTGTACTCTAATCTTATATGACATGTATATTGTTTTAACATGTTAATAAGTACAATGAAGTACATACATACATACATTCAGACTTATTTCCGCTGTTATTAGAATAAACTTTCAGAATGTATAGTTGTTCTGAGATCGGCTTGGGTAGCAAAAAAATATAATATAAAAATAATAGCTAATAAACTCTACTAGTATTTATGGTATTTAAATACATTGTATGTAACGTAACGTTTATAAATAATAATAAATTAATGATGTATGTACATCTTCTATCTTTTTCTCGTTGTTTTGTTTTTATTTACTAATATCATGATAGGTTGATGTAGAGCATCGCAAAATTATCATTTTAATAATTGGCACGTAAACTAAATAATGACGAGTAAGTATGTTCTATAATTTACATAAAAGCCTCTATCATAAATCATGACGAAAGTAAATACTATGTGCCAAAATGTTAAAATAGTAGTTTATGCAATCGTTATATAATGTATGCTTTTTTTAGTCGAGAACCGCGATTAGGTCACGAGGCTTGCCGAGTGGTCTAAGTAAGGTTCGAGACTTAAAAAACTAATTATATAACTATTGTATACACTATTTTTTCTACGAGTCAACGGAAATTAATTAAACAAACCGAAACAATTAAACAGACTAGTCTTGTGAAAATGAAGTTTAGGCACATGGGTCGGACGCTCGTTGATGTCTTCTGTTCTATGCCGCGGCGTCACGTGATTGGTCAATTTCATAAGAGTACTGTAATGGCGACACGTGATTAGCCTATTTCATAAGAGTACAGTAAAATGCGACACGTAATTGGTCTATTTCATAAGAGTTCACTTACAACTAAATCACTAAGGCAATTATTCCTTTATTGTTCTCATTTATAAACAATTTTTCACTTCTCATGCTCAAAAAGTGTGTCATATTAGACTTGTCAAGCGGGGCTAAAGTAGTACATTTAACCCCTAGGGAAAATATGAATACATATTTATGATTTACAAAACATTTGAATTTGACCAATAAAAATACTTCACCTAATAAATCCACCAATCACAGAACACTAATTTAACCCTTAAAAAAATATTTGGTATTGGGTATTAACCAACCAGAATACAGCTTTACTAAAATCGACCAATCTGGAAACATAATTATTTTTTCTAAAGAGTCTAAAGATTACGTTTGTAGTAGTCCCTATTTCACAATAATTAAAAAAAGTGGTTAAATCGTTCGAGCAACACTTTGAAGCGCTCAATGGAATGTCAGTTTAGCTTTTTTCGCGCGTTAATGTTGCGCGCGAACCGCATTGTCTATGTTTTGTGTGTCAAAGGAGTATAGAAAAAAAAACATGCTGCAAAAGTATATATCTTCGCCGTGGAATTTATTGTTAATTTTGGGTGGGTTAACCTTTGTTTATTTATTTTCTCGCAATCGAAGTGAAAAGTAGAGTGTATAACTCTGGTCTAAAAGCCATATTACCCCTCGAACTATTTTCCCTCACTTCGTTCGGGAAAATAACTATCTCGTGGTAATATGGCTCATTTTAGACCCTTGTCATACAATCTACTATTACGCAAACGAGAGCGACAATAAAATATATATTATATAATGCATAGTAATAACACAGCTTTGTCTTCTTAAATTACTAAATTACTTTTAGTTTGTAAAAGTTTCTAGATAAGGTCTAAAATTGTCATGCGTACGTAGCGAAACATATTAAGAAAGGGAACGAAGCCCATTTGTTAGAATTGGCTAATCTACAACGCGCAAACTTTCTCCCCCATTTATTTACATAATAGAGTAGGTACTAATACAGTGAGGAATTTAATACTAATCAAAAAGTAACAACGTTATAATGGCCGGAGTGAAGGGTGAATACATGAATAGCGCATTGCGACGATCATTTTGAGATCAGAATTAACAGCTTCTTCTATCTAGTATAGATAAAACAATTCTTTAAACGTCAAAATCCAGAATGCCCTAAAACAAAACAATCTCAATATGAGCATTACAGCTAATCAACAATTTATAATCCGTGAGTAATCCCTGAATTTTTATTTTCCATTGAAATTAAAAATATGTAGTGTAAAGTTTCATGGATAATGGATAAGTATCAACATTTATATTAGGTACCTGTCTATTAATGACTATCTATTGGTTTTGCAATAACAGTTAAAATTTCAAGCATGAAATTTTATTTTACTGCGAGACCTGTAAAATAAAACTACTGTTGACGTACATTGTCATTGTAATATTTTGGTTAGGTACCAGTGGCGGAGCGTCCATACAACTCGATTCCCACCGGCTTGCCTAATTTTCAGCCAGTCCAGTTCTTGTACTACGGCTCATCTAAATATATAAAAAAAGAAACTGACTGACTGATTGACTGATTGACTGATTGACTGACTGACTGACTGACTGACTGACTGACATATCAACGCACAGCCCAAACCGCTGGTTCTAGAGATTCCAAATTTGGCACGTAGGTTCCTTATAAGGTCTAGGGGTGCACTAAGAAAGGATTTTTCAAAATTCAACCCCTAAAGGGGTGAAACGGGGGTCCAAAGTTTGTATGAAAAACCGTATTTATTAAAGTGAGAGACATGAAACTTTGTAAATAGAGTCTGTGTTTAAATATATTAATGGCGTATTTCAGCGTTTTTCTAAATTGCTCCACTAAAGGGGTGAAAAGGGGGTTCAAAGTTTGTACGGGGAGAAAATCAAGTGAGATATTTGAAACTTTGTACATAGACTCTATGTTTAAATACAACAAAACATATTTAAGCGTTTTTTGAAATTGCTCCCCTAAAGGGTTCAAAAGGGGGTTCCAAGTTTGTACAGAGAGCAATTCATTTTTGAAGTGAGAGATTTAAAACTTCGTATATAGACTCTTTGTTTAAATACAACAAAACATGTTTCAGCGTTTTTCGAAATTGCTCCACTAAAGGGTTCAAAAGGGGGTTCCAAGTTTGTACGGAGAGCAAATCTTTTTTGAAGTGAGAGATTTAAAACTTCGTACATAGACTCTATGTTTAAATACAACAAAACATATTTAAGCGTTTTTTGAAATTGCTCCCCTAAAGGGTTCAAAAGGGGGTTCCAAGTTTGTACGGAGAGCAAATTTTTTTTGAAGTGAGAGATTTAAAACTTCGTATATAGACTCTTTGTTTAAATACAACAAAACATGTTTCAGCGTTTTTCGAAATTGCTCCCTTTAAGGGATGAAAAAACGGTTCCAAGTTTGAGCGGGGAGCAAATTTTTCCTTTTCTTAAAAATCGATATGGGTGTCATTTTCGAGATTCCTCGGGGTGCCGATTACGAAAATGACATTCATTTTCAAATTAAAGATGGCGGACATTTACTTTTCTTAAAAATCAATATGGGTGTCATTTTCGAGGTTCCTCTGGGTGCCGATTACGAAAATGACACTCATTTTCAGATCAAAGATGGCGGATATTTATTTTTATAAAAATCGATATGGGTGTCGTCTTCGAGGTTCCTCGTGGTGCCGATTACGAAAATGGCATGCATTTTCAAATCAAAGATGGCGGATATTTATTTTTCTTAAAAATCAATATGGATGTCATCTTCGAAGTTCCTCGGGGTGCAGATTACAAAAATGACATCCATTTTCAAATCCAAGATGGCGGACATTTATTTTTCTTAAAAATCGATATGGGTGTCGTTTTCGAGGTTCCTCGTGGTGCCGATTACGATAATGGCATGCATTTTCAAATCAAAGATGGCGGATATTTATTTTTATAAAAATCGATATGGGTGTCGTCTTCGAGGTTCCTCGTGGTGCCGATTACGAAAATGGCATGCATTTTCAAATCAAAGATGGCGGAAATCTATTTTTCTTAAAAATCAATATGGGTGTCATCTTCGTGGTTCCTCTGGGTGCAGATTACAAAAATGACATCCATTTTCAAATCCAGGATGGCGGACATTTATTTTTCTTAAAAATCGATATGGGTGTCATTTTCGAGGATCCTCTGGGTGCCGATTACGAAAATGGCACTCATTTTCAGATCAAAGATGGCGGATATTTATTTTTATAAAAACCGATATGGGTGTCGTCTTCGAGGTTCCTCGTCGTGCCGATTACGAAAATGGCATGCATTTTTAAATCAAAGATGGCGGAGATTTATTTTTCTTAAAAATCAATATGGGTGTCATCTTCGAGGTTCCTCGGGGTGCAGATTACAAAAATGACATCCATTTTTAAATCCAAGATGGCGGACATTTATTTTTCTTAAAAATCGATATGGGTGTCTGCTTCGAGGTTCCTCGTAGTGCCGATTACGAAAATGGCATGCATTTTCAAATCAAAGATGGCGGAGATTTATTTTTCTTAATTATCAATTTGGGTGTCATCTTCGAGGTTGCTCTGGGTGCCGATTGCGAAAATGACATCCAGTTTCAAATCAAAGATGGCAGACATTTATTTTTCTTAAAAATCGATATGGGTTTCATCTTTGTGGTTCCTCGGGGTGCCGATTACGAAAATGACATCCAATACATATCTGCATGCAGGTCAAACTGAGAACCTCCTTTTTTGTAGACGGTTAAAAATTACTCTTAGTACGCGGGCGAAGCCGCGGGAAAAAGCGTTGAAACTTTGTATAAAGACTCTCTACATTAATGGCGTATTTCAGCGTTTTTCTAAATTGCTCCCCTAAAGGGATGAAAAGGGGGTTAAAAGTTTGTACGGGGAGCGAATTTGTTTTGAAGTGAAAGATTTGAAACTTCGTAAACAGAATCTTTGTTTGAATACAACAGAACATATTTCAGCGTGTTTCGAAATTGCTCCCCTAAAGGGGTGAAAAGGGGGTTCCAAGTTTGTACGGGGAGCAAATATTTTTGAAGTAAGAGATTTAAAACTTCGTATATGGACTCTGTTTAAATACAACAAAACACGATTCAGCGTTTTTCGGAATTACTCCCCTAAAGGGGTGAAACGGAGGTTTCAGGTTTGTGCGGGGAGCAGTAATATGGGTGTCATATTCGAGGTTCTTCGGGGTGCCGATTACGAAAATGGCATGCATTTTAAAATCCAAGATGGCGGACATTTCTTTTTCTTAAAAATCGATATGGGTGTCATTTTTGTTGTTCCTCGAGGTACCGATTACGAAAATGACAACCATTGTCAAATATGATGACATTTTATGATGGATATACGGTCATTTTTATTCCTAAAAATCGATATGGGTGTCATCTCCGAGGTTCCTCGGGGTGCGGATTACGAAAATGACATGCATTTTCAAATCCAAGATGGCGGACATTTATTTTTCTTATAAATCGATATGGTTGTCATCTTCGAGGTTCCTCGGGGTGCCAACTATGACAATGACATCCATTTTCAAATCCAAGATGGCGGAAATTAATTTATCTTAAAAAAATATATAGGTGTCGTCTTTATGGTTCCACTGGGTGCCGATTACGGAAATGACATCCATACGTATCTACATACATACATACAAACATACGGATCAAACTGAGAACCTTCTTTTGTTGTAGACGGTTAAAAATTACTTTTATTACGCGGGCGAAGCCGCGGGTAAAAGCTAGTGAAGAATAAGAGAGGCAAATTAATTCCGGGTTCCCTAAAAATATTTTTGACGCGCCGCCACTGTTAGGTACTTAAATAAGTTAGTATTCCGTTGAATTATTCTTGAACCCTAAAAATGTTCGATATATATAACTTTGTGTAAAAATTACAGTTACCTCAGAAATATAACATTTTATTAAATTCTAAAGTGTTTATTGCACTATTATGGTAAATGGCCGGCAGGGTCACTCACTTCTTACGACAATAATCCTCCCAGAGTTTAATTGTTTTTATTCTTAAGGGAGCCAGTATTTTCTTCTGTATCTAGGTGTTCGTAAGATTTGACGTAAGTACTAGTTTTACGAAGGCCACTGCCATCTGACCTTCCAATCCAAACGGAAAAGAAGACTTTGTTAGGATAATACCGTGTACTTATTTTTTTCTTCAGTTAAATAAGACTGTTTATTATTATTTCATACTTATTACTTATGTACCTACCTACTACATAAAACAATATGCATCACCCTATTCAACCTTTCACCCTGAGGTGCTAGGCAAACTCAGTGACAACGCCTTTCCCCACATGACAGATCACTAGATAAAGGCGAAACACGTCGCGCGAATCGCGATGAGGTGGAACAATACAGTCACAGAGAGGTGAGTAAATCATTTCAGCGAAGGAAATCAGGACTAGTATTCACAGTCCCTATTTGATAGATCTCAAGCGAACCGTTTAAGTCAGACCTCTGGTTGCACCTTTTTATTACAAATCCCGGAGTCAAGATATTTAGAGAACGGTGACATGAGGTGAAACTAGTTGTGAATAGTGTCATAACTGTCGCCTCGAGCGCCGGAAATGTCTACGGTATTTATCTGTTCACATTGGAGGTCCATGGGTTACAATAGATGTTTGGAGAGGCGTCTGTTAATCAAAAGATACTATTGGTATTCTAGTTTGTACCTTCATGTATTTAACTAAAGCAGGTGGTTGTTCCCAGTCGGTATAAATGAACTGAGGGCTTCTGCCTCTCTCTGAGGGCGCTGAGAGCTACGCACCGTCGCGCGCTTGTAAAATGCATCTTTTTTCCATGGTGCCATTTGAACCAGTGTTTATGTATATACGGAATAACTACATCTAGAAGAACAAAAAACATACATGCATGCCAGGGTACAGCTTAAAGGGCTTCACGAGCTATTCATTGATTTTTGACTAGCTTTGAGTTGATATTGCTCCGTTAAAACTATAGACATATTTGTGGCAAAAACAGTTATCGGTTCTTCAATCCTTTATCTAAAGCAAGATCCAAATTTTGAAAAAAAACTGTCTACTCCTTTTTTATGATTTATTCGAACATGGTCCAAAAAGCTCTATTTTCGATATTAGTATGTAGTTTATGCATATATGTTGTATGTGCATGTAACTGTTCCTTATTGACGTTTCTAACAACGCAAGAGAGATTTTTATTTTTATCTCATCTTCACAAAAGTTACGTCCAAAAAACTGTATTTAAGGTCAAAAATGTCCAAAGTTTGATACCATATATATCTCGAAGATAGTTAGTTTTGAAGTAAATATGGTATATAGGTAAACCTCATTGTTCTTAAAATAATAAGATATAAAAACACTAGAAAACGGAGTTACAAATCGAAGGTCATTGGGAGCTAAAAATCCCCTTAACTACTGAGCCCTGAAAAAATCGAATACTAATTGAGCGTGTTGTGTGACGTCACATACTAGCCCGCCCCATACTTGACTTTGGAGAAATTAGTAATTTGCTGTTTTGGTCTTACAATATTGCGTTTAGGTACATAGTTCTAGTACATGTTTTTGTTTACTAAAATATAAGTACCCTTATGGTGGCTATAAGTATTTTAGTCAATAAAAAATTACTTACATGTTTTTAGGGACTTTCAAATATCGTAGCTTTTTAATATTTTGGGCATATTCATTCATCTATATGCCTTTGTTCTTCGTTCTATGATACATAATTTGATGGTTTACTACCCTTATAGTGACATCTTATTACTACTCATTCCGCATGTATATTCCTTATTCCATACATTATCCATCATACGCGTGTGCGTGAATCGGCAACGCGAACAAAACCCCTAGTGGCCTTTGTTGCCATACAAATTGAGAGAGAGAACGCGTTAGTTTGTATTTATTTACGAAAAAATATTTACTAGATGCACAGTGCTTATTGTCTCCTAATCTGATCAGAACGACGTTTGAAAAATCATACTTAACAAGTGTTCAAGTTTATCACTAATTTTCTTTCCTCACTACTCTAAAATTGTTTTTTTTTCTCATCGCAAATCTACGCAACTTTTCTGACATATTACAATATCCTTGGTAAAGAAAGTTAATTTTTTCTTGCAATAATAACAAAAAGGTATGACAGACTAGGTGTCAAATGGCGATAAAAATGTAAGTTATATCAGTTTTTGTATGAAAATGACATTGTCTTTATGGGTAACAATAGTAATATAATCTTTGACTAAACGCTAATCCTATAATATAGATCTCACTCAATATCACTAACAGATAAACAACCCTTGTTCAAATAGTAGGTATTTATTTCCATTACTCGTGCGTAATCATGTGTTATTAAGCAATAATAATTAATTATGGAATCAAAAATGCAAATCGCATGTATGCGACATTTGGTTAGTAACTTTTATTTAAATAGCAATTGTATCATGTGTCAGCAACACAACATTAATTTATTATTTAATTGCTAAAGTAACATTTAAAACTTCTGTACTTTACTTAAATACTCACAAGTTTTTGAAATTGGAAGACATCGCAAAACCTCAAAACAGACTTGAAGATGATAAAATATTATGAGGACATTAAACTTGCATATGAAATAATTAAAATAGAAGCTTAAATAATACCGCACTAGCCTAATTAAACTAAATCTAATAATAATAACGTCAGAAAAGGTCTCCTCTCTTAATACCGAGATCGGTATACCGAGGGATTGGAAGCCCTAGTCGGATCTCTGTGGAAGGGTTTCGTATACGATTCCTTATTACCGAAATCTGGCACAAAATATGGCGGTAGAGCGCAGATTAGTATGTAATTATATATAAATTACTTCATAACAACTTTTGTCATAGACTTTTTTAAAGGTTTAGCTGTTTGGAAATACATTATTGAAAATGTTTCACTTACGTTTTTTATTAAATATATTAACTTTCACAACTATATTTTTATTTATTTAGTATCAGAAATTTGACAAGTACCAATTGCTTTATGCAATTCCATCGAAACTAAATGTGTCCTAAATTGATTTCAGATGTATTAGAGAGCTGTTTGAGAACAGTTTCGAAATGGAAGCGTTCAGCAAACTTGCACCTGTGACCTCATGAGTCTTAGCGAAAGTCAAATTGAAACTAAACTACAGGCATTCAATGAATGACACTAGTAATTGGCAAGCAAGAATTTTATTTTATACGACAACAGATATTTTATTTCATTAGATTAATTAAAATACTTTAAGCAACAGTATAATACTATACACATTTCAAGTATGAGAAGCCAAAAATAAAAAAGTCAATACTGGAACTGTGCGTTTTTATTTATGAACAAAACAATTGGTAGTCAACGTCAAACGTATGTATACAATTTTCGCCTTATTGCGATGTCGTAAGGTACATACGTGTTAACAAATTTTTGACATCGACCGTACACAGTATGGCAATGGGCGCAAACAAATATAATACGGCATAAATTTTAAAGGCATGCTTCCGTTCGGAGCTTACATTTCTAATTTTAACGCTCCCGACGGAATTTATGACTCGTACATGTGTTACCGTATAGAGTGGTGCCGTAATATCCTTCGGCATTTCGCTGTGGCGATGCAAAAATTATTTTCTTACACATTGTAACAAAATATTTGGCGATGTAGGTAGGTTTACTCGTCTTTTCATGGGGTGCAACCCTCTTGGTTCCAAATTTCATGCCATTGCCGATATGCTATACCTACACGAATCGTCACAAGTAAAGAATATTTTGCTGTGTGACTAGAAATTTCCTTAATTTATCGTTCGATTCGAAACACTACATTCCGCGTTGACTAACTGTAGATATTATTAAAACGTTTTTAAAGATGAACCTCTTTTTTTTTCAACAACGTACTCGGCATACCATTTCAGAGCTATCATGAAACAACAAACAAAACCAATAAGACATTTGACACATTGCAGCACTGTTAACACCAAAAGAAATCACCATCCCAATCTCCCATTTAATTCAATAAGATCATTAGAAATACAACTCTTAAATAAGGAGTTACAGTCTAAAGTCGAATGGACGTATAAAGGCGCGTTACACGCGTACAAAAATGTGTGTTCGAAAAATATCGTCGTCCCGCACCGCACGTCGTCATGACGTGTGCAGTGTGAACGCCATTAACATTTGTACTGCCAAGGCGGATTTATTGCGCTGAATGCGTCACTGCAATACTAAATGGCCAAATAATTTATACAAATTTACAAAATGGCCTTTGACGTTTATTGCGCCAAACTAATCTTAAAAGCTATTTATTCCAGATGCACGATTTGAATAGAAATGCCTGTGTTACGAGTACAGTAAAAATAGAACCTGTAATTATTTTTTACATAACAAGTAACCAAACGAAGAAGTTTTTATGGCAAAAATGACAGTGAACTTTGGGCTTCCTTCCATAATCAAATTTATCGATAGCTGGCTAAATACTTATATCAACTTATTATTTAGTTTTATGAACTGAATATCTTCTCTAACCTGTAAGCAAGGTAAAGTGATACCTATCGATGTTATATATAAGGATAACTATCGATGATGAAGGGTGGGTTGCACCAAACCGTCTGTAATCGTAAGCGGTGTTCGTTAAAATCTGATTGTATAGAAAGTTTGACAAGTTTCTGTGGGATGACAGCTGCCGTCGCCATATTTCACGATGACCGGCCTATGATCGTATATTGGTGCAACCGACCCGAAATCTCCAAAAAATACCATTGTATAATATAGGTAAGGTATAAACTTATATTATACATTGGTGACTTAAAGCGATTTTAAAATTTAAACCATCATCGGTTTTGACAACTAGGTACATAGTTATTACTAACGTGTTTCTTACACAAATCCTCTTATAATATGCGGCTCCAAATACTTAATACTGTTATAATATGCGACTTGTATATTCATATAATTTATATGAAATAAATATTTATTATAATTTATACGTCACGTCATAAGGAAGTACAATTTATTGATAAATTAATATCGTTAGGCAAGTTTTTTCTGCCACAAAAGCTTCTATGTATGCTAATAACTTTACTCTAGCTTTCATTCACCCTAATAATTAACTTAATACAACAAACTATCGAAATTGAGGTGTCTATTAACAAGATTTTATATGTATAACTTACAATGTCTGTATTCGGGTAAAAATTTGCAGCTGATTTCTGTAGCAGTTGTCCTAAACCGATTGAACTGAAATTGGGCATACTTATGCAAGCTCGATGACAATGCAACATTATGGTACCACCGAGCTGATCTGATGGTGGAGCCAGGTGGCCATAGCAACTCCTAAACTATACAAGATAAAACCATCGTGTTTAGGCTCTTTGGAACCGTCTCAACGACTAATCGATGACTGAAATAAGGTACAATCGGCAATAAAAACCTGTACAAAAATAAAATTTTTGGCAGAAACTTATCATCTCTTGTTCTCATTGTGCCAAAGAGTGAAAGAATTACGTGTCTGTTATACATTTTTGGAGCCTATCTGAACCAATAAAGTTTTAAAATGTATACATTTTATGACGCTGACAGTACTTGTATGATGACTGCAGTATTCCATAACTACTTCAAAATAAACGTCGACGCCTCTGGCCCTAACCACATTCGCAAAACAATTTTAAACATAAATTAATTAGAAATTTAAATGATTCTGTTAACATTTTAATTGTGCTAATTTAAATCCCCTGGTGAGGCAATGGCAGATAGAATAATTTATTTATCACGTGTTAAACCCTTTGTGCGCCAGAATAATGCATTCCATCAGCTCGTAATACGAAATTCATTTGCATATTCCTCTGTGGAACTGTTAGGTGTCTTAGTTTCAACATGTTGTATGTTTTCATTTGGTGCTCAGTCTTATTTAGAGGTGGGTAATAAATAACATCACGATGAAAAAATCACGGTGATTCACCATCAAAAAGTTTTACTGTGACTCGTAACAGTCGTAACGAACGACTCGTGACTGTGACGAAGGAGCAACGTTACAAAATCACATAGATATTTCTTAGCGTTATCTCTGGAACCGATCGGTGTAGAAGCATAGATTCCAAAACCATAATAGACACGCCTTTATTGTCAAGGCGTTAGAGGTGCATAGTTCATCTGTCATAAATTGGCGACGCATAATTATCGTGACATTAGAACAGAAGTAGCAGTCACAGCAGGCATACGGGTGATATGAAGTAACCGGAGTAACAGAGTCACGGTGATTTTTCACAGTGATCTTTTGCAACGGAATTGACGGTAACGGTACTCGAAAAGTAAAATTTTTGCCGATGTATATTCTTGCTTGTTGAGATGGTTTACGAGTACTACGTATCCTACGAGTATGTCGCATGATTGCAGAGCATAAAACGGTTTATTGTCTTTAAACTGGACGTTACCCAAATACCAACTATATAATTATGGAGTGCAAAAGTCACGAATATTTCCTCTCAATAATTTGATAGGGATTAAGACACACAGAGACATTAAGAGACATTAAGTTTACCTGATTTACGATAAGGTTTCTTTTGCGCCAATAAATATTTCATAACATTTAAAAAAAAACGATATCGAGTCGGGAATTAAGTATATTTTATTCGGCTGTTTCAATATTCATGCTCCACTCCCTTCCTGGCTTTACGTTATTTATTTTCATAAGGAAACAACCGTAATAAAATTTACGAATGGACCTCCCAAGTCCTTTTTAATATCATTGTGATAAGGAAATAAATTGACTAGCATTGGGGCGATTCAACACCGGGGTTTAAGAGATAAGAATGTCAGACAGCAGAAATATCGAAATCATTAATTTAATCGCAATAATTTTAGCGAAACAAAGGACGACGTCTTTGACAAATTCGCGTGCCGTCGCGAGCATTCATCAGCAGGTAAACAAGCAGCCCCTTGAATATGATTGCAGATTCCAAGTATTCAGCAAAAGCCTATATTGATGATTTGTATGTGATAATTAAACTTGAGCCCGCTGTTTACAGAAATTAATGGAAGATTAAGTCGAAATTTTAATTAATTTTAATAACTTGCGTGAAAACGGGCCTTGAAGGGCGAAGCAAAGCGAGTAGAAATAATTGGCGGTCGTCTATATAGATTCAAGAGTAAATCCTAATTTATTAGTACTTATGCTTGGATATATTGAGATTTATTCAGGATAATTCAATAAAAATGGTTCGTACCGTATACCAGAGAAGACATTATTTTAATGTTCGAGTTTCTGTATATTGCGCCTGTAATATGCTGACATCAGATATGGGGCGAAACACACTGGAGGGGCGTTCAGTTTAAGATTTGTTTTAATCTATCTAGCATACGAGCAATACCAATATAAAAAATTGAGGCCTGTGGTGATCCCAAAATGTTCTTACTCGCTCTAGCGGCAGCTTGATATGCCATGCTATGTGCCCGTGCACGGACCTACTGGAAAATTTTAATAAAAATTCATATTGTCAGAACGAATGATCGTATCAGCATTTTAAACATTCAGATTTTAGATATATAAGGGGCCAATCTTTTTCCGAAAGAACCGTGTAGTTTAAAACTAGTATTTAATTTTATGTCGAAATCAGCCTTTTTTCAAGATTGTTTTTGACAAAGTACCAAGGAAATAAATTGAAAATACGTAACAAAAATAACTTAAATAATATAAATAAAATTAAAACCAACTTAAATCTAAAACGGGCCCTTGACAACGTCTACATTTTTTTACAAAAAAAAAACATATTATGTTCATAGTACTCGTAGAAATGAAAGATTATAGATATTATTTTTTCAGATTTATTCACCCGCTCATTTTAGAGCCTTAGCGTTACTCCGCGCTTTAATGTAAATGTTACACAAATTCAACATACCTATCAGTAGAAATCGTGGCAGCTTAGTTGAGTCGTTATTCATTTGTTTTCACTGAGCCCGCGCTGCCAGTAAAGCGGTGGCGTTAGACGGGGAACTGTGTTCAGTAACTTTTGCAACGGAATGTAACGCGCTGATAAAACAGATATTGGAGTCCCTGACGCCAATAGCGATAATCTTATTTATGTGCATACGTGTATATATTTACTGTTTCTGCGGCATCATGTCAAAGGATTTCGTTTTAGTACGGTTATTACACGAGTGTTAACAGGAATGCGGACGGAACCGCAGGTTAAAGCATGTATAGACTATGTACATTTGGAAGGACCATTCTTTAAACTGGTGAAATAATTTGGAAACACTATAGGTATTTCCGGAGATTATCATGGTTATAAAGGCAAGAATACGATACATAGAAGTAAGTATAGAAAGAAATAGAATTAAATGATGTCGAGCTAAAAACATACTGCTTATAGGTATAACCTGAATTTTAAAATCAGTTAACCCTTTTTATACACAATATTTCAATTACCCAATTTACTGGTATTATGAAAGAGGCTAATTTTACGGACGAAGAGGATGGTTCATTTATAACGAAAAAGTAGACGTTTCGAACTTTTGCCCGTTCCAAATTGTTTCCAAAGTCATGACATCAACACGCCTACTTAATTTGACTTTTTTTCAAGTTACACAATAAACTGAGAGCCTTTATTTTTATATTTTACGTCCCTTGTTTCAAACTTCAGTATTTTCAAGTTAATGTGGATAATTTCCTTTTTTAAGTTCGTAGTCAATAAATTGTGGGAAGTTAGCTCTGCGATTAAAAGTAGGTGAATTATGTACAATATTTCGTCGTTAGTTAAGTCTGTTAGTACCTAGGCCTAGAAATATGAAATTTGGCATACTTGCAATATCGTTTTATCTTACGAATACAGGGAAAAAATCAGAAAACTATACATTTGTAAAGACATTATTTAAAGTACGTAATCAATTAGTACGTCGTAGTGGCATTTTCAATACCATCTTTCCAGAACATGATTATAGTAGCAAACACGTCTTCAAAGCTAAATTGAAAAAATTGCTAATAGATACCCTCTAAATACATATTTTATTTTAGGTTTTAAGGTAGATAGGTACATTAATTTGTTAAGAGCATGAGTGCATTACTCGCCAATAAACGTTGTGTTTGGCGAACGTTTGTTAATGTAAAACTGTATCTAACTTTTTTGGTAAATAAATTAATTAAAAAAATCCTCGACGGGCTAGTCCGACCGCACTTGTCCGGTTTTTTATTACCGCCCGTGGTAAGTATAAAATTTTTCGTCTCCCCCTGGACAGGAAGTGGGATTTTCTACACGCGTAACGTGTTCAATATATTATTTTCTTCAATTTTTTTATTATTATTTTATGCGCTGATATAATTCAGATGGAACCAAAGGCTTGATTAAATTCACACACTAGCTATCTGATATAATAGCGTATTCCGAAAAACGTGCACTCCGTAAAGTATCAGGGGAACATAAAAGCGAACTTGTAAATCGATGGCCGAATTGGCATAGGGCCAGACCTCGCTTACCAATACAGAACATTATAAAAATCTGTTGTAGCCCCATTTGGCAACCCCCCCGACGCAGAGGCACGTACAAACTTTATTTAAAAGATCCCTTATAAACGCCTCAAGCGATGTGACTATTAATTTGACTGTGAAAACGCTTAGTAACTGCTTTCAACGGAAAATAAATCTAGAAATTTGTCAGAGGAATTCCTAAAAAATCTAAAATATTCATAAATGCAGAATACACTATCTCCAGTTACTCCTTTTATAATTATTACGACTCTAAACAGATTACGTGTGTATACAACTGTTTGATTTACGGTTTAAAGTGCTTCGCGCTGTATAAATTGGTTTTTGTCAAGGGAGCCAGGATTTCGTTAATAATGTACTGAAATGGTTTATTTTTGTCCATTTAATGGTTTTACATTAACGGTTACGGATTACATGAATGATTTGTTAGTTATTTAATATGTTAACTGACGTACTTCTTACCTGCAACATTTCAATGACGTTGACCTACTTATACAACGTTGCATACATTACTTTTTCTACGACTAGGGATTAAATAATAAAACACAAAATTAAACGTACTGACGCCGCGATTTTGCAGGCAACAAGTTCTCAGTAACTAATTGTGCCGCCGCCGTTATTTCTTCTGGTGTCGAAAGAAAGTTGTCGTAGTCATCAATTATTATTTTCCAGTCCAAACTCTAATAAGAATGCTAAGAATGCTAAACAAACACAAGCAATACAGCATAAGAAAGAGCGGCAAGTTGGATAGTGACAAATGACAGTCTACAGAACGTAATCATAGACACGGTAATTTTTTTTCAACTGTCATTTACTGACTTGCGTTTTTCCTTATGTTGGCAGTAATTATTTTAGTTTTGTTATTGTTTCAAACCATATGAATTGAGTTGTTTATTAAGTTGGCAGTTTTGATTTTCGTTGTAAATTTAGTGTTGTTTTTTCTTTATTTCTTGGGTTCACAGGTGCCCTCTGTTAGCAGTTCTATTATATCACATAATAACCTTTCTTTTCTTTATGAAGAATAGACTAGATAAACTTTTTTGAAATTATTTGTTGTGACAATACTTACTTTCTTTCACAGCCCAGTGACTCAAAGAGGGTCTTGTAACAATAAGATAATAAGTATTCTTATTTTACGTATGATTATATCCCTGCATGTGGCCAATTACTGAAGTGATGACATCGTCAATTGTTCAGCCAACAGTTCCACCGTTTTATTCCCATAGGCAACGCACGTTAAAAGCAAAGCGTTCCTTATTTAAATCGCGAAGAAATCATTGCTCCCCGCGGCTCAGTTCAATCGCGCCACATAGGGCGCTGCTGATTGCTGAGAGCATGTAAAATGCAGCGCGTGAGTCGCATGCCCGATGCGACACGGTTATTACGAATCAGTTTAGTTCTTTTATGCTTCTTTTTCATCTTTCATTAAGAGATTCCTCAAACAAGCAACCTAAATTATTATTACTACATAACACATTAATTCAAGAATTTTTTTATTCAAGAAATAATATGATACCATAAAAATATTTATGTCAAAATAATAATTCGTATTTTGTCTATACTTCCTTTGTCATCTATTTATTATATTATGTAAATTATTACAGACTTCTTGAAAATGCCAAGCTCCTCAATTCCTCATCCGAAATGAACACATTTCAGGGACATTCCATAACCACTTCTTACTCAATCAACAATCTTTGAATTCATTTCGAAACATTTCTGGCTTCTAAAATTCGAGTACGCCGAGACATTCCATGAATTCCGTCTGTGCTAGAAATGTAATAGCCTCGTTGCAGCGAGAGCGACGATTAGCGTGACTGGGGCCAAATAACCGAACGATGGATTCCTTCAAGCTTCAAATAAACAGCATTTGTAAATTATTGATAGTGAAATTAAGCGCTGGAGAGTTAGGTAACTTTTTCTTTATTTTCATGTTGGCTCATCACGCACATCACACTTCAACCGTATCCCAATAGATGACCCTGACATCATCATTGGCCTCAGCATCTTGACAGAATCTGAAGAATTATTGCAGCGAAAGTTTATTGAGAAGAAGAGGTCTGTGTGCCATCGGAGATCTGAGTTGCGGCGCATCTTTTCCTGTGTCTGTAAAGTCCAATTGTATCACGGCACTTCCTGCCACAAATATCGCAGGTGTAGCGCGAATCTGACAATGATGTATATATCGCCATAAAGTTAAAATGATTTATCGAATAACCTTGGTAATACTATAAATTTAAATATAATTGGTAACATAACCTCCAATCCAATTCCAATTAAATGAATCGTGTTTAATTAATAGATATTATGTTACGTGACTTAAGTAATCAAAATACAAACATGATGCTCTCACATACCGTTATTCCTATTGATTATATTAACCCACTAAACTAAATCTCACCCTTACTACGGGATGCAACTAAAAGTCAGTGCGTACATAGTTAGCTGTCACTTGCACGTTTTTACGGAGCCATAACACGTCGTGCCAATGTCTTACGAGGTTCATTTTATGGCCCCGCACACATTTATAAAACAATGTAACCTTATTAAGATCTGTCAACCCCACAGCCGTTTTTTGTTCGTAAAAACGTTGTAGAATCCAAGTTTATAGCGTATGTTAAATAAGTTTTTTAATACAGTTGCTCAAAAAGTGGTACTTTATGTAGCTGTACTCGTATATCGTGTCGCAAAGTGGGATTTCACGCACCAGTGCTTATTACTTTTCCAATTTTTTAAAATTTACCGTTGGTCCAAGCCATACATCCAACCGAAGAATTTTAGGTTCAATCAGTATACTAATTTATTTAATAAAGCAGTAAGCATAAACAATAGACTTGATTATATTTAAAACATTAAAATTGTATATTAGACAAGTTATTAAAAAATCTAAAACTGTTTTCAAACAGTTGACAGATTGAGTAGACCAAAGACCGGAAACGAGTATTATGCGAGACCTCCGACTATAGAGTTATTACTTATGCAAGATCGCCGGATGAATAAACGCTTGTTTTTTTGACCAATAAACATTTTTTTACAAATAAACCAAAAAGAAATAAATTATGAATTTAAAAATACAGATTTCTTCATGTTTACATGTGACATAAAAACTCTTCGAAAATAGTTTTTAATTTGGCTGAATGCTGACAACAGTGGCATGTTGAAAAAAATCTACCAATTAAAAGCTAACCCGACTTTTTTAAAACAATGCAAGTCATTACAAAACTAAATCATGGAATCATTAATGAAAGAGGCGAGAATAAAACACCACATTTTCGTTTTTTAAATATATCATTGATTATTTAATCCTCATTTTGTATTTAAAATATAAACAGTTACTTATTACTAACATTGGTGCATGTTAAAAAGGGTATTTAAAAGTAACTCGGCCTAATGATTGAATTGATTAAATAGTTGGTGCTTACAATCAATAAATAAACAAATGCTTAAATAATTACATAGTTAAGAAAAGTGCCAACATTCTACAAACCCTACCGAAATAATACAGCAATAAAAATTATAAACAAAGGCTAAATTGTATTTCGTAAAACTTTTGAAATATGTTCTTAAATACCCTCGACTAAGGGTCGATTTTAAATGGCGAGATATAATTATCCGTCAGTTAAAATTATCGCTGTCACTTACTAATGTCATATAATATAAAAGAGCTAAAATTTATGTGACATATTATACGTCTATCTGAGGATTGAAAAATCAGCCCTTAGTCTCCAATTAGAGGTTTAACTTTTCCTTAATACAAATTTCCGTACCTTGTATTATGTTAATAGGTGAGATATAACATTCCTCTAGGATAAGTTATAGTGCCCTAGCCAAGAATGTAGGTATATGTCTCATAGGTACGCTAAGAATTTTTAACCCGTTTTTCATCAGAGTAAAGTTGAGGTAAATCCGTTGCATTGGATGCAATAAGCCTGGAGTACTAAATTCCAGTCTCGAAACCTGGAGCTAATGGTGCGTAGCAAAATTGCATAACTTATAACAATTTCGCCTCGCTTCGCGTAAATTTAAGTTCAGTAGGCTAGCTTTACAGTTTGACATAGCTCCTAAATGAAATGGGATTAGGATTGAATTACAACTTGTTGAATTTAATCATTGACGAGAGAGACTTAGCAACAAGTCGGAGTGAGACAGTACAACTACAATTGCAGATCTCATTTTGGCTCTCAAATTTTATTTGTAGCCAATAAAGTAATTCTTAAAAATAATTATTTTTATCAACATACTTTTTGTCTCTCATATATTTTTATAACTATCAGATGTACGAAATGATTGAAATATCTACCTTTCTTACCTACCCTTTTGGTAGGAATAAGGTCGTATTTAATTTTTATTTGCCCATTCCGTTCCAGGTAGGTAGATCTATATCAGAATAAAAAAATAATATACCAACCAGGGGTTCGATTCCGGAACGCTCTTTAGACGTACCTATTTAAATCACGTGTGAATTGCCTTATTTGTCTGCCTTCCTCTTGCGATGCGCAAAGGCATGTATGTGCCTTTCGTTCTTTTGCCAGCAACAAGAGGCATCTAACCTCTAGATTGGGTTTGAATAAAATTGTTACTTACAAACAAAATAGACCGTTGAACTACTGGAAACTGCATCTAATGCGAGTTTGCCTGTAGTAACGCGTCATTTGCTCAACCCCGAGCATCGTCATGAAAGAAAATTATGAAAATTGGCTACTCATAGCGCAACGGCCTCGCCTATTTAGGTACTGTTTGATTTATTACACCCAATCACTGTGATTTGCCAAAAGTTTAAGCGTAACTGATTGCTGGTAAGTCGATTTATCTTGATTGATTAGTAGTTTCGCTTATAACGATTTAAAGAGCATTAATTTATACATAATTAAATATTTCAGAAATCACAACAGTTCTGTGAATTAATGATACAAAATACCTTCAGGATATCGCTTGTTTTCCTGTATCTGCTATTCTGCGGGGTAATCACGTAACTTTTGTACTACCGTTAGGTAGATTTTAATGTCAAATTTTAATTGTCACCTCATACATTTATACTTCAAAATTGACAGTAAAATCTATCTACCGTTAGTACATAAAGTTACGTGATTTGCCTGCAGAGCTCATACATTTATACTTCAAAATTGATTCGCCTGCAGCAGGCGAATCACGTAACTTTATGTACTAACGGTAGATAGATTTTACTGTCAATTTTGAAGTATAAATGTATGAGCTGCGGGGTAATCACGTAACTTTTGTACTACCGTTAGGTATATTTTAATGTCAAATTTTAACTGTCAGCTCATACAGATATACTTCAAAATTGACAGTAAAATCTATCTGCCGTTAGTACATAAAGTTACGTGATTCGCCTGCTGACAATTAAAATTTGACATTAAAATCTATCTAACGGTAGTAAAAAAGTTAAGTGATTACCCCGCTGGTTATAAAAGATAGAGATAAGAAAATGGGGATATCCCTATGACATGCCGTGAACGTAGAATTATCAATGAATGTATTTTATTATAAAATAAATGTCTTTATCAGAATAGGTGACAATTTTTATAATATGGCGGCATTAATAATGTTCACAGTATCATTATTTTAACCATTAAACAATTATATTTAATAAAATTATATAATATTATGTAGGTATACAGTTGTCTGTACACATGGAGCAAGCTCTATAGAGTAATATTTAGTTGAATTCAAATTATGAACAAGAAATCCTTATTAATATACAGAATGTAATAAATACATGTTACAGAACTCCCAATGTGCGAACACGGTACTTAAAACACAGTAAACTAATAAATTAACAAAAATCAACACCTCTCCCACCTCTTGGCTCTAATTAAAAAGGAAATACGATGTCGTAAAAGGCAGGAAATCAATTTTCACCTTAGAGCCCGTCGGGTGTCCCGGTAATGAATAATTTAACGAGCCTTTTTACAACAGTAAAAATACCTAGTCGTTGCATAAAAATAGGCTTAATGTATTGTGCGTATTTTGGCTGTTGGTACAGCTCCGGTAAAAAGCGAAAATATGTAATTTTATAAAAATACTAAAATATATAATACGAGTCCTTTTCACCATCAGTTCGACACCAACGACCCAAATAGTCACGACATGTAATGAGTTTTCTTTTTTAAATAAAAAATTGGAATGCTCTTGGCCATCATCTAGCCAGGAGGCAAAGATGAGGCCGATGGTGTAGTCAGCTCACCCAGAAGATAAGTTATCAACCTAATGCATTTCTATAGGGTTTAACTTCGTTTTTGAGATTGCCATGTCATGGCGTGTGAGGTGTGAGGGACAGCGTTTGTTACGTACGTACGCTCAAATACGTGACGTAGGTACTCGTAACCGTCCCTCTGGATCACTCAAATTTAAGATAGAATAGGTATGTCATTTCTGTAGATAGTTCCGTCGATTTTTCACAGATTCCGTAATCATGTTGTATGTGTATTGTGATCAGCACAAGCCCTTAACGAAATCTCATTGAAACGGTGAAATACTTACTCTCGCGTACTTGTGCTTATGTATTTTAATACTAGGAATTGAGTGGCGGGTGGTCCCCGGACGACTTTAGAATACAACCAGGATACTTACTTAACTAACTAAGGAGAGTTAGGAGCCAGACTGGTTTATTGAATTCTGGGAATGAACTGTATTGTCTCTCTTTTGTTATGGTCCCATTAACTTTCCAAAGAATAAAATGATCTACACTCACGAGCAAAAATAACGGGTACACTTTGTATTGAATTTCCATAGAAAGTGTAGTGTACCCGTTATTTTTGCTCGCGAGTATATTTTCAACACATGTACACAGGTACACGATAATCCTCGTGTATTCACGTCAGCCATAAATTGTGCCAGCGAAAGGATTATGGAGAGTTAACTTTTTTCCAATAGCTCCAATGGAATGGTATTGTTTTAGGTTAAAAAGTAGTTTTCACGCAATAGGTAATTTAAACTTCGATTATTTGGTTGGGGGTAATTACGAACAGCCACAATCACTTCTAGAGATCCCAAATTTGTTGCGCATGTTGCCTATAAGATCTAGGGGTGCACTAAGAAAGGATTTTTCAAAATTCACCCTCTAAAGTGGTGAAACTGGGATCCAAAGTTTATATGGGGAAACAAGATTAGTTAGACTATTTTATTCGGAACTTCACAGTGTAACATCCATTTAGAATAGAATGGATGTTACAATTAATTCAAATGAAAAAAATAATTAATTAATCAGAGAATATTAAACATAGACCAAGACTAAATAATTGAAATATTAATGGCGTGATCGAATAGTGGCAATTTAAGGACCTAGTTATGAAATGTAGCAACTTAAGTTCTCTGAGGTGTGAGAAACATATGAACTATTGAGCATTGGACAATGTTTAGACAAATACAACTTAAACTAAGTAATTACAACTTAAAATAAGTCTACCTAAAGAAATAAACATAGCAATTTCCTACAGCATCTTATTTATAATGGATAACTAAACGTGAACACAATATTAAGCACCTAGAACCTAATTTACTAGAAATATAGAAAACTTAAAACACAAGTTTAATAGAAAACTAATCATGAACACAATACTAAAGTAACTAAGAGTTTAGAGCCTAACCTAATTGTAAAATACCATCGTTGGCTGTGTGATAAGTCATAGCATAAAGAAGTTGTTTATAGTTTAAAAGGAGTAAGCGTATAATGACGTAATATGATACGGAGTAGATAATTACTCCATAATTTGATTCAGAAGAATGGTTATAGTTATCGGTTAATGAGGCGTATAGTCATGGACAAATCGTGAATTAAATTAAATATATGTTTATAGAACCTTAAAACTAGTGGTTGGTATATCGAGGTATCGATATGTCGTATTTTATTTCCTACAAGGTAGGATAGGACAGGTCTGGCTTATTACGAAATATAATATAATTCTCAATCTAAAAGATGTGAGAATAAAATAGCTGATTGCAAGCAACCATAAAGCCACAGTACCTCATAAAAGTACCATGCATAAGTCATATAAACCACCAAGCCATTTCTGGACATGATGAGGCGACTATGTCGAGGCAGCAGTCTCGCGAAGGAATACCTGATGCTAACCCATTGGGTATATCCCTACCTAACACCTAACACGAGCAAACAGAGTATCCTCGCAAGTGGCACAGGGCCGAGACTATAAGTGATATGTGACAATAGCGCCTGACGAATGAACATATACATGGTAATAATAAGAGCGTAGCCCATAATATTATGAGACCAGCCATTTTATTGCATACAGCAAAAGTAAATAATACTGAACTTATTTAAAAGCCAGTTGGAATAGGATCTTGTTATATTTATATATATATGTATATTATAATACACGTGTGATGTATCTACGTTGAAGTAGACTTAAATACGAGTTAGTTACCTCGTACCCAAATATTATGCAAACAAACAAGTTGCTGCTATTCAGGTTTAATGTCCAAATCGAGTCATATGGTCATCCCATTAGCGAATATCACTACTGAGCCATGCAACCGCAAAACCTCAGCATTGACCAGCGTTCTCACGACAGCAAGGAGTTTTGCTCGAGTCGTCAATCAATCTATATCGCCATTGAACTTTCACATCCCATCTCGCCCATATAATAGAATATATAAGGGTACATAGATATTGGGGTCTTTAATGTTCAGCTTCAGCAAACGGCAATACAGATTTCTCGTCTCAGCGGGACTATAGTGTCTTGTTTGAATCAAAGATTCCCACAAGCAGCTAAAGGCGCACCGCGTGCCTAAACAAGACCGCAGCCCTTTTCAAAGCTCGTCTTGGGATCGAGACTAAAGACGAAAGCCTGTCGTTGAGAATCTGTGAGACTGGCCCTAAACCCCATTGATGAACGTATTTCATCGATCTGGAGTAAAACCATTGCATAGCAACAGTAATAGTTATTAGGCATATTTGGTATATTTGGGTACTACATTGTACTACCAAAACCTTTCGTCATAGGCTGGAACATACCATACAAAATCGTAATAAAACATTTGGCAGTCCAACTTGTGACATTACCTCATTGCTGGAACAGTCACATCCACTGCGACCAGTCTCAACAACTACAATAGATTAGTAAATGTATGTATGTTGGTACATACATGTGAAATATTGGAACAGTATCTACTTGTCCAATAAAATAAATATAATTATCGCACAGGCGAAGATAAGGTATTGACGTAATATTAATTACGTAGTCAACAGACTATTAGGTACTGTAATAGGAACCAAAGTTTCATAAAAAGGTAAATAAGCCAAGATTACTTCAAATAAAGAGTGCAATAACCATGTCAGGTCACACAACACAACGATAGCATTTCGGCCTATTAAAAGGTAACATTATGTATGACATTTACATAGAACGGGAACGTGAATAAGTACCATAGTTAACGCAGTCAGAAAGTTTTGCGAAACTTAGAAAACCATTTAAGGATCTCTTCATCTGCGTGTGTACAGTGGTAGGCTATGAGGTCATCATGCAGGAATAGCCTCGTTGTCCAAACGCCGGAACTGTGATCAGCTTGGCAGGATCAGCCAGTGAGGGGTCTCATATTGTCATGGCACAGCGTTGGATTGAGGATGGCCTGGCTCTGGTCGTCGATTGCCCACATGTACGAAAGTGCTGGCAGGTACACGTCCCGTATAAATGTCCAGGGTCCAAACGATAGGTGGAAGGCATATCGTCGTTGACACTGTGATTGCGCGGAGGCACTGACATGGTCATCTTCTTGACACCAGTGCGATGATACGTCATTCGATGTCGTCTATCCTTCTCATATAAAGGTTTGATTTCGCAAAACCCTCCAAATACCCAAACTATGGCATTGTAATCTTTAGATATATTCATAAATAAAACGTACTCATTTAATAACCTAAAGTTACTATTATCACCTACAACACTGTACTAAATCAATAAGAACATACTTAAAATACCAACGAAACATAAGAAACCTAATGTAAATGAAATAATTAATGCGTTAAATAATAAGTGTAAGAATATAATGACTACCTCATTAGCAAAAGATTAATTCAATTACTGTTTAATAGTAAAATTACAATCCTTTAACGAATTGTCTACTAATAAATAATGTCCTTAAAGTCAAATAGTCATTTAAAACTAATTGAAATCAATAGTCAAATATAGTAATACTCAAATATTAAAACCAGCTTGTATGAACAGCGCCTACCTCCATTATTCATGAAAATCTCAATAATACTGAATAGTATCAAAAATAGACACGAATTCACATAGCATGCACAAAACACCAACATAAATCTTAATAACTAACATGCACAATAAGTATGGGTATAATAAAACACAATGTATTTATTAAATCAGGTAGTAACACTCCAACAACGCAGATGTGCCTAGAATATATTCCATTTAGCAAACATTATCAATTAAATATCTGTTGCACTAATGGTAAAACTATATCCGTAACAATGAATTAAACGATTAACGTACTTAAATGCATTTTAAAGCCATAATTATTTAAAAGGAGATACGCCACCCCACATCGATATTGTTAACGTAGATTTTACCTTAAGCAGGTTATTCAAATTAAGCAAAGGTATTGTCAATCTAACTTGAACTTTATACTGAACACTATAGGTAACGACAAGGTAATTGTACCTATATAAGCAGCGTAACGCACGCGCATAATACATTATGAAAAAGAAATCACTATCGTTTGCTATATGGAATTTAAACACTCCGTCTTCATAAATCCTGTGAACAGAAAGGATTAAACACACAACACCCTATTTTATCCTAACATAATGAATCCCTACGTAATTCCTATCTATCACGACAAATAACTTTAAAAACTCACATAAGCGTTCCTGAAGGTGCACGCCGCTCTCGTGAGGTCTACCCGCAGGAGCCGTCGAAGGGGAAAAAAAGCCTCGAAACCATTGTGTATCTCCTTATATTACGTCATCTCGTTACCATGAGAACCCCTAACATCACGCGATCAACTGCTGTTCCATCATTCTCGAGGGAAAACCATCGATTGGTCAACTAGCTAAACCTGGCTTCCCATTGGTCTAGAATAACTTTCCGATCTCCTACTCAACACCAGATGTCTCTTCCTATGCCTATCCCATTAAAACCTGACTAAACTAAATAGACACCTACACAAACAAGATTATTTCGTCCTTAAATATTTCTCATTTTAGTAGGGTAGCCACGCGCATAACGTATTTTCAAATACCCGCCAAAGGCAGCGATGCAGCTACTGCATTGCAAGTAGCCACTTGCGTCAACTAGACTCAACGCTCACGTCTAGTATATCTTGACGTCGAGACCCGTATTAGAAATGCACAACTAGAGATCCGCCCTACACTGGTTCGTCTAAGGTGGATTGGTGTTCACGTTAGTTTCAACGTTGTGAATGACAGCCCTGTTTCACACTGACCGTGTAATTTCAGATGGCTACGTATTTCGCTACTATATGGACATAATGACAACCTTTCTACGCGGTCGGATTATTTACTAATAGTTTAAATACTCGACACCAGGTGTCCATACTTGACCTTTGCAACTTGAGAAATGCTAACATTTAGAATATATAAATCAGCTTTTACGAAGCCAAGAAGCGTTCCTGAAAGCTGAGAAGCTTTCCAGAAGCCTTCCTCTGAAGTTAAGAAGCTATACTGAAGCTTAGAAGCACATCTAAAACTTTTCCGAAGCTTAGAAGCTTTGATGAACTTTTCACACGAATGACGGATGTCGATCTGTTACAATCGCCCTACGTTATTTTAGCGTAGTTTACCGGAGTAAAATAACTAACCTTAAAACAGAAGACATCTTGCGAAGTGAAAGCAGAGAAGAAAAGAACTACTAAAATCAACAAGTGAAACTAAACTTTTTTACAGTAACTATTATTTAATATAGAGGCTCGATAATAGATAAATAAGTTGTTATAATATTATCAATTGAGAATTAAATCATAAATTAACTCAGTTAGCCCTAGTACCAAAATAAATATTAAAATGAAATATTGAATGACAAATATTAATGTTAAATTCCAAGTAAACTCAAATAATGTCCTAACCACTAGACGATCATGGCACATAAATACCGAAAATATTCCTAAATCTACGGCAGCTTTATCAATTACTTCAAAAATACCTCAATAATTAGCTTGTCTAATGGTAGTGTGGTACACTGTGTAAAATAATTTAAAAATTAAATATTTATGAAATGAGATGAAATAGTTCTTTTTCTCTCTAACATGTTTCAAGCTATTAACTATTAATAAACCGCTCATAAAATTACTATTACTTATTATTTGAATAATAAAAACAATGCTACATTACATAAATCAATCTAACTAAAAGAATAGTTTGAATAGCCCTCGCACTACAACTCTAATTTAAGTGGGTTTTGATCAAGTGATAGACGAATCAATTATTTAAATTACTATAATTAAAATAAATTTAACTTGAATAATAAAAAAAACTGCGCTAGGAAATATGTGAATTCTACATTTAGTTGACGCCCAAACTAACGAGAACAAATTTAACTGCCTTCAATAAAGCCACCAACAACATCTCATCAATATTAATGAAATGTACTAAATTAAAAGAAAAAATGCTAGTTTTACGCCCACTAGATAAATCAATTTCTTAATAATAAAGATGTATAGTAGAAGAGTGTGTTAATATTACAGTTACTTTTTTTTATCTATCTGATATTAGCTCTAATATTAACTATTGAATTAATACCATTAATAAGAAAGGTTAAAGAAATACTTTAACGCGCAACATGAAATATGCCGCCCTATATTACTCAAAAGATATGCAAATCAGAATTAATATAGAACTCGCATAAAATAAATACTGAAATCTATGTTAAATTACTAATACCTTATATGTACCTATAAATTAATTGAATTTTCAATATATTATAAACCGCGAGTTATTAACATCTTTAAAAAGTAGAAAATTATGAAATAAAATGCAATTTACCTATACGGAAATGTATAACAATCAAACACAGAGATCACGAAATAGAAAATTGGATCATGTTTTTCTACAAATTAACTAAAGTGCTGAAATTGATTAGGAACATAGAAACTACTTTGTATTTTTTTTATACTTTAATCGCAAAAATAAGTGTGTTAAATGTAAACTATACAGTGATTCTGTTACGGTAGGAAAAGATAATAATAATTAATTAATTTGCTGTAAAACTAAATCACATTAAGCACTAAAAGTTACCTAGTTTTGCCTATGAATGTAAGTTAATGGTATAGTAAGACAAAATTCAAATTAGTAATTTGTACAAAGCCCTAATATATCCTAGAAACAAACATGCTATAAAAGTACCTTCATCTAAATGTCCCTAAATGAAAGTATACTAACAAGAACGTTACCCTATCCGAAGCATAACCTGCGAGCAAAAACCCACTCCAAAATTCTAGAAAACGAGAAAGCAAAACCTATCCTAAATATAACCGAGAAACGAGAGCACTAAAGATACAGTAACCATATGCATAACCTAGAAGAAAAATTACTAACGAGAAGTAACCCTATAAAGAATACATGTAGAAGCAAGTATTTTAATGAGACAGTAAACTTATCCGAAACTATCTGGGAAAATCCTATACTAATGCACAATATTTACAACAAAAATATAAAATAAATCATCAAGTCGCACACATGCACATGCAGACACGACACGACACGACAAATCACGAAATAATCAATTAAATAATAATTCAAAGAATGACTACCTGACACCGATTTCTGAGAGTTAACAATACCAATATTATATCAATTTAATTTAATCTTCAATTCTTTAAAATATACCGGAATAAATTATGCAACCTTGTCAGTTAACATGAATTATTTGAGCCTAATAATCAATTACATTTAAATGAAGTTAAATTAAATCTCTTATTCCGGATTTCGGGAATCCATACACACAAAATTATGTAAGTAATAAAGAAACGCCCACAAAATAATTGAAATAAAACTATGTAAAACAAATAAACGAATTTCGAACCTAAATACTTCAAGTTTTAAATGTTATTTTTCTAAAGTCCAAATAAACTAATTCACGAGAAAAATTTACTTTACAACTTAATCGAAACAATAATACAATAAAACCCGCGTTATGTTATGATGATCATGATAATGACGTCATTATGTAATCAATTGAACTTTCTGTAAGCTATTAAAATATGAATCAGAAGAAATTTTAGAGGAACAAAATAAAAAATATAAATACAAAGCAACCTGAAAAAAGGAGTTATAAATTCAACATTTACTTAACATGCAATAAATGCATTACTATTTTCTAGTGTTAGGTATATACCTATTCTGCTAGCTATATTCTCCTATCTTTTAATAGTTATGCTATTCACACAAGCTGGAAATTGGTTCATAAGCGCTATTCATTCAAGCCGAAAACAATCAAGAGTAAAATAAAACGAAGAAATACTTAAAGTCAAAGAGTAATACAAATTTCAAAAAGCTGAATAAGTACATCTTAATTAACAATAAGTAACTTAAATACCTGTAAAATTTGTCCAAACAAAGTCCAACACGACAATTCAACATTCCTCACTTCAAAAACCCCAGACCTTTGCACGAACATCAAATTGTGCCTATCAAAGGCCACAAAAGTACATATATATGTTCTATTATATATATGTATATATATATATATACATACATATATGCACACATATATGTCCTGGTCACGGTAACACATATTGTAACATCCATTTAGAATAGAATGGATGTTACAATTAATTCAAATGAAAAAAATAATTAATTAATCAGAGAATATTAAACATAGACCAAGACTAAATAATTGAAATATTAATGGCGTGATCGAATAGTGGCAATTTAAGGACCTAGTTATGAAATGTAGCAACTTAAGTTCTCTGAGGTGTGAGAAACATATGAACTATTGAGCATTGGACAATGTTTAGACAAATACAACTTAAACTAAGTAATTACAACTTAAAATAAGTCTACCTAAAGAAATAAACATAGCAATTTCCTACAGCATCTTATTTATAATGGATAACTAAACGTGAACACAATATTAAGCACCTAGAACCTAATTTACTAGAAATATAGAAAACTTAAAACACAAGTTTAATAGAAAACTAATCATGAACACAATACTAAAGTAACTAAGAGTTTAGAGCCTAACCTAATTGTAAAATACCATCGTTGGCTGTGTGATAAGTCATAGCATAAAGAAGTTGTTTATAGTTTAAAAGGAGTAAGCGTATAATGACGTAATATGATACGGAGTAGATAATTACTCCATAATTTGATTCAGAAGAATGGTTATAGTTATCGGTTAATGAGGCGTATAGTCATGGACAAATCGTGAATTAAATTAAATATATGTTTATAGAACCTTAAAACTAGTGGTTGGTATATCGAGGTATCGATATGTCGTATTTTATTTCCTACAAGGTAGGATAGGACAGGTCTGGCTTATTACGAAATATAATATAATTCTCAATCTAAAAGATGTGAGAATAAAATAGCTGATTGCAAGCAACCATAAAGCCACAGTACCTCATAAAAGTACCATGCATAAGTCATATAAACCACCAAGCCATTTCTGGACATGATGAGGCGACTATGTCGAGGCAGCAGTCTCGCGAAGGAATACCTGATGCTAACCCATTGGGTATATCCCTACCTAACACCTAACACGAGCAAACAGAGTATCCTCGCAAGTGGCACAGGGCCGAGACTATAAGTGATATGTGACAATAGCGCCTGACGAATGAACATATACATGGTAATAATAAGAGCGTAGCCCATAATATTATGAGACCAGCCATTTTATTGCATACAGCAAAAGTAAATAATACTGAACTTATTTAAAAGCCAGTTGGAATAGGATCTTGTTATATTTATATATATATGTATATTATAATACACGTGTGATGTATCTACGTTGAAGTAGACTTAAATACGAGTTAGTTACCTCGTACCCAAATATTATGCAAACAAACAAGTTGCTGCTATTCAGGTTTAATGTCCAAATCGAGTCATATGGTCATCCCATTAGCGAATATCACTACTGAGCCATGCAACCGCAAAACCTCAGCATTGACCAGCGTTCTCACGACAGCAAGGAGTTTTGCTCGAGTCGTCAATCAATCTATATCGCCATTGAACTTTCACATCCCATCTCGCCCATATAATAGAATATATAAGGGTACATAGATATTGGGGTCTTTAATGTTCAGCTTCAGCAAACGGCAATACAGATTTCTCGTCTCAGCGGGACTATAGTGTCTTGTTTGAATCAAAGATTCCCACAAGCAGCTAAAGGCGCACCGCGTGCCTAAACAAGACCGCAGCCCTTTTCAAAGCTCGTCTTGGGATCGAGACTAAAGACGAAAGCCTGTCGTTGAGAATCTGTGAGACTGGCCCTAAACCCCATTGATGAACGTATTTCATCGATCTGGAGTAAAACCATTGCATAGCAACAGTAATAGTTATTAGGCATATTTGGTATATTTGGGTACTACATTGTACTACCAAAACCTTTCGTCATAGGCTGGAACATACCATACAAAATCGTAATAAAACATTTGGCAGTCCAACTTGTGACATTACCTCATTGCTGGAACAGTCACATCCACTGCGACCAGTCTCAACAACTACAATAGATTAGTAAATGTATGTATGTTGGTACATACATGTGAAATATTGGAACAGTATCTACTTGTCCAATAAAATAAATATAATTATCGCACAGGCGAAGATAAGGTATTGACGTAATATTAATTACGTAGTCAACAGACTATTAGGTACTGTAATAGGAACCAAAGTTTCATAAAAAGGTAAATAAGCCAAGATTACTTCAAATAAAGAGTGCAATAACCATGTCAGGTCACACAACACAACGATAGCATTTCGGCCTATTAAAAGGTAACATTATGTATGACATTTACATAGAACGGGAACGTGAATAAGTACCATAGTTAACGCAGTCAGAAAGTTTTGCGAAACTTAGAAAACCATTTAAGGATCTCTTCATCTGCGTGTGTACAGTGGTAGGCTATGAGGTCATCATGCAGGAATAGCCTCGTTGTCCAAACGCCGGAACTGTGATCAGCTTGGCAGGATCAGCCAGTGAGGGGTCTCATATTGTCATGGCACAGCGTTGGATTGAGGATGGCCTGGCTCTGGTCGTCGATTGCCCACATGTACGAAAGTGCTGGCAGGTACACGTCCCGTATAAATGTCCAGGGTCCAAACGATAGGTGGAAGGCATATCGTCGTTGACACTGTGATTGCGCGGAGGCACTGACATGGTCATCTTCTTGACACCAGTGCGATGATACGTCATTCGATGTCGTCTATCCTTCTCATATAAAGGTTTGATTTCGCAAAACCCTCCAAATACCCAAACTATGGCATTGTAATCTTTAGATATATTCATAAATAAAACGTACTCATTTAATAACCTAAAGTTACTATTATCACCTACAACACTGTACTAAATCAATAAGAACATACTTAAAATACCAACGAAACATAAGAAACCTAATGTAAATGAAATAATTAATGCGTTAAATAATAAGTGTAAGAATATAATGACTACCTCATTAGCAAAAGATTAATTCAATTACTGTTTAATAGTAAAATTACAATCCTTTAACGAATTGTCTACTAATAAATAATGTCCTTAAAGTCAAATAGTCATTTAAAACTAATTGAAATCAATAGTCAAATATAGTAATACTCAAATATTAAAACCAGCTTGTATGAACAGCGCCTACCTCCATTATTCATGAAAATCTCAATAATACTGAATAGTATCAAAAATAGACACGAATTCACATAGCATGCACAAAATACCAACATAAATCTTAATAACTAACATGCACAATAAGTATGGGTATAATAAAACACAATGTATTTATTAAATCAGGTAGTAACACTCCAACAACGCAGATGTGCCTAGAATATATTCCATTTAGCAAACATTATCAATTAAATATCTGTTGCACTAATGGTAAAACTATATCCGTAACAATGAATTAAACGATTAACGTACTTAAATGCATTTTAAAGCCATAATTATTTAAAAGGAGATACGCCACCCCACATCGATATTGTTAACGTAGATTTTACCTTAAGCAGGTTATTCAAATTAAGCAAAGGTATTGTCAATCTAACTTGAACTTTATACTGAACACTATAGGTAACGACAAGGTAATTGTACCTATATAAGCAGCGTAACGCACGCGCATAATACATTATGAAAAAGAAATCACTATCGTTTGCTATATGGAATTTAAACACTCCGTCTTCATAAATCCTGTGAACAGAAAGGATTAAACACACAACACCCTATTTTATCCTAACATAATGAATCCCTACGTAATTCCTATCTATCACGACAAATAACTTTAAAAACTCACATAAGCGTTCCTGAAGGTGCACGCCGCTCTCGTGAGGTCTACCCGCAGGAGCCGTCGAAGGGGAAAAAAAGCCTCGAAACCATTGTGTATCTCCTTATATTACCTCATCTCGTTACCATGAGAACCCCTAACATCACGCGATCAACTGCTGTTCCATCATTCTCGAGGGAAAACCATCGATTGGTCAACTAGCTAAACCTGGCTTCCCATTGGTCTAGAATAACTTTCCGATCTCCTACTCAACACCAGATGTCTCTTCCTATGCCTATCCCATTAAAACCTGACTAAACTAAATAGACACCTACACAAACAAGATTATTTCGTCCTTAAATATTTCTCATTTTAGTAGGGTAGCCACGCGCATAACGTATTTTCAAATACCCGCCAAAGGCAGCGATGCAGCTACTGCATTGCAAGTAGCCACTTGCGTCAACTAGACTCAACGCTCACGTCTAGTATATCTTGACGTCGAGACCCGTATTAGAAATGCACAACTAGAGATCCGCCCTACACTGGTTCGTCTAAGGTGGATTGGTGTTCACGTTAGTTTCAACGTTGTGAATGACAGCCCTGTTTCACACTGACCGTGTAATTTCAGATGGCTACGTATTTCGCTACTATATGGACATAATGACAACCTTTCTACGCGGTCGGATTATTTACTAATAGTTTAAATACTCGACACCAGGTGTCCATACTTGACCTTTGCAACTTGAGAAATGCTAACATTTAGAATATATAAATCAGCTTTTACGAAGCCAAGAAGCGTTCCTGAAAGCTGAGAAGCTTTCCAGAAGCCTTCCTCTGAAGTTAAGAAGCTATACTGAAGCTTAGAAGCACATCTAAAACTTTTCCGAAGCTTAGAAGCTTTCATGAACTTTTCACACGAATGACGGATGTCGATCTGTTACAACAGGAGTACTCCTAACTAGTGATGGGCCGAGGAGAACATTCTCGCTCTCGAGAATTCGCTTCCGTGAGAATTATCAATGATTCTCGAGAAAGTTCTCTTGAACGGAAATTTCTGAGAAAATACATGAAGTCAGAACAATATAGATATTTATCTTTTATTAATTTCTTGCTTTAGCAGATTGATAAATATTCTGAAGCCTTTTTTCTAAACAGACGATTCTAAAGCCTAAATTCTCTTCACTCTCGAGAAGTTTCCGAGAAAGTTCTCGGGATCATTCTCATTGAGAACTTTCTCGGAGAAAAAATCAGGATAGAATTTTTGAGGAAAAGCACTAATTAATTTCAATATTATTATTTAAAATCACGAATAATCTTTTATATGATATATATAGTTTTTGACTTACATACGTTGCTTTCGTCTCATTGTTATGCACATTAAAAGCGAGGAATTCGGTTTATTCCCGAGAAGATTCTCGAAAATGTTCTCAAGTTAATTTCATGTTTTTATTATAGAACAATTAGCAGTGTAATAATGTCCATAAATCTAACAACTTAATCAATTCAAAGAAAATAAAATAAGTACTTAAATAGTTAAGTAGGTACGTTATTTATGAATTACTTCGTATTGAAATGTGAAATACTAAATAACTCGAGATGTAAGATAATAATAATTGAAAATACGTTTACGTCGGAAGGGGATCATGAGCCACCTCAGGTAGTCTTTAAAACAAAAGGAACCGGTCATCTTCCCTGTACTCCTACCCTTTACATGTAGATAACACTTATCTTATACTATACCATTGTTTTGGTGTTTTCTAAGTAATTTATTGAATAGTGTTGTAAAAAAATACACGTGCTCCAGATATTTGCGAAATAGGTGTTTAATTTATAACCGTATTTTCTGTGGACATACCAAAAGTTAAGGGCTACAAAGCTTAATTTTGGATTGGACCAGTAACCCGCATAAACAGTGTCTCCGTTTCTATAAATGCCTGTAATAAACACATAGCTAACATACACATAAGCCGTTAACTATTGAGGAGGGACGACTTTTGTTTTTTCAACTAAGTATGACCCTTCAATGCTTTAATGTTTTCCATTTCAACGATGCTGAATTTATCGCGGAAAGTTCTCCGGAGAACATTCTCGAGAACTTTCCCGGAAATTTCTCGAGAGCGATGAGAATTTATCCCTTAAAATACTCAGATAGGCTTAAATGTCTTGCGAATGCACATACGATACGAATATCACGAAATATAAAAAATAAAAATTCTAAATATGTGCATATTTAAAGTACTTTCTCGAAAATTTCCTTTCAAGAGAACTTTGCCGAGAAGCTTCTCTCGACATTCTCTCGTTTCGGAAACTTCTCGAGGACGGCCCATCACTAAATGCGAGTAACCAGGTGTTTCAGTAATTTCGGAGCAAATCGCTTGTAACTGATGAACTAACAGACAGCCACACGCGATCCTGTAAGGGATCTGTTTTTGCTTTTGTAGTATAGTAGATTTATAAAGCATTTGGTGCTATCTTGATCGTCGTCAACCGGTACCTAGGCGAGCATGGCCGGCGGCGCGGCGGGACGGGAGGAGTAGTCATCGGGAAAACTCCTACGTCCGTAATAAGTACAATTCAAGGTGCTGGACGAAGGTGGTTGCCTGCTTGTTTTTTTGGGGTGTCAATTATGAAAATGACATGCATTTTCAAATTCAAGATGGTGGACATTTATTGTTCTTAAAAATTGATACGGGTGTCATCTTCTAGGTTCCTCTGGGTGCCGATTACGAAAATGACAAGCAACTTTAAGTCAAAGATGACGGACATTTATTTATCTTAATTATCGGTATTCCTGAGGGTGCCGATTACGAAAATGATATGCATTTTCAAATCAAAGAAGGCGGACATTTATGTTTCTTAAAAATCGATATGGACGTCATCTTTGTGGTTCGTCGGGGTGACGATTACGAAAATGACATTCATACATACCTATATACGTACACAAAAACATACGGATCAAACTGAGAACCCTCTTTTTGTAGACGGTTAAAAATTACTCTTAGTACGCGGGCGAAGCCGCGGGAAAAAGGTAGTAAGTAAACATAATTACAGTGTTTCGATCTATGCATATTTTAAAATATTAGTTAGATGTACTACCACCACTGATTGTAACCGGCACGCTAAAGACAAAATACTGAACAAATACCTACATGTATTTGAATGTTTATAGCTTCGTATTAGAGATAATGCGTACATACCAAATTGTTTAAGTTTAAAGAAGTTTCGTTTCGACCCATCAGCTAAGCATCCGCATGTGTCTAAATCAGACATGGGTCCTCAGATGTATAGATTTACAAGCTATATATATAAGCCTACGTAAGTCTATAATTATAAACAATGCCTTAATAAAGCCGAAAGCCATCAGTTGTTTGAAATAGCGGACTTTTGAGCTTAGGCAGGCTTCTATGATTTTAGACGATGACCCGTCGTATAACCAAGCACAATATCCGTGCACCTCCTGTGATGCTACGCCCGTACACACAGTACCGAGAACGCTTATACATAATATCACCCGACGAGACGCGCATACGTTGTGACCGAGTAGTAACGGGTGATACATTTTACCTCGGTACCGGCTTTCATACTGGCGTTCATTATAGCCATGCATCAACTCTTGTAATATCCTGAACAATCAAGATTACGCTACTGAAACGAGTGGTTGCGGAACTGACAGGTATTCAAGTTAGACGGGATGCAAACTTAACTCCCATTCAATCTTGATACTTACGTTAATTAAAATGGTGTCTTAAATATGAACAACGAAGATCTTATCCGGGTTTTAAGTATGAGTAGTTTCTTACAAAATTTGTGTAGTAAATAAATTCACCATAAAGGATAGAGATGTGTTTATATAGTAGTATAGAAAGACACAAGAATAAAAATCAGCCACAGAGAAAGAAAGAAAAAGATACTTAGATATATTTATCTGGTATACAATCAACACATCACTGTTCAATATTAAGTACATGAAATTAAAGATTTATTAGCAATACATCAAAAATGACTCTAAAACAACCGTTTAATAGGAGTGATTTCCGAAACTTATGAAAATTACATTTGAATACTTCCAATATACTTTGGCTCCCAGTATTAAATTAGGTAAGTACATACTATATATAATGAGAATAGATGAAATGGGGTCTTTTCTATAATACGACAAGACGTAATGAATATTACACTGTACAGTCAGCGTCATATATTATGTAGCAGCCAAAGGGGCCGAATAGTTTTGTACACTATACAAAATATGGTGTACCGAACTATTTGACCACTTTGGCTGTTATATACTATATGACGTTGACTGTATAGTGACGTAAATAACTGATTTTTAAAGGAATTTTGCTGCGCAAAAAAACAACACATTGTATTTTTTTAATGTTCATCTAAACCTACTTAGAGGTACTTTAACCAGCTAGGCCATAATAGAAGGCATTGAAGAGCGGTAGTGAAGAATTACTCCTCTGGTGGTCACGACCCTCAGCCGTGAGGAATCGACGAAGAAGAAACCTACTTTAAGCACTATAAAAGGTAGGCCTAATGCCATAATAAACAAAACAATTCGTGTCTCGGTTGTTGTCTAGTATAGTATAGTATTTTAGCTGAGCTAAACATTGTATTATGTTACACTATTTAGAACAGACATTTCATTTGTAATATTTACGTAAAAGTATTAATACTTTAATTACATTTAAATTTTGAACACTTTCTTAAGCCCGGTTCCTCGCCCCGCGCGCGCACGCCGAAACCGCATCACATTATGAGATCACGTATAACTTTCCAGCACAGGCCTCAGAGTATTTCAGTAAACATGGGTTACACATTAAATATATGGATTTAGATAAAGTATTTTATGCAACTCTACATAATTATATTATGTGGCAGTTGCATAAACTACTATTACACCACTATCCGTAAGCTATCTCCAAAGCCATTATAGAGATTTTATGACATTGGTGTAGATATAATATATATTTTTATATAGTCTGTTTAAGTGCTGTGCTGGGCAAAGGCTTCCCCTCTTTAATATAATAATATAAATAAAAGATTTTAAACTGCATCACGATATTTAATTTTTATATCTCTATTAACATTGCACGTCGGTAATGTCACGTCTGCCCTATTTCGTTACTCTAAGATTTCATTCAAACATGGCGTCCACATGGCGTGTCGGTAATATTTAAAGTTGATATAAAAATGTAGTAATATTACTAGTGAAAAGTCACTCCTTGACATTTATTTGAATTTTTTAACGGTTTGTACAGTACTTCAGTTCACATGTAGTGTATTTCGACGTAATAATTTTTACTCCAATGCGTCCAGTTGCTGTAGCCGTCCGGCATAGACTGAGGGTGTTATAGTCAAATGACTTGTAGAGGTTTGACAAGAAATTAAGTTGAGGCGTCTGCTCTATTAATATACATAATTACTCAAAGGAGCGGCTTTGGACAGTTTGTGATGTTCTAACAGTCAAGTTAACATTTTTTATTGAAAATAAAAGTTTTTTCCCGTCGCGGGTTTATAAGTACCTCCTAGAGGTTAATAAGTATAAAACACTAAGGCAGACTACAAAATATCTAATTATACAACCAGACCCTAATCCGTGCCAAAAGTGCCAAAACAATTGTAGTCTGCCTAAGTTCATGGTTCAGCAAGAGTTAATCAAAATAAAGACGAAGCAATCAGTTAAAGATTGAGAAGAACGCCAAATTACACATTAATGTTTATAATTGAAAAATTTAAGTTACTATAAAGGGCAAAACTGTATGCGGCTATCTACAGGTGAGGTCACGGGCTTGATCTTAATCCAAATTAAGAAAACACAATTACATAAGCTGCTTAGAGGGTAGTTTAGCTAACTCTGTGATTGTTACACGTACTTAAGGATCGTAGAAACTTCCGGGATTCTAGTGTTCCTCGATGTTAGAACACATGGCTTAGCTGATACAAACATGTTAATGTACACTTATTAATTATCTCTTTGTTCGTGGAGACCAAATGTGCCCAAACTTAAGCTACAATTTCCTACCTAAGTTCGTATTTATATGACAAACTCTCTTTTTCCAACGTTTCTGACACAATACGGTGACTGTGCAAAGTGTGTCATCGGACGTACCGCAACTACAAAAACAGGCTGCAATATGTACAGAATTCATACCGATTATAGAAAGGTCATTCCAGTGCAAATGACTTGCCAGAGCTTGTGCAAGGTAGACATAATATAGTTTTATTTGCAGATGACACTTCTCTAATTTTCAAAATGGACAGAAAAAAAAATAGCTTCGACTGTATTAATAATGTATTATCCACTACTTATTATAAATTGGGTTTCAGCCAATAACCTGATTTTAAATTCAAAGAAGACGAAGTGCATAAAATTTATTTTACCCAATGTTAAGCACATAAACAACTCGAATATTAAATTAAAGGATGAGACAAGACTGTGTTTTTCGGAATAACCTTAGATTCAAAACTTCAATGGTATGGCATGCACATATAGCCACATTAGCAGGAAAACTTAGCACGGCAGCCTATGCAGTGAGGTGAATCAGGCAGCTGACAAACGTCGAGATAGCCAAATTGGTGTACTACAGTTACTTCCAGTGTTATGTTCTATGAAATACTGCTGTGGGGGGGAGCGGTGCATATTCAGACTAGCGTCGCACTGCAAAAACGAGCAGTGCGTTCTATTTATGAACTAGGAGCTCGTGTCTCCTTAAGAGAAAAATTCAAAGAGGCAAACACTCTCACTGTAGCATCACAATACATTTTTGAGAACATTATGTATGTACGGAAAAATGTCCCTGAATTTAAAAACAGCGATATCCACGACTAAGTACAACACAAGATGTAAAAACAAGCTTGTTGTGGCAGCCTGCGATCTCCGTAAATTTAGCACGTCCTTTGTGGGGACCTGTATACGCTTTTATAATAAATATCTATGGATGTAGTGAATTTGCCCTTCAACAGATTTCATTGTCACGTTAAAAGTCACTTGGTAAGCGAGGCGTATTATTCTGTCAATTATTTTTTAAACGATAAAGCTTTTAAGTCAGTTGTCTAATTTACTAGAAATAGTAATGGTTTATAATGTAGATATGTATAAGTACAATTTTAGTCTTGAATTTTACTGTTGTAAAATCATTTCATGCGTAAATTTGAGCACATCATAAGGTTTCTCATAGTATTCGTTATTTTATTATTACTACTTTAATTATAAATGACCTGCAGCCTGAATATGTCATGCTCGACTAAAGATCTTTGCTTACGGTGGCGTCGTTGATCGGGTCGCAACCTTCCCTAGCATATGGTCAAGGGAGGCGATGGCTGATGAGATACGCGTCATACTCGTGACCGGGTGCTGTTTGTGGGGTCCGGTCTGTTCATGTTTGCAAGGACAAGTAACTTCGTACTATTGTTCAGTAGAATTGACATGATGAGAAACTTCGCTCTGGTCTCATTTGATTTTATTTTTAGACTGACGCTCAGAGACATTGTACATCTCTAAGGATATTTATTATTTACGCGTGAGTTTGCAATTAACCATCCAGCTCTCTACGGCAGCTCTGCACGTAATTTCGTAAATATTTTTATTGGTTTTTAGAACACTGGATTATATAATAAACGGGTCACTCACGTCTTTAAGGTCGAGTATAGTTCGACATGTTTCAGACCAATAAGTGGCCCTTAATCAATGTGTTATTATACACTCTCGGACAAAAAATACGGGTCGGTAAAATACCGTTATATTTCCTAAAATAGTACAAACTTGTACAGTTTTTAATACTGTCAAGATCTTTATTTAATTTTATAATCTAACCTGAAAAACTAACAATTAAAAAAATTAACGCTTCCAGGTTTAAATCGGACTCCTAAAAACTCATGAAAAGACAATGTGAACAGAGCGAGATATCGCATAAATCGTCAGTTTTGTAGATCGATGAAAAACCCGAATCCCACCTCCCTGCTATCATTTATGAAAATCTGTCCGGTTATTGCATTAGAACAATGAAAAAAACTATCATTATTGGTAAAAAAATAAATATCGCTGTTGTTGATAATTACGAAATCTGCAGCATCAAAGTTTATTTTTAAGATGATATTTAGTATTTGTTGACAGAGTTACCACGGCATTTTTCTATATTTTGTTCAGTTATTTCATTTCTTTGTTTTTTTCTCAGTCCACAGTGATTTTTATATAGTGTAATTCTACGTTATTTCTTCACACTGGAAGCTCAAACGTCAGTATTTTCGTCAGATCTCTGAATGAGCCTTGCTTTGACAAAGCCATGAATCGGCTCGTAACGCCGCTCTGCTCGTTACGGGTTACAAGGCACATAAACCCAGGTATATACAGACTACGCACGTAGCACTACGAAAGGGTAGCAGTGGAATATGTTAGCACATCGTGTAAAGGACGAGACCTCGTACTATCCTTGTGTTTGTTAAAGGTAACCAGATAACTTAAGAGACGGGCTCTAACCCTGTATAAACAAAAACGCTCCCAACGCAGTTTTGCTCTCATAGAAAATTATATTTAAAACGAAACATAATTTTCCACCAAAATACTGACATAAGTACCTAAATTTTATGAGAATGAGAGTAAAATAGTCCCATTCAATAATCAAGTTCATAAAATCAGCACTCAAATTCTCCCAAGCACCCCAAAGAAAAGACCTAAAATCTGCTGTCCTCAATTGATATTGAGTATTCGATACCGAAGAAATATCGTCGGGTATTGTGGCACGCGTGTAGCCGGGTGATAAATATCGCAATGAATCGTAATCGGAGTTGATATTGGCTAAAGTTTGGACGGCCGGGCCGGAGGACTATTTTTGTTCATTGCCCCCAGATTAAATTTCGTTTCACGCTCTCATCCACGGGGAATAATTAACTATTAATTTCGTCTCATTGCACCTAATGTTTGATATTGTACTGTAATATTACATTTCTTATGTATAATACGTCTCACTGTACGTGAAATAAGCAACATATTTGCCTGATTGGAAAACTGAAGTTTATTATTATAGTGGGTAAGGTGGTGACATAATAATATCCACCTCTTTTTAAGAACTCTTGTTACGCAATATTTTATGTGGTATTTGATCTGATAACGCTATAGAAACTGAATATTAAGTTTATCATTCTCATGTCCGTAGGGTTGTCATAATTCCATGTAGAATTTTGTTTAATCTTTAATACAGCCATGGCATAAGCTGTTATGTAGTTAAATTATATTTGTAAATACATAAATAACCTGACAATTTTTGTGTAATATGTTCACTGACCCTTTCCGAAATGGTTCGCTTGATCTCAACAACTTAATTAATTAATAAATTATAATGTGATTATAATGTAATTTGGTCTCAATAATAATGTGTGAAAATCGTACCAGTTTAAATGACAAGTCAAGGTTGCCAGGGCTCCCGAGGATGTACTGTGTTGAGAGCGAGGGTCTTAAATTTGTCCCTCCTTTTGTAAACACAGTGCATCCTCAAATGTTATAAGGAGGCGGCAACGCGCACATGACTCCTTTGGAGTTGGGGGCGTCTATAGGCTGCGGTGTTCGCTTACCATCAGGTGGACCGTACGCTTGTTTTCCACCGGCGTTGTATATAAAAAAAATGAATAAATCTGTTCCTGAACGGAATACTCCATGAAGCAAGAGTGTGACGTCCCTACAACAAGACTCACCGCAGCGCTCCAATAAAGCCGACGTCTCAACAGTAATTTAATCAGCTTTGTTCTTTATAAATAAGCGACCCATGGTAAGCTCAAACTCCGCCCGATCGCAAAACTAGAGCACATTAACGAAACATTCTAACAGGAGATTAGAGATCGCATGTGCATTTAATCAATGTTTCACAATTGAGAAAGTTTACGTTAAAAGGATTTCATTGAATGAGTTTACAGTGAAAATGAGAATGTACTTTTAATGGGGTTTACTGTATTTTGTAGGCTTTAGAAGTGTAGTAATACTTGTGAAAAGGGCAGAAAATTGCCCTTTCCGTGGGCTCCGATGTTGTTTAAACATTTCTATATCAGTGCGTCCAGATCCCAATCACACTTTACTCATAATAAACTACCTAAAAATTAATATATTATTAACCTACAGAAGGTTCTCTATCTACAATCCCCCACACGCGCTCGTCTCATAGTATGAGCGCTTTCGTTTCTGACGCAATCGTATGTATGCACACCTTGGAGGTGTGCGAGAGCCTAATTTAACCGTGCCACTTCGGCTGGAACAATCCTGGCTAAGCTAACGTAACAGGACAAAGTGCGCGAAATACATAACAATAAGTATAATTGGAGAACACAGGGAAATGAGGTCGAGGCTCTTAAATCATATTCAACTTTCATCTTTTGATTATCCAATTTGAAATGAAACACGCAAACCTATCACATTTGAATAAAATGCTTGTTATCTCGTTATAAAGTTATTTATTTTACTTGTCTTGTGTACAATAAAGTATTTAGTTAGATAGATTTTAATGTCTAATTTTAATTGTCAGCTCATACTTATACTTCAAAATTGACAGTAAAATCTATCTACCGTTAGTACATAAAGTTACGTGATTCGCCTGCTGGTAATCAGAAGACGCTTCGCGCCGCTTAATCCGAACCGACATTGACGCGCGTATTCTGACAAATAATCAATCCAAAGTTTGATAGACGGCACGTACTCAGTTCGTTATCTCGTTCGAACGCGCTGCACCCGCGCGGCAGGTGGCCCTATTCTGATTTGGTGTTGGGCGATCTGATGGTAATTTAAAAGTTTAAGGGGATGCCTCCATTCGGTCAGCCACTCCCCCCATGCTTATGTCTTCTGCGCAGGACAAAACGGGATGCAACACTCTTCGGGAATGGCTTTTTTGACAAATCTCGATACATATCTGACTGTATGCAGTTTTACTAAAATTCCTCTTGATAGAGTTTAGGTTAGGTAAAATACCATCATTTTAACTTAATTGTGTTGTTTAATAATTCGTCGTTAGGCTGAGTAAAAAGGAAAAGATAGACCCATCTTTGGATTTTTATTTTATCGAGAAAAATTTAGACAATCACGTTTCGGCTATTGTCAGAAACACAGTCATATAAAATCAATCCTTATTATTTCTTCGTCTGGGCAGAACAGCGTTTCAAAGAATTCGCGTTGCACGCCCTTAAGCAAGATAAATAATTAAAGTGTCAAAAACTTTAATTATTTCAATCAGTCGTTTACCATATTAAGTAAGAAGCTTTGACACCCTCACGATTTCCACCCCGTGTGCCACCTGTCAAACAGAAAATAAGTCAAACTTACTAAAGTTTTAGGGGCAATTTTAAATTCAATAAATAAAAAATAGATTTAGATTTTTTTAAATATATTTATTAGTTTTATTTTTGCTTTTAATATTTTAAGTTAGGTATTGCTTTGATTTTTTGTTTTGATTTATGTATTAATTAGCACTAAGATTCATTTATCAATTTATATAATAATAAAACCAAAAAAGATTCAATCAATAAATAAATAAAATAAAAATATTTTACGCCACTGGTAACGCTATCAAGCGGTCTAAGAAAGTGGCGGCTGATAATCATAGAACTAGGAAGTTGTAGGTGTAGATTCAAGTCTTGGTAAGATTAAACAATATATGGATATACAGTTTACAAACATATACTAGACACAAAAAAACTTGCGATCTAACTGACAAAAATTACGTTAGTTGGCATCATGTATGAATGAAATAATTTATTTGCACCAGGGGCTTAATACCTTTGTACCGTGTCGCTTTAAGCATACCACACACTGCAGCGGCCTGCGGTGGCGGCCGCGGTGGCGGCCTGTTGTCCTCTATGACAATTCTAAAATTGATTCAGACGCGGCCTTGATTGTCATAGTGACAACAACCGCTACCGTAGGCCGCTGCCGTATGTGGTACGCTTTAACGTCATATTTAAACGTGAAAGTGATAAAGTACCAAAGTGTCCAGCTAGTTATGAGGCCGACTGTACGGGGGTACGGTAAAGTGTGTTCGTTCTAATTTATCTAACCCTCATCAATAACCAGGCAGAGACACAAACCTACTATTTTCAGAACAGATTTGCCTATAATGTAGCCTACTTAGTTTGAACAAGAATAACATTTGACAATAATCCACTTCCTAAAATAACATACTCGAGTACCATTCACTATTCATGAGTCTTTAACTGTATATTGTTGCGACACATCTGGTATCCTTGTATTACATTGAAAATCAGATCAGATATCCGAATTGTAATATTAAAATTGAACACATTCACTAAAAATTTATTTATCTACTAAACCTAGTATAACAATGTCAACCGACGCGAGTTCACTTTAGATTGTACATAAGTACATCTACCATCGAGATAAAAAGACGCAACTACGAATACGCTACCGCGAGCAAAAAGCTCCACCGCAATACCCAAAGCAATGTCCCAATCGGCACAATGCCGGCGCAATCTCGTTCCGATCCCAGAATAGATAGCGTCCTGGATGTATTCGATGCAGCACCTGCTCGCCAACTTGTTAACTTCGATGCACAAGTTTGCTTAAAGTATTACGAAATTTCTAGCGAACGTCCGCGTCCCAACTTACCTAACCCACATTATGTTTGTGAACCTGACGATATTGACGTCCCCGCCAACTTTTCACCTCGAGAAAAAAATCATATTTCTCGTTTCGGACATTCAAAAGAAATTGGAATTGAAACTTCGAGTTAAGTTGGACTCAGCGCAGTGAAGTTACTCAGTTACTTTTGAAAATATCGGATAGTATTTCACAAAGAGGCTTCCGATAACTTGACAAAGCTCGAAAGTTGTTTTTGAATTTCTATCCGTATTCTGAATATGTACATTGTACAAGTATGCTTCGTAGATGATACGAGTGACTTTTTTACTTGTTTGCTCTTTTAACTGTAGCATTTCTTTGTACTTAAGCTGCCTAGAATGCGTAGGACTAGTAAGCTTCCCATCATGCATCGTTAGTCTAGTCTAGTGTCGATGAAAGAGCCTCATTAGACTTTATTATGCGAAAAACTTTCTAGTTGGCTTGGTTGAGGAGAACATTTTCTTTTATACTACAACGAACTACAAACTAACTGTCTACATCTTCTCAGATCACCCATCTTCAATGAAGCCATTCCTCCCCATCTAAGTAAATCTATTTTGAAATTTAGTGATCATTCCGACCGCTTTCTCAAAATCAGCAGTCATTCTGCTCTTTTTGTTTTTTTTTACTTGTTCTTCTGTTTACTTGTTTCAAAATTCGCTTACCTGCTCCGTTGTTGTCCCATTTGGAACTATCTTCACCTACTCCAACCTATCGACCAACTTTTCAAATCATATTGAACATCAGATTTAGCGAGCGGGCAAGAACCCAAGCCACTTTACCGTATGGTGGTATGGGTATGGTGGTTTGGGTACTCATAAAATTTCTAGTGCTGCCCTGCCGGCATTCGTGGCCTCAATCCATAGGACCTCTGATCTCGCAGTTAGAATACTTCAAGCCTCTTGGACTTCAAACTAAGAGATTGCGTGCCTAGTTGAGGGCTCAAATTCCTAACTAGCTGGACCGAGTCCAAAGCCATCCCGACCTAAGATACAGAGAGCCTGGGATACCATAATTTCGGTAGCGACCCTAAATTAACTTATAGATACCGCGACAGGCAGAGACCGAGCGAGGCTTCTGGCCTCATCTAGATCAGAGTCAAGTCACTAGCTCCACGTCTATCGCTCACCCAACACTGACACCTTTATCGACCCAGAGACGCTCGGTATAGCCACAGGTCTTCGGCTTGTGGTCAACCCGAATCAATCTCTGTGCCAACCATGGCTCGCCTACTCCTTGGGCGCCGGGCGCCTATCCCATCACGTTGCCCGTAAAGATATTCTAAGAAGGGCGTTCGTCAGTGCCGGCGTTCCTGCCGCTCTCGTTAATTCCCTGGAAGATGGGCCGTGCATTGGTGTGGGACGCCACTTTCGCAGACACGCTAGCAGTGTCCTACCTCCCATCGACCAGTAGGCGTGCAGGCACAGCGGCGGACGCGCAGGAGTGACAAAAGATAGCCAAATACAGCAGTCTCGGCGCCCATTCAAATTCATCGCGTTTGGCGTCGAGACACTTGGTTCGTGGAGCAGGGGCGCACAGATGCTCTACAAGGCGCTCGACAATCGGCTGACCCTCGCGCAGCGAATTGCAATCGCAATTCAGCGCGGAAACGCTGCCTGCATGACGGGCACCCTACCAAGGCCAGCAAAAAATTATAGGTATTTTTAATTCTTAGCTTTAGTAATAGATTAAAATTTTAGGTAGTTTTAGTTGTATATTCAATCTGTTAATATCTTAATATTAATTTATTCTTTTATGGTTAGTAATTTATTATTAAATAAAGCTCATTACATTATTTTTTTAACTAACTCACTCAAACACCTTTCACCTACTGTCTGTTCAGTTCAATATCGTAACATATTGACAGATACTTTATGCAATTGATTTCAAATACACCTTTACCACGGTAATATTATTATGTTATCCATAACGACCATAACCCATAACCCAAAACTACTATCAAAACAAAAGTCATATTTTATGTATACATTATATTCAAACTGTGTTTGTGTAGAAAGGCTGGGATAAGAGGCGGGTTTTTGGCTGAAGAATGTTTCATATATCTCTCAGTAATTAATTAAATAAAATACACGAAACATGACATTGTGTGTCATGTGAAAGTTTCTGTATTTATTTAGCGTAGAAAAAAAAATTTTGACATCCGGTTTGAGATACTGCTTAGTCATCCTGCCTACGAAGCTGACGGTCCTGATCAGTGAATTATGGTTACGTTTACGGCCGCCAACGTTTCGTGAATCACGTATGCACTGATTACTGTAACCGCCCGGTTAAAGTTACAGCTCGCTAGTGATTCCGCAGCTTTATATATGTACGATGAGCGTTAACATTCGCTTCTATAACTCAAGAATCCTCTCTACGCTAATATTTTTCCGAAACAATATCCTTTGCATACAACACTAAACTGCAGTCATCGCATTGCACCAACGAAGCATAATCTTTGTCCAATTTAAACTAACAAGCTGAATGCAGTCGCATAATATAGCAAGCGGTACGTGTCATCGGCTTTTCGGAGCTAATCGCGAGAGAGACGGTTGATTGCATACCGTGCATTTTTCTTTTTCGTCCGCCCGGGCGTGGAACAAAGCATCTATCTCGATTATTAAGCCTAGTGTACTTATCTAGCTGATAAAGCGCTTTAATTTTCTAATAAACGTGTTTTTCTATCAGTCTACGAAATTAGATTATCCCGCCATTCTGAATCGAAAGAATAAACGTAATTTGTTTTCAATTGACACTTCAAAGGAAATTTAAAGACAATTGTGGAAATTCGAAGAGTAAAAGAACGAACATCAAACCATTTGCGAACATGCAGACAAAATTAAAATGAAACGAATGTATCTACTTGAATCAAAATTCAACGAGTAAATGAACGAATAATTCTAGAAATGTATTATTCATTATTTTGACCAAAGTATAACGAATGCTTGGGGATCTCAGTAAATAGAAATATTATCCTTCGTATAATTGGACCTCATCAGGGAGTGCCTTTGATATTTTCGAATTATTCAAAGACATGAAAATCGTTAGCAAGCTTACAAAGTTAGGCGTGGATTTGTTTGTGTTTTGCAATAGGTATAATATGACTATACTTCCTCTCTAATATGGCGAACACTTACCATTTAGATTGCGGATATTAAATATTATAATTATTGTTTAAACTATCTCATAAATAAGGAATACTTCAATTGATACACTTATTTATTCCTTCAGACTCGTACAGGGCATCTCAAAAACTTATAATTCGCCAACCAAACTTATATACGCCAACCAAACTTATAAGTAATGGCTGTCACAAGCCTCAGGACTTACAGATTATAAACATTATGTGTATACACTTGTAGCATGTCCGCTCAGTGCGAGCGGCAAACCCAGAATGTCCCGTCCCGCCAGGTCCTTACTCTGAGAATCCCGCATTGTCGTCAGAACGGTCGGTGCAACTACCCTTTATTTTTTTATTTTACATTTTATTTGCCTAAATCCTATATTTTATTTAACAAAACTTTACAATTGTACGGAAATAAATTATTTTCATTTTTCATCATCTGTTTAGAAAATATCACACCGCCATGCTTTAGATCTCACAAATCATGAGCGGGAGAAGATACTAAATATGCGTAAAGGAAGCCAAGATGGCCAGAATAATTCACGCGTTCTAACACATCATAACTGACATTTTGAAGGTGAAATAACACTTGCTCGAAAAGTTGGGAAATTACCTAGTACCTAATATCACATGATATTTTATTTTATTTTTCAAATTTCAAGGTTATATTAATCAGGTAATAGTTATAAAAGATCTTAAAGCACATTATAATGAATCATCATCATCCACCCAGCGTTATCGTTATAGGCACTAGTTTTTACGGAAGCGACTGCCACCTGGCCTTCCAACCCAAGGGGAAAACCAGACCTTAACGGGAGTAGGCTTGTCAAGTGAGTGGGCAACTCGACTGTTAGAAGTTCTCAAGCCGCCCGGAGGACTCTAACTTGGCTTAACGCCTGCTGTCACAAACAACAGCCGGGATCACTTAATGTGCCTTCCTAAGCACGGGAGCGCTCAGTTATTAACCACTCAAAGTGGTCACCCATCCAAGAGCCGCTGGGCCATGAGCGCTCTCACATTATAATTAATCTGGGAAAAAGCGATAGAATTTATGAGTTGTCCTAAAAATATTTGACAAGACTAATAGGTACATAAAGTTAAATGACGCTAGGCGTGTAGGCAGTTTTACAGGCAAATTTTGTGACGGACATTCATACGACCAGTGCCACCTAAATTGTTAAAATTCATCAAAGCTCCATTTCTGTTTCATGCACCACATGGTAGAATAATAAAGGCACACGCTCGGTCATTAATAATATGGCAACCTCAAAACGAGCCATCCGGTCCGGTTGACAAATTACCGCCGTAACTAAGGTGTCATGCAGACCTTTAACATATAGAGGGGATGATTTTTCAATCCGTACCCATTATCTAGCGATTACAAGGGTGGGCCCAGACGGATTTGGCCTGTTTTTACGCGAGCGGATGGCCAATGATTTATTGGGGCCGCTGCCGAATCGTTTATATTTTTTTAAACTTTGTTTATCTTTCCTTTTTTTCAATCAAGGTGGTTTACGGAAGCCCTCGTCTGGTTCGATCCGAAAGCAATTTAACTTAAGGTATTAGCGGTTGTAAATGTGTCAGGTTTTTAACCCGTAAATACTTTTAAAATTACTTTCAGAAGTACTTATAACATTTATTATTCCATGGAACAAATATGCAAATAAATATACACAGCACTGTCATCTTTTATTTATTTGCATATCAGTTATTGAATATGCAATTTATATTCAATCTAAAATCAATGAAGCGGTTTTCTGGTATAAATCCATTTTAACGGGCCAACTTGTATTTGAATATTAAATATGGTCCCAACCATTTAGTAACCAAGGTATATTTATCATAAGGGCTGTCAGGTCGGATCACGGCGTCGATGCATCTTACCTTCCCGCAAATTGGATGGTTACTTGCCCACGTCAGAGCTTATGCTGCTGAAGATTTTTTACATGAACCAAAGGGATATACTTTAATACACTTTTTCTAAGTATTTGGCTTTATTAAGTTTTTATATGGTGGCATATAAAATACCTGAATGAGGCACAGCGATGCCATTACGGTAAGTACCTTGGAACATTGCGTTAATCTATACGAATCTGTAATTAATATAAATGTATCACCCCGTTTATATTATTTATGCCGTTTAGTCAGAATATGCATTATTAAATACTTAAATGCCTAGTTGTCGTTTTTGAATTTCCCAATGTACCTAGATGAGACCGTATAAAATGCCATATATTATCTAAAAATTACTTAGTCGTCACTTACAAGTGTCATGTAGAATTTATTGTCAATTTGTGCAGTGCTGTTCACCAGTTAGTGTTTTGCTCATTGCGCTGAATGGGTCGATACCATGAATGAGTATGAAATTAAAGAAGCTGATGGCTATAGTTAGGGACTATAGTTACGAACAGCATTATATCACACTGCGAGAAATATCACCTCTTCATGGCGTCATCAATTTATTAATTCACCACAAAATTTGTCGTTTTGACAGCCACGTCATGATTAGATACTATCACCACAGTACAAAAACTATAAGACTGATCTCACTGTTGAATAATGAAAACTGTTCCACGACGTTCCCTGAAGTTGAACAGAGAAGGTACCTAAAAGTTAAATTATTACCATTCAACTAGTAATAAGGTAGATAACTCACATTTGTAAACAATAATAAAATTACCTTATGTTAAAAAGTAAACTAAGCGCGACGCGCCAACAAACTGTTCGCTGCAGTTTGGCGCATTTTGTGTACTTTATTATGTAATTGTTTTTACATGGATAAACGATTTCTATATATCTATCTAACCCTCCCTTATACCGTCTATATACTCTCGTGCGAGAGCGCTCAAGTCTCGCCCAAGTTTCGCCGTTTCACCTCCATTGTTTTAAATAAAGACCGAAAGTGTCAATGACTGGGACATTGACCTTACTGGCTATTCTAATAGTCCTAGATGACAATTCGTCCATAAAATCGCATACCACGTATGTGAACACAATTATTTATCGTAAGGCATTTTTGTTTGCCAGTTTTGTTGCACCGTTTAGCACCGCCCGGGCGCCCGTGTATGATAACAGTGGGTACTCCCTACGAACGTGGTGCAACTTCAACCCCCTTAAATCCGACCCCGTTAAAATCTGGTTGTATGGAAGGTTTCACAAGTTTTTATAGAATGACAGCTACCGGCGCCATATTTAACGTTGATCGACCTGTAATCGTAAATTGGGGTTACCCGCCCTTAAGCTATAACTATGCGCATGGCCAATAAAAAAAATAGTAATAGTTCGCTCGCCTACAATCGAATAACCGATGATAAAGATATATTTATACAGTTTTTTTTCTTATTGAGACCTAGTAAAATGGAAACGTGTCTAAATATTTTAAGATCAACAATAAGTGCGTACATCGGATTACGCGACCCGCTCTGCCTGCTGCTCCGTGTTTGCAAGTCAGATTAATTTGCATAAACATTCAAATACAAGTCCCAAAGTAAACTATTCTAAATTCGATGGTCGGAGTTGTATCTCAGCAAACATGGACATTCGTAGCAAATGTGACCTGAATTAATATTTGACCGGCATGTTTGAGCTGAACTTGTGCCTTCATTTAGCTGCGGGGGCTTTATGGCTGGTAATTTTGTATGAAGTCTAATTTTGTGAATTAACTGTCTTAATTCGCTGCTAACTCGTACAGTAAATGATTAATTGTGGACCACAATGAAACTCACGTCGTGGAGACTAAACAACTCATTTGGAACTTACTGATCATTTTAATATGCTGCGGATAAATTGTGCTCTGAATTTAGCAGCACAGCTAATCCATGATAATTGTTAACTACCAAGTAGAACATAACGGACAGTTATGCAGGCGAGAGAGAGGCTTCACAAGGTGGAACATTGTAAACATCACTAGTATCACTGTGCCTACCTACATTTCAGGGACTAGTCATAGGCATAATCATCTGGGGTCATGGTAGTGCAAGGGCACTATACCTACATTTTCTCGTAGCGCTTCGTTTTTTTGAACCCTCATAACTTGGGTTTGAATTATACCAGATAAATAAAATTCTTGGTATATGCGTCAATAGGGAACTTACAGAACATATTAAGTTTCAATTGCATACCTCTTATATTTTAGATTTTATTGATATCTAAAAACGCCTATTTCGTCACTCAATGATGATCATCAAACTTCTTAGGGTACACTCTGAAGTCCTAGAAAGCTAAATTCGATATGTAAGCTAGCATTAGTACACAAGCAAAAAAAAAATTTAAACTTTGAATGTTTACCCCCCTTAAACTAGGGTATGCAGTTTTGTATGAGGCTCCGCAAATTTTGACGCTAGAGGTCTGAAAGTTGATATAAGAACTTCTTGTAATAAATAATAAACAGACTTACAAATTAAAATTTACGCTTTTTCAAAAAAGAATCCCTCAACTCCTTAAATTAGGGGATAAAAGTGTTTATGGGGCGGGCTTAAAATATTGTCATAAGAAACTTACAAAAAGAAGTGAAATCCCACCAAAAACATTTTCATGCAAATGTTGATAAGACGAAACCATGGCTCGCACTCTATCGAGAGTCAATATACTTATCAAAAATTATCAGATCTCATGTAGAGCCAAGCTTCTAACTCTACACGACCGAACTCACAAACGGCACCTAGTATAAAAGTGGCGTGGCCGTTTCGCTACCATCACATGGGCGTTAGGTGAAAAATTTATTCATTGTTCATTACCTCTCTGCTATAAAATAGTTCTTATAGTAACGAAACGATTATTCGTCACGAGTGGATTGAAAAAGTCCTTTCCCAAGTATATTTTTGCTTGAACAAGACAGAATGTCTCAATGTTGTATCGAAAACGGTAGTGTAAGTACAGGTATTTTACTGAAAACATCTTGTCAATTACACAAAATATTATTTACAACATACTTAACACAAAATTGCAACGATGATACTTTGCTGTTAGAGTTTAAAACAGCTTACGGTTTTCGGTTGAAAAATACTCTTAAGAATTTGTTAAATCAATAATTTATATTTTTACCTTTTAGTATAAAATTTAAGCTCAAACAAAACTTAACTCCGGTAGTCCTTTTCTCCCATTTCTTGAGAAAAGTACTCTGTTGGCAAATGCGGGGTTCGTTCGGCTTAATGCCACAAACTCTCAAACTCATCCATAAAACTGCTCAACCATTTTTATTGTACCTGACTTTGGCTTTAAAGGCCGGGCCTAATAAAGCGATCCGAGTGCGTGGTTAGAGACACCGACACGACCATGTTGGCGGTTTAAACACTGTTGAAGCTGCAACAGTATCTAGGCAATAATTCTACGTGCTCGAAGCTCGGGTAAAAGCTAGTGCTTAGTACGAGTAAGTACCTAAAGCTTACCTACTAAGCAATAATACCTTCGTTAGCAGTAAAACTAACCATAGCCGACTAGTATCGCATGCTTGGCTTAGGCACACCAACACGATAGTTTTACGCGGCATGTACTTATTTAGTTTATTCGAGAGTAAATCGTAAACAACGTACTTTATTACCTGCAGGGGCGCTCAGGGTGGCATTAAATATTTGATTTTAGAGAAGTTTTTATTGCAGTCACCGAACGTGTTCACGATAAACGGAACGGACGTGACTAGAGGAAAGGTAGCCTTGGAAATACAGTGCTAGTAAATTTTCATCACTGGAGTTTTTTTATACAACGACGGTGGCAAACAAAAGTACGCTGTCCACCTGATGGTAGGCGGACACCACAGCTTAGACGTCCGCAACTCCGAAGGTGTCACGTGCATGTTGCCGACCCTTTATAAAATACGAGTACGATAAAAATAAGAAAAAATCTTAAAATCTATAGGGATCGTAGGTTCGAACTACAGTTCGTACTTGTACCACTGCGTTTAAAAACAATTTTTATATACGAAAATACTATTTGGTATTTAATAGTAGCTATTCCGTGTAGAAAAATATCGTGAAGTCATCGGTCTAATCCAACAAGAATTAGTTTTCCCTCTGGGTTCGGAAGTATACTTCGTAAAAGTATACTTGATGATTATCATCGTTAAAGTTAATTGATATCCTTACCGGCCCGAACGTTAAGTGAAAGTTAAGGAAATCTGAAAGCATTATAAACTTCTGGTTACACCGGTTTACTCTATACATGGGCCCCTACATGTTAAAATGGTTAAAGCTAAAGAGAATCACTTAAAAGCTGTTAAAAATACGGGACCGGTAAGGACAAATTAAGAAAATGTTAAATTTCAGGATAAGAATCACCTATTTACGCCAAATCTCTAGTTCCAAAGTCTCCTTTAGAATTAAAAAGGGAAACCCTAGGAGGAGGATGATAGGGGAGTATCTGAAGTATGTATTAATAATGTCGTCATAATTATTTATTTAATGTTTCAGTACGTATTATTCATATATATCATTTCCTACATCATTCTTAATGAGTCGCGCGCGCTTCCACACGAGTTGAATTCACATGTCAGAACAATCAGGCGAAAGACATTGATTAGTATTCTGTGTTTGTAATTTGTGACATATACATCATGCAATCGTACAATTGCGAAAACGAAATTATTTACATGCACTTTATTACAAAGACTTTGCTCGATTTTCACACGATCTCGAAATATCCGACACGGGAGTGTAGGGTCGTAAATTCGATTTCCGCCACGGCACAAACATTTGAATGGACAAAGGTGTGGACTTTGCCCCTCGTTATTTCTATCTCTAGTCTGTGATTTGTATAATAAATAACTTCAGAATGTGGCTGGCTATTTAAAGTACTTTGTTGAAATGTTACTGTTTAAGTTGGTTCGCCTCTTTCCTGTTTAATTGGCAATCGATTTCATTTTTATACAGGTTATTCCAACATTGACAGCTAAAATGAAAACCCCTACGATGTCATTTAAGCTGTCAATGTATATTAATGGTCGATCTTACTTTACTAACTTACTTTGGTTAGAGTTGGGGATCTGCAGTTATCTCTAGCTATCGACAGCGGGCTTTTTCGTCCATAGCCTTCGGTGTCTGCTTACTATCAAGATGGCCATATGCTTTTGTTTGCTACAGTTGTAGTTTAAAAAACGCGACGTAATAATAATTGCTGCGGCGAAGCACTTTTGTTAAGCTGTTTTTATTAATTGGTTACATAAGAGAAATTCTGTTTTATGAATTGGTTTAACAGTAGAAATTCCGGCATAAGCTTAGGAGGCTAAAGAGAGCGATATTTTAATTGAGATACCGTAAATCCCGGATGATCCCTTCAGATTACTTAGTAACTCGAATTAATAAGTTCAAAAGAATCATAATGCCGGAGATTAAGGGGTACGTAATAAGAACAGCTTGAGTATAAAACAATGCCAAAATTACGACTTTTGCTAAGCTTTCTTTACATGACCCGGGCTGTAAAACGTCAATAAGTCACTGGACAGGTGAAAAGAGACAATTATTATTCACGAATAGTAATAAAAATAGGCTGAAATAATTTATCTAACTCTCATGTTTTCAGCTCACGGGCAAAAATCTTGCACTGTTGGACATTATTTGTTCTAAAGCCTAATGTTCCTGCAAAACTTATTAAAATGAATTGTGTTTATTAAGTACTCGAAATTTGCCTATGATTTTTCTATTTAAACATTAAATTAACTAACACTGTAATTATCACAATTGTAATTTTGAACGAGGTCACCTACCAACTACACGAAATTAGAACAAAATACCAAATTGCGATCTTTAATTACAATCATAACCGTTAGGTGTGTACACCGCAATATCATTGTGCAATTATGTATCCCTGACAATATTGTTAAGCTCATACTGAACCTTACATCGACCTTATACCGCGGTAATAGATACCGTTTTTGTGAATGAGAATTATTCAAACAATCTAGGGCGGGTTGTGCGGCGAAATGGTCATAAAGTGCAAATCAGTATTAGCTTAGGGACCCTGTGCTAAGGTTTATAATTAACTTTCATTTAATTATAAAGAGATTTTGTTTATCAATGAAATTTTGTTATTTATTTATAGTTGGACATGATTATTCTATGAATAATGATTGTCTTATTTCTTAAAGAAAATGTCGATACGACAGAAAAGATAGACCGTTGTTTACAAGCCATAAACAAACTTAAATGGGATGTATACACTTTGTCAAATCACCATACCATATTGAATTAACAATAATACCAGTTGTTTACCTATAAGGGTCTCGATGGTTCTATTTTTTTAAATACCGGAGGGGCTACTCCGAATTTCGAAATCCGAACTTCGTATCGTGCCGTCCCTTTCACTCATATAGTGTGTAACACGAAAGTGAAAGCAACGGCACGATACGAAGTTCGGAGTACAGGCCCAGTCGCCTTACATTATGTTTCGCGGTAATAAAGTTCAATTTCAAGAATGAGTTTTTGCAGTTTAGAATGATACCTGGTGATTGAAGCTGTTGGATGATAATTGATTTCAGTTTGTGTAATTAAGTTCCTAGATCTACCAAATGAGAATAATATTTATGCCTGCATACCATAATAAAAATGTAGAAAGTATGTACTTTTTCGATAAGTTCTTAGATCTTTACCATGATGGATATATAAGGATTAACGAAAATTATCAAATGAATTTCTTTTAAATGGAAAATAAGTGTATTACGAAAAGATTGGCCATCAAGTTTCGATCACATACTTGTCTTATTTACACATTTCTTTTGCATGTTTGTCTAAAAGGCATTTTTGCCACCAGCTCCGAATTTCGTGAAATAAACTGAGAAATTCTCTGTTCCAATTTTGCCACACCAATTTCACACACGTCGCTACACAAATTTGCCTCAAATAAGTGTCCTGTGCGGTTATCGAATATTCTCAGCTATGTAGAAATCTGCTATGTACATTTTTTTTACGTAAACGCAATTTGGGAGCTATTTATTGTTATTTACTCGCACCTGGACAATTCTTTCTCTATTTTATACGATACACTAAACAGCATTGCATATTTTTCACTTACATTCCTACTATTTTTACACGACTATATCAACACTAAAATAAATGTTTACCAATCCATATTTGTATGTATGTTCTTATTTTCTGTAAAGCTTAAATTGCTTTACCGATTTTCATAAATGAGGTGTCAATCGAATGGTTAATAACAAAATCTTATTGAGTCCTTTTATGGCACTTTTCATTATGTAATCATAATAGACACGGTAATCCGTGTCTAAGCTTGTGTAACAAAACACGCCTTACTTTAGCGGTCCTAAGATTTTTATCTCCTTCTTATACGGCGCTTTAAACGAATAAGAACAGCTTAATTACTGAACCTGGTACCTAGTTGATTTAAGTCATCGAATTAGCAACTTTGCCGTGTGCATTTTAAGTTAACTTTCCTCTGCATTGCAAAAATACATATGAGGGTGAAAGTTTAGGCTCCTATATTTGGTGTAGGTGATAAATCATGGTGACGTTTCAGCGAGCGACGCCGACATCGGTCGTTAGTCGCCATCGACTGCCGATAACAGGAAAAAACAGAGTCTGCTCGAGCAAAGCCAACTTTCTGGCCAGTGAATAATAAAACTGTTATTTAAAATACATGCTTTGGAACTACAAACTTTGTTGACTTCGCAAATATCCCAAATAAACTGAAAATATATTTTTTAATTGTGTAAATTATCCGTTGTATAAGTTATCCGAAATTCATTATCTTGAATGATTTAGGTACATATAATCGTTTTCAACAAAGTAATATACATAGTTACTTCTTAATTTAGGTTCCTAAATCGTACAGGATTTTGAATTCGGGTATAATAACTGTTTAAGGCAATTAAATATCTTTGCGTGCCCTACAGTTTAAACATAGATTTAAACGATAGATTTGTCACAAATGGACAGTCAGAATCATAATAATGTATACAGCTACCTTATCTCTTAACAATAAAAGGCTCGTTTTTATTTTGCCAGAATATAAGAAAGAAGTGTTCATCTGTTAGAATAATGGCTACTACTATCTTTATCAACTTAATGTTTCTATTGAGTACTATTGAAACATAAAGTTGGCAAAGAGCGTTAGCGATTCAAGTACAGTTCAGGGATAGTAATACGAGTATACCCGAATGTTCAATTATTATATTTAATTAAATAACCGTCGTATTTCACTCCAAAGTCTCTAAGGATTAGTGATGGATTGCCCGCACTGATTGATCGCCCAATACCTGTCTGTTGGAGAGACAAACCAAGATCAATTAATTATTATGTACAAAATGTACAACATAAGATAAGTTGGATATTACGAAAGAAAAATATATCACAATATCTAACAACATTTTGACAGGTTCATGATGCTTTTGATGGTAAACGATATAACACTTCGTGATTTATGATCCCAATTACATTAAAATTCATTACACGGCACTTTAATATCATTATTATAACATGTATTTTAACGGACTTAAAAGTACCATCAGTACGATTGCATTGTCATTTAATTTTCACCAAAATTTGCAGTTGCAAACATTTCCTGATTTCGGTTTAAAACTCAAAACAACATTTGCGACTGAATTTTTCATAGGCACAAAACTTTACACTTACTTATCCTCGAAATTTGGTGTGTATTTCACCTAAAAGCAAGTAAATAAAACCGAGTGAATTATTAAATTTAATTTAGTTTACGGCGACAAAACAGTTAAAATTCACCTTCAAAATAAAGTACAAAGTTAAGAAGCCCTTAACGACTTTACGACGGAAACAGTCTAATTACTAAAGTTGTTGTACAGGCTAAATAAAGCAGGCACGCCCCTTAATACGCCATAATATCATTTTCAAGTGTGAAACCCAAAACTTGGTAAGAATACATAAAACTCTGATCAATATTTCAAATGTTCTGGCAAGTTCTATCGTAAAGAAACAGTTGAGTGCACTTTCCTCAGGCGTCGAGCAGTCCTTCAAAGTTAGGATAATTCCCGACTTTGCCGGAATTTAGCTCGAAAAGGTATAGGAAGGTGCTTGGATTATTTTGGAAATTTTCTTATGATGAAGTTTCAGATGAATTTGGATTAATGATAAATAACTTATGACCCTTTTTAGAAGAAAACCTGTTGTTACAAAAACATACCACTATCTTTTATGAGGGAGTTCGGATGCCTACGGTGCGGTGGCGGAGTAAGAACAGATTCCGGAACAAATAAACCAGGATTGCGGAAAGAAGCAGGACTACATGTAGTTTAAAATTACGCTTACTACGCGGGCGAAGACGCGGGAAAAAGCTAGTACCAAATATTTTTTAAACAGTTCAGGTTTAAGAAACTTTATTCTCATAAAAAGATATACAAGACTTCACTTAAATGAGATTTAATGAAACGAAGTACTTATTAGTAGACTTAAATTATGTACCTCGTTAATGCTCGCGTCACAAAAGTGTATTTTTTTGTGATTTTATAATGTACGTAGCAAATTAAAGTAATACTCATCTGGCTTGCCTTAACTGGCCGCCCAGAGAGGAGTCGTCAGAGCTATATGCTCCAGGTGTGGAAGTGTTAAAGGGTATAACGCCGCGAGTAACTTCGGAGGAAGCGCAGCACACCTCTCGATACCCCTGAGCCGGTGTTACTCCTGGCCGTCTTTATGACGGCGCTTTCAGGGGGCCATCTTATGAGCGACTAGTCACCGCCTGCCTCGATAACCTAATTACAAAGTCATGGCAGGTGTCCGGACCTCTTTGCAATAGCCCAATCTTATTATCCATCCAAACTTCATCACCATAGGCTAGTATGACACACTTATCGAACATGAGAAGTGAAAAAGCATTATGACGACCGATTTAGCATAGTTGGTAGTGACCGGGTTCGAATCCCGGTTAGAGCATTTAATTTGCGTGATGAGCACGAATATTTGTTCCTGAGTCTTGGATGTTTTCTATGTATTTAAGTATCTATTTATCTATATAAGTATGTATATCATCGCCTTATACCCATAGTACAAGCTTGCTTAGTTTGGGACTAGATCGACTTATGTAAGTTTGTCCACAAATATTCAAAAGGATTTCATAAATGTTTTGAACACAAATTACGATAATATCATAGAAGTTGAGACGCTAGGGGCTACTGTGCCCCACATGGTAAGCTCCGAATGACCAATTTGTTTTACATTAATAAGTGGTGAATGGTGTTGGTCACACATGTTGTAAACCTTAATTTATTAAAATCTACTTAAGTCTTTTTGTAGAGACTATTTGTTTACCTAAATAAATAAATAAAAAATTATAATTATTTATTTTTATCATTAATGCTGTCCCTCAATCAATCGACATAGAGACTCGCCACTTTTTCTGTTCATGATATGGACAGAACACAAACTTGTAGCTAGAGTAAAACCACTTTGTAAATGAATGCCCCTCTCCTGGCCTTAATAATAATAATAATAAGCCTTTATTTCTCACAAAATACATGCTTTTCATTTAAATTAATACTAATAAATTGGTGGCATGCCTTACACTGATATTACAATAAATTGTTTGTTTAATATTCAATATTAAATGTCAAGTAATTCATATCAATAAATTATATTACAGTAGGCACACATTATTAAAGATAAAATTATTAGGTACAATACATGTCAGAGTTAATGCTATAAATAAATTATTAAAATAAATTATATTATGTCGTCGTTCTGTTTGTGAGATGCCCATTTTCGGGCGTAGGCCTCCTCCAACCCCTTCCAGTGTTCTCGTTGCTGGGCCTGGCGCGTCCACGCCGGCCCGGCCGCCTGCGTGATGTCGTCAGCCCAGCGGCGGCGCGGGCGGCCCCGCGGGCGCGCGCCCTCGCGCGGCCACCAGTGCAGGATTCTCTCGCTCCAGCGGTTGTCCGTGCAGCGAGCGATGTGTCCGGCCCATCTCCATTTGAGTCTGCATGTGAGTTCGACTGCATCTGTCACTCTTGTTATATTCCTTATGTATGTATTTCTCTTCCTATCTCTTCGTTTAATATTTAACATTGATCTTTCTGTTGCTCTTTGGAATACGTTTAGTTTTTGAACGATAGCCTTCGTTAGAGGCCTGGCCTTGTATATAATTAAATACCGGGGCTGGTGTGGTTTCAATGTATGAGTTTCTATATCATCATACTCCTAGCGTTATCCCAGTACAGTTGCATCCTGAATGATGCCCGGGGTCCATTACCTAAACCCAAGATTTCGCCTAGGCACTAGTTTTTACGGAATCGAATGCCATTTTCGCCTTCCAACCCAAGGGGAAACTAGACTTTATTGGGATTAGGCTTGTCAAGTGAGTGGGCAACTTGACTATTAAAAGTTCTCAAGCCGCCCGATGACGTCTAACATGGTTCAACGACTGCTGTTGTAGACAGCAGCCGGGATCAACGACTTAGCGCGCCTTGCAAAGCACGGGAGCGCTTAGCCAATAGCCAACCCAAAGAAGTCACCCATCCAAGAGTTGATCTCAGCCGATGTAGTTTAACCTCGCATACCGCATGCGGGACGCGGGCGCCGCTGAGTCACGAACGCTCCTACTTATGCTCTCCACCATGAGTAAATTGCCTTCAGTTGAATCTATACGAGTACCACGTAATTAAACATGAAACAATCGCATATTGTATGTATCCCTCTAGAACAAGAGAATGGAATCTGGAGGTCGTATTGGAACACCGCCTATTGTTCTCAGCGGAAAATCAAAGAGCGTCAGAATAAAGGACGAGCCCCTTTCAAGTTCGACAAATCACCTGCCGAGGTGAAGGCAATTACAGATTTCTTTGAAAAAGATTGTCATTTCTTGATTAATTGCCTGATGAATGGATGTAAGCAATAGTGTGCTTATTATTTTTCGGATCGTTTTGTCGAAGTATGTAGTTAACGCGAGTTGTGTACCATGTCGATTGGACTTCATGTTACAATGGATACCATTTTTAGGGTTCCGTAGTAAGCAAGGAACCCTTATAGTTTCGCCATGTCCGTCCGTCCGTCCCCCGCTTTCCTCAGTAACCGTTAGTACTAGAAAGCTGTAATTTGGCATGAATATACATATCAATGACGCCGACAAAACGGTAGAATAAAATCATAAAAAATTTTTTTTTTTCCTTCCAAACCCCATCGTGTGGGGTATCGTTGGATAGCTCTTTCAAAAATATTATAATTCAAGAATCGGTTGGCGTGATATTAAGCTTTGAAGTGATAATTTTTGCTATGCTTGCAAGTGTCCCCCCCCCCCCCTGCCAACTAAACGGTGGCTACTAGGCATGTGAAAAAAATCATGGTAGTAGTATATATACGATGAGTTTAAAAGGAAAACTATCACAGCTAAGTAGACATTACCGTAAAGGGCAAAAATATGTATACAACACAACATATCAAAAAAGTACATCATCAGTACTAAGATCAGTAAAAACCCTTCTACGGGTTCGTAATTCCGCATATGACCGGTGACATGATGGACGGGCAACTACGGAACCCTACATTGTGCGTGGCCCGACACGCACTTGGCCGATTTTTTTATATTTAAACTATGTCCCCACGATATTGTCTTTCACCTAAAACCTACTGCTTAATATCAAATGAATGATACTTCGTACACTTTTTTTTTGAAATAACCGATTGATACTGCCGGGGTTCGAACCCACGGTCTCCAGATTGAAAGTCGCATGCATAATCACTCGCCTACAGTATTTAGCTTGCACCGCTTGTACCTAAATGGGCCAATGTTTATAATGTTGTCGATTTTTATTTCTCGTCTAAATAATATTTAAATAACAATAAATTAAATAATATTCCAAAGTAACTTCAATCTAAAATAGGCCCTTGGGGTATTGTACCGAGGATGCTGGCGGCATTTCCTCGCTGTATCGCAATGCTGATACGTTATGCGAGGAAGTCGCCAGCTCTTTTAGTTGAGTTACGTTAACCAAACGCTTCGCGATTTCAGTAAAAAACTTCTGCGCGCTGGGAACCCATGGACCAAGAGTTTCGCCAACAAAAAAAAATTCGTCTAAATTGGATGAAAATAGATAGGGTGGAAGCGCTCCTGATTTTGTATAAAATATATATATGAACCATAGTTATTAATTTCATGGTGTTTTACCACTAGGTTACGAAAATCCCATAAGTTTTGTCACTCAATGGAAAAATATTGTAGGACACTGTAGGAAATTGTACAAATATTGATTAGAATAAGGAACTCAACTTACCCACCAATTTTGACCGTAATCTAAATAAAAACTACATACAATATTTTATTATTCCATAATCCCATAATTAGTGTATAGATACCTTATACCAAATTTTATTAACAAGAAAATGTATACAAGCATACACTTAACAGAGATAACTTGATTAATATTAAAACTAACTTAAAACTAAGAGAGGGAAAAAGAAAAAGATGTAGGCAAGTCCGAAGGTGGGAGGATGACCTTAAACTAGTAGCAGGAAATATTTGGAGAAGAAAGGCTATGGATAGAAAAGAGTCGAAATCCTTAGAGGAGGCCTATGCCAGAAGGCAAGACGACAGTGTCGATGTCTCATAAAGTTTAATGTAGAAAAATAAAACATGTATTTTAGTCGTTAAATAAAGGCTTATATTATTATTTTTTATTATTAAAACTAAAACAGGCCATTGAGGCATGTACCGAGAACGCTGGCTGACGTCATTTCCTGGCTGTATCTCGATGCTGATTGTGTTTACCTAGTCGTATATAATAATATACCACAATTGAAATTCACAACCCTATGTATATATTGATGTATATTCAATTCCAAATTAATAAATCATTTTGAGTCGTATCGTCATCAGTATGAAATCACCGTACTGAAAACAGTAAACATTTCACTATTTATAGATATGATTGTTCAAACAAAAGGAAGTAAATAGTCCTCAAATTAATAGCGTTTTCAATTTCGAAATTATTCGTAACTAGGTAGCAATTCATATTACTGGCTTAGAATTATCCTTTACAATTTAAACATAGATTTTCTCAAAGAGAAAATTTCGCAGTTAGGTTTTATAAGAGAATCTTTTTTATTATTCATAAAGTACGGGTAAACAATACTAATTGAGTTATGTGTAGTGTTATATCGTTACCGGGAACATGGGGTGCCTGTCTGTCGGCAACTTTAGGTGTGTCACTTGTTGCCGCATTTTTTATTAAGTTTTCGACACCAAGGTCAAGGTTTGCGACGGATATACATTTGGCATTTACATACTATATTTTTAGTATTCGAAATCAAGAAAATATTACATTTAAATATAAAGTAACAATAGTAACATACTATACATATATAACTTTAACCTCCAAATTTTATCTTGACAATTCGAACATTGTTGTCCAGAAGATTTTCCACCATCAATCATTCCAGTCACTCATCAATATTCATTGACGCAAAATACCCCCACAACCACGTGCCATAGCATCGTCATGCCTCATTAACCTGATCAGTCAAATATATGTGCCATGAACACTCTATGACCATGAACGAATAAATCAAGAGAAACACGTTAGACGCGTCTGTCAGGTTTCATCAGAATAAAATGCATGGTGTAAGTGGTAACGTACTGTGACAATAGATACCACTCTGCACGTGAAAGAGATGTATCAATTTTTATTGTAAAATCAATGATTTTACGTTTTATATCAAAATCTTGTGAAATCCCTAGTATTACTACTAATACTATTTTCTTGAAAAGCCAAATATTGATACAGTTTTCACAAGGTGCGAACGTGTAAACATATATTTGGCGTCAAATCGTGCCATCTATTTCTTCAGACATCATCATAACGCAATATAACGGATTTTTTATTTGAATTCATTTATGGCGTTACTAGCTTTTTCCCGCGGCTTCACCCGCGTACTAAGCGTCAACAAAGGATGTTCTCACTTTGACCCATCACGTTAGTATGTAACTACGTATGCAGGTATGTGTGTATATCATTTTCGTAATCGGCTCCCCGAGGAACCTCGACGATGACACCCATATCGATCTTTTAAGAAAAATAAATGTCCGTGATGTTGGATTTGAAAATGGATGTCATTTTCGTAATCGGCACCCCGAGAAACCTCGACGATAACACCCGTATCTATAATTTAAAAAAAAATGTCCGCCATCTTGGATTTAAAACTGCATGTCATTTTAGTAATCAGCACCTCAAGGTACCGCGAAGATGACACCCATATTGATTTTTAAGAAAAATAATTGTCAGCCATATTGGATTTGCAAATGCATGTCATTTTCGTAATCGGTACCCCGATGAACCTCGAAGATGCGAACGATATCGATTTTTAAGAAAGGTAACGATTTGCTTCTCCCAAAAATTTGGAAACCCCTTTTCACCCCTTTAGGGAAGAAATTTCAATAAACACTGAAACACGTTTTGTTGTATACGAAGTTTCAAATCTCTCACTTCAGGAAAGATTTGCTCCCCGTACAAATTTATAATCCCTTTTTAACCCATTAAGGGGTGCAATTTCGAAAAACGCCGATATGTTTTGTTGTATTTAAACAGAGACTCTATTTACGAAGTTTCCAATCTCTCACTTCATAAAAGATTTGCTCCCCGTACAAATTTTGAAGCCCATTTTCACCCCTTTAGGAGAGCAATTTTGAAAAACACTGAAATATGCTTAAGCGATAACGAGAGAGTGGCCTGTAATCGAAACCGAATACTTGTGTGAGGATGAGAGGCACAAGAATATTGACGGTAAGTAATATAGAAAACTAAAACTTATAATAAAGAGATGAATAGCGGTTCGTCGGTCTAACCTGGGCTATTGGAGCTGTGGCTCACAGAATCTTCAGCGTAGGCAGCAGAACACCTTCGGTTGGAGTCTCCAGTCCACCTGACCAAGCTTACCATCAACTGGACTGAAGCTAACAATATCACTGAACTGAAGCTATTTTATGGGTAAAAGAAGCTAGTGGTGACCTTAAATTAAATAAGTGCAAAGGCGACAAAAAAGTTGTTAACAGTTCGAGATTCGAAAACTAACAGACCGATTAGCGGTAAGAGGTGAGGAGAATAGTGTGACCAGTACCATTAGTAGCAAAATCTACAGAAGTATAGTGTTGCTACATAAAGATCAAAATTGACTTGAAATTACGTATGATGAAAATGAACAATGCTATTAATATATTTAAACAGAGAGTCTATATACGAAGTTTCAAATCTCACACTTCAATAAATACGTGTTTTCATACAAACTTTCATCGCTTGTTTTACCGCTTTAGGGGATGAATTTCGAAAAAAAATTTCTTAACCCTAGCCTACGTTACGAATGTAATTGACTGTGCAAAAATCAACTCTCTACCATTAGCAGTTTCGACTGTGCGTTGATAAGTCAGTCAGTCACTCACTCAGGATTTCTTTTATAAGTATAGAAGATTGTGGTAAACAGAAGTCTGAGTGCCACGGGAAATTATTGGTACTGACTACAGCAGGCATTTTATTTTGAAGAAACGCGACCTTTGTTAAGACAAGATGGTAATAGTGATATTTTCTTTATATAAATCGCATAAGACATTAAAGAAATGATTGGGCGTTCGCATACACATATTAGGAAACTTTTGTCAGGCTCGGTGAAAAAACAGTGCGGAGACTGCCGTTGTAAGAGTCAAAATTGCCGTTATATGTAGCTAATATTACGTATGTAGGTACTTAAATACTAATCGATGCCCAGAAATATCCGAAACAGCCGTCAAATTGGCGGGACGCCTTATTTCAACCTTGTCATTTCCTTTACGAGTATTCTACGAATTCGACCATCAAATAGCTGAGCAAAAACTTTACACCCTCTTTGTTTAATTAATTTCTGTGCCATTACTTTATTTCTGTGCCATTATAGACTCACCTACATATAAAACTATACTCAAATTTTGTTGTTTATTACTAGATCGCAAATCGAAGAAATTATAAAGAAATATCGGCTAGGTGATTACGCAACATTTTGATCTACCTTACGCATGGTCAAAAACGTCACGTACCAGTACACTTCTCTGAGGTGTCATTTCCTACGTAACTTTACTCTTAACTTTCAGGTGCAACAAAACATAACGGTTACATAGATCGATCTAGCGCAAGTTTGACACATTACGTATAGTCAACTAGCAGATCTTTCTTTAGATTTTATTCAAAAACTATGAACTGACGAGTATGACTGAACAGTAATAAGTGTAAATGGAGTAGGATAGACATATAAGTTACTCGCTGAATAGATTCCGCGATAATAGTGTGATTCCCGGATAATATTGTTGTCCCAGAAATCGCACCACAAGAGATTGCATTGGGAGCGATTAATGAGTTTAATGCGAGCAGAGTCGCGGGTATAACTTAGGTACATAATATACAGTGTATGCAGTCAAGAGCTCAAACAAAGTAATGTAAACATCCCAATGCTTGACACCATAATTCCAGCAGCTGATAACATGTTGTCACATCTGTGCTTTAAGTTAAGATAGAAGATGGCAAATATTGAGTCTGTATACAGCATTGGGCTATTTACCTTACGATTTTTTTCATTCCCCTTTTGAGAATAAAAGCGGTGGCTTTATTTATGTATGTATGTATGTATTTAACCTTGTTCATTTTGTGTATTGCTAATTTTATTGCTCTTTTTTGCGACAATAAATATTTTTATTATTTTATAGATCCGCTCAATATTAAGGGCTCTCTGAGTGTATGGTAAGTTTGAGTTGACAGAGCCTTTAAAGACCAGCCAGGTGTCATTGCTGGAGAATATTTGGAGTTTTGGGGTCCATGAGACCAGCCTCGTGCCATTACTGGAGAATGTTTGGAGTTTCGTGGTCCATGAGACCAGCCAGAAGTCATTACTGGAGAATGTTTGGAGTTTTGGGATCCATGAGAGCAGCCACGTGTCATTAGTGGAGAATGTTTGGAGTTTCGGTGTTAATGAGACCAGCCAGGTGTCCTTACTATAGAACATTTGGAGTTTTGTGGTCCATGAGAGCAGCCACGTCCCATTAGTCGAGAATGTTTGGAGTTTCGGGGTAATAAAACAGCCAGGTGTCATTACTGGAGAATTTTTGAATTTGGGGTCCGTGAAAGCAGCCACGTGACATTAGTGGAGAATGTTTGGAGTTTCGGGGTTAATAAGACCAGCCAGGTGTCATTACTGGAGAATGTTTGGAGTTTTGGGGTCCATGAGAGCAGCCACGTCTCATTAGTAGAGAATGTTTGGAGTTTCGAGGTTAATAAGACCAGCCAGGTGTCATTACTGGAGAACGTTTGGAGTTTTGGGGTCCATGAGAGCAACCACGTCTCGTTAGTGGAGAATGTTTGGAGTTTCGAGGTTAATAAGACCAGCCAGGTGTCATTACTGTAGAACGTTTGGAGTTTTGGGGTCCATGAGAGCAACCACGTCTCATTAGTAGAGAATGTTTGGAGTTTCGAGGTTAATAAGACCAGCCAGGTGTCATTACTGTAGAACGTTTGGAATTTTGGGGTCCATGAGAGCAACCACGTCTCCTTAGTGGAGAATGTTTGGAGTTTCGGGGTTAATGAGACAGCCAGGTGTCATAACTGGAGAATTTTTGAATTTTGGGGTCCATGAGAGCAGCCTAACAACAAACGTAGAGATGGCGCTGGTTTCCGAAATTGAAGTATCCTGCTTTAACATCATAGACTACAACTTTATAGGGGCTAAGATAATTTCCCTACCAATCTATTGTTCAAAAAAATATTTGCTAATATGCCTACATAGAATTCTCTTGTAAGTATACAAGACGCTAGAACTGTTTTACGAAATTATGGCGATACTTAGTATACCTACCTATAAAATATCCACGTGAACCATTTACGTCTAAATTATATCACAACTTATACTTTGATGACAGATTTAATAACGACAAACTGGTCGTTTTAATCTTGCTCAGTAATTTTCCAAATAATTTAATAACGTTGAGGTAAAATACTAATGAAAAGTAAAACTTTGATCCCGAGTTGACCCAAACTTAGTTATCAGGAATTTTGCCTCGTGTAATAAAAGGGTTCAGTGATATTATACTGCCAACATAAGGGCATTAAGAACAAATTAGGGTCAACCTATGTGTAATTTTATTCGCACAGTCTGCGTGCAGGCAAATTTATTGAAACCAAACTGATTATTTTCTACTTAAGGGCACATAAAGTACCCAGATACATGACGGTGTTCTAGAAAACTTTTGTGTAACACAGATTCCATTGAGGCTCAATTCCGTGTATTTTATCATCACGCTTCTGTTTTCGGTCTATCTTAGTTTAATTAATTGGCATTATTGAAGTGACCTTCGTTACCTACTATTGTAATTTCTTCTTCTTCTTTAATTGCCAAGTCCTAACGGACGTCGGCGACCACCATTGCTATTTCTCTCCCATTCTTAGCCATTCTAGCTAGAGTGACTGCGTGCTTTATTTTAGTCCAAGGGTTCCGTACGAAAATGGTAAAAAAGGAACCCTTATGGTTTCACTTTGTCTGTCTGTCTGTCTGTCTGTCACATCACTAAATATCTCAAGAACTACTTATGCTATCGATTTGTGGAATAGTTATAAAGAAGGTTTACCTACATACATAGAACATGACTTTTTTAAATATTTTTATTTAATTTTCTGTGAAAAATGACAGATAACAGGTGGTTCAAAATTTGAGTCTAGTTAATATGTCGAGTGGGGTATCATAAAAAGAGCTTGGGTTGCACATTTTGAAACATATTTTTATTATTTTTACGTTGTCATTTTTGTTTTATGAGGGAAATGTAAAAAAAATACCGTTATGTTTACCAAGGAAAAATATAAAATTATTTCATAACATTGATTTCAATGTATGTCTTACAGGAAAAATATAACTGTAGGTCTATCTAGTTTTTCTTTTTTTATCGTCAAAAAACATTTCTATATTAAATTTGTAATTTAATCACCTTTGCATATATTTATGTTTTATAAATTCCTACGAGATTATGCTGAAAGTACCTTCTTTCAAATAAAAAGAAATTGAAATCGGTTTACGTGATAAAGAATTATCCTTGAAAAACTACCATACATACAAAGCTATTCAGTCGCTCAAATTTGTAACAAAAGTCGCCGATAGATGGCGCTGTACCCATGGCGTCCACTTTCCACACCATGTTGTTGAGATTTTCCTGATTTAATAGGGTTTTAACCGGTACACATGTGTATACACCCAGATGCTGACATCTTTGCCGACAGATTGAGTAAGTTTCTAAATACCATGGTACTTACCTTAAACTTTGCTCAAATGGAATGAATAATTGTAAACTGCATTACGATTTGATTAAGTCTAATTTTAAAGTGTTGTAATTGTGATATCTGATGTTTTCCCGTGTAAGCGTTTTGGTGAACTACTGTTAGTTTATATGTGAGTGTTGAATAAATAAATAAATAAATACGGAACCCTCGGTGCGCGAGTCCGACTCGCACTTGACCGGTTTTTTTATGTTGTCAAGCCAGATAATCCTTTTATGATTGCAGGTAGTTCATGATAGACAAACCGCTTATTATTACTTTAACAAAAAAATATCTTGAAGCCTTTACTTTAACTCAAATATTTATTCTGCAAATAGGCCACAAGGGCACTTTTACATGTCAAAATATTATTTTATAATATTTACACAATACAACACACATCAAACAACATACATTTACACACATTACATAATACATTTTTCATCTCAGAATATTAATTTACAGTTCAAGAAATAATAATAATTTCGAGATTACAAATACAACAAAATTAATGTTATACAGACAGTGAAAATAAACTTGCAAAGTTATCTATTACGAATATTACAACATCAGTAAAGTTAGAGATGTATATAAGGCCTCAGTCTGATTAAACAAAGAGTATAATGAATTCATATAATATCCCAGAGATGTACCTTGTCTCTGAGCGTCCAAATACAATTAAATAGTTCTAATGTTCTTAGAGATGTACATGGTCTCAGAGCGTCAAGATTAAGACTAATTTAATATTGTTAGAGATGTATATGATCTCTAAGAGTCACTGATAATACAAACGAATCCAGAAATGGATGATTTCTAAGAACTAATATTTTTATTAGCTCTAGAAACCATGAGAGTTTAAAAAAAACTGTTATATTAAACGTGTATTCAGAGGAATGATTCGAAAGTTTGATTGGGTAACCGAAATTAACACTGTACAAAACCAGATTGCGGGGTAAATGAAATTTTAGTTCACAAGTGTAGATAACACACAATAATACCCCGAATATGCGGCTCCAAACATTACCTTCGTCAACCCTCGACGACATCCACACGTCAGCCGATTGTTTCGCATAAAATTGATTTCTGGCCGAAACGCCAAAAATTCGCCGTTCTGACAATATTTCAGCGCTCAGGGCTCACGGTCCCGATGGACCGACTGTTTTCACAGGAAACACCGCGCTCGACCCCACGACTAAGGTAAACATAGCTTTGTCAAATATTTTACGGATGAAATTTCAAGTATTTATTATTTATTCGGCCATTTCGGTTTAGTTTTATTTTTCGATCAAAGGATAAATATAATAAAGGTGGACGTGACAGTATCAACATTAACCGAAGATGATCTCGCATACGATTAGATTAACGAAAAAAGGGATATTTTAAAATAGGAAGGGGTTTTTTAAACAATATATAATATTAGTGGTGTAAAACAATAGCGAGATTTATTTAAAACAGTATTAAATAAAAGTAGTGCATTTTCTATAAAGAGGAAAAATAGAATGCTACTAATGGCTAAGCGGGTTAATCAAATAATCCGCCTTCTTGAGGTTTTGTTGGTTTCTGGTACAAACATTCCCATAATGCTGGCGATATTTCCTTGCTCAATAGCCATGGACAGCCTTATACGTGATAATCATATCTAAATAGAGTTCTAGTAACTAATTTTACTCCCTCTTGCAACGTATACACATGTAAGATAATGTTAACTTTAATTTAGCATGTTTAGAAATAAATAAAAAATGAACTATTAGAAAAGATTCAATCAAAATCTTCATACATACTTAATATTAAATGTTTATCGAAGGCGTAGTGTTTATTTACGGACACCAGAAGACACTCCATTCCGACACACTAGGCACGTGTAAAACAACCTAAACACACTTGAATACCGCTTCTACTGGCATGCCAAAGCACGATCAGGATTGAAAGCGTGGCACACACGGGCACGCCTGTTGGCTATCAAAGTTCTTCGGTTAGTGGGGGTTAACACATGGTCATTAACGATTCTCAATGATTGAGACATTCGTGACTATCAGGACGTTGTAATATAACTTTTCGGTTGTATTAATTCCCAAACTCTAATTTCAGTGACGAAAAATTCATCAAATGACGAAATGACGAAAAATCGTTCTCGTGGTAAATTATTTTTATATGTACATTCCAATTTGGGTGGAAATTATTAAAATTATACCAAGAGACTACGTTGTACGTAATATCCCTAATTCACGACTTACAACTGAGAGGCATAGGTACCTATTTATTTAAAGCCAACGACGCATAATTTTCAGTAAAAAAAGCATAAAAGGAAATAAAATAATTACCTGGTTTAACTTGGTAGTTGTGGCGCAAAGTTGGCTCGTGTTACCAACAATGGATCACCAAAAGTGGGTAAAAGGGGAGGTGGGAGTCCGTCAGTTGATCGGATCGCCGGGAAGCGCTGATTGATGACGCCGATTAGTGATGCCCAACTCGACCCCGAATAAATTGTCGACCTTTTTTGCTCAACTCTTTGGGACCCTTTTTTGCGTCTGGATTTTAATAAGGGGGTTTTAAAGCAAAGTGTGTAATTAATTTTCTGAAGTAACGGAAATTAAATACAAATTGAAATGGTTTTCTGAGAAGTACGTTTAACATTTAAGAGAGTTAAAAATGATAATTTACTTGGAAATTAAAAAAAAAACAACACGAAAGTCACAATTCATATGTTACAAAGTCTGTATGCTTTATACAACGCGTCAGACCCATGTACAGTATCGAGAATACTAAACTGTTGGCTGGTTTTATTAACTATGTATTTGTTACGAATAATTGTATCTAACTGAACTGCACTGACGGTGCAGATTAGGCTTATCCCACTGGAGGGTCCTGTGCCTAACTGGCAAGTATCAACACAACTAACTCGAAATTATCATAAGACCACAGTAAAAAAATGCTCTATCGATAGACTCTCAAACTATTGTTCAAACAGCCGGAGTTGCGCAGTCACGATGGCTACCTACGTTTAAGAGTTGAAATAATTTCGGCTTCGCGCTTTATTTATTTTTCATAATAGACCATGAGAAAGCAATTTCCCTGGCAAATACACGGAAAGTGGATTTACTTACAACTTTTTGGATCCCGCATTAACCGTTGTGTACGTACGAAATTTGTTACACGGCGCAATTATAACAACTGATAATCGAACGAGTGCGGAGGGAGGATGAAGGGGACATAACGAAACAGTAATCTTATATAGTTTCACTTAAGGTACAAATTTGATAAATATAAAGCTGTGACCTACCGTTATACATCCGTGAAAGAGTTATTTTTCATGAGTCAGTCAGCTTAAGCCACTGGTCAACATATAGTGCATTTTGAGCAGAGAAGGACTTTACACGAACTGCAAAGTATTGGATTTCCTGTAAAACTTTGAAAGCTTATTGAGCTCTTTCATCGAGACATGAAAGTTCAGGTTATTTATACTACCTTAGCTCCTTTCGAAATACGCAGAGGAGTAAGGCAGGGTTTTGTATTGGCTCCCAATCCCACATTATTTGGCATATTTTTCTCCCTACTTGGCATCCCCCCAATGTAATAGTTTATAGTTTCTACTTTCTAAACTAGGGTCTCGGTCTCTATTTATATATTTCTCTAATATGGTATTTAATGCTTCATTAATAAAGTTGTTGCTTGCTTTCGTTGCCTATTTCAACTAGGTACCTCCACCCCTTGAAAGTGCATTTACATTTCCAACGTAATAATAGTATAAAATATAATGTAGAGTTTCCTGTCGCCACCAAGCACGCACCTCCGTCACGATATGGCTAATTAACAGCGGCGCATGTCAAACAAGCCGCAAAAAAGATTAAAATAAAAAAAATACTTAGTAGACAAGCTAAATTTATAAATACAAACAGTATTTCATTTTTAAGAATAGCCACACAGAATTCAATTAATACTCTTATTTGCCATTGCTAAATTATATAATTCACAGCCTTTCAAACTCAAACTCAAACTCAAAATATTCTTTATTCAAATAGGCCTAGCAACAAGCACTTTTGAATCGTCAGTTATGTATTACATAAATTGAATCTAATTATTCAGAGCAATTTATTGATGCATATGAAATTATAATAAAACCGGCCAAGGGCGAGTTGGACTCGCGCACGAAGGGTTCCGTACTAGTATCTATAAAACAGCAAAAATAACTTAACCAAAATTACAGTTAAATCAACCTATCTCAAAAACTATAAGAGATACTTTGATCAAACCAAAAATCGTTGAAAGAGTTAATTAGCATGCATCACCTCTATTTTTTTTAGAATTTTATACCCCGTAGTTATAAAAATAGAGGGGGGGGGACATACTTTTTACGACTTTGAGAGCTGATATCTCAAAAACCGTTCACTTTAAGAAAAATGTTTTTTAGAAAACTTTATATCATTTTAAAAGACCTTTCCATTGATACCCCACACGGGTATGTACATCGAAAAAAAAATTTTCATCCCTCAGTTACATGTATGGGGGGCCCCACCTCCAATTCTTTTTTTTACTATTTAGTGTCATAATTTTGTAGCGGTTCATACAACACATATTCCCATCAAATTTCATCACTGTAGTACTTATAGTTTCCGAGTAAATCGGCTGTGACAGACGGACAGACGGACAGACGGACAGACGGACAGACGGACATGACGAAACTATAAGGGTTCCGTTTTTGCCATTTTGGCTACGGAACCCTAAAAAAGACATGAATTACTATAATGTATGTCAAAAGAGAGTATAAATAAATTCACAAAAAGATCGTCAATATGTAAAATAAAAACATAAAAAATTGTATAATCTAGACAGTTTCTAGAATAAAAGCTGAATGTCAAGAGGAAAATTTAACGTCAACATCTAATGTCATAGTTATGAAAATAGTCATTAAGATGTAATGTCATAATTATTAAAATATAATAAGTATTTCAACCACAATTATACCCACGGTGTTTTATCATTCATGTAGTCTTTTGTGCTATAATATGCTTTCGATATGAGTTTATGCTTTACATAAGTCTTGAATTTATTAATAGATAAATTAGTCACGTTTGTAGGTAGTTTATTATAAAACTTTACACAATTACACATGAATGATTTTCTTATTTTTTGGAGCCGAGTGGAGGGTACCGCAAGCTTATATTTGTTTCTAGTATTAATATTATGTATGTCACAGTTCTGTCTAAAATTTACAATATTTTTGTGTACATACACAATATTGTCATAGATGTATTGACAATGCATTGTCATTATATTAATGTCCTTGAACTTATCTCTAAGTGAGTCTCTATGTTTCATCTTATATATTGCTCGAATAGCCCTCTTCTGCAGAATAAAGACAGTATTTATCTCTGCAGCACTGCCCCAGAGTAAAATACCATACGACATAATACTATGAAAGTAACTAAAATATACTAATCGAGCTGTCTTCACGTCTGTTAATTGACGGATCTTGCTCACTGCAAATGCTGCAGAACTCAGTCTATTCGAGAGATTAGCAATATGGGGACCCCATTGGAGTTTTGAATCTAATGTCAAACCAAGAAAAACAGCACTATCAACTAGTTCCAATTCCTCATCTTTCACAGTGACACTAGTTTGCGTGTGATTTACGTTACTCGTGACGAACTTAATACATTTAGTCTTTTTCTCATTTAACAATAAATTGTTGACATTAAACCAATTAACTATTTTAGAAATGGCATTAGATACATAGTTACAAGCTTGTTGTTGCCGTGTGACTTTGAATATGAGTGAGGTATCGTCAGCAAACAATACTATATCATGGTGGGTCTTTACGAGGTATGGCAAGTCATTTATGTAGATAAGGAATAGGAAAGGTCCCAATATTGATCCCTGCGGTACACCCATAGAGACCAATGAACCCGGCGATCGCTGTCCATTCACGTCGACCCTTTGTATTCTATCACGTAAGTAAGACTTTAGCAAATTCAGTGCCGATCCTCGAACGCCATAGTAGTGTAGTTTCCTGATCAAAGTTTCATGACATACGCAGTCGAAGGCCTTGGACAAATCACAGAAGATACCTAAGGCATCATGTGACTCCTCCCAGGCATCGAATATATGTTTTGTTAGCTCGACAGCAGCGTCAGTTGTCGAGCGACCCCGCGTAAAACCAAACTGCTTATGATGCATTAAATTGTTAGCATTAAAATGTTTTATTAATTGGGACAAAACTAGTTTTTCAAAAATTTTGCTAAATGTAGGTAGCACAGATATTGGTCTAAAATTAGTGGGGTCAAAAGTGCTACCAGACTTGAATAAAGGAGTTATTTTACTGTGTTTCATTAGATCAGGAAACTCACCACAATCAACACTGTTATTAAATACAACCACTAAATCAGACTTCTATTAGAAATTTGACAGAATGGACAGAGACTCCCCAGAGGTCACTAGTTTTTTTGACATTAATTGTTTTAAATGCCTTTACTACGTCTGAGGCATTAACATGTACAAAATGAAAATCTCTACTACATTCTGGGGCGTTGTCTTTTAATAACACAACGGCAGACGAAGGTGATGAATTTAAATACTGTGTTGTGGATACTGGTATCTCACTAAAAAAATTTTCGAATACTGTTGCTACTTCTAAACTTGAATCTATAATTTTGCCATTTATTTTTAATTTAGGGTCATTCATTGTGTGCTTTGATCTGCCAGTTTCCACATTAATGACTTTCCATGTTGTTTTGATAATATCAGAGCTATTTTTTATTTTCTGGCTTAAATAAGTACGCTTAGCTATTCGACAATCTATTTTAATTTTTTTCGAATATTGTTTAACATGTTCTTTAAATTCATCACTCGCATTAAACCGCCGTTCCTCATATAAAGCATACAGTGCTTGTCTACGTTTATGTAAGTCCACAGTAGCCCATTCACTAAAAACTGATACACCACCAACCACGACCGATTTAGGAGTGAAAATTGCTTTATAATGTTTCATAAATGTGTGAAAAAATGAGTTGTACATGTCGTTAGGACTCATATCGGAAGATAAAAAGGGTAGCGCCTGGACTAAACTTTGCTTCATTCGTTCGACACGGTGCGTGGTTACTGGTACAAAAGTTATTTGTTTTCTCAAAGTACTCCTTCTTAATGTCTCAAATGTCATTAATTGGCCTAAGTGATCTGACTCTAATTTGCTGATTACACTTTGGGTAATAGGAATAATATCCGTAAAAATGTTATCTATACAGGTGGCGCTAGTAGCAGTTACTCTAGTAGGCTCCGAAAATATGTGGTTGAGGTTACATGATTTGAAAAGATTCAACAATCTAGTACTTATTGTTGAATTTTCCAAAATATTTACATTGAAGTCTCCGCATATAAGTAATTTTTTGCTAGAGAGCGATATTTTAAATAACACGGATTCCATTATATTTTCAAAGAGGTCAAAATTACTTAATGGCGGCCTATACACACAAACAACAATAAATTGCTCTAATTCTACTGCACTTAGTTCTATGGTCCGTTCAACAGACAAGGATACAACATCCTTACGTTCCTTAAATTTTAATTGATTATTTAATATAATTAATGAGCCACCATGTATGGAACCAAGTCTGGTGAACGAACTACCCACATGATGATTATTAAATTGAGGCATTATTTCATTATTTTTTAACCAATGTTCAGTTACACATAGAATATCAATATTATAAGTATTCAAAAAGAGTTCAATCTGTAAGTCTTTACCTCTGATACACTGAATGTTTTGATGAACAAGATGCATATAATTTCCATTTTTCAAGCATTTTTCATTCAATTTATTAAATACTAAATTGCCAGAGTAAGAGTACTCCTTTGTCTGAACATCTAATTTAAATGATTGGTTATAACAGGAACCAATTCGAGGTCCACAACGGACTGCTCAATAGGAGCAGAGTTAAGTGCTCCCAAATTCTTGGCAGAAATGTCAATTAAATATGATAGCGACAAGGCTATTTGTTTTTTATAATAATTAGAAAGGTAAAACTTACCTTTAGTTAAAAAATAGTGTTTACCAACATAATTGTTGGTGTCAATTATGCTAAACTTATTACTATATGTACAAAAATTATACAGGGCTATATTCAAATTATATCTAGTGTCATTTTCTGCCTTTGCCATTTGAGGACATTGGAGGACCTTTCGTGTCATTTGCAGCACTGTAGTTATGAAATATGCCTCATTCAAATATTTCCATTTACAATGAGGCAAATGCGTATGACGCAGCCAGTTCAGTGTCTCTATACGATTTCATTTGTACCTTTTAATAAACTGTCAGTTAGTAAATACCTGTCAAGTCCCTATGTATTTCGTATTAGGTACCTGTTTACTATTTTTCCAATTTGCAGCATTTTTGTTGTGGCACATATGACTGGTCACTCTACACGCACAATATAAAGCTGAGACAATGTTTTCGTCATAGAGATTTTAAGATAAAGACGCTACGTGAAACAAATAAAAGGAAAATTAGCAGCATAGAGTCAGATGGAGAGAGCTACACCGACAAGAGTCTACTCTTAAGACAAGGCCCATTCAGAGATCTAACGAAAATAGTGGAGCTTGAGCTTGAGCTTCAAGTGTGAAGAAATAATGTAGAACTACTCTACACAAAAATTACTGTGGACTGAAATAGAAACAAAATAACTGAACTAAATATTGGAAAATGCCCTGGTTACTTTGGTAAAATATCATAAATATCATCGTAAAAATAAACTTTAATGCTGCAGATTTCATAATTATCAATGACAGTGATATGTTTTTTTTTTACAACAAGGACAGCTTTTTTATTGTTCTAACAAAATAACTAGACTCCAGCACCAGACTCTGGACTCAAGCGGTTCTCCCAATAAAGTTTGGGGGGCTGGGCGTTCGAGCCGCGGCCAGCGTAGCCCTACCTGCATTCCTGTCCTCTGCCTATGGCTCGCTGTCTCCCGTCGGTATCATTCTTAACCTTCCCCAGATAATCGACGATGAGCTAGCGAGTCTGAAGGAGGCCAGGAATGCATGGTGTGACTCGTGCCCTGGAACAGATATCCCGGCCGCTAGACATTTTCAACAGGCTTGGGACTACTCTCGCCTTAAAGTGGTGCAAGCATCCCTCATAGATAGTAACCAGGACGATTTTGAACGCGCCCGCCTCCTAGCGGATTCCGCCCCCGAGTCGGAGCACACACAGATAGGCACCGTTCTGGACCCAGGCACATTAAGAATTGCCTGTTCCTTGAGGCTTGGGGCCAGAATATGTGTTTCACATACATGCGTCTGTGGCAAAAGCGTCGATGAGTCGGGTAGACATGGCCTCTCATGTATAAAAAGCTCCGGCCGCTTATACCGCCACGGCACTATAAATGATTTGGTCCGGCGTTCGCTTGCCACCGTGTCTGTGCCTGTTATCCTCAAACCCACAGGTTTGGCAAGAGGCGATGGCAAGCGACCTGATGGTGCCACTCTAGTGCCGTGGAGGTTGGGTAGAGTCTTGGTGTGGGACGCAACGTGCGTTGATACGTTTGCTCAGTCCCACATCCAAGTGACTCGCTCTCAATCCGGGCTGCAACTGACCAGGCCCAGGTGTTGAAGCGCCGAAGATATTCGTCTTTAATTAAAGACTACGACTACTAGCGATGGAAACATTGGATCCCTGGTCAGCTGACATGAAATCATTCATGAAGGCAGTGTCTAAACGTCTCGTTGACACTTCAGGGGACCATAGGGCTGGCGCTTACCTCTCCCAACGTATTTCTTTGGCAATACAGAGAGGTAACGCCGCCAGCGTTATGGGCACCATGCCACAGACGAAACTTTTGGACGGGGTCTTTTTATGTGACTTGGGCTGGGCAACCTGGTTTCAGTTTTTAATTAATTTGTAATTATTTGTTTGCATGTTTTTTTTGTTTCAATAAAAAGTATATTCTAGATGCAAAAAAAAAACCTCATAGATATTTCATAAGTGATCCAGTGTTCCAAAAATCAATTAAAATGTACTAAATGTTTACGAAATTACGCGCAGAGATAGGAGAGAGCGGGATGGTCAATTGCAAACTCACGCGTGTTAGAGGGGGTCATTTGCAATGGAATGGCCTTGCCTTAAATTTATGATGTGAGATTTTATAATGCTAATAGTAAATCTTGGGATTATATGCCAAAGAATTCCCCGGATTACTATAGGATATAACCGGAACAATCGCTAGGAGGATGAAGATTAGATATTTCATAGTGTAACATTATGAGACCCCGGGCACCTTAGGGAACAACCGGAAAACGTTAGGAGGATGATGAGATATTTTACAATGTCTTTTCTAAACGGCAACTAAAACTGAACTGAGTAATACAGAACCTATAATGTTACAGAGGTATCTTCAATCTGTCTATTGCTCGTCCAATATACTCTGACACTAAAGTCATAAACGGCTCTGCGCAAAATGAAAAGTGGCTGCCGGGTAACTATCTTGGGGCTCTGGTCTTTTCTATTATATATTATGCTGAGGCGAGACCTTTTTGTGACGATTTCATGTTCTTTTAATTATTCTTATTTATATATATTTTATGTTTGTATCGTCACGAATAAAAATGTTTTTCTTTCTTTCTGCCTAAATCTTAGTTCAACCGACCAGAGAATAATATACACTCACGAGCAAAAGTAACGGATACACTTTGGATAGAATTTCCATGGAAAGTATACCCGTTATTATTGCTCGTGAATATATATTATGAGATTGGTACCAGGCCACTTAGGGCCAAATCACAAAATTATGGTTCAAACAAACTTTGTGTTTCTGGTATTTGAGTGGAAATCTGTACCAACGCCTTCGGTAAACTGACGTGATTATATGTGAGGTTAATGTTTCAGTGCTTAGTGCTTACACTTACGTAAATGTTTTATACTGTCAATACCTAATAGTCTAAGAGCTGGCTACGGTAAACCGTTTACCGTTACCGTCTAGTTTGCCATATTATTATTATTAATTGATCCGGTGACAGGCAGCTTTTCGGCGGTAACTTTTTGTTCATTTTTCATTTAATTAGAGGTATGCAAATTATAGAGCTATGGATTTGGTGTGGTATGATACCTAATTATATATTTAAGTCATTTTGGTTGGGGCAAAAGTCCAAGGTGCGGCCGTCGATTGGCACTACGGATTTCGTGTCTCTATAAATCGCAAATTATTTGCCGTAGCCAGCTCTCTGGCCACAGCAACAAGAGGTGTGCACGACAAGTGTTATCTATTGCGAATTAAGGTGTCAAAATTTGGAACGTTTACCTTATATACTTAGGTACAGTATACCACTGCCCACACCGATGGATCGGGGAAGAATCTTTACAATGGAACCCTAGAAATGGCGAAAAATACCGTCTATTATGAGCAGGCCTGGAAATAATACGGGGCCGGCGGCAAAGCGATAAAACTAATAGACTCCTATTTCTGGGAGTTTATTGTACAGGATCTTGTGACGTATACATTGGGTGAGTGACGGTAGCAAAAGGGTATGATTTTTTTTTTAATACATTGGCAGGGTTCTGGTTAGTAATTAATAACCGTCACAGTTAAATACGTAAATGTATCAATATGTAATATTAGTGACTACGTCAGTGAGTGTCATCGGTCATTTTGAAACAGCCTCACTTTTCCACCTGAAACTCGGTATTGCTTTTGGATCCAAAATTCAGCCCCCTATTTTACCTTTATCCTAAATGAGCCACCTGGTCCTCCTCCAATTATATTTGTATAGCAATAATTCATTAATTACCAAAAGATAATTCTTATTACACCAAATATATTTTAACTTACTAGAAATCTGTCCTAATGTGGTATGGCGCACCAAGGGTATCCACTTCGGCGCTGATTATTTAATACCTATATTTTCCTCTCTCCTTGGAGGAGGCCTTTGTCCAGAAATGGGCATCCAAACGAGGAACAACTTAAACTTAATTTTTCTGTATATTTATAGTATTAAATTTAATTGATTTTCTCAATAATTCTACAAATTATTCAAGAGACATCGTAATGTGCACATTACTTAGCAAATTTTTTTTTTTAAATTCAGACATGCATGATTATTGTAACGAGATGTAAAATTGTATAAGTAATAAAATTAATGAATTAGCACAATCTATTAAATATTTATATACCTAACTAATAAGTTTTAGAATTTAGAATTTGGTCATATAGGACCGATATAATTAAATTATACTTATGGAATTTGAATTTAAATAATAATGAAACAATGAATTGTAATAATAATATAATTAGCTTAACGAAAACGAAATGTAAAAGAAAAAAAAATTGGATTGTGTAGGGTAATGTATGTTACAAATAGTTTGGAATAAAGAGGCTTATTATTATTATTATTATTATATTTTCCTCTCGTACATTAAGACTTAAACGTATCGTGCGGGACGAGAACGGATATTTCAGAATATTCTTTCTGTTTCATGGTGCGATAGAGAGGGTCGTGGCGGGCGGCCGTTTTCCATGCCTTTTAAACCTTTATAAAATGAGCTGTTTTAGTAATTCTTTCTCGTTTACAAAATAATTGCAAAAAAACAGCAGGAAGTTTTCGAGTAATAAAAATGAATCACCAGATTTTCACTAGTAGGCAATTAAAAAAAATTGTAAAACCTAGTATTTAATGATATCTACAACATTTCCAAACATCATGCAAATCAGTTCAGAGTTAGGGGGTGGAAAAGTTGCCGCTTTTGTATGAAAAAATTCTGCGACATAATTTCTTAACAACCAAGTAATGTAAAATATTAATTCATTAAGCCGGTTTTAAGCATAAACCAAAGCTTTGATTCCATTAGGGGGCAATTAATAATCATTCAAATTAAGAATGAACGGCGGGAAGAACTTTTCACCATCATTTGCGGTGATTCATTTTACTGAACCAATTAATATAAACATCAAAGCCATCTCGACTTTAAAGGATCCGGGATTTTAATGAAAAAAATCGAGATTTTCACGGGAATTCATGAATATTCTGCACTATTTTGTCAGCATTTTATTAAAATGATTGAGTTCAATTATCTTTCACTTGCTGTGACTTGTGGACTTTGGCTTCTTCATTGATTGAATTAACTACTAGCTTAGACAGGAAACGCCTTCAACGCATCTTTCCGAACAAAATATTTCGCTTAATTTTGGCGCCTAACAATGTAACGCACATATAAAGAAACTACGCACACTTGCAAAACATTCTCCCATTACTATACGCACCTAATCTAAAATAATCACGCATGCACGCTCATAACACTAAATTTGAGCAATAAAATTCGACCTTACAAGCGTTTACACTATGTCAAATATCGCAGGGCTAAACCGACCAATGTCAATAATAATCAAATTTCATATAAATTCTCATGGATAATAGTCCTTACGGTCCGAAACACGTTGATATGAAATATCATAATAGCGAACAAGCGTGAAGCGTCGAGTACGAATGTTTTTAAAACGATGCTCGATTTAAGATTTCAATTAAAAATTTAATCGTGCAGAAAATTATAAATAAAGTGAAAACATACATACATACAATTAAATGATTCATCTTTTCGTAAATTTGATAAATTCAAATGTTTTTTGTACCTGAAAACAGCACATAAAGCCATTTTGATGAAGCTCTTCACACACTGGGAACGATTTCGAGACTGACGTATAATCGATTAATGAAGTAGTTTTTAATAACGTGGCAGATTTTTCTCCTATACCTTTCCAGTCTTAAATGGTCTAAGACTACTAGATATATTCTATGGTGTCATTCGAACCAATTTTTAGAGAGGATCAATTGACTAATATGATAACAACTACAATTAGACCACAACAAAGGGCAAAAATTAGGGACAAAGTCAACTCGTCGCTAGTGACCCCAAAAAAGGCCTAAAAATTGATACTATGTATATTATGACGTCACGGCAGATGTTCTAACCAACAGTTGTATGGGAAAACAAATTAAATTCCTATTTTGATCGTGAAATCCTGCATTTAGGTTACGAACTATGCAAGTTCGGAAAAGTAGCTTTATAATTTTACCAACGTCCCGTCCAAACGGAGTTATTGTTTCCACGACGAAATCGGTGCCCTTTCCTCGGTTTACTTATTGAAGACAAATACTTATATGGATCATATAACAAAGCAAAGATACCACGAATATTTTTTTAACTATACAATAACCTTAATTTTTCGAGTCTCAATCTCTTTATGATTTGGATGAACTTTTATGATTTACAATTTATTGTGATATTTTCATTTATTATCCATATTTTGACACCATTTTATAAATTGAAACATATCGAAAATACCCTTAGTATAATCTTGGTGCCCATCCCGGCCCATATTTTGCATCACAACTTTTAGCTTAGCAAGGTCGTCAGAGTTTTCCCAAAGATGCGCTGTGTATTGGGGGAGCTGCATTTATTTGTCTCTAGCTGTCAACACAATAAATCCTTCCACCTCAGATTTGGTTGAAGCTGCTCAACCAATCTCACTGGAGTGCAAACTCTTAGAGTATTCCAGTGTTTAAACCACCCGCGTGGTCGTGTCGGAGGTTTCCCCTGGATTTTGCCCAGGCCACTCTCTTACCGCGCACTCCTAATAAAGCCACAGTCAGGTTCAAAAAAAACCTCAAACAATAAAGTATCGGCAACGCGCTTATGATTCTTCTGAAGTCGCAAGAGTACAGTATAGGGTGCCGTATCTGCTTACCATCAGGCGGGCAGTGTTATTGTTTGCAACCGTCGTAGTATTAAAAAATCCTATATTTCCTATACTGACCAAAGTATAAACACTGCATAATGACGTTATCAAGTTACAACAGCCGTCGTTTTTTCAACTCAACGTTTCATAACTCTCCGTCAACACATGACGTCACAGACAGGATCTAAACCCCGTCTCCTCGACGCTCGCCGAAGGCTTGATTGATGACCTAGTGACGACGCCGAATGCTGGCGACAGCCAATAGCGAGGAGATGATATTGTACACTAGTTTATACCACATTTTTGTGTAGTGTGGTGTCGCTACCCTTATCTCATGCGCATACGTCACGATGACCGGAGTGACAACGGTGGTCCGGCCGTTGTCCGGAGTGGTGGTGTGCTGACGAGCTGCCGTGTATCCACAGTTATACTTATGTATGTATGTATATAGTGCCTGGTACTAATACTACATGTAGCATCATTATATTGGTGATTACAGCCTTTCCCGTAAATAGCGGTACTGGCGTGACTTACAACTAACAGTTTTCACATATCGTACTGCATCCGCAACAACAAATCAGGATTTCGTCTTAAAATGAACTGCCCGCTTCTAATATTATTTCCATAATATTGTTTACGTGTGTGAGTTCCTGTGTATTGCACCAATATGCTTGTACGTCAGATGTGAGCGGAAGCACGCTGGAGAGGCGTTCAGTTTAAGATTGGGGTTACGCTGCGAACTAATTCGCGCGCCTGCATACATAACATACATGTGAAACATGTGACACAATGAAATAACGATTTCGAGTAGACCACTACAAACAAATATTTTTATTTAACATTTATTACCATAGTTTGTAAATAAATATTTTACATGTTCATGAAAACTTTTCACACTGTTATTATGTAAAAGGGTAATGGGCTTCCAAGAACCGAAAAAGTCATTATAAGTGACATTTTTCCTTACAAAGGCATCATATGACATTTCGAATAATTCAATTGTTTCGGTATCACTCTCACATTCTATTATGCTAGAAAGGTTATGTTAATGATAGTCTGATAAAATACCTACCTAGTATATTATTGTTTAAATTTTCTAATATCCCTCTAATGTGTTCTTCAAATCATATTTTTTTTAGTTCTCGAAACCGGCTCTGACGATTTGGTTAACTAGGTTTTCGTGTAATAAGTTTGAAGATAGAAGTAATAAGTTTAGAAGAAAATGTGCCCACGAAATATACAAATACAATCACCTTATTACAGCAGCAGCTACTTCTCTCGCTGACATAAAATTACCATCTCATAAAAATAACGAGTTCCTGCAAAGACAAAACATTTAATAAAAGTTAAAAAATTAAGGGATATTTATGACACAATCATGGCCCCATTTCCCATTTTGGGCATTAATGAAATTTTTCCCCATTTGCGCTTTCGGCTGTAAGGGAAAATGAGCGTTATTTAAGGTGAAATATGGGCCACCATATGTTTTCGTGTTCGTAATTGACTTGGCTTAATAAAACGTCATTCACTCGTGCCACATTTGGCTTCGTATTGCGACTTAGCTCTGAATGTCTTGAGCTGAGATTAACTTCGGATTCCTGACTAAAATATATTAATACTGTAAGCGCTTTACGGAAAACACAGACTATATATATGCTGACTGTACCAAGTACCATTTACGACGGATCGTAGGGCTGGGATACGTTACGAGTTTTAGCGCACAGCATGTGCGAGACACAGATTGTTCGTCTCTTTCCTGTAGATATTGCCAAAAATTAGGGATATAAAATAAAGCCAAATTTTTGGTTGTACTATGAGTACAACGCTTACGCATAAAAGGGCGTCTCCGTTTATACAAATTTATGTAATAAATACATAACAGAATGAACATAATTACCGTCTTATATTTTCCATTATTCAACGGCTTAGTTTGACCATAGAAGGACCATAGGCGATACGACTTTGGTTTTTTCAACTGTGTATGACCCTAAGCTTTATACTTACGAGCGGATAACGAAAGGGAACTCAACCTAAAACCCATTAAATTGCTTCATAAGTTCGGTAAACAACCACAGGTTCTACAGGACTCGCCTCGGTTGCTATTACGGTCAATAAATCCGAAATGGCCGCCACCTGCTGAAAAGGTTCACTTTTGCAAAATGTGGGAAGGTTTAGGGCAGGTTTACGACCACGGCCACAGTGCTATAGGTAGGCAGTGGTCGTGTGTACTTACCTATCCTCTACGTACATATCATTTATGATATATAAACCAACCATGGACTAATACAACCATGAACATATCAAAATCTTTTATACACTTAAAGAATTCATGTCTGGAGAGAATCTATAAATAATTACCTTGACCTTGACATACTTAACTGTAATTTCATTATCCATAATTAAATATCCACACCCCGAAAATATCAAGTGAAATAGTTGTAATTAAATAAGAAGTTATCCCTTAATTCCTAAGTTGACATTTTGTATTTTTACATGGTTATTAATAATTTTGTAATTTACTGTTTTATTATAATTTTGCATGCCTAAACCGTAGAACAGGGTAGGCGAACCAATGGCACGCGTGCCATTGATGGCACGCGGCACAATATTTTGGGCACGTCGCCGATCATAAAACATATGTAAAAAATGTGTTAAGTATTTTATGACGATCGAACGAAGCGAGTGATCCTATGCTGCGGAGTGAATCAGAAAGTCAAAATTATTTGATGGCACGTCAATGACCCCATTAAACATTCTTTAGAAAAAATGGCACGTTGATGCATAAAGGTTCGCCTACACTGCCGTAGAACATAAGGACAATTGTATTTTGAAACTTAACATGTGTATACCAACTATGTTCTTGCATTAATAAAAAATAATTTGATTTCATTACAATAGCGTAATGTTACCTTACAAATTTTTGGAGTCCAACTGGAGAAGTAGGTACCTGCACTTATACGTAAATGTTGATGTTGTGTTCCCGTTAATCGATTACCTAACATTTCAAACTTACGTTAGGTAGATCTGTCATTTCCCCGTACAAAAAATTACAGTTACAGTTGTCAGCAGAACAAATCCCAATATAAATAAATGGTCACAACTAACATGTTGCATTCTCAAATCAACTTACGTGTATTTTTTCATAGATAACATAAAATATATGCTAAACTCTGATTTAAGACTATATTCCTAAACTTGATAATATTTTTCTCGAGTTTGTGGAAAGTACTATTTTAAAACACGATAATGTTCTGAAAGCAGGACAACGGTTTTGTTTACTTCTAGTGGTTCTGTGAGATGAATGTGAGGAAAAAAATCCATATAATTATCAAGAATTGGTTTAAAAATGCGAGTAGAGAACAGCCGGATGGACATCCAGAAATTCTCCCGCCGGACATACCAAACCATATTTGTCTGGCTAAAACGGAGACCTTCGATCGCTGCGCGCACTCGGCCAATTATTATGAATAACACAAAAATTAAAAAAACCGGCACGCTTTATCAAGGCATCGATTTCCTGATTTAAGTTCCAAGCTCAACATTATGTTTCCTGCAAACTTACTGGACTCCACACTACCAGCACCTGAAAGTAATAATCATCTTTCAGTCTATGTTACTAAATCTATTGAAATGAAATCAAAATTATATTAGTTGCGCTTCTTCCAAGCGCGCCAATACTAAATTATAACAGAACGAGAGGGCACTGTGGAATGTCATTTCGCTCATATTTGGAGCAGCGGACCTAGGGAAGTGATGGCAGATAACCACAACTATATTAATTTAACTACTAGCTCTTTTAAGTATTTGGTGTTTTTTTGTTGTTTTGAACCTGACTGTGGCTTTATAGGCAGGGCTCAATAAAGCGATAGGAGTGCGCGGTTGGAGAGTGGGGTGGGGAAAATCCAGGGGAAAACCTCCGTCCGACACGACCACGAGGGTGGGGAGGGAACACTGGAATACTCTAAGAGTTTGCGCTCCAGTGAGATTGGTTGAGCGGTTTTAACCGAATCTGAGGTGTGAGTGGAATCAAGCTACTGGGAGTTTTGTCGCTGGTTCACTAAACCTAGCCTAGCTGAGAAGGGTCCAGCAAGAAACTCAGCAAGATCCGACCTGGATCGGACTGGCTCTACCCGGTGTGCGGCGGTACCGGGACGAATAGACTGTACGTCCCGGTACCGCCGCCCGGTAATCGTCGAGTTACGACAGAAGGAAGAGGGATGGGAACGCAGTCGACAGCCTTCCTAACTAACGGATTCCTATGATGCATTGTCAAAATATCGTCTGGCAGTCTGCTTAAAGAAACCATACATGGTGCTAATGCCCATGTCGTGATGCAGACTGAGGTTCGACTGGTACCACAGGGCACCAGTCGCCCTACAGAGAAAACGATTCTGAATGACCTGAAGCGGCTTGAGCGATGTCATGGGCACGTGAGCAAAAGCTACACTTGCATAAGACATGATTGGACGAACACAAGTTTTGTAGAGTGTCAGCTTATTTCTAAGTGACATTTTACTAAATTTGTTAAACATCGGCCCAAGCCTTCCTAGCACGAACAACGCACGGTTGCGTACCCTACTGATGTGGCTACGGAAAGTCCGTTTTCTGTCGAGGGTCACTCCAAGATATTTGACTTCGTTGGCCCAGGGGAGGCCGGTCAAACATCTGGATCGGAGCCACCCGCCTTTTCCGTGCTAACGCGGTTAGACGGGTGAAAGACTATAGCAGTGCTTTTTTCCGGATTGACTTCGATACGCCAAAAATTAAACCAACGACCTAGGTCAGTGATTACCTCCTGGAGTTATCGCCGGATAAAATTGTACTTACAATGTGTCGTAAAGAGCGCGGTATCGTCCGCGAACAACCCCAGTTGCATTTTAGGGTGCCTGATAATATGGTTCGTGAATAACGAATAAAGAGTAGGAGAGAGCACGGTGCCTTGATGGACTCCGGTCCAGATGGGGTGTGGGTCTGAGTACGTTCCCTCTAGTCTGTATCGAAAGCTTCAATCCCTGAGAAAATCTCGTATGGTGAGCTCGTACTCCTCGTTCGTAGCCTCGTGGCTGTTACCGAGATGATATAACGTATGAGGTGTGTAAGCATATCAAAGCTACTTGTGTTGAGAGTAAGATAATGGCATTTGGCCGTTGGTTTCGTTATTTTATTTACCACCATCATCATCCTCTCAGCGTCATCCGGGTTATGCTTTAAGGAGCCCGGCAGCCGCGTAGTCAACTTTTCCCAAGGTTTGGCGTAGATTGGAAGCGACTGCCAGTCTGCCATCTGACCTTTCAACTCAGAGGGAAAACTAGACCTTATTGGACTACACGATGATTCCTTCTTCGACAAGCCACTGTGCCGAGGAATAAAACTAGAGTGGGTATAACAATTGAAAATTTTATTTAAAACCATCCGATTTCGTCAGATATATCCCCTGAACCAAGTTCCCGGACTTGCAAAACTTTCCCGTTGGAAAAGAAATCGTTAAAAACACATTACAGGTTTTTTAAAGCTCCAGTTTGTAAATAATAACAAAGGGAGAGGTGAGAGCTAATAATCAAAAGCTTTGTCCGCTTAATGAGCTTTCACGGCAAGACTTAGCAGTGCAAATATAAATAAACTGCTATTGTTTTGCCCACTGTACTGGGAAACAGTAGGATGGAAACCACGAGGACGAGAATGAATACAAGTATGTAGTTGTATTCATAGTTCTGAGTCTGTAGTTGTTCTTTGACGTTATTTCCATTGTCCACTATATTGGCACAGGGGCACTAACTACTGGCAAATTATGAAGAGTCTGCACCCCTTAGTTCGCTGTGGACCTATGAAAACTTTTTCCTGCTGTCCGCACTGCGAGCTACCGAGTTTATTTTAGGTACTTATAGTCAGCAGTCTCGAGTCTATGAATTGAATGAAATGTCTCTTCTATCATTTATTTTTCGCTGTTAACACAGTGTATCCTATAATGAATAAACTTTCCTAGCGTTCTTGGAACTAGGGACTTTCAAGCGTCCCTAGGCTTACGGTCCACTTAACATCAGTCAAGCCATACGCTTGTTTGCCACCATCATATTAGTACCTGATTACCTGTCAACCTTAATTTTATGGTTTGGAAATATGTAACATTTAAGGGGTTGTAATAAACGTTATTCTATGATTTTTGTGATACATAAACCTACGCCGCCGCCCTTTATTCCCAAAAGGGGAAGGTTAGGTAGGCAGAGGACATGAAATTTAATATTCACTCCGACAAATTTGTAGTTTCTAAAATCCGAGAAAATGTGATATTTCAGTGATGGTCGTATAACACACTTCAATCGTATTCTCATAATCATGGGAAGGAGTTTTGTTAAGGCATTCTAAAGGCGTCCGTACTTCCTGTCTTGGCAGGGCGGTATTGGTACAATCAGCGTCATATATTATGTAGCAGTCAAAGTGGCCAAATAGTTTTTAATACGTCTTTAACTCATAATTCTATCCCTCTCGTTACTGCGTTAACGCAAGGAAGTTTTTAAAATGCACTTGTCAGAATAGAATTGAAGTTACAATTTACAATACTAATTCAAGATTATAGCAACAGCACTAGGTAAACCTTTGCTTTTGAGCGTTTCTCGTCAGCGCTGCGCAAACTGCGAGATCCAGCGCCGAGATAAGACTCGCTTATAATTCTAATGAAAACTACACAAAATGTATTTGTTTCTAGGACGTTCTTAATTTTTTATGAATCTCGTGCTGGAGAAATTATAGCAAGAAATAAATTGATACGGATAATTTATGAAATCTATTCATATAACTGGCGTAGTAGAGTAAAAGTATAATAATTACTATGCGTACGTAGAACTTTTAAGAAATATTAGGGGCATGCGCCACTTTAAATTGTTTTTTTGAAGGATAATTTCGAACGTATAAAAATTATACGGATTCACGTATTATTTATCACTATATACTGTCAACCATTGGGCCAAATAGTAACAATAGTGGTGCGGGATCATAAACGCTGAGACGCGATAGAAAACACCACCTAATCAATATATTACCTACTTATAAAACCAATATCCTTTTCTATTAGGTTACTTACACTATCTACATTAATTTTGTAAAAATATTACGAGCCTTTAGTATCCTTAGCAAAAAATATTTAGTTTTTCAGGTCAAAATTTGTCCAACGGAATAACAACAAGATCACAGCACTAACCTACCTATTCTTCATCATTTTTCCCCCTAAAAACATGTAGTACCGTTCTATCCTAAAAAAAGTTGTCAAACCGCGGCAAAGCCCGTATCAGGCTTACCAGTTATCTCCGCATGTCACACAGGCCTGGTATTCACCAATGTTAGGGATTACTCACAAACTCATCGGGCTGGCAGCCACGATAGGGCCTGTCGGCGCTAGTTTAGCACTTAAGTACCCCCGTCTTCCTGACGCTTACGATAACTGGCCACAGGAGAAAACTTACTTAAAAAGCAATAGGTTGGAAATGAAATCATTGTATTTTGAGTCTTGTGGTACGGAGTTTAGGACTTATAAAAATGTACGTAGGCCCAAATCTGGACTGCGTTTTTATTCGAATCTTCTTCTTTTATCGGCCTTCTCTTGCAAGCGTAGTCAAGTGTGTGTGGCCATGACACATAGATAATCAAGTCAGCTATTAGTGTCAAATATCAGTAGAACCATTTTTTACTGCTTTCCTGCAATTACATTTTCCTTATTGGAATGGGTTGGGCTTAAGTACGTGGAAGCTGGGTGGCACGAATGCAGTACTACATCCATATCGCCCCGCCTCAGTGCAATAGTATATTACTACTGCTCAAATGTAATACTGCCAGTAGTCAGTAAATTGATCTGAATCTGAACGAGAGCAGTAAGATTTCGGTAAAGTAGAAAATACCACATAGGTTGGTACGGATTCTACCTAGTCAGGAATTCGCCTAAATGTAAAAATCACTCCCGGCTATTTTCTGACGCATTAACATTAAGTAATAATGAAATACAGAGCTTGGGTTTCAGCGATACCAAGGTAAGTACCCGCAGTCCGGCTAACGGCATGCTCATGTAAGCCGATGCAAGCGATCCGATATCGCTTGTGGTTCACTCATGGTTGCACTAAGCCGGGCATACCTACGTTATAGAACGATATTTTATAATCTATATTTATAACCATTCGCCCTAGCTCACATCACACATGCTCACACAACTTCATGGCTGTGGGTATTGAATTTTAATTTTTGAGTGACACTTCTAAAGCTGTATTTCTAAAAATGGAAAGTGAAACGTCCGCTTTCGTAAAACTACCCTGACCCGTTGCCAACATCCATAGAGGTAGTAGCTATGAAACCATGATAAAATAGTTTAGGAAAAGTTAAGCGTAAGATGGATCCTGAAAAGAATTTAAAAATATGAATATTTATAGATTACACTAAAACTTCTAGAGCGAATATCAAGTATAATAACCTGGCGTTTCGTAAATCTGTCCGGGGCAAATGGTACTAGCGGCAGTTGATATTTACGAGTATTTATCGATATCTGCATTCGATTTGATCGTTATCTGTTCCAAACAGGATGCGGATTCAAATTCAACTGATCTATTTTCATATCGGCAAAAAAGTTCAAAATAACGATTGCCCTCTGTCTGGCTTTCAAGATAAAAATAGGTTTCTAGAGATTTGTCTAATGAGTTAGTCGCAAAGTTTAAACAAGGTTAAACCATGATTAGTTATAGCATATTTTCGTGACTTTGAGGCAGCTACAGATAATGGAGTTAATAATGAATGATAAATAACTTTCTGAACTTGTTTACTTAAGCCCCATTTACACAGTTTAGTTCGGTACATTGCGGGTTACCGAGAAAAAACGAGTTCAAATAATCTTTTCTCAATCTTAACTAATATTGCATGCGATTTTTCATAAAACGCTGTTTTAATTGGTGACCGACTTGTAAGTAAATGGTAATGTATACTATCGAATACTCAATAGAACGTGTGTAACCTATAGGACATTTCTTTTTAAGTTTTGGTAAATCTAACTCTATAACATTTTTTTTTTTGTCAATTGAATGAAAAGGTGGAAAGTTATAAAAATAGTAATTTTGTTAGTAGTTTCGTTTTCATTCTTATATTACACTAGCTTTTGCCCGCGACTTCGTTCGCGTGAACATCCATATCAACTAACTCCTTATTGATCATACGAGTATCGTTATGATTTCTAGATTAATAAAAAATATATTCCAGCATGTTTAAGTTCAATAGTATTATGACTTATGACTGCTAGGCGCTGCATCACGTTGCATTTACACGTACATTAAAACAAACTGATGACAATAATTTGTGTGAACGCGGATAGAGAAGGACGAAGGACGAGTGGTAGAATACGGAAGACCGGAAAACGGGGTCTATGAATCTTTGAAAAAATATAAAATGTTGTTCTGAGGTTGTATATGATGGCCTGCCGTACCTTTTATTCTGCTAAGATATTCCAGGGCGGCCGCTTCTCTTGCTGATGCTGTATAAAAAGTACACTGCTGGTTATGGTTTCTTTTATATGAAATTATGTGTTTATCACGTATTTGAGGTTAAATTAATTATTTTTGCAGATTAACATTGAATGAGTAGGATGTCATTATACCTATCTTTTTTGGCAGGCCGACCACAAAGGGGAAGACTTAAAAACGAGGCTGATTGCGGAAAAATAAAAAAACAAAACAACTATTTCTTTCAGGAAAACGAAAGTACATGTTACTTTTAGTATGAATGAGGTGCGCGATATCAAATGATGGCGGGTGAAAAAGAGGGCGATAACATTTCGCAAGATATATATATTTTAGTAAAACAAGTGAAAATAAAATACTATAACAGATATTATAAGGTTTAAGTTTATTTCGTAAGACTATTTATTGTTATTCTTAGAAAAAATAAATTACATTGGTAACCCATAAAACTGACAATTTTAAAATGAAGTTGCTGAGTTATGTTAATATTATAACTTGTTGGTATAATATTAACCTACCTCAAGTGACTCTTTAATTTTTTTACAATAGGTTATTATGAAACAAAATGCAAGTTGTGTATTTATATTCATAAGGAGAATCCAAGGGATGGAATCATGTAGTTTTTTGTACGTACTTTATAAAATAAAAATACTAAAGACCCAAAAGTTCTTATGTGGTTACAGGACACAGGTGCCAATTGTAATAAAATTGGCTAACGGTACAAAAGTAACCAAATTGCCAGCTTTATAGAAACTTATTTTTTAATTAAAATATTTTCTTTTCAACGGTTTTAATGGTGAATGTCTGTTTTATTTTATCGTAGTTTTGTTTATTTTTATGCCTTCCTTAAATAATAAATGTTCTCACAAGATCTTGGCTTGGTATGCGTTTTCGGATGACGGTTCAGATGAACATAGCTTTTTGGGATGACCTGCTCTGTCAGATTCTAACATAAGTTTTGATACTCCTTTAATCTTCATATAAGGTTGTTTTATTAGATAACAACAACGTATTACGTAAAATTTGATAACATGGGAAATTTTGGCTGATATTGGTAACAAGACTTTACGGTGCCGTTACTGTAAGGTGGGAACGGCCACGATATACTGCGTAGAAAATACAATATACCTCTGTGTATAGAGTCACGAGAAAACAAATTGCTTTCAATACTATAAAGTATTTAAAGGTGTGCTTTCTTTCAATACATTGTATATTTTGATTATAATTTTATTTCATTGGTTGTCTGGCTACTATAACCATAGTGTACAATACATTACTTCTGATAAATTGGCAGCGTGCACTGCGGTGTACATAGTTTTTCCAAAAATCGAGATTTTTAAAACTATTTTTCTTTACTTAGTCTCTGGAACGACAGTAAAGTTCGTCAGTTAGTTATATAAGCCTTTTTCTTGCTTTTTATGTCTTGCCAATTTAACGGTTAAGGAAAGAAGGACCGCTCGGAAATCGGCATCCTGTTACTAGTTTCGCGTATTTAGCGTAATGGCCGTGTCATCACTTTCTTAATAATATTTTAATAAAAAGTTACAACCATTAACAACCACCATACCATACGAACGCGTATCAGTTGCAAAAGTAAACATGCTAACACAGCGTAATGGCGGTATTATTACGTGCGGAACGCGTCGATATCGACATATCACGTTCGGAGTACGGATTCGAAAAATGCTTCATCAATTTTGCTGTTCCCGCTCACTGCGCTGATCGATGACAACGGCTGATATTTGTCAGTGGCACGACAAGTAAAATATGGTTAAGTATTTCACTGTTTGAGTTTGCATGCGATGCGAATTGGTACAAATAATGAAGCAGAGGAGCAATTACGGATTTCACTCGAATAAATCATGTATAATTTATTTGCTGTTCTCAATATCTTGTAGCGCTCGTGGCCCAGCGGCGCCCGCGTACCTCGTACGGTATGCGAGGTTAAGCAACGCCCGACCTTCTTACCTGAGCACTCCCGTGGTTTGGAAGGCACGTTAAGCCATAGGTCCCAGCTGCTGTTTATGATAGCAGTCGTTAAGGCCGTGTAACGAGATATATTACGTTTTTTGAGATACTTTTCTGCCCAGACGAGGAAGCAATAAGGATTGATTAACAAATATATGATTCTTGACTATATGACTGTATTTCTACAATGACTCATGGTTGCTTAAAACGTTTCCGTATACAAAAAAAATCCAAAGCCGAGTCTTCATTTTCCTTTTTGTTACTCAGCCTACTAAAACAACACATTATTTAACGACACAATTAGGTTAAAATGATGGTATTTTACCTCACCTAAACTCTGTCAAGAGGAAATTTAATGAACCTGCACACAAGTCACATATTTTTCGAGATTTGTCTAAAAAAGCCATTCCCGAAGAGTGTTGCCTCCCGTTTTGCCCTGCGCGAAAGACATAAGCGTGTCTCTTTCACAAGGGGCGTGGCTGACCGAATCGAGGCATCCCCTTAAGCCAAGAGACCTTCGAGCGGCTTGAAAACTTCCGTAGGGAGTACCCACCGCTGACTCACCGTTACCCTACACGTGATGACCCCTAAAACTGGCAACCCTACCCTACCCTCGAAGATCTCAGCGATCGAAATAATTGCCATACGAAAAAAAATTTCTTGTAAAGTAAACGTAAAATCAAGTTGTATTAAACTTCTCATTGCGTTCGGTTTAAGTGTTTTATATTTTCTACTTGGGTTTTTGAACTCACTAAAGCAGGATTGGGTCATAATGAGGTACTTTATTATCATTATCAACCGAAGAATGGAATCCAGTTGTATAAGAGAATAAAGGTTGAATTTCAGAAGATCAGACGGATTCTTAAAAAGACTCATAAAATTAAAACTATTTTTTATTAAAACGCTCGTACACAAATTAGTTTACTGAATATTTTTACTATTAGTACTTACTCCGTTATGGTAGCTTAATCCAAAACAATAGAACTTAGAATTCCATCATCGTCAAGATTACCGTCGTTAGGTACCTACCAGGATTTATTTCAGTTGGAAATTTCAATGAAAATATGGAATTAATATGGCTACGTAGTTTTCATCTATTAAGCGGGTTATAATTAAACTAATCTATTGGACGCGTACATCGAGATCTCCCAACGTAACTGTGCCTCCCAGTATCAACATGTTTTCCCTAAACAAACCTCACAGGAGAAGCGAACACGGGTCTTCTTATAGTGGACATGTGCCTGCTTGTCTGACCTCGTAGAAACGCCTTCTTGCGCTGGCAGGCTGCCTTAATTAATGTCCCTGGAACATAAGACGTGACGTATTCATTATTGTAAAGCATGGCTAAAATTCCATACCTAAAGTTCTTTGAACATCAAAGGTTGGTTGTTAGAACATTCAGACTAGTAGGTGTTAATTGGGATCGATTTAATTCTGTCTGATCAAAGGATAAATTTGGGCTCATTTGTAAAGGCAGAGGTCAGCAATTCGAGTGTATAGCGATGTATCAGTCTGGCATTGGGTATTAGGGAGTGGAAATTGAATTATCTGGGTAGGCTTATTATAACTGAATGGATGAATGTAAGTGTTGACAGCATACACAATCTCAATGGAATAAGGTGAATAAAAAGTGTATGTATGGGTGCTCTTGGCAGAGATACTACACTATAAATATATTCAGGCGTTTAGGTTAAATAAATGTAAAAGATTCCAGTTGAACCCTATACTTACCCTTGCTTAATATGATTTTACTTTCAGCCTTATTTGTCACTTGATATTGCGCACTTATTTTTTCTTTAATAACATAATAGTGAACCTAATCTTATTGCTGACTATTTGCTGACTCTAGTCACTTATTAATTGTCATTACGGGCTAATTTTTCGAACTCTTCAGGAGGTCTTCTTCAGAATGAGTTGTCGCGGCGGTATCGCCCTGTGCATTGGCTGATCCTTTGCTGATCGATGTATTACTTTTATTATAATTTTGAGTACTATTTGTACCGTTGTTTATAATTAAATATTAAAACATCACTGTTGAATCTTGCACCCCAACGGGTCTAGGATACTATAATTATAAATTGATCTCATTGACCAGTACTTATACTTTGGTAAATTACTAGTTATAATAATCATGGGTTTGCAAAAAGTCAGACCAAAATGGATTATATATCACAGCGGTCGGCCAATTATTGACAAGCGGCAATGTGGTACCTTTTGCCTAACAGAGTCACAAATTATTAACAAGTACGGCACACGACAATTTCGTTAGCTAATCTGTGGCTCTTGGCTGCTAAAAGGTTGTCGACCCCTGCTATATCGGATTACAACATTGAAGAAAATAACAAACCCCATGGAACAGCCATAAATCTATCACGGCCAAGGACAGTCCTGATGGATGACTGATATGGCATTACCTGTGTCCCGCTATCAATCACTTCGTCTCAAAGAAAATAAGCAAAAAATATACTGAGGAATATTTTGTCTAAGTTTTTACAACATTATTTTGTAATGGGCAGCTAAAACGGGATCTTGCACCAAATGTTTCTGATGTTTATCCCAATGTTTGACTGGTAGAGAATGCCTTATGACATTAAGTCCGCCAGTTTTACGATCGACAAAATTGAATCATGACCCACCATAAGGTAATTTTGCTAAGTCATCTAAATACTAGTAGGATGAAATTCGCCTGATATACGTAACGAACACTTGTTATCATTTTATTAGACACTGACATTTACTAACTACTGTCTTAAACAGTTTGGATAACCATGTTTGAGTCTTAGCCTCGGCTATATTCATTGATCACAAAAGAGAAATCCTATCACTATATCTGTTCTTCACAATAATATCATTAGACTTCTTCACTGAGCACTATATATAATCCGAGCTCTTTGTTCTGCCAAATGTCAAATGTAGATGGTGGAAATCTCAATGACTAACTACTTGATATCTGACAATCACTTGATTTTTGAAATTGATATATATTTCTTTGTGATTAAAAGAGTTAGGTTTCTTATTATAAATGACAGCTTATTCGAGATTCAAAACATAACTGTTTTTTTTTTATTTAAAATGTATCTATTGCAGTAATAACAAAGAATAAAATTGCTTAGCTCTCCGACCCGTATTGACGCAATTTGTTAATATTTAAAACGACCTAAGCGCTACATAGTGCGAGTCATGAAAACCCTATTGTTTTGACGGTTTCAAGCCATTTCTAGGCCAAGTGGGTCATGAATCGGTAGGTTCGACTGTACATATTTCTTGAATACAATAAAGTTTAACCGCCTTATTCATAAAACTTAACAAACTAAAATGTTCTTTGTCCCTTTCTCACAAAGGATAAATGTCAAAGTGACAAATAAGGATAAACGAACTTTATCGGCTAGTTAACTAATATAGGTTTGATAAACGTTTATGAATAACGAGGTAAACGAATAACGGATATAGGAGACTTATAAATACCTACACAAACCAAAAAGAAATGCATCTTCTTATTGCGTACTAGTTAAATAACGAAGTTACAACCGTTTTAATGTTGCTGGTTAGAGAGAGAACGCGCGACAGATCAGTGACTGTATTGACCACGAGCGCCATAGTAAATGACGAACGTTCGAATACAAAGGTGCTCTTGAAACTTTTATGACTATAATTATTTATTCTTTTGAGTTACTTTTTTCGCCATGAAGAATTTGATCCTTTTTCGAAAAAAATCGACCTAATTGTGTGAGTGTTAATATTCCTATTATATTGCTGCAAAAGTAGCTGAGAGGACAAGCCGCACAAAATCTGGCACGTGCTTGGCTTTAAAAATACATTAATTAGGTTTACATTTAGTGTACCAGTGGTTCTAGATTATTGTTTTGCTTGTTGAACTTACTTTGTTTCCATGTGGGGAAAACACTCGTGTTTGATATTTTGAGCGGCTAATATGTTCAGGTACTTCTGCAGCTTGTTCCTACTTACAGCCTTGTCACTGCGTCACTGCGACTGCCTGAGATTCTGTGAGGTGACGGATGCTGGGTAATCTACAGTAACGATGTAATCAATTTTCTTTAGTATCAGAGCGCATTGTATTTTCTGTAATGTCATGTATACCAAATTATAAGCAGATTTTAATAATTACGATGTACTATTAAACATTCACCTATCTCATAAATATGTGTATTGTTTCATTAAATACACTGGTACCTTTCCGAGACCACTATGAAAGAAAGAAAGAAAGAAACATATTACTATGCATTTATTTTTTACTATGCATGTTACCGCGTAGTTTCCATGTCTTTTGAATTAACTTCCGGTCTTAAAGTTTCGACATACCTTTCCAGTCAAGCGTCACGTGTGCACGAAAACATCCTAACCTAACCAAACTTTATTTTATTTATGTCGCTCCAGAGACGCCGCGTGTCTTCATGACATGACTTGAAAGTTGCAAGTAACTAATGTGAAATCAATTCCTTAAAACTGTCCTTTTGCATTGTATTTCTTAATTCAATCGCTATTCTTGACATCACACTCTAATTAGAAGAGCTTCAATCATGGGACTTCGTTTTTCCAGTCCAGACACCACACTCCAAAACGAAAATCGAAAAACATATTACCATCACGTAGGAGTGTAGGAACAAAGAACTCTGTGGAAACTTCTCCATATTTCCAAAGTTAACTGAAAGTGCATTATAACTTCTACCTGCGCTGAAGAGAGGGCTTAAATTGAGACAAGCCTGAAAGCTTTTCAATCTCTTTAAACTCATCTATAAATATTAAAGAGAACAAATGAAAAAAAATGATTCACCTCACAAGAGGACGAAGAAAAGGTTCGAGGACCTCAATTTACATGAAATCAGGTTTAAGTAAAAAACCGTGTCTACATAAATAAAATCTATTCGTAAATATGAATATTTAAAAGTCTATTGTAAACAATTCGAGGCGAGCTCTCTGCTAAAAAATAAATATCGATATACAAGTACGCTTTACAAGTATACTAAAGGATTCTTTCCTTGGAATCTTCTCGATGAAATAACCACTCTTGATTTTATCTCCATTATTTTTTATGTACTTTTACCGGAGAGAAAGAGAGAACCGTGTGTTGTTTTTGCACTCGCAGTTCTTGAGACATCTATAGAAAAAACATTTTGTATTTAGGTTGAAACAAAACCAAACAACCATTTTGAGACTACCTATTCGCTAATTTACCAAACCTCATTCATGCTTTCTAGTAAAGGCTCATTCATGTAGATAGGTATGTTATAGTTGCCTACTAAGGTTATGCTGCAAATTAAACCAGGGATCTATTCCACTATACATATATATAGAATTGGAATCAAGTTTATATTTGTAGCGTGTGATCTGTCACGTTAAGGCTGGCGCACGTGGAAGCGCTCCCATAACAAACACCAAATCAATTCAAAACATTTAGTGGAATATGGTGGAATAGATCCCCAGAAATAATTCCATTACGATGGCTATCTACTTTGGTGAATTATTGAGATTGAACGCAAATCCATACTATTATCATCAGTGAACGACATTGACCGTAATATTATTGGCTTGATGAGGTCACAGTTATATAGACTCTTTCCTTCTTGGCTTGTTAAGGCAATAGTAGAACAATCAGAAAACGAAGTGCGTATCACTGTATAGTGCGAGTGAGGAAAGTTCTCCGAGTGTATATACAGGAACAATCCGGCGTTTATATTGTATGAATGTTTTATAGAATCAACTATAACTCGTATCATTAATACATAAGTATTGTGGGAAATATTTACCAGTTCTTTTTTGACAGTTATGAATTGGCGGTTGTGGTGATGAGGGTAAGACGAATCGATTGTCTTAATTAGCGATTATTAATGAATGGTGAATGATTATTCAAATCGATTTTATAACAATTTATTTTTTAATGTACCCATATATATTTCACTACTGGATACGAATCTAGAGTAAGAACTTTTGTCATATGATTTTTATTCTACCCACGTCAATTAGGTACCGGTCAGAAATCGATACTGTATTTCCAAATTCCGCGATAAAGATAATTTCACACTTTATTCCTTTGCAATTTATTGGAATTCTTGTTTTTTTATAACACGTAATTTTATTAAGGTTATAAATTTATTCATTTGATCGATTTCCATCAACTTACGAAAATATCATCTGAATCGAAACGGATGATTTAGTCACTATACTAGATTTAAAAAATAAAAGAATTAGTACGTAGCTGTTTTCATGGTGAATTATTATCATAAATTACTACGCATCAGTGATAAATATATATATATATATATATTCATTTGATTGCTCCTCTAAAACGCGTATTACAACTACCTAACTACTCATGAAGCTCTAATACCATTACTTGATTTTATTCACTGTTTCGATGTGTAATGCAGGTTTACGTTATATGGGTGTTGTGATGTGTCAAAAAGGAACTGGTAAATATTTTCCACTATAGTGGCATATCATAAGTAAGAGGCATACACACCTAGGGCGGAAAAAAAGATTGCCATCGGCTCAAGCGAGAAGTAGTTTTAATCTGAAGTTTTCGTAATAACATCCTTACTGTGTACGTGTAGAATTGTATATCCCCGGTACTTTATGACTACGGGGTGACAAAACTACCTGTAAATCACATGTATTACAAGTCGCCCAGTCTGCATTTCCTCTAACTGACAGCAATAATTTTTTGCAGATAACTTGTCAGAATAATTAAATTTAACGTCTCCATTACCGGCGTCGAAACCAGATTATTATCCTCCAAGAGGACAAAGGATTGTACAAGGTACCTTGACTGTTCACTAAGAAAAATGACACCCTTTTATACGACCCTGTTTTCCAGATAACTGCTTTAAAGGCGGCTTTGTACAAACAATAAATAAAATTGCACCTTAAGTTCTTATTTAAGGTGCTGTGACGAAAACGTTCGCATCGTCTAAATAAAAAATGACCTAGCTAGGTGACTGCATTTTTCATGCTTATTTTAAGAGCGAGAAATTTTTTTGCCTGTTTATTACATATACGTTTCAACTAATCTTAGCACTAAAGATTATTTGAGTTAAGGAGCCGCTTAATTAATAATTACACATGAAATTAAATTAAATACATTTAGGTTTAAGCATGTGAGAAATGTAAAGAAAAACTGTTTTGTTTACAAACTAGGTCCTTAACTGTTTTCTTAAAGGTAATGCAAATTTGGTTACTACTTTTATTACTATTATCTGTTAGGTGTTAGAGTGAGCCATGAGTACAGTCAATATTAAAATCTTGTAATGATATTAAAGACCAAAGTTATGTGTACATACGTTTATGGACATTGGACATGTACTAACGTGGGCGTTTAACACGTTATAGATTAGTGACCAAGTTTCAATTTTCATGGAAATCGTGTCACATGTTATTGGTGGTTGGTTAGTAGGTAACAGTTGCTTATTTTGCTCTAGCTTGTGATACAGTACTTTTATCTCACATAGCCATAGTTGTATTTGTGACACATATGAACACATAGAAAATGTGAACTCATAACTCCTACGCCGACGCACACATTGACAATGTGCATGCATATTATATTATGCATAATGTATATATCTCAACACACAACCATGAATCACCCGCGCTCGTGAGATAAAAGTACTGTAGCTGTAGCTACTAACGGAAGTATAGTCTTTAATTTTTAATGTGGAAAGCTATTTAAGTTTTCACTTTTAGGGTTTCGTACCCAAAGGGTAAAACGGGACCCTATTACTAAGACTTCGCTGTCCGTCCATCCGTCTGTCACCAGGCTTGTATCTCATGAACCGTGATAGTTCGACAGTAGAAATTTTCACATATGATGTATTTTGGTTGCCGCTATAATAGAAAATACTAAAGCAGGAAACAGGATAAAATAAATATTTAAGGGGGCTCACATGCAACAAAACGTGATTTTTCTGCTCGTTTTTGTTCGATATTTATAACGGTAACAGTTGGACGCTTGAAATATTCACAGAATATTTATATATATATTCACTTTAAACATAAATAATTAAATCAAATTTAAGGGGGGCTCTCATACAAAATTAGACATGATTTTTGCTACTATTTTTATAGATGATGGTACGGAACCCTTCGTGCCCGAATCCGACTCGCACTTGGCCGGTTTCGAAATCCAAACGCACGTGAGCGCCAGTCAATGTACCACGCAATCATCAATCATCATAACTCACCATTCAGTGATTGTCAGTTTTCATAATTCAGTTTACCTACTTCCAGATTAGAAACAGATTGGAAAAAGGACCTAAATGTATGTATGCCAAATCGATCAGCATTCGATCGGCACCCAATTTATTTCTAACACTGCTCACTTCTGGCAGCACGCAATTGGAAAAAACCGTCGGCAGTCGCTGCCATCCGTATTTCCATTAGCAGGCAGACAGGCCGCACAATGGTAAGCAAGCTGTTAGGGCACGGGCATAATGAAGGCATTGTACTAGAGTACGGGGGATAGGAGACTACAGCAGACCTGATTAGAACCCTCTTTTCAGGCCTATGATGATTGTAACGTGATACGAAGCGTACAATCTTTACTCTTATGTATCCCGGCCAAACCGTGGATTGAGCGGTTTAGCGTAGTGGTTTAGTAAAGCTGACCGTCCTGGGTTCGGATCCCGGTAAGGGTAAATATTAGTATAGGAATCTTAGATGCATTGTATCTATTAAATATATAGGGTGGGTTGCACCAAACCGTTTGTAATCGTAAGCGGTGTTCGTTAAAATCTGATTGTATGGAAAGTTTGACAAGTTTCTATGGGATGACAGCTGCCGGCGCCATTTTGACGATGATCGGTCTGTGATTGTATGTTGGTGCAACCGACCCATATTCGTCATATTGTGGATAGCTCAATATGGGTTGTGATAACACAACACTATGGGACGAGTTCAATTTGTGTAAATTGTCCGAAAGTATTTATTCAAACTAACTTCTTCCGTTTATGTTATCTCATATAATTTTAGGCTTTGGATTATGACCTACTTAGCTGTAAATCATATTGAGGTATGAAGGTCACTCACGAGTTTTCAAAGCAATAGTGTCAGCTGCACATAAACACAATAAAACATTATGATTTCATGCAATGCAATCTTACAATCAGACAAAAAATTAATTGATCATAATGTTGATGAAAATTATTGCGTGCACTCATCTTGATACGTTAGGCTTGGCGCGTGCTGCAGTATTTGAGCCATTACTTATAGTGCGTAATGAGAAATATAAACTCCTGCAGCTACATAAAGAAAGGCCCAAAGAACGAAACCACCCGAAAGGAGCCTCTCGTGGGTCTAGAATCTTCTCTATTTCCTTTTAAAATATTGTAGGTACATATTTTTATTGTGTATCTATAAAAGTCCATATAGCCTATAAGCTAAACTCTTGTAGAATACAACAAGAGTAGGTACAATAAAATTCTTATTAATTGTGTAAGCTGCATCAGCTCTGAATATCTCGCAATAATTCATTCTCAGTTCACGTGTAAAGCATGTGTTGGCAAACCTACTGTGCCTCCGCCGTCGGCGGGGCAGATTGACGTCATTATCTGCGACCTCTCGCCGACTCAGCTGCCATGCCGTCGCTTGCTCGCTGATATATCGCTTAGAGGACCCGATTTATTGGCTCTGCGTGCCCGATTGTAATCGCATCGACTTAAATTTCGATTAGTCAGTGCGGATATGAAAGAAATGCTGAAAAGTTATTTGCAGCCGAAAAGGTTTGTGGGACGTGTAGATATTAGGTTGTGTAGGACGTGCGTTTGTTTTATTTCAGCCTAGGTAGTCATTCATGCTTGGCCAATTATTTTTGTTTTCCGACGTAAAAAATATATACCTAATTAAAAAATATTAATTGGGCTGCTCCAAATATGAGCGCGATAACTTTCCGCTATCCCGTACGTACCTCTCTCAAACACGCATGAAAGAGTTTCCCAATGTAAATTTGACTTTCCTGTACTGTATTTGTCATTATCCGATCTCATTAATCTATGTTTGGTACTCGTATAAATATGTGCTTAAAGTAATTTGTGCCACAGTACAGGTAGGTTGCCATATCGCACATGCTGAGTTGCTGGCGGTCGGTGTAAATCAAGTGAAGCACAATTTATAGGATTGCTAGCAAATTCAATTACAGTACGGCATGGTAATTTAAGCGTTTCACATTCTGTTGTTAAAACTTGTGATATAATACATTTTCTGAAATGGGTATGACATGTGCAGACCGCATCAAAAGTTACGACATTCTGTTTAAAGTCACATTAAATAAGGTTGTTTACAGACGAATTAAGAGATTTATCATAGTTGTTAAGTGTTAAACAGTGGCGATACCGATGACGTAGACACGTAGACAGTGGCGCCGCGGAGCGATGGACGATATGGGTAACTAATCCGTTTGCCACCATTTCCGCGGTCGTCCTTGGCAGAGGGCAGAAAATTAACAAGTTAGGCAGGCTTCTTGAAGCAATAACGATTGTAGAAATTATTGTTATAACGTTGTAAATGAATATAATGCAGAATAATCATAGCTGATTGCACAAAAATACTAGTGAGATAATTCATAATACAGGTATTGTATGGAATAATGGAGTTTCATTAATGATACTTATATGAAGAGTTCAAGTCTTACTAAATGCTTTCTAAGCACTATGTAAATGAAGAGGTCAAAAGCTCTTATTCCATTTCATTTAATAGTGCTCTTATTTATCTTAACCTAAATGCCTCTCTATTGGGCCAGGATGTGTGTGACTGTGTGTGTGTGTGTGTGTGTGTCCAGCGCAATACACAGAAACGCACACACTGGATACAATATTTAATAGGAGGGGGTCGGTTGGTTTTACTCCAAATCATCTCCTATCTACAAATCTTCATATATTTTTATTGCAAAGCACAACTGGGACGTTTAACTCTCATAACCTTCTAATATAATATAAGCTGTCGAACTACGAGTATTACGGAATACCGGCCCTGAATCATCATTCATCTAACGTTTACCGGTTGCATCCTAAAAGAACTCGGGGTCCGCTTTGGCTGGCACCTAAGCTTAGACACTAGTTTTACGAAACCGACCATCTAACCTTCCAACAGAGAGGAAAACCAGACTTTGCTGGGATTAGACCGGTACCCTCAAGACGTTTTCCGTCACCGAAACGCTACTGGTAAATATCAAATGACAATATAAATGTACGTTCCCAAAGCGTCAAAACATCATATACTCAGTCATGCTCTCTTATACTCGGTCATATTTTGTCACTGTATTACGTATAGATATTTTTTTTTTATGTTGACTGCACATAAGTGTTTAAAAACCCAGTAGTTGGAGTTCGAGCCCAACAGCCTCCAGAATCAATCCCGTTTCATACATCGTACTGGTATGGCTTGGATAAAAGCCACTTTAAAATATCAAATGATATTTCCATGGATAAACCCGCAATGGATAAAAGCAAACAAAATACTATACATATACGCAAGTAAGTTACATATAAAGCGACTGTATATACATTTACATTCACCATTAAAACAAATGCCGCGCAAGAATATCTGAAGATATATGGCTTTATTTAGTAACCGCGAAGTCGGCACTCGTCGTTGCGGAGCCTGAGATTTATTAGCGCACACACATCTCCACCTAATTCGGTTAATCTGTTTCAACCCGACTCACCTTCAAGTTCTTGTCAAAAGTAAGATATTCAGCGCTGTGTCATTTGTTTAGATTATGTACAGTCACTAGTCAGCATCGTAGATGTAGCTAAACGTACCTTTGGGGAAGTCTTTATTATATGGAATAAGAATTTTTCATCTTTTCTACTTCTGATGCTGACTGTACATGATGGATTTGCAGTTTTTAAGCGTGATGTTGAACAATTCTTCTCTCTTCGATATACCTACGTCCCTTCACGCCAAGCGTAAATAGGTATCTAAACTATCAAATTGAAACTGTGTTCTAGGAGAAGCGCGTTCATTTTTAATAGTAGTAGTAATTTCTAGCGGTTATTTGACTTACATGATGTGATTTATCCGCGTCATGTCCCCTATTGATGTCTCTGACATTTATTTTAAAAAGCAGAGTAAGGTAAACGTCCCTGTTTTCGACATTGATCCAATAGGTATTATGCCACTTTTTTTTTAAGAAATAAGAAATATTTATTCGAGACAAAGACAACAATTAACACAGCAAAATAGAATATAAAAATAAACAAAAAAGTTGTGTTATCTCGAAACGGTACCATCTCAGCATAATGCGGGCAATCGCCAGCGCTGGTCTTCCGATGGGACCGTCGAGTGATTTCACGGTGTGTAACTGTACGATCATAAAATAATAATAATAAAAAATAAAGAACGATTAACATGCAAAAAAAAGAAGACGGATTTTAAAAACAAAGTTTGACTTTTAAAAAAGAAACCGCGATATATGAACGCAGCAGCCTGTGCTATCTGTTCCAGCTAAACCAATGACAGTTGGAATGGCAGGCAGCAACTAAAGGCACTAAATGAATATTTGGAACATGGCGTCATATACTGATTATGTCTAATAATTAACAAACAAGTGAAACATTTATAATGCAGTTGAAATAAAAATATCATAATTAAAATGCTCATATACATACTTTCAACCATTGGTGTCATCTATTGGACAATAAGGCGTCGAGCACTGGGACGTTTACCTTGCTGGGGATGTCACATTAAATCGCTTTTTTTTCATATCTATTCTGATCAGATCTCTGCTATTCTGGTTTTGAAAGACAGAAGCGTGAAAATGGGAATATCCTTGTGGCTGCCAAGGACGAAGGACGTCACATTTTGTCGTGAACGAGAACTGTGTGTCTTCACGAGCTGCAAAAGAACCAGTTTTTGGAAATGTTCCAGAATTATTTTTCAATGTGTGTCTGTTTGTGGAGTCCGGTCTGTTCATGCTTGCAAGGACATAATGACTACGTTAATACTAGTGTTTTTTTATAGGGGATTGACGAGAGACATCATCCTGTTGTGGATTCGTTTTTATTATCAGTAACGTAGAGACCATATACATCTCTAACAATATTAAATTAATCTTAATTTTGACGCTCAGAGACCATGTACATCTCTGGGATATTATATTAATTTCATTATACTCCTTGTTTAATCTTGAACCTTATACATCTCTAACTTTACTGATGTTGTAGTATTTGTAATAGATAACTTTGCAAGTTTATCTTCACTGTATGACATTAATTTTGTTATAATTGTAAACTCGAAATTATTATTCTTTCATGAATATTTTGACATGAAATGTATTATTATAGTCAGACTTTCTTAAATTTTAAATTAATATTTTGACATGTAAAAGTGCCCTTGTGGCCTATTTGCAAAATAAATTTTTGATTTTAATTTTGATTTTGAATGATTTCGTTTTTTTCTGCGGGCGGATTTCAGTTGGTTCTCCTCTACAGGTCGCATCTTTCAACCGAATCTAGTAAAATTTTGTGAGCGATTCAATAATTATAAAGATGTTTTTGGTAATCGGTTTTGTATTTTTTTAATGGTTTGTCCTTCTCTACATTTCGCATCTCTCAAGCGATTCTCGTAAAATTTAGTGACAGTAACATAGTTACATAAAAAAAAATATAGTTGTAAGTAATAGTACCTACTTTTATCTTACGAGCGCGGGTTAGCCGTAGTTGTAGTTGTGACACATGCGAACACATAGACAATGTGAACTCATAGCTCCTACGCTGACGCATACATAGACAATATTCATGTATACACAGAATAAGTAATAGTACAAGTATATCCCAGCACTCAACCATAGCTCACCCGCGCCTGTGAAATAAAGGTACTTGTACCTACCTAAGACAGCTAAATGAAAAGACTGCAAAATGAATAATTTTATGAAATGACAACAAATACAGTAGTTTCTATATAGGTACTACTTCGCAGTTGCCGCCTAGAACGGTTGTGTTTACAATAATTTTACACAAACGAAGTTGCAGCAATACCGTTCTACCTTTCGAGCTGATCACAATAATCCATGTAGGTATAATTTTCCCGCCTTATTACAATGGAGTAAGGTGCAAAAATGTATATATATTTTAGACTTCGGCTGTACAATGTAAGTTGCCCACATAAATTCGGCCCGTATCGTTCGGACGTAGGAAATGACTGGACTCAAATGACGGAAACAAGTTCAGCTTATTTTGTCCCCACTCCGGATACTCTAGAGATTTCCGCACAGAACTACACTTGAAATTTATTTACTTTTACGAATGTATTTCACGTAACACTACAGAAAACACTTATGTATTTTGACACTTTTGTTGCTTTTTAACATGTTCATCGTGTTGATCACGTGTATGACACTGAGTCCGTCCACGCGAAGTAGGGGAAAGTTGGTAGGATTCGTACAGTGTTTACTTGAAGCGTTGTTAATGCTACTGAATAGCCCATTTATCTATATAATATAATAAAAGTAAAGTTTTGTATTCATATGAAATAAGATTACCAAGCAATGGCGGTTTTACCACTACTTTTATTGCAGTATTAATAGTGTTTCTCCGGTATTAACCCCATTATGTACGTATATTTGTAGCATAGCCTTGTAAGAATAATATAGCGACAAATAAGTTCCCTAAACTGAAGTGGGAAGCATTCGTACAGCATGATTCTAGATATAATAATAACTGTACGAAGGTACCCCAACTAAAAAAATACAAAGTTAATAAAATGAAAAATAACGTATTAAGTAATTTTGAAAACAAAATTATAAGTACATAATATTCTTCAACAGTTACACATGAATTATAATTAATTAATTGTACAAATTGATAATACCTACTTATTAGAAATAAGTGCAGTTATTTTGCGGGTAGAAAAATTACTTTGATGTAGCAAAACACATTTCATTGATTTCCCAAGAAGCCAGCAGCTGCACGGTCTTCCCTCTTCACGAGTAGTTCCTACATATGAGTGGGAGTTAGGCATATAAATACGTACGCATCAACGCTTTAGATAGTGGAGATATAGCCACTGTATGTATGCTCCCACTGGACGAATCCCACCCACTTTCCCCTATGCTTTAAAATAATTTGGCAACACACATGATCATAACCGAAACTCCATAGAATTAAGGTAAATAACCCAATGTTTGACGCTTTAATACTCGAGTATTGAGTCAGCACCAAGCTCTGGGACGTTTACCTTATTATTACCATGGAGAATCTATACACTTCCAAGTTACGGACCTGGTGGGCTAGCACAACTTGCTACCAAGTCGTATCTCGCGCGACTCAGCGATTCCTGTCTCACTCGAACTGTGCGAATTATGTAGAAAGAGGAGGGTTGATTTTTCTCTACTCGCGTCGCGTCGCAGCGGCAGTTGTGCTAGCCCCGCTGGAGACTACACATTCATCTCTCGGCGGCAAATATATGTCCATATGTATTTGGTTGTTGTGTCAATGTTGCTATGTACTTTCATGACGTTTTAATAAAGCAATTGTAAATGTAGTACCTACTTATTGTGATTACGAGTATGTACCTACTGTAAAAATTGTGGTGTGCAATAAAAAGAATTTGCATTGTATATTATTGTACTTGTAAAATTCTAACATGTAAAGAGGAGTCCTAAAATCCTATCTGCAGATTAAATAGGCATTAGAATTTTGAATTTTGAGAAACATGATAGGTGTATGTATGTATGTAAAATTCTTTATTGTACATGAGGAAAAATACAACACAAATATTACAAGAACAGTTGACACATATGTACAAATGCGAGCTTATCCCTGTAAGGGATTTCTTCCAGCTGACCTTTGAGCAATTGAGTGGAGATTAAGATTAATAGGCAAACCGAGAAACATGTAGGTACCTACAATATGAATGCAATATTATCTTAATAACAACACACTAGTATATATAACTAAACGCCAAACTATAAATACCGAATATAAGAATACATGAATAAGTAGATACAGACATATATGTAACAAATAACTGCCGAAATAAAATATCAGTCAAATATTACTCGACAACCACAATTCCTTCAACTTCCCCTTCAGCAGGGCCACAGACTGACACTTCCTGAGTGACGAGGGCAACAAGTTCCATAATTACATGTGTGGTGATACCAATTATTTACGCGCGTCTTAGGCCACCTTCACGCACAGGGTACATGCTGCGCTCCACGCCACGAGAACGTTCAGTGCCTTTACCATGAGTTTGCATGACCGTATGATGACCGTACTTGCGTAAACCATTTAGTATGCCGATTCTTAGTTCTATTGCGTAACCGCCAGAGGCGTTGTACTTTTGCCCATACTTTTTACTTAGTCGCTAGCGAGTACACGGTCATGTAAACTCATGGTAAAGGCACAGGTGGCCATGGTCAGCACAGTGGACGCGAGAAATTTCATAAGGCTTTAGGGCTCACTCTAGTTACTAAAACAGTTAGTGAGTAAATGAATGTGACTGTTTTTTATTTACACGTAAGTATAACTTTTTTCTACTTTTTCAGCGGTGATGTTTGTTTGTAAGTGACTCCTTTTTAGTTTCTCAAAGGCCGGATATCTCTCCATATAGGTACGTAATTCGAAATGTAAATACTTACACCTACTATTATTAGACACAAAAATTATTAAAAGCGTTAATTTTTATCCGCAAATGTGAACCATACATGAAATCTAATATGATTAATATAAGCTTAATAGACATTGAAACATTTCGCCACAAATTCAATTTCGACTGAATTTCTCGGTCGTATCTAATCTCTAGGGCCGCTTCGCTTGCTACCGGCACCACTACCGGGCATTTCACCCCCCATCGTTTCGTTCATATTCAGTGAGTATACGAGTAGCTTCAATTTTCTTCCCTAGTGATTATTTAGCTATATCTTTCGCAATTCCGCTGCTCCGCTGATGCTCTGTGTCGGCTAAGGACGTGTTTTTAACCGAATTCTTAAAAGAGGAAAATAGCTACGTTGAATTTATCTTAAATCAGTGACGAAATAGCCTAAATTGCGTGAGCTAATAATAATATAAATAATTCCCTAAGCTGTACCTATAGGTGAGTATATGATAAAATCTTTGCCTAGGCTAAGGGATTGAAAAACAGATTGAAAAATATGTATCTATGAAATAAGAATGTAGATAATTACCTATTATTTATCATATTTAAATTACCCTTTCCAACCCTCTTAATGGGTCCAAAAATGCAATGGCAGTACAGGAGAACACAATTAATATGGCGCGCGTCAAAGCTCTTAAGTAGTTGACTGAGAGACTATTATTGCTTAATCCACATGCCTTATTACTTGGGTCGTGCTATAACCTACTTAGTGGGGTTGTGTAAAGTTCGTTGCTAAAACTCAAAAATACTTATCCATTGGAATTATTGCAAGCAGTTTCATAGACCCACCATAGACCTTGGCAAGTTCCAGTAAATAGCGTAAATGACAGAATAATAAATTACAAAGACGGAGTTACACTAATGTCTCCATTTACCATAAATTGATATGGGGACGATTTTACAATAAAAAAAATATAATAAGAAACAAAACCTATAATAATTCATGTAAATGAACTTTTTGATCACAGCGCCATCTACATTATTTATTAAGAAGCAATGAGTGTGAATGCCGAAGTACATGGTGATGTGAGTGACGAATATAAACCGCTTGGTATGCATTGTTCTCGTTTGTACGGGTAAGTGTAGATGGCGCTGATCGTAACATGCTTAAAAAAGTTGTAATACATACATTATATTATAACAAATAAACATTTGTATTTACAGCCACCAAATATGAAATTTTTTGAAGCAAATTTTTACCCGCCAAACGGGCTGACTACAAATTTAGTACGAATTTGAGAAAACTTTCCATGTCAAATTATTAAGTAAGTAAGTAAATAACATAAAAATAATTGCTAAATAAGTGCCCTTTTAAAGAGATTTCCGAGCTAGCTCATTCTTTAAAAACTGATATAGTTAAACTGCATTTTATTTGCAAGAGTGCAAAGAATATTTGAAATCCGAATGTGTTACTAGTTCCTTTTTTATACATGTACATACAGGCCAGAGCCTGTACTCCGAACTTCGTATCGTGCCGTCCTTTTCACTCTCGTCTATTTCACTCTTCGTATACACTATATGAGTGAAAGGAACGACACTATATGAGTGAAAGGGACGGCACGATACGAAGTTCGGAGGCCCGCATTCCAGGCAAGCCATTCAAAATCAAAAAATCAAAATCAAAACATTTATTCTGCAAATAGGCCTCAAGGGCACTTTTACAAGTCAGAATCTATCTAGGTACATCAAATAAATTCAGGCATTCTTTGAGCTGATTTGACATATCTTACATATTTCAGTTGTTTTCCTTATGTAGTATTTTCCTCGCTTTAGTGAGTTGAAAAGGTTTGTGTTAGACACGGCTGACTGCAAAGTTATTTTACGTCTCGTGTGTTGCAACACTCGCTACACTCAGAATTCTATTTTTTAACCACTCGCTTCGCTGACGACTATTTATTTATCTACCACCGCAGAAATCTACTGGTAGAAAGCAAAGAGCTTCTTATCAGTGGATACGAAGGAGAACTTGGCGCGTCGCAATCTGTGTGGGACCGCGGTGGCTGGATCACTTCGACCGGCGGTGCCGACGAAGCATTTATCCTAGTGTCCGTCTGCACTACTCGACGAAAGCTGAACAGCTCGTCCAGTATTTGCGCGCCAAGACCAACATGATCCTGAGGGTCGAGCTATTGGAGTCCCGCCGAAATGTGAATCAATTCATTTATGGTGAGAGTGGCAACCTGTCAGCAGTCGACCTTCATGAAAGAGGAGTTCTGGCCGAAAGGTGTATTGCGTCGGTTTCGCGGCCAGTTATTTGACACCCAGAATAAGGGCCTCCTATCGTCTTAACGTGAAATTATTTAGTTTTAAGGAGATTCCTCGATTCGGTCAGCCACGACCCCCGTGAAAGAGACGCGCTTATGTCTTTCATGTTTCAGCTATTGTCAGAAGACAGTCATATAGTCAAGAATCATACATGTGAAAATCAATCCTTATTGTTTCGTCGCCTGAGCAGAACAACTTTTCAAAGAACGCGATATTTCTCGTTGCACGGCGTTACGAAATAAAACAATATGTATGTTTAAGGTATTTGTAACATGTGCCACAGACCGGTGCCTGAAATAAATGATAATAATGATACGAAATACCTATTAAGCAACTGAAAAACGTTATGCATGAAACGAACTTTGACAGAACTTGGTTTCCAGTTGATCTAATTTCTTTTATTAGCGACACCGTTTACGAACTTAGCATGTTTTCATATTTTTGGTTTAACGAGATACATAATTCCTAAAACAGCCTAGCTAGCGGAACACTCTACATCACTGTCTTACATGGAACACCTGCCTACATACATATATGGTACACCTACCTACATCATTCTTGCATCTCACACCCACAAACTGGCTAGTACCTAATGAACGAATGCTGTAAGTTCCATGTAAACGCGACTATTCAGGCTAAGCTGAAAGCCTAATACATTGCACAAATGTAGTAAATAGATATGATGTATATAGATAAGAATGAATTGACGTGTAACGATATTATAAATAAATTTTAATTTCAAAGACAGACTTTTAATCTTAAAAACCTAACCTCAACACGTCCTTGCCGCCGCCGGGTAAACGAAGCCCATGCGTACAGAATCTTCATAAACCTCAGAAAACTCCTTTGTAATATAACACCGATCATTAAAACTTCCCAACTCATTAAGTGTGTGGTATCGATAATGTAAGTTATATGATGAGGGCGAGGAGATTTGGTACTTTAATTCCCGCGTCTTTATTGATTCATGATGTCACGATTTAATTTTATAATGATTTAGTATTGTTTTAATAATATGTTTGTAATATGTGTGATTTATATGACTGTTAAAGAAACTGTATGTAGGGTAACATGTCGAACAATGGAACACCCAAATTTCAAAGCATCCTACCTCAGCAGTTGCTAAAGATACGAGTCTGATATTTTGCACCATGATAGACAATTTATTTAGGAATCGCATGGTACTGCAAATCATAGCTTCACTTTTACGATGTCGGAGTTATTAACTTTTTAAAAAAAAAAACCTTTGTTTCATTGTGTCCATATATATACTCAACATATTACTAAATTCTAACAATTACAAGAATATTATCACTACAATAATAAATTTAATGTAAATATTGATCATGTCAAATCAATTGTACCTACAAAACCTAAACGCTAGGAGAATAAAGGTCAATTCTCCATCTACGGCTATCTATGAACTTGGCACTTGACATGGAACGATCGTTCAGCCCTATTTACATGGTCCAAGAACGCAAGCGAGTGTCATTATTACATTGCGAGGCTACCAGCTACCGATGTACAACGAGTTTGATCAAACCCTGCAATGAAAATAGCATGGAAGTTCCTGCACGATTTTAATGGTACTTTATTGCTCGAAAGAAACAACAACTTAGCTTTAGCCACCCTAGCTCTCAATCACCATCGATCTGTATCTCTCCGTTTTCTCGTGTATTTTATGGCTTACCGTATTAAGAACAACGAGGTTTACCGAAATAGTACACCATACTTACTGCAAAACTCACTGTCTTCGAGATATATGGCATCAAACATTGGCAATTTTAGGCCAAAAAACCTGTTTTTTGGATGTATTTTGTGAAGTTGAATTGAAAATAAAAATCTCTTACGTTGTTAGATTCGTCAATAAGGAACAGTTACATGTACATTTCATATATATAAGTGCATAAACAACATACTAATATAGAAAAAATATATCTCATGTTCCAAACATGTTTAAAAAAATCATAAAAAACAAGTACCTAGGTACTTAGTCAGTTTTTTTGAAAATTTGGCTTTTGCAAATGTAGATAAAGGATGGAAGAACCAATAACCGAATGTGCCATAAATATATATCTATAGTTTTACGGAGCTATATTGACTCAAAACTCGTCAAAAATCGATGAATAGTTACATTGGTCAGATTAATTGTTTGCTCGTATTTACACGTTATACTCATATAAGGCACTGGTCCCACCGCCGATGATGAGCGAGAAGCGATTAGAGCTAGAAACGTGAAACGAGTTGGCGAGCAGCGAGTGTGTAGTTCCAATAGTTTTGTCGCTCGATTAGGAGTATTCGAGTTTGACGGGCGATTACTCGCACCACTGCACTCAAATCCACGTTGTACATGGTATAATGACCGAGGGGTCATTATACAGACAAGGATCTCACAGCGTGAGTTCTGACTGTCAAGCGAGCTTCGCTGAACGAGTACCACTGAGCGAGTTTTATCTTTGATAGCTTTTATTGATGCGATCAACTAGTGAAGAGAGAGTCCTCGCCGGCAGCGTGAACAACCAGCGATCGACTATAAATATAACTGTCCTTTTTACTGACACGGGATCTATATATTTTGTTCGTTTCTTGAGCGAGAAAATAGTCGAAGGCTAATCGCTGTCTCGCCCTTGGTGGGACTAGTGCCTAAGTACCCAAGTAGTTGTGACAACCGTGTATGTCAGAAGGAACGGAAATCCTTAGCCTGCTTCGAGAGGCGTAAATACAAGGCGAGCCTCCAAAAATTACGCCTATACGTAAACGCAAGCCTTACTTTCCGATTTCTCTTCACTGACCCATTTAGATTGCTTACCTAGTAACCGACTAATAGTTGAATAAATAAATCGATACTCGATAGCAAATAACTAAGTATTGGGGGTAAAAAAACCCCGCGCAGGACCCGTCCCGTTCTTCTTGAAAATAATATACTGTAACGGGAATCACCCAAAGTATCAAGGAAAATCACGGAAAAATTAAGAAGATTATTACATTTATAACGTTTTATTATCACATCAATTTACTCAGAATCCAGTAACCTTGTCGCCTGAAGGTATGGAGTAGTGTGCGTCAAATTACTAACTCTACTTACCTAATACTACCTTTTCGAGACGTTTATTAAGTAGACTAAATTTGCTGCCATATAAGACTACAATTGTCTCTGTAGGCCAAATAGTTTCCGAGATAGTCGTTCAAAATTTATCATTTTTTCGAACTTCGCATCAAACTTTGAAAGGATTTATCGTGGAAACTATTAGATCTACAGAGACAATTATAGTCTTATACCTACTGTAGCAAATTTAGTCTTCTCTAAAAACGCCCTGAGAAGGTACTATCAGCAACAAGTCATTAAGGGTTATAATCGATTTTTCGATTTTTGGATGAGTTGCGTTCGGCATCACAAACTTGGATTGTTGGCTACATTGAGCCAACATCATAAAAAAGTCTACAAAAATCAGAACTACCGGATTTGACGCAAGCTCGGAATGTATAAAGTTACTGAATTATCAGTTTACATCATATTTATGATTCTTGTCGCGAACCTGATAACATATATAAAACCTAAAAAGTACATCTCGTTCATAAAACCTTGAGCTACGCAGTAAGAGAACAGAATATTTAGCAATTTTATTATTCCAATGTTGCCTATGTACAGTCGGGAAATTTGAACTTATGTCACTTTTGGACTCTATTTCTATTGTAATAGAGTCCGAAAGTGTTAAACCTTCAAATTCCTCGACTGTAGGTAAATATATTACAAATTGATGACACTTCTTTTGAAGTAAACCTCTAATGAAAATCATCATATTAATTTTATTTTACTCTTTATTCGACAACGTTTACCTGACTAGACATAAACTTTGATTGTCTTTTTGTTATTTTTCCTGACGAAAATCGTTACTGGGACCGTAGCTAACTTTATTTTCGCTATTTTATTTCGAATTTTGATACAAAATATACAAATAGGTACAATACATTTATTAAGCGAAGATATACATACTTATATATAGATGATAAGATACTTAAATATGTAGAAAATATGCAAGACACAGGAACAAATACTTATTCGTGTTCATCACAAACATAAATGCCCTGACCGGAATTCGAACCCGGGACCTCCAACTTCGTAGGTAGGGTCAAAACCAACTGCGCTAAAGTAGTCGTCACGTGGCCGTTTTTTCGGCATTACTAGTTTACTGAGAAATCTAAGGAAAATTTCGTATTAAAATTACATAGGTATTTCTTTAGGGGTTTTGAACATCTCACGCCGTGTTTTTACAAATAAACAGATTTCGTAATTGTATACATAGAAGGTACCTACTGTGAGCAGTTTTTGTTCCCTGAATAGGAAGGCCTGCAAAATGTTACAGCGAGCACATTACATTATGGCTCGTGCGCATTGCTCTATGTACAGTCAGGCTATTTGAATGTTTGTCACTTTTAGACTCTATTTCTATTGTAATAGAGCTACCCTACAGCACTATACCTTAGTAGGCAGCACATGTAGCCGTGGTAAGCTTGCATAGCAATCTCTTTAGTGCTGATTTTAATTATAAGCAAAGGAATCTATTTTATTACATATATTGTCTATATGTCCTTCTATGAGCATTGGTCATCTAGAGTTATACCTAGAAACTAGAAACGTTGTTTGACTGAACTCTTCTAAGATAATGTTGCCTTCGAAAGGATAAAGGGAGCTTGTTACCATTTCTGTTTGTAAATCGTATGACGGTCGCTTCATTTAAATTTGCTTTCAAATTATTCATTTAATTTATTTCCCTTTTATATATTTGACACCTAGTTGTGAAGTTTGAGAGATGTCAAAAACACAACTTCGAACTTTTCTGGTTGATATTCATGCTTAGTAGTGAACAATCAAGCAGCACCCTCCTTTGTTTCACAAAATGATAATAAAACTACAATGCAAATGTAAAAGATAAATACTGGAAATTAGAATTGATTTCACCGGCACAGACTTTAAAACACAACACCTGTCCATATATATTAAAATCCCTTTTAATAGTACCTAAATAATTTTAGTTATTTCTGTCCTGACCAAACATCTAACTGGATCAGTCAAACTGCCTAAACAGTTAGATAATTTTGATTAAATTAAAATCTATGCAGATCCAAATCATTAACAAATATTCAGTAAGTCTGTTACAGTAAGCGAAGTAATATAAGGAGACAATCTAATATAATTTGAATAGTCCTGTACAAATACTTCGATTTTTGTCTTGTACATATATTAATAATGTTGTTGACTAGACATTTGTTTGTCCTCCATTGCTCAAGGTAAAATAGAAGATATCCATGGCAGTTTCCCCGTATTCTTGAAACTATGCCAGTCGTACAAGAACCTTCCTATGACCAGGAACAGAAGGGTAGCTAGGGTGACGTTGACTATGTTGATGGTGCTTATGGGCATTTCTGGCCCGCTGCGGCAGACTCTCCCCAGAGGCAGCGTGCTTATCTGAAAGAAAACCTCTGGTTTAACAAGTAATGTCAATAGAAATTAAAAACAACTTCTTATTTTTACTAATACAGTGGGAGAACAAATCTAGCTTAGAGAACCGTCCATAACAATAATAATAATATAGCCTCTTTATTCCTTAATAAAATATTGTACAATATCATTTTCATTATGAGATTAACTCCATGCATAATTATTTTACCTTATATATTATATATTTTACCCCAGTGTGCAAACATTGAATTATGTATTTAAAAATAATAGTTAATCAATTATCAAATTATTAAGGACCTCTCTACGAGTAAAGGCCTCCTCCATATCCTTCCAGGTCTCTCTATCTCTTGCCTTTCTTAACCATTCCTTTCCAGCCGCTCTATCTTACTCATCCGCCCACCTTTCCTTTAGTCTTCCTTTATTTCGTTTACCAAGTGGTCCTGCCCACGTAGTTACTTTGTATGCCCATTTATCTCTGCTCATACGTGCCACATGTCCAGCCCATTTCCATTTAAGTTTCTTACAGTGTTGTAAGGCGTCTATTACGTTTGTTGTCTTTCTTATATCTGTATTTCGTATCCTGTCTTTCCTTTTTATTTTTAAAATACTTCGTTCCATGGCTCTTTGACATGTTTGTATTTTATTTACTGTGTAATTACTATATATCCATTTTTGGCTGCCGTAAGATAGACATGGGAGTATACATGAATCTAATACTTTTTTCTTAAGTTTGACAGGAAGGTCGGATTTAAGTATTTCTTTGTAGCTCCAGAATTTATTCCATGTTAAATTTATTCTTCGGTTTATTTCGTCTGTGTGTCTGGTTTTAGTGAAAGCTATTTGTTTACCTAGATAAATGTATTCCTGTACATATTCCAGTTGAGTATTGTTCACATAAATGGGTGTTTTTGTAGCGTTGGTCATGACTTTTGTTTTAGCGGTGTTTAATTCCAAGCCGATGTTTTTGCTGACCGTATGAAGCTCGCAAATCATATTTCTAGCTGAGCTGCAGATTCTGAGAAAAGAATGATATCATCAGCGAATCGGAGGTTGCTAAGGAAGTCTCCTTTTATGTTTATTTCTTTCTTTTCCCATCTCAGCTTTTTCATAACGCTTTCAAGAACAGTGACGAAAATTCTAGGCGAGAGGGGTCACCCTGCCTGACTCCTCTGCAGATTTTTATTTCCGGGCCCTTTGTTTCCATTTTAACTCTAGATACACTCTTGTTATATATGTCCTTTAAAAGCTCTATAATCTCTGTTGGAACGTCGCACTCACGTAGAGTCTTTCACATACTATTATGAGATATGGAGTCGAACGCCTTGGCGTAGTCAATCATAGCCAAGTAGAGTGATCGTTGGTGTTCTTCATACTTCTCTATTACTAGTTCTAGCGTGTGGATATGGTCTATAGTGGAAAAGCTTTTTCGGAACCCGGCTTGCTCTACTGGTTGGTGTCTTTCAGTGAACTTAGCAAGACGTTCTTCCAGGCAGGATGCGAATATTTTATACAAGTTTGGTTGCAGGCTAATGGGTCTGTAATTGCCTATATTAGCAGGGTCTATAAAAGAGAGAACCGTCAATATTAAAATAAAAATCTGCTGATCCGTCTCATTATATTTTGCTACGATAGAAACTTACACAACTTTTCCAGGTAGCAAAACTGACGACTCTTGTGCGAGCGCGAGCGTCGTCAGACGAAATCGCGCGACTTCGTTTGTCTCGTTTGATATGGCTGGCAATATCGACAGACACGAGATTAGATAGGGTATAGTCATTAAATTTCTACAGGCGATTATCCGCAAATATCAAAGATATCAACGTTCAATTAAAATTGAAGGAAAGTATGTATGTACTAGGTACTTTATCCGATGCCTTTATAAATTTTTGGTTTGACTCATAATCCACATAAACCAAGTCTCCCATTCGATATAAATATAACGTATGCATAACGTACATGCACATAAGCCGTACTATTCGTATGCAAAAAAGTTGTCTCTATTAACTATAGACCGCGGGAGACCACTTTTGTTATTTCACCAGTGTATGATCCAGATTGTCATACTCAAGTTTGTTATGAAAGTACTAGGTACATTAAAATATATAAATTACAAAATTCAATTGGTTCATCATCACTTTCGTATAGTATTCTCATATTGTGTTTCACGAGCTCGTTCGATCCTCTCGATCTAAGAACTTGTTAATAATCCAAACAACTAACACATAATCAAAACAATGAATCTTTAGAAACAGATGGACCGACTTGAAAATCTTTGTGTCTGATCAAACTAGTCTAACCTTAAGCACGCAAACTAAAACGTATCTTAATCCTACAATTTGTGCAACTTATACAGAAAGATTTTTCAATTTACACTTTATACCTATTGTTATGTGGAGAAGGACACGTAATCGATACAGGTACATTTGAGTATGTAAAGGGATATTTCTACTTTCAGATTAAATTTGTGTTTTACTTTCTTTTCAAGAATATGATAGACATCTAGGTAAAGCTAGAAAACTGTACACTCAGTGACATAAACTGAGTAGTTTATTTCGAGAAGGCACCTATTTTTTGTGACACATCATACTTAGTCATAATCTATCTACCAATCTGAAAGATCTCCGTCACATCACATGGCATTGTTATATATGTTATTGGTTTTTTCCGGTAGACAACAGGTGGGTAAAAGACTGTGCCTTTCCTAAAACAAATTCTCAATATTAAGAATTAGATAGTAATACCCAAGGATAATATAATTCCCTGTTGCCTATCCTTCGCCAAAAGCCGATCAATCAATACTTAGTTGGACTGGCATCATGAACTTTAATTAAGCCTTGATAGGCTTCTTCAAAGTCATGCAGTAAAGACGGTCGAAGGGCATTCGGTATAATCGTCCTGTCATATAATTAAATACCTAGTCGGAGTATTTTATTTATGTATTTCTCTATTTATTTAAGGGCTTAAGTCATAACTACAGTAATTTTTTCTAAAATAAATTAAATAAGTAAGAGGGTACTATAAAATTAAAATTAACAGATAAAGCTAAACCTAAATTATTATCAAATATTTATTGCATTTGACGGCACCAACCCAAAGGTTATCTGGAAGAGATAGCTTTTTAGTGTCTCGAGTAGTCTGTAAGTAGTATTGTCTGCTTACCATCGCATGCCGTAAGCTTGTTTGCCTTTGCCACAGTCGTTGTTTAAAAAGCCGCCTGATGTCTAAGGTTTAATTTCTTTTTTCTTTGGTGTAAGTACTCTTCATTGGTGAGCAGTAATATATGTATATATATATAACATTATTTCAATAATTACATTAGCACAATAGGCGGACTTAATGCCATATGGCATACTCTGCCAATCAACTTTCATATGTGAAACTTTCAAAGAATATTTGTATAGTACCAAATTCATCCACTGATAAAAATGTTCTATGATATTATGGAGGAGTTTGAGCAATCTTCTCATAGCGAAACATTACCTAATCTTTAGGTATAAATATTTTAAGGTATAAGTATTTTCTCTGAAACTGGGAGCGTGATTTGTTTTTTATTTTATTTTACGCCTACAGGAGTCTAAATTCAAATTGGACGATTATATCATAGCAGAGAAAATATCATTTGCAAATGTGTTACGGTTTAAAGCCGGATTCCATTAAAATTTCAGGTTCCTTAGGTTGGGGTTTGGGTTTGAAATCTTAAGAATTCCTTCCAAGCCATCCACACTGGGAGAGACTCACACAATGAACTCATTATATAGTCGCGGAATGAAAAGGACTTTTGGCCCTTCAGAGTTTAGAAATAAAGTCGAAAACTGACGAACCTCTTCATTTTGTAACTATACTTAGGCACATAATACATATCAACAGAAAAAGAAAAACATTAAAAAAGCTATATTATTAGCTATTTCATTTAAAGCAAATCACCTAACTAGTCGAGTAAAATTACTAATCGACTTTTCTATGGAAATCATGAAATAGAGTAAGGTAGCCATTTTATCATCCTGCATGAATTGATCATATAGAAGGAAAGAAGGAAGAAAGAAAACATTTATTCACTGCACAAAAGACACACAGATATAAAAGGACTAAACGCACAGTACATTGAACACATAAATAAAGTTTTACCATGAGTTTACATGACTGTACAGCGCCTCTGGCGGTTATGCAATGGAACTAAGAATCGGCATACTAAATCGTTCACGCAGTCGCTAGCGAGTACGATCATGGAAACTCATGGTAAAGGCACACAGTTGCTGAATCAGCATTTTGCCGAGGTGCCAATAGACACCTGCAGCCCTGATTTTCAGACAGCGCCGTACGTACGTAACCCACGGAACGCAGCACAACATACTGTATAAATATGTACATAATATAATAAAATAATTACATAATATACATATCCAATTGATAACAACATCAGAAAAATTACAAATAAGACAACTGAAGAAGAACAGAACAGAAATTACAACTTGACAAATACATAAGAAAACGACACAGTTGGAATATTTTAAAAGTGCTGGATGGATTAAGAATGTCCCTTAGGGGTATATGGTCCTTGGGGGTATGAATAAATCTTAACTTTTATCATTTATTTGCGTTCCATCGAACGCACAGTGTAAATATAGTACATTATTACTAAGGCTCGGCTTCCCACTTACCTTCCAATTACCAAGTTAATTGGTGGGTGTAATTGGTTTTTTAATCAAACAACATGTAAAATGTAAGCATAAACTCCATCGCGCGACAGATGTACTGAGCAAGAAAACCGGCCAAGTCGGTGTCGGACTCCGCACATTTAGGATTCCGCAAAATTAAGTTGGGAAAAATAAGTAAATTTTAGTGAAAAGAACTGATTTATCAATATTTTTATATTTGTTGGTAAAATTTACAGTTATAAACATTATCACAAAATTTCGAGTATACATATAGGTCAATGGGAAATTAATAAATTCTTGGGAACAAAATTCTGCAAAAAAAAGCTAACTTTGGTGTCTTCCCATTCATTTGTTTTTGTTTCCCAATATTTTTTACAACATAAATACAGTATTTATCTACTCCATGAGCTCCAAACAGCGATACTCCACTCGATAGGGTAGGTCAAAAAAACTTTTTCATGACCCCCTTTAGCTGCATGGGAGCCACCCGTAAAAGCATTTACGGGTGGTATTGTGAAAATTTCATGACTGTAGCTTCAACCGTTTGGCTGTAAAACCTGTGTGACTGACGATGGACGGACGGACGGATGCGTGAGTGACGGCAATAGGGTTCCGTTTGGACCCTTCGGGTACGGAACGTACGTAAACTCCACCTATATGTTTCTCATTAAAATCATAAAACAAAAAAAATATTCTAGCGATACCTATCGCTAGGATATTTTTTTGTAAATAAGCTAATTAGCAGAAGTAAGTACCTACTCACTTCTGCTAATTAAGACCAATTCAATTATGGCCCTGATTAGGAATGAAAAATAAAACTATAATTTTACGCTTCTGCTATACGCTACTTCATTGACAACTGAGTAGATAGGCGAACCAAGTATCTAGAACTACCTTTGGCTTATTTCAATAATCTCTAATTCACAAACAATCAAAATGGTCTTGCCAGCACAGTCAGCCAAGAAAGTGGTCTATAATATTTTGAAAAATATTTGCATTCTAGTATTGCATAGTACGAATAGCAGAATAAGATACCTAATAATTGTCACATACCACCTAATGACACTAATGTACCCACTTATGCAAATATACTCTAGTACATATATTCTATTCTATTCTACCGCTTTTGAATCTTATTGAACAAATAATAGAGTCGAAAAGTGGTAGTTCAATATCCTGGGTTACAGTAGTGTGGGTATCTACCATCTGCCTATTCGTCAATTGTATTTAAAACTTAGTTACCGTTTCGTAATTAGTTTCTGTTGACACCGATCTCATAGAAACTTCAATATTTGGTGAATAGCAGAAAACTAAAATTGAGGTGCATCAGTCTAGCTAGGATGGTCGCGTTTATGTCGGACATTATAGCATTCGTCCCTTACTAGCTAGTATGTGAGTGCGAGAGGGACGAGTGCTATATGTCCGACATAAACGCGATCATCCTAGCTAGGCCAGGCTAGTATATTTATGAACACCGGACGTGTTCTGAATAGGCAGTTGCCATACATATAATATACCTAAGCATAAATCACAGAAGAGCACTCAAAACAAACTTCCTATATTAGTCAGTACTATTGGAATTTTATTCGTAGGCATCCATAAAATAATGTTCGTCCGACTTCTAGAATCATATATGCGAGAGACTGAGAGATTTTATGTTCGGTTCTAAGGAAAAATATGGAAAGGGTATCATTTCTAATAGCAGAGTTTTTGTATAAAACCGATCAATCATTAGATCATCATTTTAGTAGATTAGTGTGCGTTTATCAGAATCTACACTACAAACGTTTTCTCCAACAGGCACATTCTCACCTGCACAAGCGACAAAGTTTTGTCGTCCGACTGCGAACACCTGATGTCAGCCAAGTCCTGGATCACGCGCTTATACTTGAGAAGCAGGGTCTTGAACCTCGGGATGAAGTGGCAGTCGCAGCGCCAGGGATTACCACCCAGGAACACATGCATGATGTTGTTATTACTCTGGAATGCTTTATCGAATGCATAAACTGGAATCTGAAACAAGAAAGTGCTGTGATCCCAGAGCTGGCGCGTTCCTCGAACAAAGGCAGCGGGGAAACGCCGCTAGCATCTTGGGATCATTTTCCGCCAATGAGCGAGCTTGGTTTTTTATATATTATTAATTATTTAATAAGTAACTGACTAAATAGTTTGTACAGAAATTATTTATATATCATATGGCACGTTACACGCACGGTTAGCAGAGTTCTTCGCGATTGAAGTCGCGCGCAAGAGCTAGTATTACACTCCGGAAAAGGCTTTTAGCTCTAACTGAAAGCACTCAAGTTACAATAGAGTATTCTTCTCTAGTGCTTAATTATAATGTATTTTAATGCGTAATACTAAAATAATGGCAGAGAGTGTATACTGGAGCCATTTTATTGATGATAACCGCTTTATTCATAAAACTTAACAAACCTCAGATATCTAAAAATATTATTACTTATTAGCCCCTTTTTACAACCACAAATATCAGACATGTCAGTGGCAGATAAAGACAAACGAATGTTACCAATAGTCATGTTTTAAAATCGAGCAGTCAAGAAAGTTTCACAATTTTGATGACCGGTTTAGCCTAGTTGGTAGTGACCCTGCCTACGCAACTTGAGGTCCCGGGTTTCAATCCCGGTCAGCGCATTTATTTGTGTGACGAATATTTGTTCCTGAGTCTTGGATGTTTTCTATGTTTCTATATTAGTGTGTATGTCGTCGCCTAGTACCCATGGTACAAACTTTGCTTAGTTTGGGACTAGGTCGATGCGTGTAAGATAGTGAACAAATATTTATTTTATTTTACGTGCCTTCACTTAAGTACGTCATAGTTCAGAAACCATTCTTATTTTTAGTAAAAAAAAACTACTCAGTATATACGACGATTATAATAATTATTAGTCGCATTAATGGGGTTGGAAAACAGCAAGATGTAAGCCGGATTGCACCAAACGGTAATATAATAAGAGTCAAAATCAATCCTATTCTTAAATTAAATCTTATTCTCGTTTAGCATAATCCGGGCTTAAACCGTCATCTACTGTGAAAAATTCTGCGTTTAAAAGTCGACGCAGTTCGCTGGGATCGGTAGAGAGATCAATAACCTTGTCTCATTGACTGGTTAATGAACCAGTTATGACAGCCACATCATGACAAAATAAACGTGTTATATATTACCAATTCACTAGGGTATAAGAGTCTACCGATTAACTGGATCGGCGCTGTGAAGGTACAAACGACTATAGGGAGATGTCAAAGATTGAGAACAGGCAACGCGCGTCCGTTCCCTTCCTCCCGCTACCGCACCGCACGGTCTCATTTAACATTTTCGCTGTCATCTTTTCATAGCGCTACGCAATTTCCTCCACATACGAGGAAACGCATTGTAACATATTAGATTTACCTGCTTGAGGAAATTCCCTTTTAGACTTAGAAGGCGAAAAGTATTGAACCACTCCGAGCCTTCCAACTCCTTTACGGTAGAAAGACTGTTATTGTCCAGATAAAGATCCGCGATTTTCTTGTAGTGAGGGTTCTGTAGAAGCGTCCCTATGGAGTCGATCTGTGAACAATTAAATACAAGGATAAATAGACTAAATAGGCAACGATTGATAACGATTGATATGGTTTTTTATACGACCCATTTATCCCCAACCACCAGTGCTGTGCTGTACCGGTTCTTAATCATTAGGTAACATTTTTTGCGCTTAGGGAAGTGTGGCCAAAGCCCTTGCCTATCGCGAGTAGGCGTCCGTATGTCATCGTAAGTAGCATAAATGTGTGCGTGCGCCGAAAGTGTTCGGCCGTTGGTTAGTTTCAACTAATGCTGCGCGAGCGCCACTGGGAAGAGGATGCGTGACAGTGTGAAATCAAAGTTTATGGTGCTGTTTTTTAAGAAAATTGCTGTCAAGTGCGAGTCTGACTTGCGCACCGAGGATTCCGAACACAAATCGTGTACCCGTCCCGAACCCATTTAATTCAGGAAAAATTTTAATAGCGCCATCTATCGGCGCATTTTGTTACTAATTTGATCGCCTGAATAATGTATGTTGGTTATTCGAGGATAATTCTTTAGCACATGAACCGAGGTTACATTGAACTTGGCTCTCATTTCACATTTATGTTTTTGATGGGAGAATATTATTACTTTTTGTACCGAAATTTAGCTCCGACACCTCTGACGTTACTATAAAAAACATCATTTTTGCTGATAGGCGTTAGGCGCTTAGTGTGTACAAATAAAAACTTTTATTTGGCAATTACAAATCGTAAAAAAACACTGTTTTTGTTTCTTAGATTCATATGACCACACAATTACCCAGCTGGATGCCTTCGACTTGCTGTATCATCTGGAAGTGGGGTAGGTTTTTGATATTAGGTCCTCTATCTAGGTATAGATCACTGGAATAAATCCTATTTAAAGATGTTTGTATCTTAAAAATCCTAATAACCCATTGAGCTATGTTCATGAAATTCGGAGATCTAGTTAGCCTTAAGGATCCTAATAAATGTATCAAATTTCATACGTTTACGTTCAATAGATTTTGAGTTATGTAGGTTCAAAAGTGCCTCCAAATGGTTCGTGTAGGTAATATAACACACGGCCGCTGCGTCGCCAGTTCTCTTCTTTTGAACTTGTTTTGACTGCCGCGTGTTTAGACTCCTTTGCCAAACTTTTAATGCGTTTAAAATTGATTCACGTTTTACTGTTTCCGTCGGCTTTTATCTAATATATTTAAAAATGGAACGTCACGGAATCTTTGAACTAGTTTATTAGAAACAAACTCACAAAATATTATTTACTCTGTGACAAAAGACATGAATGAACTCGTCGCTAATCGTAAGCCTTTTTTGTAAATTTGAATCTGTAAAATGATTTTCTTTCCATAATTACATGTCTCTGAAAGCTTTAAGGCCAATTGAAGGGAAATCCATAATGAATTTTAACTGCTCCGGGTTCCCTGGAATCTAAAGACTTATTACAACCAACATCACGTCTTAGCATGACTACATAGCGTTTATAAAGAACTAGCTGCTCTGCGGCGCGGCTATCCTTGTATTGTTGTCTTGTTCGGAGACGTTTTAAACGTGAAATATATCAAACAGGCAAACTACATTCACATATTGTGATAGACCAGTATATTTTCTTTTCATTCCATTGACTGTTTAACACTTAAATATCAATGGGAACGGTGACACCAAATAAGAAAATCAATAATTTCATTTTTTCTCGTAAGAGGATCAAATTCTTAATCAAATGGCGAAAAAATTAACTCAAAAGGATAAATAATTATATAGTTATAAGTATTCAAAGTTTTAAGTGGGGGCATGTTAAGGGATAGCCCTTTTTCGCAAAACGCACCTGTGTATTGAACGATCGTTATTTACTATGGCGCTTTAGGTTAGTGACGTCACTGATTTGTAGCACTTTCTTTCTCTAATTAAAAACATTTTAACAGTTATAGCTTCGTTATTTTCTGAAATATTTTAATGGGATTTTCACCATTTAGCATAGTTTTATGTTTTCTTTATTTTGGATAATAATTTGGATACTAATAAATTTTGAGTCAAAATTCTTATTTAAATACAGCTAATCATCTAGATCTAGTATACCAAATACCTCTAGTATACCAATACCAAAGACAATATTATTATAATCACTGCTAAAACGACGACTCACGCTAAGTTATACCAAAAAGCAACGACATCACAGAATAATATATATCAGTGTATATTTGAGATTAGATTTTAATTATAAATAGAGCATATATGACACACGTACTCAATTTTAGGATTCCGACCATTTTTTTATACGAAGTACAAATGAAAATTGTTTTTTTTTGTATTATAACTTACCTATGATATTATGTTTATAAGGAACCCTAGGCACGCGAGTTAGACTCGCGCTTTAATGATTTTTTCCAACGTGAATATTGTAGGTCATTGTCCAATACAAAGTCAAATGAAATTGTAAATCCGCTCTGTGGAATTAAAGCTAGCCGTCTATATTAATTTAAAGTTGGCGGTCCTGATGAACGTTCTAATTGACATTCGGTCTGAATGATCAGATTAAAATTTTTTTGTCATTATTACTTTAATATTGTTTGGTTTTGGCTTCATGCTAGTTAATCGTCGGAGCGGTATGATACATATACTATATGTACGTAAGTGGGTTACGTAAATGTCCTTTATGCCTGAATCAATAAATAAACTTTCTGTCATAAAATTCATTTTTGGATAAAAGTTTTTGCCGTCGATTATAAGTACCTTTTTTACAATCAACTAATCGTTGAAAGGGTTCCAATGAACTTAAACACGTCATCTTTATCTTGCGTTTAGCCACCTTCTGTCTCCATCAGCAGATCAACTCGATAGTACCATAACATTGCATTGTCACCGAACTTACATAATTGTGCCAAATTTAAGTCTGTCAGTTGAGGATTCAGTTGCGATATTTGACCCGAACACGTAAACATGACAAGTTAAATTAATTACGATGCGATTTATATTCGCTTCGTAAAAGTAGTGCATTTGGCACTAGGGATTATACCTCCATGGTCCAATTTTATAAAGCTACAAGTTACGACTTCGCAAAATACCAATGATTGCAAAATACTGGCAATACTAAGGTGTGTTGTCCAATGACGAGTGACGTTTTGCCGTTTGAACCTGTTTAAACTTTTAAATTTGTAACCGGGAGTCTGCCGGGAGCTATATCCCCAAATCTTTTTCCAGATATACGGACATCAGCAATAGTAACGTTCGTGTTTACGTCAAACATTTTTAAGTACTTGATTTGCTTGTAGTGAAACCGATAATTTAAATCCAACATAACCGCAATCATGAGCTAGGCAGGTTAGTGATAAAATGTCGTACCGTGTTACCTTGTTCCCTTCAAGTCGAACAGTAGTAGTGCCTGGAGGTAGAGTTTCTGGCGCTTCCTGCAGCCCCGTCTTGGTGCAGTTCGCCGTGATGATGGGAATCAGGCCACCGTGCTTGTCCTCGGTTACATACGTCATCACGCACGAACACGGCTCCGGACACGTGTGTCGTACCATCTGGAACACGAATAAGGTTGGTAAATGTCCCACTACTTGACACTGACACAATGCTTGCTACTTTCTATCTTATATATCCAGATAATTGGGAGCGAACTCTATGTAAACTATTGGGAACTAGTGGCTGTGAGCTGTAGACCTCGTCAGTGTATTTTTTTTAAATATCCATATACAACTCGAAACAAATTCTAATAATTGTCGGATCTGCTCAAAAAATTTCATGAGAATCGGTTGACAAATGCGACCTGTAAAGGAGAACAATCAGGAAGCCGTCGGTCATACGAAAGCATTTTTGTTAAGCTGAAGAGGAGACTTTCGTTTCACACGGTCAATTATGGTGTCAACCATGGGAACGATTACCTTATGCAGTAGTATAAAAATGTGGCAGATAAAGCATATTGATCGTAGCAAAGTATAATTTCTAAAAGTTCTAATGAATATTATAACTGTGAATCAACATATTACTAGGGAGTTGCAAGCGACGCGAACCAATGAGCTCGCCAGCCAAACGCGATGCTCGAACGCTGCGAGGATGCTTATTAAATTGTCAATCGCAAAGCGCCAGTGTGATAAGAAACGTTTGGATACCATTTTTCCGGCGCCAGGTATAGCTTCACTTGTACGAACACTTTGTTTAATTGCTACATAAGTGTGGTAGGGACTTTGATTCAAACTTTGATGAAATTGAGTTACAAAATGACAATTGAAACGGACCAATGTCACCATCAACGTTACGTACTTAATTGCCTAGCTTCATTAGCGGACGACACTTCATTGTATCGTAATATGCGGGCGGCTCGGAACTAGAGTAGTTTCCTCGTGTTAGAATTTAGACATGTTTTTATTGGCTAATTGTATGACGCCCAAAACAGAATTATTACTGGTTTTCCCTTACAACAGTAGTGTGGCGCTAAAAAGCTGTGACATCCGTAAGCTCTCGGTAAAGTACCTATTCAATACTGCAGGTACAGAACACGTTATAACAGAGCCAGACATTTAATAAATTGTGTAAGTTATTAACAGTTCTACTTAAGTAGTAAAAGGTATATATTTCGTTCAGGCTAAAACTCGTATAACCTAATTAAGAGTCTCTTTGCTCTCGTACAAGCTCATCACGAACCACATCAAACACAGACTCTACTAACAGTTTGTTTGTATGTTTCTGTAGAATCTACAGTGCCTTTACAATGAGTTTGCATGACCGTACTCGCTAGCGACTACGTAAACGATTTAGTATGCCGATTCTTAGTTCTATGGCGTAACCGCCGAAGACGCTGTACTTTTGCCCATACAAATTTTTACGCAGTCGCTAGGAAGTACGGCCATGTAAACTCATGGTAAAGGCACAGCTCATTGTGGGTCCGTTCGTATTAAATAATAATACCTACCTAGGTATTTTATTTACTTTTTCTTCTTTTAGTGCAGCTTACTAAATAGGCTCAGGCTTATAATGGTGAGCCAGATTGCATTTCAAAAGCGCAATGTAGGACGCCCCAGGCTTCGGTTCAAAGACTGCGTGAAAAGCAACATGGTTTTGTTCAACATCGATCGCAGCACTTGGAAAGGTCTTGCCGGTAATCGCTATAAGTACTGGGTTAATATCCCAAACGATAAATATTGTTGGCAAGACTGAAAACGCAGGTGCAGAAAGTATAAATAATAATGTACCATTTTTTTTTTGAAAGATATACTAATTATCTACGACGGGCATTAGCTAAAACTAAAATATTAATACAATTAATAATTTCAAAATATATATTAAGCACTAATTTCTTATCAAGGTGGGTTGTCCTGTTGATTAGCAAAATGCCGCATAAATCGAAAACTATGTTTGTTTGTATAAATATTTTAGCTTCATTTTATCACCGTATATAAATACGAAGCAATAATATGGCTTCTTTTACATCTCATTTGTATGTAACCCTTTGATTATGTGAAAATATGTTTATCGTGAGAAACGTCAACTTTATTTGCTAAGTTGAATTCGGTAACTCTCCCGCCTCCTGCGCACTTCCAGAATCAATTACGATGCGGCGTTTGCCTGCTATAAAGTCAAAGTCAAATCATTTAATGCATGTAAAAAGGCACAAGTCAAAAATTAGAAATAATTACTGTAGTTATAAAAATTAAAAACCGTCAATAAAAATAATATAAAAATAATAATAATACGAACAATACCTACCTATCCGTTTGAATATGTCATTATCATGATACGGGGACAAAAAAATTATCATTGCTATATCTTTTTTATTTCTTATCTGTTTCGAATGAAATTGATGTATAACACTTCTATTATATTCGTACGTACTTTATATTCGTAATTTAACCAGTCGTATTAGTTTAAGAATATGAGATTTAAATATTTTTTAAATCCCAGGTTTCTCATTCCGCAGTATTTATTCCGGTATTTCCGGTGTAGTAAAATTGCTTTAATACCCACTGGAATGAAAATAACACGAGAATGATATCAAATTTAGTATGCATTTTAAATTATGGAGCTTCTTTTAATTCCACATAGCCTACTGTTTTTTATCATTCTGGTCCATATTTATTATTTTTTGGGCTTTTATTCACGTGGACTATTATTATCATCCCAGTGTATATTTATCATTCCGTTGTGTGTTTCATTTTCACTCCCCGTTATCTCAAAAACTATTTAAGATATCAAAATCCCCTTTAGAGAATATTCATAATTCAGTCTGAAGTGTCTTTAGACATTAAAAAAAAAACACGAAAAACCTCCAAACAAAGAATTACACCGGAATGATACAAAAAACGTGCACTTACGTATTAAAAATATATATTTAAGTGTTTCTATTTACGTTCACTAATTCAATTCATTCATTCGATTTTTATGCAATCAGTAGTTCATGTAGATGTGTGTGTAATCATTCACTTCAACTCTCGTGAAACTACCTAAGTATATCTACACAGAACTCTACATGCTTTTATCACGTCACGCTTAAAATATTATGTGATTAGCAGCTCCCTAGCTAGCATGATCGCGTAGACGTTATACTCGTATAATTGGTCCCTTATCACCTATATACTTGCTAGTAGGTAAATAGTCAAGGACGAATACTATACGTTCGACAAAAAAACGCAATTTTGCTAGATAGCCTGAATAAACGAATAGTGTTTGCAGTTCCAAGACAACATCAAACAAATGGTGGCCTAACGCAAACATCATTTTGGAGTGCCATAGAAATACGACTTAACTTCTCTGTAATATGCTCAGATAAACGCTTTGGACATCTTAGTCGTAATAAAGTGTCATTCGAGTTCATTGGAGTCAATAAAGATCAACAAATCACTAAAATTAGAAAAGAATTTTAATATCAAAGTTAAATATCAGTCGATGAAAGCAAAGATCACTAACAGACCCATTTCATTTACTTTCATTCAAACTTCGCAATACAATTCATAATTTTGTGCAGACACACTGACACCGTCTCACCTCCAACGAACTACAGTAAACGCGGGTGCAGCGGCGGAAAATGCCGAAATATTAAAGCGTAATAAATATAGGGGCCTCGGCAGATAGTACAATTTTGTACCTTTTGGTGTCGAAACTCTTTATCCATGGGGTCCCAGCACAAGTTATTTACTGAAATCGCGAAGCGTTTAGTTGACGTAACTGGTGACCGAAGAGCTGGCGACTTTCTCACGCCCTATTTACCCTTTTATGTTATAGTATATTTTGTTATCAATTATTCCTAATGACTTAAATAGAACTATCGATCATACGTACTATAATTACTAATGCATTTCTCATTATCTACTTACCTAATCACGTATTTAGCTAATTATTTAAGAAATATCTTAAACATTTAATTATCTTAAACATTTATTATTATTCTTGGATAACTTTAAAAACAATGTCAATAATGATACAAGATTTCATTTGAAAATATATTAATTATCTCGACGTTTACATTATAAGTTATCGACATATTACACCCCTAACGGTAGCGGACGTTTATTGCCCTACCGGCCAGATAGTTTTGCGGATAGTATAAAACGTAAAGAATGTATAACCACAGTGTACCTAAAATAACACTGTGGTAATAACTATACCTGGGGCTGGCGGCATATTATTATGGTCGCTTGATAAATAACATGCCAATGCATTCGTAAAGGGGACGTACGCTTTGTCGACTGACAAAGGCAACCGTAATATAGGTATTAGGTACCCACAGACATGGATTAACGGATTGTTATCTACTTTTCAATCTCTGGTCATGCGCAAACAACTTACCGACAAAGGGCCAAGAACATACATTTTATACGCGTAATCGCCTCTACTCAAAACGCTTATATCTCGAAATAGCATTATGTGTAGGCTTAATCCTAAAAAAAGAGTACCTAACGTTCAATGCAATTGAAGGAACTAATTTACTGCATTTACAAATAGAAACAAACTAGTAAGCAAGCGATAAGAAGGATAAAAAAAGTGGTTTTATCGGTCTTCCATACCACATTCTCTTTCTAAATTTCTGGTTCTAGCGATATCATGACGTTATTTGTTCCAAGATATTTAATAATTGGCAAATTTGACGGGCTACATTTTCCTGACGTCCAGATTCAAAACGATATAAAGTTATTTCTATAACGTTATGCGGAATATTAATTTTAGAAAATACAAAACCAAAAATACTAACACAATCATATCGTCTAGTTTCATAACCCTACACCTGCATGTGTACATAATGTATAAAATAACGGCTCTGTGTAATTAGATAGAACTTAAAAAATAGGAGCTTATCACTGTGCAAGAGCTTTCGTTCTGCAATATTACGCTCTCGCGCTTATACAAACAAAATTATGCGTATGGATAGGTTTATTCAAACATTTTCCTTGACCAAGGAAATTCAATTAATCTTTTTTTATTTCTTTTATCTTACTTCCATCATTTATATATGTTTTAAGTCTTAATATTATTTAAATTGCATCCTTGTGTTAAACCATTCGAAAGCGATAATTCCGCGTTCATTGATCAACCTCAACAATACACAGAACAGATAAAGGTGTTCCAATTTTTATTATCTTATGTTAAAACATTCGAAAGCGATAATTCCGCTTCCATTGGTAAATCTCAACAATACAGTTTAGATAACACGGTCCTATTCATTCAAGTTAGCAAACAGATGCAGATGAGATGCAGAGAATATGATAGATGGGCAAAAGGGTTTTATTACATTACCTGCTACTTTACCTTGGACCCAAAGCTAATAAGAAATAAGTTAGTAAAATTTTTAATAGGAATCAAGAACGCCACTCAGTTGGTCAACTTTACTGATCTGACTTTTGTCATTTTTGTAGTTAATTTTTGTTGTTAATGTGTGGTTATTCTTTGTGATACGAACAGTGCAATTCAAAAAAAATAGTAAAACTGAATTGAAGTTGGGTGTGGAATTATACCACTAGACTCATTGAAACAGCTTTTTCTACGTTGTGCAATGATCATGCAAACAAGGTGGTAACCGTGGTGGTAGTACAGGAGCCATAGGTAAACATTTAATAGCGGTACACTTGAAATCTCCAATCCCGACACCCAATGAGTAAGTACTTACATTTTTCTTACTATATTCCACTCAGTAATTCGCAGTTTAATTATGGTCCACGTTGTGGAAATTATTTCGTTATTAATACTATTAAAGTGACTTTTAGGTTGAAAAAGTAACTTTTTGGTTATAAAATATAAGGAAATGGCAGGTGTTAATCTTTACTTCTTATCTGATAATCACAGTAAGTGTTTAATTATACATGTACATTTTATATGGTTATATGTCTATGTGTAGACAATGTTATACACCCTAACAGCACGAAATATTATTATTAATCAATATTAATATATTTAAAAATCGGTTAAACTATTGTTAATAATTACAAATTTGTTCAAAAATGCTTACGGCGCAGGCACACAGAGAAAATACGATACTTGTTATCAAGAACCATTGTTTTATCAGTTGTTAATTTCAATTACTCTTAATTGCTAATTTTATCTTGAATATATTTGTTTTCAATATGAATTATATTCCAGAACAGAAGTTCATGTATGTATTTACTTATTCAGGCATTTTAATAAAAAACCGATATTATAGAGATATAATTTCGTTAGTGTTTAAATTTTCATTAGTATTGAAGTCTATATTCTGCATACCGTTATAAAAATAACGTTACAATTTAATATATCCTTTTCAATGTAGTTTATCAAAGTTGTCCATCATTTAATATTATATTTATTAGAAGGACTACTTCTAATAAATATTTCTGACTAAACCATTATCGCCATATTGTTAGAACCATATTAAATAAGGTTGTCTATTGTTCTATATATTACCCAGTATACGTACCAATTAAGGGATTCAAACATCGATATCGCCAGAAGCCTTAAATCATATCATAGTAGTTGTTGTTAAGTTTTGAACAGTGGCGATACCGATGACGTGGACACGTAGACAGTGGCGCCGCGGAGTGGTGGCCGATACGGGTAACTAATCTGTATGCCGCCTTTTCCGCGGTCGCCTTGGCATATGGGAAATTAAAAAAATATATAGAGACTTCTTGAAGCAATAATCGAATGTTAAAATTGTTGTCATAACGTTGTAAATTAATATAATTAATTTATTTTTATTTATATGAAAAACGTTAACATGACATTACAGTATGACCAATGCGTCACGAAACTTAGGATAACAATAAAAGGTAACAAATTATTCATATTGGAACAGTTGAGCACCTGGCCTAACAATATGGTTCTAACAATATGGCGATAAGCATACTGATTGTACAAAAATACTATTGAGATAATTCATAATACTGGTATTGTATGGAAATATGGAGTTTCATTTAACAATATAATATTGGTGTTTGTTTTATAACGATATAATGTGATAATCCACATCGAAAGGGACCTTATGGCGGCAGGCGCTTAAGTTACACCTATTCACTATTGTATTGGAACAGCGGCAATAAAGGCATAAGTGCCGGCCGCCATAAGGTCCCTTTCGATGTGGATTATCACAATGACCAATTCAATTAAAATTTAATTAATTTTATTTAGGCATAAAATATTATTAACATCACCAATGTTTATATTGAAACAGGTTTAGTTGCTAAGCATAATTAATACATAAAGTTAAGTCGAAGCAAACACTCATATTTATGAAGGGCGGTCGGGTCGTGGCGACGTGTAATTAAGATCCATGTACACGGGTACACGGTTACACGGGTGCCCGTGTACACGGATCTTAATTACACGGATCCCAATTACACGTGAAAATCGGGACAGAAAACCGTTGCCGTGTAACACGGAAACGTGTATTCGGAAACGGGTACACGAAATACACGGATACGACCGGGAGCCGAAACTTGTAGCAAATTCTTTCAACGACTACTTCGCATCCATAGGAGAAAATAGAAATGCAACCGTAACACCCGGTCGACCCGTTTTTCAATATTCTGAAAACACTATGTTTCTAGCTCCTGTTCACTACCATGAAATACACAAATTAATAAAAAACTTGAAAAACAAAAACAGTTACGGTATCAACGAACTGCCACCATCTCTTTATAAGGCAATGCGCAGACCAATTAACAATACCTATTTGCATTTTAATTAACCAATCATTCGATGAAGGCATATTCCCAGATCTGTTAATAAAATCATTAATCAGACCAATCCACAAAAAAAACAGTAAACTAGACCCAAGTAACTACCGGCCTATCGCTCTACTGCCAACTGTATCGAATCTGTTCATTGCACAAAAAAGCTCATCCTTAACCTAGCTAATATTAAACAGACCGACAGCTGTAAACCCTATTTCAAACAATATAACATACTTACACTCCCATGTATACACATACTCCAAATTTGCAAATTTGTGCGAAAGTATCCTGAATTTTACACCAAACGGGAAGATGTGCAAAGGGGTCGTACGTTGCGATATAAAAACAGATTACTGCTACCATCCTCTCGACTAAAGCTGCATTCGACCGGCCCTTTTGTAATGTAGATAAAAATATATAATAAATTGTCCGAAGAATTAAAAAACGAGAAAAAAGATACAGTTTTCATTCACAACCTTAAACAATTATTAGTTTCAATAACTCCTTGAACGAATATTTAGGAGACATAGCCATTATAAGTTTTTGCTTTATAAAATACTCGTATAATATTATGTAAGTGCCTACCTACTTGTTCCTATTTGCAGCGCCTAACAGGGTACATGATTTGATACTTAAACTGTTTACTTCCACCTGTATAACCATTATGTGCAATAAACGTATTGAGTGTTGAGTACTTACAGGCGCGCTCGCTATACCACGCTGCAACACAGTTAGAGATGCCAGATACGAAATTAAAAGTTATTGATAAACCATTTTATTACTATTGCATTTATTTCTCTTTTTTGATTGATAAACCATTTTATTACTTTTGTATTAATTAGTATTCCTCAGTCTCAGACGAGTCGAATTAAAGGGAGAGGCCTTTGCCCCGCAGTGGGATAACTATTAGGCATTGAAAATATAGGAAAACATTTTTATCCTGTTTATGTTTACCTTATGAGTACTTTTTCACAAAGATCAACAGACAGAAAAAAGTTCTCATTTATCTTTGTTACCATCTAAAATCTGCGCGAAAGAGTCGCAGGCGACCGCTAGTAATAAAGTAATATTAAACGAGGTAATCCCGAATTAGAACTTTCAATGATGTACTCAAAAGTACTTAATAGTTTACCAAGACTTAGGGATGGTTCTCAAGCTCTCAAGACAAGCAGCCACTTTACGCAGCTCACTTTCAGTAATCTTTTTTTTTTAACCTGACTGTGGCTTTATAAGCCGGGCCGACAGGAGTGCGCGGTTGGAGAGTAGCCTGGGAAAAATCTAGGGGAAAACCTCCGACACGACCACGCGGGTGGTTTTGAACACTGGAATACTCTAAGAGTTTGCGCTCCAGTGAGATTGGTTGAGCGGTTTCAACTGAATCTGAGGTGTGAGTGGAATGCAACTACTGGGAGTTTTGTCGCTGGTTCACTAAACCTAGCTAAGGCCCGACCTGGGTCGGATCGGTAATTATGTCTATAAACATACACATTGACATGATTACTGAAAATAATTATGTCGAACAATCTGTAATTTTTAAAACAATAATTTTGCTTTCCGTGTTTGGGTACCTACATAACGTTTTTGAGTGTATGTGAGGTTGATCTAAATGCTTATTTCCTTTCAGGGTTTCGTAGCCAAAATGGCGAAAGCTGAACCCGCATAGTTCCACTATATCTGTCCGTCCGCATGCCACAGTGGATTTTCTCGGAGACTATTAGACTATTATACTTAATAGACTCAGAATACACGCAGGAAGGTGTATTCTAAGGATCGATACATGAAATTGATGTGAATTTACAAACAAAAAGAAATAATTAGGGGGCGCTCCATACATGTAACCGGAAGATGGGGCAGAGGCAGGGGTACACATGAATAGGCCTTTAAAAATGATATAGAGGTTTTTATAAAACTTTTCCATTTCATTCCACCGTTGATGAGATATTTTAGCTGTCAAAGTCATAAAAAGTTTAATTTCCAAACATCGTAGTTTAAATTTCTGAAAAATATTGAGGTGGTGTACTGTAGATTGATAAAATACTTACAACGATTTATGGTTTGAACAAAATATTTTTTTGAATTTTCGCTGAAAAACTGTCTTGGCCAAACAAAAGATCGCAAGTGCCGTGAGATCCCTATGAGAGATACGACCTATTTATAGATTCAATGTATTGGATAGTGGTTTTAAATGTGGACGAGGTATTGGTTCGGAACCCTTCATTGTGCGTGATCCAAGACGCGCTTGGCCGGTTTTTTACCTACTGTCTAAAGTAAGTTTGACGCATTACGTAATCAACAGCTGACCGTTGTTATATTATAATACCTACAAATTGCGGGGCCACCAATGTCGTATTTTCTCTAGGGCTTATTTGTAAACTTTTATTGGACGTTTTTGTTGTGAATTGTAACAACAATTTTAAGAATAACAGACCTTACCAGTCATACACACTCTTATCTAGGAACAGACCCCTGTCTGAAATTTGACATATCAATCCCGTAGGTAGCATCAAGACTCTCCCTAAGTACAACCTTGTTCTACAGCATCCACTTACCCTAATGATGTCCATAACTTTATGTAGCGGTTTGCCTCTATACAGCTGCTGGTGACAAACGAGTTTGTAATAATCCGCTATCTTTCTCTTCACTGTGTCGTTATCTCTTTCCATCGCCAGCCAATCCAGTCCGCCGTCGCTGCAGTCCCATTTGTTATCTGCAATTTAAAAAATATATAGGTCCAGCGTCCATCCAGCGTCCCACTCCAACCTCCATAGACAAAATAACAGTGTAGCTCTCTCTGCTGCACCTATTATGACAGATGAGTGCGACAGAGAGGCCAATTACGTCATGCCTTTTTGATGTAATTTTATACGTCAACCATCTGATTTTCATCATCATCATATACGTTCAGCCTGTAGGTAATCGCCCTATGTACTACGCCCTGCCTACTTATACCTAGCGACGGTGCGCTTGCGCTAGCGGGCTGTCTGGCATCTAATAACTACGCAGCGCTTGCTAGGCGGATTCCTGGCAATCGAGTACATAAATTTATGCATGCATTCGAATAAAGGTTCAAAATATCTGAGCAACCTTATGATGCCCTTGAAAATAAAGTAGTGTTTTAATAAAAAAAACATAGATACATATTAGTTTTCTTCTTTGATAATTCGGCGCATATCGGTAAGTGCGTGATACTTATACTTTAAAATTAAATCTATTATATACTAATTATTATTTTCTGGGGAACTTAACTGCAGGCAGGTTAGATGAGAGATGCCTGCCTTATTCTTTCATTCATTAATAATTACTACGAAACTGGAATGATTGAGTTACAAATCTCGGTGTCAAGTTCAAGGGAACGAGTAAGGTATGTCACCGACGTGCGGCCTTTTTGAAAACGGATAATACACTCAAGAGTATTATCCGTTTTCAAAGAGGCCGCATACGGTGTTGGCATGTATTATAGCGAATCCATGGGCATGTAATAGGTGCACTGCGTAAGATAACGTCGTATAATAATAGCAAATGGTATATTAGGACCGCCATTAAACTTGCTTGTCAAACTACTTTTTTATACATTGCTGGCAATTTAAAATTTGTTAAAGTATAAAGAGTGGATGCCCCACGACTCAAAACTAACACCTCGCAACTACATTAGCAACTTGGACTCCTTTTTAAAAGACTGGCCAGAAATTGCACAAGACCGCGCGAGAAATGGAAAAGGAGGGGGAGGCCTTTACCAAGCATAGGGATATATTAGGCTCATTATAATGTAATAAAAAATATAAGTGAATTTTAAATTTAGTTAAATAACTACTTTAGTAACATACTGTATGTATTGCAAAAGCGTAAACCCTGCAGGTAGGTAGTATCCGACCGTCTTGTATGCGGTAACAACGCGTAGTGTTTAGCGCGCGGGCCACGTGCTTCAACAAAAACAATGCAATCGACTGATGATATAAATTTAAAGTTAGTAAAATTCTACCGCGAACAAGACAATCTGTGGAATTTCAACAGTAAATTCTACAATAAAAAGGGTATGCGTGAGAGATCCTTGCGAAAAATAAGTGCAAATCTAAAAACATATGGAATATCAATGACCGTCAAAGATGTGAAGAATAAAATTAGATCTCTAAGAGCAATTTATAGTAAGAAACTGACTAAATTTGAAGAATCTGGTTGGCCTAATCCAAGCTCTGAAGAATGCAATTCAGGAATAGATTGGTTTAATGAGATGTACAGGTTTATTAAAGATGTGCACATTAAAAGGAAAACAAAGGTAAGTGACTATATGCCCACCTATTGTTTCTGCGCCCATGTTTATTACAAGTGGGCGAATAAATGTCAAAGTGTATATAAATTGACAGCTATTCTATTTCCAAACTAATTACCGTCTTATAATATCTACATATACATATATATGGGTAAGAGAGGAATTCAGCGGCGTAGGGGCATGAATCTCACATTTTTTTCCACACCATCGTTCTGACTATGATTGAACTCACAGAGAAACAGGACGTTTCATTTTGTTTTTATTCGTATCGCTGTGAGAAATCTCATTAAAATGTTTGGGTTGTAAAAGAGAGGAACCGAATCGGAAGGTCCAGTAGCAACGTGGAGCAGAAGGAGACTGTATTATACGAATTACCTCTTTTCTCGCTCGGTGTTCTCTTTCATTGAAATGAATGATGAAGGAAACATTTAGAACAGTCGTTAAAAAAATAGGTTATGATAATATTACAATTTGTTGATATGTCGTTGGGGGCATGGTAAATCATGATTATCTACTTTCAGATATATATACGGGAATCTTTAATTTTTTGCCAAAACCTGTGTAAATATAGAATAAGAGTTACACAAAACAGTGGTATATTGTAGCCAACTTGTTACTTATCTAAACCACTATTACACTAGTAAAATTAACTAATTGTAAGTAAATATAAAAATGAAAGTGACATAATAATTAAAATATATGAATACAAATTTTTGCGAAGGACCAAAAAGAATTAACTACTGTAAAAATAAATTTTCCGAGATTCGGAACCGAAACCTGCAACTGGGCCACAGTGGTTACTAATAAATTTATAAAAATTCATGCAAGTCCTATTGAAACATAACCTGTCGTTAAACAAAAATAGGTTGATAATATTAGAATTTCTTGATATGTCGTTGGGGTCATTGTAAATAATGATTATCTAAAATGTTAGAATTTTTTAGCTGCGGCGTTTGCATATCCGGAAATATTTAATCATTTGCCAAAAACTCTGTAAATATACAGAGTTAGAGGTACAAAAACAATGGCATATTGTTTAAAACTAAGATTTCATTACCATTATTAGACTAGTAATATTTACTAATTGCAATGAATTATAAAACTGGAAGTGACAATAATTAAAATATATGTACAAATGAAATTACATGTAAAATTACTAATAATTTATAAATAAATATTTCAGCCTTCAATTTTCACATGCAGGTGGCATTCTGGTAAACGAAAAATTGCCTAAAGCTAATTATCGTTTAGCTAAGTACCGTGCAATACCTATATATATATAAATTACGTAACACTTTTTCGTGTTGGCAACCGTTCACCGATTTATAAAAGACGTTATCACGTCAAAAAGTTATGCACAGTTAGACAGCATGATTAACATGATATTTTAAATACAATTTTTTGCGACGGACAAAAATGAATAACTACTGTAACAAAATTTAAACAAATTTAACACATTTGCAGAGATCCGAAACCGGAACCTATAGCTTCGTAGGCAACTGGGTCAAAGTGTTTATCAATAAAAGAATAAATATATAAAAATCTTAACACATAAAAAACAGATAAATAAACGTAACATAGCAAGATATACCCTCCTGAGCCCAGAATTTCATCTCAATTAACATTGGGAAGGGAACCTTCTTCTATTCGAAACTGGCTTTCACTTTATTGGTACTGTATGTTCGCATTAAGTCCTTATAGTAGGACGTTATAAATGGACATAAGGGCCGGGTTTTATAAAGATCCGTTAGCCCAAATGTCAGATCAAATTTCAGTAACTCAGAAAATTTTTAGACATAACAAACCGACATAAGTTCTAACGGATCTTTATAAAACCGAACCTAAGACTACTTACATATTATCGTACCTAATCTGATCAGCAACAGTTTTTAACGCTTACAAATAAATACAAACACCGCACCCTTAATTAATAGCAAACATCCAACGGCTTAAATGTAAATCTTAAGGAAATGGAATAGCGTAAGTACCACCGAACACACAAAGCTATCCATTCTTAAACATTAACGCGTACATACATACAGGCGCCAAGGAGATTCATTGGCCATGACGCATTGAATTGGAATCGGGTTTGTATTTTGTCACGTTCGCTCTCTTCCACGCGAATTCGACTAGCACAAGTGTACACGTGAAATAAACATGAGACACTAAAATATGCCTTCTCTAACACACGTCTTGTGCTGGCCCTGCAAGCCTAGCACAAGCGTGCACATGAAATACGGATGAGGACCTAATAAAATGTGCTTTTGTTGCGAATTCTCTCGAATCGCCCGCATCTTGTGCTGCCGTGTAAGCTTTATTGACACCCGAGTACGCAGAACAAGTACGCACCAATACTTTTGTGCAAAAAAATATACTTATCTAATCTCAATAACGCAAAAACGGCATAACGGATTATGATGAACCTTGGAATTACGAGAACGAAGTCGCGGGCAAAAGCTGAATAGACGACGAATGACCACTATTCCTAGAAACTTATGGGCTTATTAAGCGACATTTGATAGTTCTTCATGTAAGTACTTAGATTACATTAAATTAACGACATGAGTTTCTGAAAACCACATCAGCGATACTTGACACTGCTAAGTCTAACACGTGACTTGGCGTTGCACAATAAAACATTGTTCATACTTTTTTCTTGACACTGCATTATAATCTTGCCTTTGTCCGAACGAGCCGAGTCAGCTACTCTCAATCACACATGTTCGAGTACCTATCGGTCATATATTTCTGGTCGGGCTTTAATTGACCGAGTGAAACGATGGTCTCTGGTTCAGCCTCGACAAAAATGCTTTCGTATGTCCTGATTTCCGATTTCCGTTTGTTCCCGTCTACAGGTCCCAATTCTCAATGGATTCTCGTGAAATTTCGCGAGCAGGTTCAATTGTTATCTAGATTTTTTTGTCGAGACGCTTTTTGGAAATTTCCAAAAACAATTTTTTTATCAATGATTTTATTAAGTGTCTACGGGCGAATTTCGGTTTGTTCTCCTCTACAGGTCGCATTTTGCAAACGATTCTCGTGAAATTTTGTAAGCTGGTCCGGTAATTAAATAGATTTTTTTTGTCGAGGCAGTTTTTAGAAATTTTCAAAAACAATGTTTAATTTTAAAGATTTTGTAAAGAATAAATCTGAATCCGATTTCTCAACGTTTTTTTTGTCAAAATAAGAATTGACTACGCTATTACCTTGGGAGGTTTGAAACAGTTAGTCATCGGGTATACAGTTAATCGCTAAAAAATATTTTACTATACTTATAAAATAACACCATATATACATATAAAAGAAGAAGTCCTCACTGACTGACTGACTGACTCATCAACGCCGGCCGAAACTGCTAATGCTAGAGAGTTGATTTTTGCACAGTCGATTACATTTATAACGCAGGCTAGGGATAAGAAAGGATTTTTCGAAATTCATTCCCTAAGGGGGTAAAACAAGGGATTAAAGTTTGTATGAAAACACGTATTGAGTTGCCTTTTAGTATATATATGTATGTATGTATAATTACGTATGTATAAATATATATTTTATCTACTTACATATGTGTTTACGTGTTTTTATTGTATACTGTAATTATCTTTAATTTAGATGTATGTGTTATTTTCGATCTTCTAGCTGTATTCCTTCACTGCCTGTTATAATTCTTATAAAAATATTTCCTGCTACCCAAAGGTTGTCTGGAAGAGCTTTTAAGCGATAAGACCGCCTGTTGTTACCATTATTAATGTTACCGAATCTATAAATGTACTCCTGTATTAGTGGTGCAATAAAGAATATTATTTTTATTATTGTTTATTAAAATGAAAGATTTGAAACTTTGTATATAGACTCCCTGTTTAAATATATTAATGGCGTATTTCTAAATTCCTCCCCTAAAGGAGTGAAAAAGGAGTCCAAAGTTTGCACGGGAACAAATCTTTTTTGAAGTGAGAGATTTGAAACTTCATAAATAGACTCTCTGTTTAAATAAAACAAAACGCGTTTCAGAGTTTTTCCAAATTCCTCCCCTTAGAAAAGTTTATGCGGGTTAGGTTCCAAGTTTGTGCGGGGAGCTAACTTCACTTTTCCTAAAAAGCTATATGGGTGTCATGTTAGAGTTTTCTCAGGGTGCCGATTACGAAAGTTACATACATTTTCAAATCAAAGATAGCGGACATTTTTTTTTTTAATTATCGTTATGAGTGTCATCGTCGTGGTTCCTCGGGGTGATGATTACGAAAATAACATTCATTTGCAAATCCAAAATGGCAGACAATCATTTTTCTTAAAAACCAATATGAGTGTCATCTTCGAGGTTAAAATTACATGCATTTACAGATCCGAGATAGGGGCCAGTTATTTTTCTTAAAAATCAATATGGGTGTTGTCTAACAGGTTCCTTGGGGTGCCGATTACGAAAATGACATGCACTTTGAAAATAAGGTGGCGGACATTTATTTTACTTAAAAATCGATATAGGTGCCGATTCGGAAACAGACATCTATTTTCAAATCCAAGATGGCGGACATTTATTTTTCTTAAAAATCGATACCTAGGTATGGGTGTCATTTTTGTGACTCCTCGGGGTGCCGATTACGAAAATGACATTCATTTTCAAATCCAAGATGGCGGACATTCATTTTTCTTAAAAAACGCTGTGGGTGTCATCGTCGAGGTTCCTCCAGGTGCCGATGACGAAAATAACATGCGTTTTCAAAGCCGAGATGGCGGACATTCATTTTTCTTAAAAAACGATACGGGTGTCATCGTCGAGGTTCCTCGGGGTGCCGATTACGAAAATAACATTCATTTTCAAATCCAAGATGGCGAACATTTATTTTTCTTACAAATTGATTTGGGTGTCATCTTCGCGGTTCCTCGGGGTGCCGATTACGAAATAACATCCATTTTCAATACAAGATGGCGGACATTAATTTTTCTTAAAAATGATATAGGTGCCGATTAGGAAACAGACATCTATTTTCAAATCCAAGATGGCGGACATTTATTTTTCATAAAAATCGATACCTAGGTATGGGTGTCATTTTTGTGATTCCTCGGGGTGCCGATTACGAAAAAGACATCCATTTTCAATTCCAATATGGCGGACATTCATTTTTCTTAAAAAACGCTGTGGGTGTCATCGTCGAGGTTCCTCCAGGTGTCGATGACGGAAATAACATGCGTTTTCAAATCCGAGATGGCGGACATTCATTTTTCTTAAACATTGATACGGGTGTCATCGTCGAGGTTCCTCGGGGTGCCGATTACGAAAATAACATTCATTTTCAAATCCAAGATGGCGGACATTTATTTTTCTTACAAATCGATTTGGGTGTCATCTTCGCGGTTCCTCGGGGTGCCGATTACGAAATAATATCCATTTCCAACGCAAGATGGCGGACATTTATTTTTCTTAAAAATCTATATAGGCTCATCTTCGGGGTTGTAAGGTAAAATGAATGATCCTTATCTAACATTAATCTTTAAGCAAATTTTAATATTTTGGAAGGCATTATAAGTAGATTAACTTTTAAATAAATGCATTCCGCTGCGAGCTGCTGATCGCCTTCGGCCAATAACCCTTGTGCAAAATATTTACCTACTAGCAAATTCCATCATGAATTTAAATTTCCGTGTCATCGTAAAATATGTAGAGCGGCCAACGAATAAAGGTTGGATGATAAACGGTAGTAACACACGTAGCCTTGGTGCGTATGTACCTACAGGAATTAGCGTTTCCACTTTCAAACGCCCTGCTTATTCACAAACACGACTTTTATTTCAATTGCTGACCAGTGATTGACCTTAGTCTCACATGTCTAGCTAACACGATAGGTTATAGCGTCGCGTTTTATGACCAAAATGTACTAAAACCTCATATAAAACATGACGGTATAAACTCTCGTGCTAGCTGCCCTGAGTTTAACTAATTGCGCGGTTTGATAGATCTATTGAAGTCATGACACCTGGGTAATCCGCAATGTAACGAAACTCGCATGTAAGTCTCGTACTTGTGTGAGTGCATCGGACCTGATAACATTTCATGCCTCGCTTCACCAACTGGCGGCAACTCTCGTCTTCATAAATATTTCGATTGGATTTTACTCCATCATTGGTCATCGCTGGTCACTTCTATACATTCACGTGAATTATTTAACTAGACAGTTCACTGATTTAGACATAAATACATAATTAGACAAACATAACTATGGAAATATCACTAGGTACTGTTTGTCAGGACCTTTAAATAAATGACTCTCTTGAGGTTCAGAATCCTATAGAAAGAAAAAAATGTTGGATGGGGTGTAAGTCAAATCTTAAAGGAAGAAACAAGCATTAATTTTGCTTCGTTACATTTAAAACAATTTAAGAGAGAGGATAGTAGGTATAAGACCAAAAAAATCGAGACTTGAGTTTTAAATGCATTGCTTAGTTTGCTACGGTGTCCCTCTAGAGTATTTTCCGTATAATAAATACTGCAAGAATCCATTTGCATGTCTACGTAAAGAGATCAATAACAGCGTATCATGTGACAACTATTCGAAAACTACTAATATACACTATTTTATGAACAACTGACCAGTCACGATTGACCCTTTATACCTCTAGTGTAGGTTTTTTCGAAAGAAAACACAAACGAACGCGTTTGCGTTTATTCTCAATTTGAAATACATCAACAAATAATTTCACCAAAGGCCACCAGAGGCGCTGCTCGCGTTGCCGTACAAATTGAAACTAAACGCAAACGCTTTCGTATATCTTTATGTTTCAAAAAAACTTATACTAGAGGTACAAGGAGAGAAAAATTTTGTAGAAACAAGTAAAAAATATTAATCATTAGTAAAATTTTAGTGAATCCCAGGACAAGGAGATTATACTAACAGTTATAAACCAGTTTTACTAATAGTATAACAACACTAAAAAAATTGTCCTAATTGGAAAAACAACACTGTTTACTAAAAACAAGTAACTTTTATTTGAATCCAAATAATGCAACATACTTGCTTTTAAAACTGTCTTTTTGGAACAACGATACTGTTTACTAAAAACAAGCAAACTTTTATTTGAATTCAATAATGTAACATTCTTGCTTTTAACATTAACGAAGATAATTTTTTTAATTCCTAATAGTTTTTTTTTGGGTCTTACTATACCTGTTACTAGGAATTATTAAAGTCATGGAATTTATTAAGCCGAGTAGTTTTATTTAGTGTTTCGTTTCTTGGTTTTACTAATCCCATGATTAGAATTCACAATAGTTTGCTTGGAAACAATAAAGCAGCACTCTTATTTTCAGTATTTTTATAGGTATCATTAATATTTTTACTAGAAATTACAAATCTTTATAATAATTCATGGGATTCAGTAAACGGCGATTTAATTTCAAGTAACCATAATAGCAATGTACAGATGCGTCCGCACCTGAGCCTGATCCAAGCGATCCAAACGCTATCGAAACACACTATACGTATTTAGATTCTGTAAGGAACGATTACTTCTTACGTGATCTTGCGTGGCACGCTTCAATCGCGCTTGGATTGCTTACATCATCAGATGATCGGAACTTCGGAAGAAACCCCACGACTTTAGCAAGTCCGCCGTTAATAGCCCGTCCGTTAACAACACACCACAGCACCACACAAGTTTTTCTTATTTTGGCACAATCACAGATTGCTATAATATTTTTGTCGTTTCGCCGTAGAGGTTACAAGCAAAATGGACGAGTTAAGGATGGATACGGGGCACGCATGCGGGGGAGGGGCGGCCGGTACGTTTAAGGGTGAATCAACTTTTTAGTGCCACTCGTTGCCGTGGTTACGTCTAGTTGTCCAGGGGACAAAATTCGAATACAATCGTGATTTTATGCTATTTAAGTTTGTCCAACATACGTATTTGTGGTGCTTATAAGCTATTTCCATAATGGTCCATCTACTGAACATGTTAGTAGAACTTAATACAACATTTTTTTGAACAAACTGTGCCACTAGTGTCCCTTGGACAACGGGTCAAAATAACAACACAAAAAAAGTTGATCCACCCAAAATCTTGTTATTAGTACACTTTACTAATACCTATAAAGCTATTTTATTATTTACCGAAATAAGTATAAAACTCATAAGAATAAGGAAGGGATTTGTTATTACAAGATTACCAATGATAGAAATCAGAATTGACTTTTAATTATTAATATTCATTTGTAACCACCGACTTTAATATATCCCATTTGTAGTATCTAGTAATCTTTACGTACTGGTGCTAGTACACCATTTATAAACCCAAGGAAAGTTTTATAGAATTTGTAGAACTCTAGTTATTCCGAGTAAAAAATATTAATTTCAGGATGAAGTAAAACCGTTTTGTATTTCGTATACTATTAAATTAATAAAATTTCCTTAAAATTATATTATTTACTAACGCCTAGAAAAAAAATGTAAATATTAATAGAATTTGATATCCCTTCTTTTAGATATCAGGTTTTTAATACAAACAATATTTTTTCTCTCAGTGTACTGATATAAAGTGACAACAAGATCAAAAATATTATAGCTCACTAGTTCTGCAACAGCCAATTCATTTTTATGAAGAGACCTAGACGGCAAGAAATACAGATTATAAGTGAGAGTTGACTCACCACTCAAATAAACGTGGTCCAATCGAGGAGGTCCCTTTAACAACCGAGCTTTCATGTGACGCAGCATGTTGCGCCGCAGATCCAGTATCCTTAGAGCTGGCATCAGGACCATAACTTCGGGTGGCACCTCCCACAGCGACGTTAGACCGTGCATCTCTATTACCTGCGAACAATTATTTGTACATTAAAGGCCTTAGTCATCAAACCAATTTTAGCTAAAATGCCGATAATATTCGTGTGTCTTTATCTGTTACTTTGACTTTGGTGTTTGTGAGAAAGAGACAAAATACATTTTAGCTATCATCGGTTTGTTAACTTTTTAATACATAAGAGGGTAGGTTTACAGATTCGACTATTTTTTCCTTTGGGATCTTCGAATGATTTTGCATTACTTATCTAATCGCGCTAAAGGCCCTGTCACGTCCGATCCTACATACTATAAACACTTTTTAGGGTTCCGCACCAAAAGCTAAAAAAGGAAACCTTATGGTTTCACTCTGTCTGTCTGTGACATTGCTGAATATCTCAGGATCTGTTTATGCTACTGATTTGTTTATTTTTAAATGTAAATCTAAAATTATTTTATAAAGTAATTTAAATCCATGAACGACTAATACTTATTCGAAACATTCACTTATGTACTATGCGAAATAAATAACCTAATAAATACCTGTATGCTACGTATCGAAGTTTATACGATCTGTCTTACATCTTGCTTTTTGAAAACTGACGCAATCTTACACTCTATGTAAAGTATGCATATCTATGAAGATGACGCTTGCAATTAGGAACCTTAAGTTTTTTGAAGTGGTCCATATTTATATTTTTATTGATAGTAGACAGACTTATTATAGAGTTCAAAACTGTTGCCTTTTTTTTAAGTATCCTTTATAAGGGGGATCCATCATTTTACCGAAAATCGTTACATCGATTATCATTTCCCATAACACTATTCGCAGAATTTTATTATCACTTAGGAATCATTCATCGAACTTCGTTAGATCGCTCAAACATTTGCTCGAATTACCTTTTACACAAGAATCAACTCATCGAATTTTAATTCAGTATTTTATTTGTTCATCGACGTAGTCGTTCATCGAATGGCCTTTAGTATAATTTTGGTTTAACGAAGGTTTCAGTTCCCAAAATTCTTATTACCTAGAACATCATTTCACCACTGTTTACTATTCTTGATATAAGTAAGTCTAAATTTTTTTTTTCTCAGATTCTTGGTGTACTCTGTAAAAGTACTCATAAACAAAAATACTCAAAAACAAAAATACCCAAAACCTAAAATGTACAAAAGACCTGGTAGGGCAAAACCGACTGTAATGCGGATAGGTTAGAAGATTAAGACGGGAGCTTTGCTCCCGTCTTAATCTTCGGGGTTATTTTTTTATATAAGCCCAGAAACACCAGTTAGGGCAAAACCGACTGTAATGCGGATAGGTTAGAAGATTAAGACGGGAGCTTTGCTCCCGTCTTAATCTTCGGGGTTATTTTTTTATATAAGCCCAGAAAGACCAGTTAGGGCAAAACCGACTGTAATGCGGACAGGTTAGAAGATTAAGACGGGAGCTTTGCTCCCGTCTTAATCTTCGAGGTTATTTTTTTTATATAAGACCAGAAAGATTATACGCCTTGAAAAATCATGCTTGCTTGGTTGTTCGATGAAACATTGTTCTTGGAAAGAATACTATATGGAACGTACTATCTGTGAATCAAGTTTCGTTAAATTAATACTATGAATAACGAATATTTCGATGAAAGGTAAATTCGATGTACCGTTACGCTACGATTAGAGACGGATTCGAAACGATTAACTATGAAAAGTGGTTCGATTATATAAAATGCAATGAATTGATGATTATGTGATTAGAAAAAAAAACCTAATGAAATTCGTTGAACAGTTTTCGGTGAAATGAAAATCGATGTAAGATATTTCGATAAAATAATAGACACCCCTTTATAAGAAATAGTTTTTGAATTCCACACTCGTTTGGAAGCACTAAAATAATCGTGCCTTGGTCTGCTGCGAAACAAAAAATAAACATCAACTTGATAGCGGACAGATGTCAATTGGCAGTTCAACAAAATATTTCTTAAAAACGATACTTAATAAAAAAAAACAAGTAAATTAATATTCTGACATGAAAAATATATTCTTATAGTCAGATTTTCTTAAATTGTAAATTAATATTTTGACATGTAAAAGTGCCCTTGTGGCCTATTTGCAGAATAAATGTTTGATTTTGATAATAAAAAATATAATATGGAGCACTCCAGAAAACTTAAGGTTCCCAATTTACGTATTCGCCCTCTTGACTTTGATAACCCTGGTTGCCAGGCGTCACCCTTATTACAAGGGAATAGAGTTCATGTTCAAGTCAAAATTCAAAGCAAGCGAGTACATTTTGCCGCTCATGAGAGTGAGTTGTTGAGTGGCTGGCAACACTTATTGGGAGTCGTAACTAAAACTTGGGTATATCGGCTTGACCTTGGCCTGAAGACTCGTGTATCGGAATTAACTCTATCACTTGCGATGAAAAATCGTAACTAATATCAAAACCAATTAAATAACTGTAATCATTATTTTGACAAAACGAATATATCGTCTTGGTATAAGTAATGTAAACAACTATTTACTTTTTACCTACTCAATTGGATTTAAGTACTAAAATCACCGCATCAGTTGCTCTAAATGTAAGTCGCATATAATTTGTACTCATGTTCAATAAAGGGTTGTTTAAATATCATCCATATCATTTTATGGATTATTAAAATTAAGATGCATCAAGTAGCCTCTATTCCTACATTAATCGAGTTAAATAATTGTTGAAGCACGGGGTCACGGGTAACGGCTAGAATAAATATATTTCACTTTTTTCAAACTTATCAGGAGTTTATAATTCTAATATAAATATCTTATGCACCGAAAACAATAAATAAAATTAATTATTTAGAATTTTATTTCAGCTAAGAACAAAACAAAACATTTGCATCGAAACTTTTTTTTCTTAAAACCTAACTTTTTAAACTATTCTGAAATTGCACGAAGCGAAGTCTTGAAGCACAAAAATATACTTCTAAATTATTTACTCGTATTATTTCCGAATCTAAATTATTATTTAACAATATATAGACAAGCTAGAATAATAAATAAAAAAAAATAAAAAGAAATATTAGAAGACAATCTTACACAAATCGAACTAGCCCCACAGTAAGCTCAAGAAGGCTTGTGTTATGGGTACTAGACGACGATATATTTAATAGAGATAAATACTTAAATACATAGAAAACATCCAAGTTCCAGTTGCCCTGACCGGGTTTCGAACCCAGGACCGTCAGCTTCACAGGCAGGTGCACTACCCACTAGGCTAAACCGGTCGTCAAATAATAATAATTATTAATTTAATCAGTATACAATAAAAAACTGCACTATTACATGATATATTTCTAAACGCTTAGTTGACCTCTTATTTTACTTTATAGAAAAAAGTTGGAAGTCATGAAACTGCGTAATGTTCGAATTTCAAAACCACTTTATCCGCTTGTGGATAAAGTGGATTTTTAAACGATAAAGTAATCCTTTCAGAGCAGGTGAGGTGAAAATTATTAGATAAATATATGGGTTTAGAACATTTGAAAGAAAAGAAGCACTAATTTCTGGATTATTGTGCGCTACTTGGAACAATTCTATATCGAAATTACCGTCTAGTCTAGAACACTTGGAATGGATAGAGGGGGGTATATATACGGGGACCGAGTTTCCCGGTAGGGCAGTATCGAATTGAAGAGAGTATTTGAGTGAAGTTACCAAGTGTTCAGAAGTGAAACAGGCAGAACAAGTGTTGAAAAAGTGAAGTGTTAGTTCCAAGTATCAGTGGATGTGGATATATTAACTGTGTCGGTACTAATATAACTTGTGAGTGCAAAGTGACACCCCTTACACTAGTATACACAAGTTTTTAGTATTCAGTGTTTGTATGTGTGAACTCAGTGAACTTTTTCCGGTGTTTCTAATTTTTTTTATTATACAACGCCGGTGGTAAACAAGCTTACGGTCCACCTGATGGTAAGCGGCCACCGCAGCCTATAGACGCCCGCAATTCCAAAGGAGTCACGTACGCGTTGCCGACCCTTTATAAAATTTGGGGATGCACTGTGTTGACAACAGAAGGAACACATTTAGGTCCCTCGCTCTCATCACAGTGCATCCTCGGGAGCTCTGGCAACCTTGCTCACCTCCAGGGACACAACACTACATACTTGTATACTCGTGTAGTAGTCGCTAAAGAAACCCAAAGTCATTAAACAAGTGTTTTAACTCTACCCCGTACCCCACGCTCGTAACAATATTATTTCTACAAGCGCTTTAACCAGTATGCAATTGCAAGATATATTGAATTAACATCAATATAGAATATTTACAATTCATGAGTTTGAAGAAACCCGCTGGTTAAGACGCAGCCAGACAATCCTGCATGTCGCCCTGCAAGAGCTAGAGAGTGTCAGTCAGTAAGATGAATTCTGGCATCCTTCATATCCCTATCTTATAAAACTTATTGCTGTCCTAACGTAGGACCGTCTGCGCATTTAATCACGTCGATTGAGGTTATGTTCCATATAAAATTGCCTGGATGTTGACGAGTTGGACCTATCGGACTCTGTCATAGTAGACACATATTCGATAGATATTGTCGTTTATTACATTTCATTCTCTCGTACATTATTACATAATAGCAGGTCCGCCATCAGGTAGCAGCAGGTCTTCGACCACGACATGGTCTGCCTGACCCCTATTCACGCGTGACAAATTGTTACCTGACTGCCAATTTGAATGATATCCAGGTCGATAATTAACCTCTTTGATTTGCTTTTATAATTGTCAATTGCAAGTACGTCTGGGAGCCAACCAACCAACCCAACGACAAAGATTTGACTAGTGACGATGTTGTCTACGACCACGTTTACTTATCAACCCAGAAATGCAGGTAATAATATATGTAGTTATCTACATATATTATTACCTGAGCTTTGTTTATAAATTCCTCGTTAGGTTTTGTCTTACTGCAATATGAGCGCCAATATTACCTACACGTAGGTACACTTACACGATAGACGGTAAGTTTATAATCTGGGTCTAAATTGTAAGGAAGTTTATCGTATTCACTACTAATTGGATCCGGATTTCAAAGTAGGGCTTATGATGATGCAGCGATTACTTGTAATTACTATACAGTACCTACATATTATAACAACAATCTTCAGATAAAACGACTCTATGTGCAAACTTGAGTCTAAGATACTTTTTCCATTCCTGCATGATTATATTTGTGTTCGTGCACTGGTTCTTAGGTACGTAAACAGCGCTCTCGTTGAAGTGCGAAAAGTAACTTTCAAATTGACGCCCGCGACCGAAATTGACCTATTGGAAATTATATATAAATAGCGTCTCTTATATCTGAAAATATAACTCATCTGCTAAAGTAAATATTGATAAATCCCTGTCATTCCTATTTTACTACTTTCTTCAGAACTCAGTACTTTAATATTGCTGTGGGAGGAAGTGACATTTTTAATATTCAATTATAATATTCTTCTTGATCGTACCTGACTGCTCGTTTAGGTACCAATTATATTACTAGGATTAGATTACCTATGGTCCGACAGGTTAGGATTCTTGGAGTGACATAGATAAATATATACAAATACTGCGGCTGAATAACACTTACCTCTATTCTACTATTCTCATCAAAATGCCCTTTAAACACCTGTAGTGCTGAGCAATTCAATAAGTGTAGCGCCCGCAGCTCTGGAAAGTGTTGCTGCAGACGCCCTATGTTGAGGCAGGTGCCAGGCCAGTGAGATAAAACTAATGATGTGATTTTGTGTCTGTAAACAAAAAAAATAAATCTTTTTATAATATTCGATTATAAGGCGGCCTGGGTCATTCTACTTTTTCACTAGCGGCCGCCCGCGACTGCGTCCGCGTAAATTTTAGATAGTAACGAAGATATAAATGAGGTTTATTTGTTTCTGTCTGTTATCTGATGCTACTAATCTTTTGTAAAAAATTATTCAAAAGAAAAAATAAATAACCGCCATCTTGGATTTGAAAATGGATGTCATTTTCGTAATCGGCACCCCGAGGAACCACAAAGATGACAATCATATCGATTTTTAAGAAAAATAAATGTCCGCCATCTTAGATTTGAAAATGCATGTCATTTTCGTAATCCGCACCCCGAGGAACCTCGAAGATGACACCCATATCAATTTTTAAGAAAAATAATTGTCCGCTATCTTGGATTTACAAATGCGCCCTGAGGAACCTCGCAGATGACATCTATATCGATTTTTACGAAAAGTAAAGCCCCCCGCACAAACTTGGAACCCCCTTTATACCCCATTAGGAGAACAATTGAGAAAAACGCTGAAACATGTTTTATTTTATTTAAAGAGAGAGTCTATTTAGGAAGTTTTAAATCTCTCACTTCAAAAAAGATTTGCTCCTGGTACAAATTCCCCTTTTCACCCATTTAGGGGAGCAATTTCGAAAAACGCAGAAATACGTTTTGTTGTATTTAAACATAGAGTCTATTTACGAAGTTTCAAATCTCTAACTTCAAAAAAGATTTGCTCCCACACAAACTTTGAACCCCCTTTTCACCCCTTTAGGGGATGAATTTAGAAAATCGCTGAATTTGGTTTTGTTATGTTTAAACATTAAATCTCTAAGTCCAAAAAATTACGTTTCCCATACAAACTTTCATCCCATTAGGGGATGAATTTCGAAAAATCCTTTCTTATCCCTAGCCTACGTTATAAATGTAACCGAATGTGCAAAAATCAATTCTCTGGCGTTAGTAGTTTCGGCTGTGCGTTGATGACTCAGTCAGTCAGGACTTCTTCTTTTATATATATAGACTAGCTTTTTCCCCCGGCTTCGCCCGCGTAGTTAGCGTAATTATTAACCGTCTACAAAAACTACATTAAAATCCGTACGTTCGATTTTGAGTAATTTGTCAATAAAGAAGCAGATATGGAGGGCATTTTACCTTTAATATTTGGGTATATATTTCACAAAATGTGTACATATTTATGTTATACACACATGACTATAATAAACGTTTTATATATGTATAACATATATTACATATATGTACATGTTTATACTCTATATATGTCATTTTTAACCCACAGTGTGCTCGGCCTTAAATTTAATACACTCGTATAAACTATATATGCAAATCATATATTAATAATCCTTATAATACATTAAGGAAAACCTTATCCAAATCGGTTAGGTAGTTTTGGAGTAATTCGCAAAATAACAGGCAGTAGCAACTTGAATTTTTCCTTTCAAAATTGGTGCTATTATAAACAATATAAGTATCTGTATATAAACATATGTATTGAGTTATAAGCGAACACACATTTTGCAGGCATAGTATATTATGTATTATTGTTTTCGATACAAAATATTTAACATACTCTAATTTCGGTGCCTTAATTCAATTTCGGTGCCTCTATTATCTAATTTATGTGGTGACTTGTAATTTCGGTGGCTGTCAAATAAAAAAATGACAATATTTCAAAAACTACTCAGTGCAATGAAAGGCCATTTTGTCATAATATTAATCATGTCCAATGACGCACTTGTAACTCATTTTCATGAGCTGGACTATCAAAATAAAAAAGCCACCAAATTAGGAAAATTTTAGACTTGTTGAATTTCACCCAAATAGTACCTGAACCTAATAAAAGGAACACACAAAGGTACAGGTAAAAATACTTCAATATTAACGTATTGCTGTAAAAGGTTTTCCATACAAATGGTGAGACATACAAGAACCACTCTCGATTTATGGATATTAGCTGTGGTTCGGTAATTACGAAAACTATCGGAAGTGATACTCTAATTAAACCTGTTTCTAAATAACAATACAAAAATATGAAGTGAGGGCCAGGTATTCCAAAATCTGCATTTAAGTAAAAATTATGTACATGAAAAAGAAGAATAGGCCGCTTACTCAAACTGTACAGCTGGCCATACCTAGTGAGGCCCGCGGATTAGACGAATCTCGCTCCGCACCGCAACAGCCTATCGTGGCTGAGAATCGAAACGCACCGCGCGTGAGCCAGTCGATTGAAATACGTTCCCGCCACAGAAATGTACCGAGATAGAACGAAAGAGTTCGTTGATTCGTACGGGAACCGAGCGTGTAACATTCGGCGTAGGTACTGTGACGTCACGAGTGTAATTTAGTGACGGGAAACATAAGCCGCGCAACATCGATTAGCACGCGGCGATTGCAATAACTTGCAGGTGTATTTTGTATCGATAAGAACCGACGGAGGAAATGATAATTAGATTCAACAGAGGAAATTAATAATAATCATAAAAAGGTCTGGGTTTTTCTCTTACAGTGTAGAAGGAAAGAGTTCGTCGATTAGTATATGGGACCCGAACCAGGGGCGGCCCACTCCGTGATTTCGTAGAGAAAAAATTCCAAGAACAAATAAAAGTAATAAAATTTTCTACAACTTTTTTACAAATACACTTTTTCTAATCGCTTCGGAAAAGTAAATTAAATGAGCTCAAATATGACAGGATTATCTTGTGTATTTTAGGAGTTGCCACGTTCCGGTTCTAACATCAAATTAGCTCTGTGGCACCATATTATTTCATTGTCACATAAGATACGCAAGTATACCAAATTTGAGCTTAATCGAAAGTCAGGAAGTGGTTTTAATTTAGCTTCCAAAATTGTTCTGAAACAGGATTATCCCATATCTACAAACATTTATCAGTTTCAGAGTTTCTATGGCCAATTGGCCACACTGGCTCCAGCATGAGATCAGCTCGGTGGTGCCAAAATATTTTATTGTCACCAAACTTACATAAGTCCTTATGCAAAATTTCACCTTAATCGGTTGAAGACAAATACTTTAAAACGCGCGAAGTTAAATAGAAGCTCTAAAAGAATTAAACTTGTCCGGCGCAACAACAAGTAAAATTTTAACATTTAACACAAAAAAACCGACTTCACCACATTATACTTTTCGATAGCAAATGCAAATGTTACTTTAAAAAATAATGAAACCGCTATAAGCATGCCTATAATATTTGAGGAAATCCATTGATTTCTCCAGGATCCCGTCATCAGATCTTTGTTTTTTTACAATGGGACCAACTAGAAAGTATAAGCCCTTTCTAACAAAAAAAGCATTTTTGAAATCGGTTAATAAATATAATTGTCTGCAAGTAATCAGTAAACACTGAACATAAGTACATTAAAAAAATCGGATGAATTGAGAACCCCTTCCTTTTTGTGAAGTCGGTTAAAAGCTGCCGTGAATTTGAAAAAAGTGTTTAGAATAAAATATATTGGAAATTTTATACGCTCTCGTTTATTCTATGGATTTTTTTCCTTGCGACACACCATTCACGAGATATAAGTAAATAACCTAAAAATTATACCTTCTTTGCTCTCCCGCCTCCGGCTCAACTCCTAGAAGTCAAGACTTTTAGTATGTTCACTCCCTAAGCATATGTACAATGTACATAATTAGGTCTTAAAGCACTCGTATTTCCTCTCATTATGTATCAGTTGCATATACTACTATTGCTTTTCACTACCTACTTTATGTAGCTACATAATAATATAAAAATGTAATGTAGGTACATAGTAAGTGTAATATATAAAAATTTAATTATCACTTCCTCCGTTTTAAAAATCGATTTCAATGAAGTACGAAACCATCGCACGCACAGAAAATCGCAGTTCACAGCACTATTCTTACTTTTGATAGAAAAAATGATAAATCGACCTTAAACGCGACTCTTTACATTTCTGGTTTTCAAAGTACGTCAAGTCTGGCGCATTAAATTAAAACCGCAATGGAAAACTAGCTACTGTTTCGGTGAAAATAATACAGAGCAACAAAATAAATTGTTTTATAAATAATAACACATATTATAGGACACTTACGTATGATAGGAAATAACTAGATTATCAGCTCCACCTCTATTGGTGCGATTTAAACAGTTAATTATTGAACAACAAGGCATTTTATTTTTACAACCTGACGTTGCACGCGGAAGGAGGTGGGGAGCGTACAGAACTTCGCTGCGAGCAATTGGAGGCATAGACGCATAGACGCAATTTTCGCACGCAAGGTACATACTCGTACACTCTTTCCTTCTATCTCGATATATTTCTGTAGTTACCGCCGCTTTCGCGCAAACCGGCCACCGACGCGTTGCCAGTGGGTGCACACACGCCTACATTGTTTATATGCCAATTTTACTGACTCCTGTAGCCATTAAAACACATCGATTTACTAGTTCAAGTTATACTAGTATGAGCTACGACATGTACCAACTCAACAAAAAGTGTTCTTTGTCAGGTTGATACATCTGTTAGTAATATTATCTATAAATAAAAACCGTTTTATTTATTTAAAATTACCCCATTAATCATCTGTTGAATCTGTGGTTCTTAAATAAAATGTAGCCATTTTCAATTATGTCATCGCTCATCGGTTATAAATTTAATTTCTAAACGATAAATTGGGATTGCTGGTGCCTGCTTTTCCTTCATTAATATAGTCGAATATAGTGAAGGGTTCTCTGAAACCACGAGAACGTACTTTATGTGTTTTATTTTATACGAGACAGGAGTGACAGGACTCATTGTTTTAGAAAAGGACTAGTTTCAGTTTAATTATTGTATATTTGCTAGTAATACTCTGAACCGATAAAGGTATCGATATTGAACATCACTATATCGATAGGGTTGGAAAATAGTGGTTAGCACTATTATTTTATGTTTGGTTGGCAATACTTAACATTCCTGAAATTTAAAAAAACAGTCAATTCACTCGAGTGTATGGAGTGCCGTCTTTTAAAACGTAATGATAATATTCTCTCTCGCGCTACGATACTTAACTGCTCTTCTACGATTAATGTTAATTCCAACAAGAGTAATTACTAATAGTTATAGTTATGTTTTGTTTATTATAAACAGTGCATCTTTCGTGCAATTAACTGTGACAAGCTGTGCGCGTTGTGTTTTCACTTAATATACTTAGCCCCGTCGCACGAAACCTGAGCTAGCTGGAGCTACACGGTACAATTAATACGAACAGTATGTTTCGAGACCCTCTCACGCCTGTAATATCGATTATGAAAGAAATCCAGTGATTAAAAAGTTGAAAATGGCGGCCATTGTTTTAATTGTGGAAAAAAAAACATTTAAATACCTTGTCGACCATCATATACCGCGTTTGGTTAATAGAGCAGTTTGTTATGATGTAATGTTATCTCTACGTTATAGTTGATGTTGGTGATGTTCTACTTACTGTATCCCCTTCATCCACTGATTGGAGATACCGCCCTTACAATGCAGCTGATGCTGCATCTGCTCACACGCGGCCCACGTGGTGAACTCGATAAGTGAACACGGCCGGTTCATAACCCAGTCCGTGTCATTCCGGCGGTACACGCCCGGGGCCGCCGTCGATAGCCCGAGCAAGAATATCGTTTGCGTCAAAACTGCAACAAAAGAACTACAACAGTTAAGAAAACTTTGAAGAAAATAATACAAGTTTAGTTTATAGAAACTAAACTTTTATTACTTTTTTCCTTTATTATTTTCTGACTCAACTTAAACTACATAGGTAGTTTAAGCTGAGTCAGTGAATGAGAGAAACAGGCGGGATTCTGGGAAAAGAACGTGCATGTAATGCCGGCACCACACTTCGCTATGCGCTATTCGTTAACTTTGTGATTTACAACTTCTAATATTTGACATTTATGAATTGATGTTTGTAGTGATGAGGCTATGACGTATCGATTGTCAAATCAAGCGATTATTAACGAATGGTTGATTGTATCGATTTTACAGCCGATTTTTAAAATGTTTTTATCAAGCCTATATATATTCCATATCACATAATTGTATCAGTCTCCACAAACAAAAAATTGATGTATGGCATACTATATTCAATACAATAATATAAGAAAGACAGACATATGATGGTCCCTAACTGGGCTCTGTTCCAAATCACCGGAGATGCCAGGTTGGACAATTTACTACCTATCCAATTTTTAAACTAAGTTTACAGTTCGATTGGCCAGACTGTCAGCTTAGTCTCCGGTAATTTGTAACAAAGTTTATTTATACTTATTTGTACAGAATAGAAACGAATACTTGGATAGTAGAATTTCCCATAGTAATATCAATCAGTCATTTCTGCAGAAAAAATCTACTCAGCACCATACAAATTTATTTAGTTTTAGGGACCAAGTGATGGTTTGTTTGGGATGTTATTGTGTGAAATGGCGAATTTTTTTTCAACGTCATCTTTCTTTCGTTCAGAAGTCAATTGCTGCGGTTACACGGTGATAGTTACTCACAATACTTGGGCGTCAATATTATCGTTGTATTCAAAATTGTATGAATTTTGCTTAAATATTCATCAATTACTCACGTGATAATAATCCCCGTTGGCAATAACCATTCTATTCCTACACGGCAAAAGTACGTTCATGGTTTGTTCCTTTGTAGTATTATTTAACAATTTTCACGTCGTTGTTCATAATTTCAATTTATTTATTTATTTATTTAATCTTTATTGCACAAAAGAAACCTTATCGTACAGAAGGCGGACTTAATGCCGTGTGGCATTCTCTACCAGTCACCTTAAGGCGAAGCAGAAAGATTTGTTGGCGGTGCAACTAACAACTAACGAAACTCAAATTAATATTATTTAATTTTTATTGATATTTTGTTTTGATTATTAATTTATCGTTTATATATAATTAATCGATTTCTATCCATTTACGGAAATGTCATCTGAATCGAAACGACTGACTTGCTCACTACACTGGTTTTAAAAAAAAAGATAACACGTAACTGTTTGTATGTCGGATTATTATCGTAAAATACTCAACAACTATAATCTTAAGAAATGTAACATAAGTTATATTATGACACAAGTCATTTTATTTATTATATAAAATAATCTAAAAACAACTCAGCAATATCTGTTCTATAAGTACAAAATTACTAAAAGACCGAAAAATAGGCAAGTGAACGAAGTGTCAACTTATGCGTGTCCTTTGATGTATATCAAAAAACCAACAAGTCGACGGATACGCGTATTCGCTATTCGCGCTTATGCGTTATGCGTGCGAATAAAGCGAACGCAGACGAATAAACCCTTCACACTTCGTCGAATGCAGGCGCATAAGCCAAATAACGAATACCGCATACCGAAGTGCGGTAACGGCATTAGAATGAAGTCAGTTGACGTGGCGCAACTAGCATTATTAGTAGAAGAGCCGACGACACTGAACCTAGTTCGATAAGACTCCCAGATGAGATATATATTATAAGATGCGTCATTCCTGGGGGAACACGAAACGGCTATGCTGCCATGCAAAAAACCTGGTGGCCATAGTAAAAAAAAATTTTCAAAAAAAATAAAATTTCCGGTTTCTAGTACGATAAGTCTCCCAGGTTTCGTTTGTTCCTCGATACAGGGGAGGGGTAGGACTATACGATAATGCAGTGCTGCAAGCCCCCCTGACTGGCCTTGTCAGTGGCAGCAGCATGATAAGTGACGCCAATATTGAGGTATCTAGTATGATCGGTCTCCTGAAAAAACCAAGGCTCATCTGAAAGATCATCAATTTCTGTGTTAGAAAAACCACTGCTGCCTTTTCCCAATAGTGGAGAAGGTGGTTGCTGCTGTGATTGAAGATCGCCTTCAGCGCAGCTGGTTTCGGTTTTTCAATTCAGTTTTGTCAGCAATCACCCGGTTCCTTTCGATTTGTACTGATTTAATACGCGTGCAACGTACATCTAAGAATAATTTTGCTTGTCGTTGATTGCATAAACAAATGATTTTGAAAAGTTATTCTTCATTATACCGAAATAAGAGTTCCAAGCGAAACTTGGGAGACTTATCATACTAGAAACCGGATTTTATTTTTCAAAAAAATTTTTTACTATGGCCATCAGGTTTTTTGCATTGCAGCATAGCCGTTTCGTGTTCCCCCAGGAATGATGCATCTTACAATATACATATTATCTGGGAGTCTTATCTAATTAGGTTCAGTGTACTGAGCCCCTTCAATCGCTTCAGCACCACCTTCTCCACTATTGGGAAAAGGCAGCAGTGGTTTTTCTTACACAGAAATTGATGATCTTTCAGATGAGACTTGATTTTTTCAGGAGACCGATCATACTAGATACCTCAATATTGGCGTCACTTATCATGCTGCTGCCACTAACAAGGCCAGTCAGGGGGGCTTGCAGCACTGCATTATCGTATAGTCCTACCCCTCCCCTGTATCGAGGAACAAACGAAACCTGGGAGACTTATCGTACTAGAAACCGGAAATTTTATTTTTTTTGAAACATTTTTTTTACTATGGCCACCAGGTTTTTTGGATGGCAGCATAGCCGTTTCGTGTTCCCCCAGGAATGACGCATCTTATAATATACATATCATCTGGGAGTCTTATCGAATTAGGTTCAGTGTACTGAGCCCCTTCAATCGCTGCAGCACCACCTTCTCCACTATTGGGAAAAGGCAGCAGTGGTTTTTCTTACACAGAAATTGATGATCTTTCAGATGAGCCTTGGTTTTTTCAGGAGACCGATCATACTAGATACCTCAATATTGGCGTCACTTATCATGCTGCTGCCACTGACAAGGCCAGTCAGGGGGGCTTGCAGCACTGCATTATCGTATAGTCCTACCCCTCCCCTGTATCGAGGAACAAACGAAACCTGGGAGACTTATCGTACTAGAAACCGGAAATTTTATTTTTTTTGAAAAATTTTTTTTACTATGGCCACCAGGTTTTTTGCATGGCAGCATAGCCGTTTCGTGTTCCCCCAGGAATGACGCATCTTATAATATATATCTCATCTGGGAGTCTTATCGAACTAGGTTCAGTGTCGTCGGCTCTTAAACTATATCTCCTGACGAGGCCCGGGCTAAAAGGCAACTCTGTGGAGTCGACCACAAGGTCGCAGGAAAGGTTAACTAAATGGGACAATAAAAATACCCAGTATAAAAATAACGCATGCATATGATAATAAATAATAGCCTTATTCCCTAAAGCTTTTATGTGTGTGAGAAAATGTACATTACGGGAAAGTCTGCATTTTGGAAAGTATGTATTTTCGAAAAGTGTACACTTTGGGAACATGCACTTACTAAAAGGCAAGTGAACATTTTGGAAGTGTCCATTTTGCAGAAAGTGCGCTTCAAGAGAATGCACTTTTTTCGAGAAAGTGTTTAAGCCTAAGCCAACAAGTTAACCACGTTAACTACTTAGGAAATAAAATTGATACTCATCTCAATTGGAAGTCTCACATAATATAATGATCTTAACAAAAATATTGCGAAGGATTGTTAAGCCTTATCGATACTTTCTGAGACCTCTTCTGAAAATGTTTTAAAGACCGCATACTATGGAAATATTGTCGTAAAGACCACTCCGCGCGCCCTCATGACCACAATAAGTGTGAATTTTTGAACCATTAATCAAGGGGTACCAATATCAACCTGAATCATCAAAAACACCCCTATAAATTGTTTATTTTAGTTTCTAAACATCGATTATAAATAAACCAAAATCTCAGAACTCAATCAGCTATATAAATAATGCTAATCCAATTAGCATTATTTATATTACTATATATATTTCTGAAATAACGAAAAAAGCTTCTAAAACAGATTCGTTGCAAAATTATCATTAATAAGTAGGTATACATTCATATTATGGCGGCGAGAATAAATTGGAAAATTGACCGTGTGATAGCGTAGAAAGGACATTTCTAAATCCAATTATGTAGAATTCAATACCAGTTACTGAAATTGTAACAAAAGCTGAATCATGAAACGCTTGGTTTGATTCAAATTATAATACCAATTTTAGGTTTGAAAGGTAAAACGAGAAAAATGCCATTGAGCGCAAACAACGGCCATTTAACAGATATTTTAGGAGCCATAATGAGCGAGCGAATTGTCGTGATCAAAAAAAAACATTAAAAAGTAAAAAGAAATTTTGCCTTTCTTCTAATATGAGACTTTACACTTCTATATTAAAACAGTGTAGACGTATCTATATTAATTTTTGAAGTCGGTGCCATCCAAAAAAAATGTCTAACGTTGACAAAATGGCACCGACTACAAAAATTCAAATAGGCACGTCTGCATTGTTCAATAAGAAGCGAAAATCTCATATTAAAAGTAAGGCGAGTATTTTTTACATTTTAGTGTTTTTTTGGAGTCGGTTTTATTTTTTATTTAACCAGAGAGCATCTCATAAACATTTCAATAAGCTCAAACACGACTAAGCTACAATGTTTTATTACGGAGTTCCGTTGCCTACCTTCCGGCTTCAATTACCAGATCAGGTTAATGGTGACATTACATCAGGACCATTTAAATTTTTTAAATTGACTTCGTCACAGTCGCGTCAGTATCTTGATTGAAATAATGTATCTTAATGCCACGCATGAAACACTACGAGTTTTGGATGACCATCCGTGGTCTTCTTCTTCAGTTCCCGTTCACCAAATGCTATACTTTTTGAATGCAAATTCTTGATTTATTACCAAAAATAGGATATCTTGAATTTATGAAGAGTTCCCTCAATTCCTCATGAATCCCATCATCAGAACTAGACTCTGGTAACAACGGTGCCAACCTTGAAGCATATGCTTTCAAACAAAGATTTTTTTTCATATCTGTTAATAAACGACGGAGTTTTGAGGTAACACACATTAAAAATAGACAGACAAAGTGAAACCATAAGGGTTCCTTTTTTACCATTTTGGTACGGAACCCTAAAAAAGAACACACAACCGAATTGAGAACCTACTCTTTTTAGGGTTCCGTAGCCAAAATGGCAAAAACGGAACCCTTATAGATTCGTCATATCTGTCCGTCTGTCCGTCCGTCCGTATGTCACAGCCGATTTACTCGGAGACTATAAGCACTACAATTATGAAATTTGGTAGGAAGGTGTATTCTATGAACCGCTACATAAAAGTGATGTGAAATTACATAAAAATATTAAATTAGGGGGGGCACTCCATACATGTAACCGGATGATGAAAAAAATTTCAACGCACATAGTCGTGTGGGGTATCGATGGATAGGCCTTTAAAAATGATATGGAGGTTTCTAAAAAACTTTTCCATTTAAGTCAACTGTTGATGAGATATTAGCTGTCAAAGTCATAGAAAGTGTCGTCGTTCGTCCCCCCCCCCCCTCCTCTAATTTCCAAACTATAAAGTTTAAAATTCTGAAAAAAATTGAGGTGGTGTGCATTAGTATAAAAACTGTCTTGCCCAAACAAAAGGTTGTATGATCATTGTTACTCCTCTGATTATATTTAACCTTGTGTCATTAATAGTATCTATACGTTTATTGGTGCGAGGATAGAAAAAAACGAAATCATTGAGATCAATACATAATTCGCTGTTATTTTTCTATGAAAGTAGGGAACACGCCAATGACGGACATCCACAGACGACCGGGAGAAAACGTGACACCCGCAGCGGGACGTAGCAAAGGAAATATGTATTAACGACAATATTTCCTTTATTAAATGAATTGTAGCTTTTCTGAACCGAGATCCCGGAACGCAGAATTAGCAAAACTATTATTATATTTGCCCGTCGACAGTTAGTTGCACAAGGCTCCCGACTCTACAGTAGATAAAATTAATGAAATCGTCTCTATATGTATACACATTAACAAAATATGAAGTCAAGATTAAGCTCCAAGATACTGCAAACCCTTTAATACCGAGACACTGACTTCTACAGCTTATATTTTACATAAAGGCACTTAATTGAAACCAGATTCACCCACATACACACACGCGCTCACACAGACACACACACTCATTACTAGTTCACAACACATGAAACCTTAGTTTTAATTAGTTTCAACAACCTATTCCTAATGAGTGTGATATTGTCAAAATTTCCTTTGTACCGTAAAACAATTCTTGTTGTCACCACTCTTCTTCTACTTGCTATATTTCATATTGCTATTACACTCTCCAAACCACGTTAGTTACGACTCTGTATTTTATGAACTCCTAATATACAGACTCACACCTAGTTTAGGGGTCGGAAGTTTCGACCTAGAGTAGATATACTCGTATTACTTTTGTAATACTAGTTCTAGTATGTAGTCCCATAAATCATTGTATTATTATTCTCTTTATTTCCTTTAAGACTTAGGCTAGATTTTATAATAATTATACAAAAAGTAAAATATAAATCAATATTTACAAAACATAAAATCATTATAAAAACCTAACCTAGTGTGCCGCCGGCAGCGAGGCAGGGCCTAAGCTACCGGTGGTTAGGGCGACAGAGAGAGGAACCTCCTGACTATCCGCGCCGTGTCCAGGAGTACCGCCTTCTGTATCTGACCCTTGACCCAGCCATCTAGCGAGAGTCTCTTGAGGTGTTGGTCGAGACTCTTCGCTATTAGACCGTTCGCAGAGACGACTATCGGGACAATGATCGTTGAATCAACATCCCACATGGCGGTCACCTCGTGTGCCAAGTCTAGGTACTTGCTGACTTTGTCCTTCTCGGCCTTCACGAGGTTCTCGTCATGGGGGATGGTGATGTCAACGAGCACTGCCTGGCGCTTCGATCGATCTGTCAGCACGATATCAGGTTTATTGGCTACAATAGTCCTGTCCGTGATGACAGATCGATCCCAATAGAGCGTGGCACGACCATTTTCGAGAACTGGTGCAGGTGTATACTTATAGTACGGCACTTCGAAGTCCACAAGACCGTATAAAAGAGCAAGTTGCTGGTGAATGATCCTGGCTACTAAGTTATGTCTGTGCAAGTACTCGCCGTTAGCAAGATGACCACAACCGGAAATGATATGCCTGAGTGATTCTCCGGGACGGCGGCATGCCCGACAAATGTCGACCGTACCGTCCTTCAGGATATACTTCCGGTAGTTGTTCGTCATGATAACTTTGTCCGCAATTGCACAGACAAAACCTTCGGTCTCCCCGAAGAGATCCCCGAAACGTAGCCAGTTCACCGACGCGAGCAGGTCTACGTCGGGCCCTGTGAGGGCCCTGTAGAACCGCCCGTGTAGCTCCTTACTCTTCCATACCGCCTTGCGTTCCTATTATTATTATTATTATATTAAATGTCCGATGGATGAAAGCGACTAAGTGCCAAAGTGTCCAGCTACTTATGAGGCCGACGCACCACAATACTTATCACCTCATTTCAATAAGTAAACAACCATCCACCTGGATCGGACTCGCTCGCCCTTTTTGCTAAGGTGGAAGGTGATCAACTTGCAAGATTTGGCCTAAATCTAAACATACAAAGTGAAGTTAAATAAAAGCTCGGAAATATACGTTTTTAGTTGGGTGAGGTTTAGAATTAGATGGTTAAACAAAGCCTTATAAATATGATGTATTTACATATAATATATGGGTTTTGTTTGACCTATATGATTATAAACTAATATAGGACCAGTCAGCAATTCAGCATCATAAAATATGTAAGTATATATTCTAGGGCTTAATTGCTAAGAGATAAGGGCGAATAGTGTATAGGTACATGATTGTGACTTTACACATCTTCTTAATATATATTTCTAGAGTCCCGTCGCGGTGTCGAAACGCAGCTATCATACAAAAATTTCAATAGTTATTCAGAAAGGAACAACTATGTATATAGGTACATTTTTAGAGTTCCGTACCCAAAGGGTAAAATGGGACCCTGTTATTACTAAGGCTTCGCTGTCCGTCCGTCTGTCTGTCCGTCTGCCACAAGGCTGTATCTCTTGAACCGTTATAGTTAGACAGTTGAGTTTTCACAGATGATGTATTTCAGTTACCGCTATAACAAAAAATACTAAAAAACAGAATAAAATAAATATTTAAGGGGACTTCAATACGACATTTTCGTCAAAAGTGATTTTTTTGCCGTTTTTATAGGCAATGGTAAGAAACGTTTTGTGCGCGAGTCTAACTCACACTTGGCCGGTTTTTGAAATTTGTGCCTCTTTTACAAACACTATAAATATATAAAAAAAAGTGTCTTAAAAATCGACAGTTCCTTTTCACTGTCAGATTATGCCGGACCAAAACCAAGCCTAAGTACACTGCTAGCTAAGTTATGTGTATGTAACGTGGATGCATCATCATCATCATCAGTCGTTCCCTCAATGCTGAGGACCGTGACATTATGTCCTATTCTATCCATTAACCAGAGTCCTTCATAAGCTCCTATCACCCACCTTATGGATGGCCTCGTGCAGATGTAGTTGCAGGGCAGCAGTGATTTCGGTGTTCCATCTAGCGAGGGGTTTGTCCGGGACCTCTGGCCCTCAACTTTTTCCGTCATTATATACAGGCTATCCGAAGAACGTCGTGAGTCGTGACAGGCGTCGAAATATACACATACATAGTATATTATCGATTTTCGACAGTTTATGCGTAGTTCTTCCAGGATAGCCTAATTTGTTCGCCTTGCAGTCCATGGTATTCGCAGAAGTCCACACCAGCACCACATCTCTGAAAACGGATCGATGCGGCTTTTCATTTTGGTCATTTTGGTCTGAATAGTCCACGTCTCCAAGCCGTAAAGAAAGATCAAAAACACCAGGGTTAATGCGTCACATACCGGTCCAATTAAATTTGCAAGAGTTCGAAAAAACATTGTATGGTTAGATTGCTTTATTTTTATTAAAAAATTGTGGCTGTGGCACGACTGGAGTTTACTCTTTACGAACGATTATAAAATATATTAGTAAAGCTTAGTAAACAATCTATATATATATTACGCGAGGCCGATTTTTGTACACCCCATCAGATCTACAGTTATGGTCCGATTTTAATAAATGATATATCATAAGATTCGTCTTACGCTGGAGAGTTGCATAAAACTCTTATTTTTTATGTTTTTTAAGAAAAAGGACTAAAAAGATGATTTTAAAAAACTACTGTGCGCTGACCACGTGACTTTGGCCGCATGACGTCACGCGATGTGGCTCCTGTTTTGAATTGACATAACACAGTATAAAAATAAACGTCTAAAAATGTCAAACCTGTGTCAAAAGTTACCGGTGTTTTGAATTGATTTTGTATAAATTTAAAAATACCATAGATTTTGCAAAACATTGCAGCTTTATAATTATGTGCAGTGATTAAGTTGGTCAAGGACATAATGCGTAAAGTAGGTGTCGTTGGTTGTGGCGCGACAAAAATTAAAAACCAGAAAAGTTAGTCGCTTCACCGGTATGTTTACATTTTCACTGAAATAATTGTTATTATTAAGATGATCAACTTCTTCTGGTGATTATTTAGTTAATAATCATCCAAAGAATACGATTAGTGGCAAATTAGAATAAAATATGTGTTTGTTTCGATTATTTTCTTTTATATAAATTCTATTATTTTTTATATAAAAATAGGGTATTTTGGTAGCTAGTGATGAGTTTATTATATCGATTTCTAGAAATGTTAGGTCATAAAATAGAAATATTCGACTCGACAGTCACACGCGCCGCCGCTAAGTCGTTCCTGTACCGACTTGTTCAACATCCGCATCTGCATAAACTCCGCATTAATTTTTTGTAGATGCGGATGTCGAATTTAATGCCGAAGTAACGCGGATGCGGATGCGGATATCCGCAACAACCTTTGATAGTATGTTATAAAAAATTACTTTTCTTTTGGTTTATCGATACCAGCACTAGAGACCGCCATTTGTAAGGTATCGCAATATGGCGTTGGCCACACTTTTTTTGTAGGTATGTCACTTCCATCTGATTCCTTTTTCATTGGTATCGTCATTTATTTCAATGTCAGCATTTTTTTTTCTTCTATGCCAAATTGTCATGACCTTTTTACTTCAATAAAAATTATAGTTATACAAACTCTTCGTATATTCAAAATTTTGAGAAAAATCCTCTTTAGGTTTAAGCCATTCATTGTCGTGGACGTCCATCTCTGTTATAGTCTCTTGGCATCTTTGTTGACCTTAACAGTGCCTTGCGCGCCGATAGGAGTACAATTCCTATTGGCGATTTAGCCTTTAGAATACTTTTCTATCCTCGAGATGGCAAATCTCCCAGCGGACTCCCCTTCCGGGTGGAGGCCCATTGTATTGCTGAACGAGACAGGGAATATGTTGGAAAGAATCCTCGCTTCCCGGATCAGGAAGCCATTAGAAAATGCGGGCCCCAATGTCACTCCAATATCATGCAGTCCCTCCTTACCTGAGGCGCATCGTGGAGCGGGTATAATGAAGAAAGGGGAGTTCTCACGATGTTCCTCGGATAGCCAGTGTAATAATATTATGACGGGAAAAGTTGAGGGCCACAGGTTCCGGGGCAGACTACCCGCTAGTTCACCCAAATCACTGATGCCCTGCAACTATATCTGCATGAGGCCATCCATAAGGTCCCTATGGAGGAGTCTGGTCAGTAATAATTGGAGATTATGTCCTCAGCGTCGAAGGCACGACTGATGATGATGATGTGCCGCATCCACGCTGTCCGGATAACTTCTAGCTAGCAGTCTACTTTAAGCTTGGCTTTCATCCGGCATAATGTGACACTGAAAAGAAACTGTCGATTTTTAAGACCCCTTTTTCAAATATTTTTGGTGTTCCTAAAACGGGCACAATTACAGAAATCTATCTATACCTATAGTTATTCCTTTTCTGAATAACTATCGGAATTTCCGTATTTTAGCGGCGTTGGGACGGCGCTACGGGACTCTCGTTATATAGTTTAGTGAATGAGGATAAATGAACTCGTATTTTATATTACCGTAAAGAGGGGCTATTTGAGACCCAAGGGGACCCACTTTACAGTACTGAAATCATGCATGTTATACAGTCTCAACACTGTACATTTTTCCGTTTAAGTTGCGACCTACCTTGGGCCGCGCTATAATATGACGAAATAAAGTAAAATAAGTTAGTGCACACTAAACTCGCATACGATTGACATCAACTGAAGGGACGACCAATCAACTTTACTATTGTGTACCTACTTTGACATAATAAAACAGTTTATATCTATAACTTAACATCTCCGTTCTCTCAACGCAATCCAATACAACTTCAAGTGTATGGGCTAAATGGCTAATACACATGTTACTTTGCGTTATTGGAAATATGCGTGCATTGGCAGTTTGCGAATTTGGTACTACGCGTCGAAACGATTTATTTATAAGACTTAGCGCGTAGACGTTATCGATATCGATAAATGTTGACCAGTGCCTTTACATGGCCGTACTCGCTAGCGACTGCGTAAACGATTTAGTATGCTGATTCTTAGTTCTATTGTGTAACCGCCAGAGGCGCTGCACTTTTGCCCATACAATTTTTTACGCAGTCGCTATCTAGTACGGTCATGTAAACTCATGGTAAAGGCACAGGGACGTCCGCCGCAAGATCGTGACAACACAGACACTTGTAGCCTTTATTCGTCCCGGTACCGCCGCATGTCGGGTAGAGTCAGTCAGACCCAGGTCGGGCCTAGCCGAGTTTTTTGCTGGACTCTTCTCAGTTAGGCTAGATTTAGTGAACCAGCGACAAAACTCCCAGTAGCTCGATTCCACTCACATCTCAGGGCCTGTACTCCGAAGTTCGAAATCCGACTTCGTAACGTACCGTCCCTTTCATTCTCGTGTTATACACTATATGAGTGAAAAGGTCGGCACGATACGAAGTTCGGATTTCGAATTTCGGAGTAGCCCCTCAAATTTGGTTGAAACCGCTGAACCACTCACTGGAGCGCAAACTCTTGGAATATTCCAGTGTTTAAACCGCCCGCGTGGTCGTGTCGGAGGTTTCCCCTGAATTTTCCTAAGCCCAATCTCTAACCGCGCACTACTATTGCTTTATTGTGCCCGGTCTATAAAGCCACAATCAGGTTCAAAAAAACAAAAAAAAATGACCAGGGTTATCGTGAAGGGTTTTCGGAGAAAGAAAAAAAAAATACCGTAATAGGCAGCGTGCTGTCTCCCTTGTTATTTTCTACTTTTATAAATTCAATCACAAATAATCTCTCTTTTCACTATCACCTCTATGCCCATGATCTTCAAATTTATTCGCAAGGTGTACTTAATGATCTGCCGTCTGTTATCAGCACTGTAAGTAATGACCTGGTGCGTATCCTAAATTGGAGTCATAGTTTTGGTCTTAAGGTCCCTCTAAAACTCACTATCATAATCGGGATTTTAATAGTGTTTCACTGATTTACTTCGATAACGTCTTAATTCCTTTTTCTTCACAAGTAAAAAATTTAGGCATTATTATGGATAGGATTTTATCTCACCTCAAGTGAACGAGGTCAGCAGGAAGATGTTTTCGGCAGTAGCCTCTCAGAGAATGCTACGTAATTTCCTAAAATCGAGCTTACTCAAACACTACTCCTCCCCATCTTGAATTATGCTGATGTATCCTATGTTGACCTCAATGAGGAGCAATTTCAGGGACGAGATTTCTACTATTTCTAGCGCTTGCCGGACCTTTTAGTATTCGCAGCAGACTTACGGCTTAGTATTTCCATGTATCCCAATTAGATTTTCACTCTAGCAAACCAATCCGCAGTTTTGTCAAATTTTACATACCTAACCAATGTATCCAAGGTTTGCACCCTTTTGGATTCTGAGTGAATATTTCACTAATTTTCTACCAATTAAATAGCACATTATAAAATATTGACACGTTGTTATATTATTTTCGATTATAGAGTAAATTATATATATATATATGTTTTCGATCTTGACAGACACACTTGACAATTCAACAACTGAGAGCTGCGCAAGATAAGTTGCGCACGAACATACGCATAACGCATGACGTGCTAAATTATAAAAAGTCGTATCTTTACCCTGATCGTATACTGAGATAAATTCATACCCCGGGCTTATATATGAAAATCGATCCTAAGGAGTAAACTTCAATAAACTCCAAAAGTCCCAAAAAAGGTTTCGTATTGTTTTGTCCCTACAACTGTATCAAAAACAACTTACACCTTTATAGACACATTGATAACATAATCAGCAAAGCGTACAAGCTATATGGATTCACTATGCGAACTTGTAAAAACTTCAAACGACACACAACATTCCTTCATATTTGCGTTCTTATGCATTATAAATGTTATTATAGTCGCTTGTCGTATGATCGACTTTTAGATATATATAAACTCTTACCCTTAAATCCAGAAGAACTCATATTGAAATCATGATGCTGTATGACTTATGTCATAATAGATATGATTGTATTCCGCTGCATAATAAGTTATGTTATAAGATCCCATGCAGAGCCCATTTCCGTAGACAACATCTCTTATTTGCTACCCCATCTTGCCGTACAAATGCTGGTAAACGCTCGCCATTATACCGACTTGTTCATACTTACAATGATCATTTTGTATCTATTGATATTATAGCCACTAGTGCTGCCAAATTTAAAAAAGAAACACTTAAGTTATTGAAATAATGTAATACTTAACTTATTAGCTCTGCCTTAATAGTACTGTACTCGTATGTTTGACGTTTATTGCTTATGTAATCTTTAGTTTTTACTTTCCATCTCATTGATGTAAGTACTTCAAAATATGTAATTTATATTAGTAATATGGAGTTAACGTTGTTGGTATCACAATTACCAAACCTTAAATGTAACTTTTAAAGTAATACATTATTGTGATCACTGTTTGTTAACTTATAATAAATGAAAAAAAAAATTAGCCACTCGCTTACGGAACACCTATAGCGGAGAAATTATAGGCTGTCTTATTTTTAAACAATACTGTTTCATATTTACCCCAAATTGATGGAAAAAAATGAGTAACATAGTTTGTATTGAAATAATAACATTATATAAATTCACAGTTAAATTAATAGTAGTGTGCGAAAGATAGTCCAAGATAGTACATTTCTATAAGTCCAAAACATTATTACCTAATTGTTGTTATTTTTGTCCCATATTTACCCCAATTGACCCTAACTAATCAGTTTGCCGCGTTTTTCCGCAGTCGCTCTTGACAGATTAAAAAGTTATGCAGGTTTCTTGAAGCAATTATCGATTATTGAAATTGTTGTTATAACGTTGTAAATTGATATAATGCAGAATAAGCATACTGATTGTACAAAAATACTATTGAGATAATTCATAATACAGGTATTTGTATGGAATAATGGAGTTTCATTTACAATAGGTACTTACTAGCAGAATAATACTGAAAGCAATCAATTAGTGCCGTGTGTTGTTTTACCATCTATTTGCGTAGATATGTAGATAACCTACTGCCTCTGAGGTTCAAAGTGATAATAATAGAACAAATTCATTTCAATTGAATTTATATCTTTCATGAGCGACCTTGGGGACGGTGTCTAGGGTTTTTATATTTCATTTATCTTTCATAATAGAGAATATGCATCTTATTTTTCATGATGCCATTCGAACCAGTTTTTAGAAAGGAACAAATGCGTATAGGAAACAAGTACAATTAGAACAACATAAAAGACAAAAACGGATTTCAAAGTACAGCAAAAATCCGAGGCCTCAGTACGTCCCATACTAATTGAGCATACTATGTGACGTCACAACTATGCGCCCGTACTGCCATTGTATGGAAAACGAGTAATTTGCTGTTTTGTTCGTGAAATATTGTTTTTAGGTACATTGTTGTTATCCTTTTTTTTACAACTAGATATTACAAGTTTTGAACACTCATGGTCTTTTCTACATTACAATGGCTAGTTCTTAAAAAAGTAGACACATGCATAGAAATTGCGTGCAGGTTTTACAAAAACAAAATAATAGTATACAAAGATTACAAAACAATGGTTATACTAATTTATAATTGAATTTAGTAAGTTCAGCTAAACAAAACTATGAAAAATTAATGGAACCGGGAAAGACATAAAAATAATAAGAAATAAAATAGGTAGAATTAATTCATTAGAGAAGAGCTTTAAGTTTGGTTTTTACTGAGGCTAAGGAACAGTGGAAAATGTCTATGTCAGGCTTGATGCCGCTATATGATGCAATCATTCTATAAAGAGGCCCATGACTGCCGATATTAGTGCGACAAAGAGGAGAGAGAAAGGCTTTCTATTGCATAGGCGACTACCCGCTCGAGCGTACATTTTGAAGTTACAGGAAATAGCCTTCGCAAGGTCGTTAATATATATAACAAAAAACAGCGGTCCGATATGTGATCCTTGAGGCACACCGAATGGAATAGGAAGTGCTTCGGACTTAAACCCACGTAGAGCCACTAATTGCGTCCTATTCCTCAGATATGACTCGCACCAACGAAGCAGAGAGCCATGCATACCCATGAGTTGGAGCTTAATGATAAGAATATCATGGTTAATCAGGTCGAAGGCCTTGATAAAGTCTGTATAAATCGCTTGCACTTCCCCAGATTTATCCAAGATTTTAGCAATATCATTGACATACTCAACTAAGTTACTGGTTGTTGACTTACTAGGCAGAAAACCATGTTGTGCTGAGTGGAGTTGTTCTCTAACGTGCCAGTATATTTTCTTTTGTACAATCGACTCCAAAACCTTTGCTACTGCCGGTAGAATTGTAATTTGAAATATCTGTTATTTCTCCTTTTTTGTGGATCGGTGTTATTCGGGCTATTTGCCCCTGAGTTAGAAAAATACCTATTTTCAGAGACTCGTTAAATAAGTAACATAATGGCTCAGACAAGTACACTGCGCATTCTTTTAACACAATCGGTGGTATACCGTCCACCCCAGCTCCCTTATTCACATCCAATCTCAATAGAGCTGCATGAACTTCGTCCACGGTGAGCTCACAGTGGCCGAATGACCACTGGTCCCCGCATAGCGAACTCCGATTACCGCCAGAACTTAGTGTGTTTGCGCTAGAGAAAATGGATTGGAAATGTTGTGAAAACAAGTCACAAATATCCTGCCCGCCCTTTGCCGCTACAGAACCCAGGAACATTTGATTAGGAATAGCGTAGCTGTTAGACTTTAGTCCATTTACATAAGACCAGATATATTTCGGTTTTATACGCAGGGTCTTTGATGCATTCTCCTTTAGATAAACATTCCCGCAACAATGTATCACAGCGACTCCGCAAGCAGTCAAAGCTTAATTTGTCCAATGGATTTCCGTACAGTTTGAATTTTTTATGATACTCTGCCTTTTCTCATAAACATTTTATCAAAGGAAGACTGTACCAGATTGGATATACCTATCACTACGCGGTTTATGCAGAGGCGTGTGTTTAATTAAGATTGCAGACAGAGATGTATAAAATACTTCAATCATATCATTGATGATGTCTACTTATGATATCGATTTCAAATTTGGACAGTTATAATTACTATTATTTTATGTTGAGTCATTTTCGATTTATGAAGGAAAATGTAAAATAATACCGCTGACTGATAACTTTCTTTCAGACCATTATCCTGAACTTTTAAAACGTCGTAAATATTTCACTGGAATATTGTTACTTTTCCTTTGCATGTTACAGGAAAGTTAAAAAATATTACTTCGTTTGATGATAATAAATATTTATGTATCCTTTCATCTTTTTAAATAGAAACGACAGGAAAGGTATCTGAAATGGCAGGATCGTCACGTTGGTATTTCACGTGAAACGTGGATTGGGTAGCTTACCTACCTATAGGAAAACCGGCCGTTTGATCTTCAGAATATAATGGTAGTTCAAGACCAAGAGGTAATGTAGGAAGCCATAAACAAGAGACTTCATGTCTTCATTTCGTGATATTAACACATACATTTCCGAGCATTTTGAGAAAAACATATTTCAGCGTTTTTCGAAATTGCTCCCCTAAAGGGATGAAAAGGGGGTTCTAATTGTGTACGGGGAGCAAATCTTTTTTGCGAGTTAAAACTGAGAGTTAAAACTTTTTATAGACTCTCTGTTTAAATACAACAAAACGTATTTCAGCGTTTTTCGAAATTGCTCCCCTAAAGGGGTGAAAAGGGGGTTCCAACTTTGTACGGCGAATAAATCTTTTTCGAAGTGAGAGATTTAAAACTTCGTATATAGACTCTCTTTTTAAATACAACAAAACATGTTTCAGCGTGTTTCGAAATTGCTCCCCTACAGGGGTGAAAAGGGGGTTCCAAGTTTGTGCGTCGAAGAAATCTTTTTTGAAGTGAGAGATTTAAAACTTCGCATATAGACTCTCTTTTTAAATACAACAAAACATGTTCCAGCGTGTATCGAAATTGCTCCCCTACAGGGGTGAAAAGGGGGTTCCAAGTTTGTGCGGGGAGCAAATCTTTACTTTTCTTAAAAATCGATATGGGTGTCATTCTCGTGATTCCTCGGGGTACCGATTACGAAAATGACATGTATTTGCAAATTCAAGATGGCGGACAATTATTTCTCTTAAAAAACAATATGGGTGTCATCTTCGAGGTTCTTCGGGGTGCCGATTACGAAAATGGCATGCATTTTCAAATCCAAGATGGCGGACATTTATTTTTCTTAAAAATCGATACGGGTGTCATATTTGTGGTTCTTCGGGGTGCCGATTACAAAAATGACATCTATTTTCAAATCCAAGATGGCGGGCAAGAATATTTATTATTATTATATACTTCTGCATAAGTAGTGGGGATACTAACTGATTACTTTTCGCTAGACGTGTTCTAGCAGGTGCCTGTAGAGCATATGTTTGAAAGCTAACCTGCTTGGGGCTTGTCTTATTGTCAGGGGGAGCGCATTCCAGAGACGGATAGCTTGAACAGCATGGGAAGATGAGAGAAAACCACTATGGTGTGTATGAACGGAGAGTTTAAGGGATCGGGAAGAACGTAGTTCACAGCCTGGACGAGGGGTAACGAAGTTAAATTTATATTTGAGATATCCTGGAGCAAAATGCTCGAACAGGATGGCAAAAAGTGTACACAGAATTTGGAGAGGGCGGCGTTGACGAATAGGGAGCCAATTTAGCTGGCGGCGATAATGTGAGATATAGTCGTATTTGCGCCTGCACCAGTAGTTTCTTAGTGCTTACGGTGAGAAAGTTTTTAAACCTGTAGAGCGAGCGAAGGGTGCCGATGACTTTTCGACTGACCTCAGAGAGTTGCCCATCCCACGAGAGATGATTTCAATTCAATTCGTTTATTCAATATACTTACAACATGACAATAATACATGATATCACCAAATCGTTGTTAGTCATACATTATATACATTTTCAAAAAATTGTACCACTACTTATAGTAAATATAGGTAGGTACAGTTCGTCATAAAAATATATATATCTAGCTAGCTCCAGCATGCACTTGCCAAGGACAGATTTAAGGGTAAAACTATGTCAAATATTAAAATTCTTACATTTGGAATTATGATTAAAAAATAATTATTAATTATACAATATTTCATGTCCAATTTGTAAATATGTAGTTATAAAATTGTACTTTTCCTTGAATTCTTCTCTATCACCTTCTTGCATTCCGTCATCAAACATCCTATCCCAGTCGTAAATATATCGGCGTGCGGAGCTGCTTCGAGTGCCGAGTTGAGGAGCCGGAGCGCGCGCGCGGCCGGGGCCTGCGCGCCCCGCGCCGTGAGCGCCGGCGCCGTCGCCAGCACTGGTCGAGTGCGCTCCCGTAGGTATGCGCATATTTGTAAATTAGGGACTACTACTTGCGTAAAAATTTCCACGAGGCCGTTGCAGTCCAGTCTGTTTCTTATGACATTAATAGCAAATTTAGCTAGGGCTAAGGATCATCTGACCTCTAGCGACTGATAACCTAGTCGACCTTGTATAAAAAGTGTCGGGTACAAATAAGGATAATACGTAAACGATTTCCTGTATAGGGCTCTGAGGAATCTTTTTTGGATTTGTTCCAAGAGAATGATATATTTGGCCTCGTGCGGACTCCACACTACTGCGTTCGTTTCTAGCACGCTGCGAATTAGGGCAGCGTATACGGTTCTCGTGGCCGCAGGAGTTAGGTTAGCCGTATTCCGCAAGACAAAGACGAGGCGACGGTTCGATGATTGTCAATAATGGCACCTAGATCCTTCACTTGACTCGAGACCGGGATAACGGAGTCATCAAACATGATCGGTGCAACAGAGCCTGTATCCAACTTAGAGAGTTGACGAGGGCCCCCTACAATGATAGCCTGGCATTTTGGGTTGACGGAATGCCGAAGTAACTGGACCAATCGCTGATATGATCAAGGTGTTCATTGATAACAGAAATGGCGAAATTTACATCCGCTACGTCAGCTTGGGCATATAACTGTAAATCATCTGCATACAGATGGTAAGCGCTCTTGATTCTATCAGTGATGGGATTGATGAAGACCGAAAAGAGGAAAGGAGAGAGAATACCACGTTGCGGTACTCCGGCATGCAGTTCATAACAACAGTCCGAGCAGCACTGGCCAACTCCGACAGCTTGAGCACGACACGAGAGATAGGAAGCAAACCACGCAATCGCTTCCGAGGAGATTTTAAGATGGGACAGATTAGCCATGAGAAGATCATGGTAGAATGTGCAATAAGAGCATATTATGTCAGTGCCAAACTACCAAAGTAGTTTACTTGTAGCAACTAATGCCGATGTTACAGTTCGTACACACAAACCAAGTATTTTATTTAATTCGAATGAGATGTAAGGCAATGATAGCTATTGCCCTGATTCATGGCACTTAGCATTACATACGATACGAGTGCCATCCACTGTGTACGAGAGTACGTACATAAGAACTTTCTATGAAACAATTTGTGCGACAGAAAAACACTTACGAGAAGGCATTCAATAATAAACGCTGTGATTCTTGCAAATAATTTTACGTCCGGGATGACATAAATTCAATCTTCCATTACTGTATTTCTCTAATAAGTAATAACCCAGTCGACGAAGCAAAACCCCGAAATGTTGGTAACTTTGATTCTTGGTACGAATGTTCATTGATGGTCCTGTTTTCGTCTCCCAAAAGTCAACAGGCCAGGATCTGGTAGAAACGCCGCTATCTTGCAAAATGTACTCCATCCGGCACCAATATTTCGCAGTGTTACTTCGTCGACTGGGTTATAATATGGAAGCTTGAACTCATTCTCAGTTTCACTGTTAATTTAGTTTCTGAACTACTAGCATTGTTTTATTACAGAACTTGTGATTGAGGTTTCATGTTTACATCTCGTTTCCATTTGTGACTTGGTACATTGGTGCTAATTAAAACTCGTATGATAAATGATTGAAGTTATATTTGCAACCATATTAAGGGTTTGCGGTATGTTTAATAAACGAACGAACACATGAACGAATCCTTTGTCATATTATATATAAGTAACTCCAATTCAAATATTAAAACTACGCGCGAAATTACTAAAGCAACAATTGGAAAATTTAATTGCTTAATGCAAGTAAAAAAATCAGCAGTTTATGCATTGTATTTTGAACTTAAAATTGCTTGTACAATGTGTAACTAATGAAAACCTTAAATTAAAGCTCGTTGAAGTGCCTTCGAGTGGAAAACAGTGATGTAGCATAAATACATGTATATGTTAATGTGCTCAAAACGATAAACAGCAGATATAATATACGTACATATATTTAGTGAATTGGTACACAAAATACTTTTCTAATATAAACGAGATATGAGCCTTTCCATTCACATTTTAACGAGTATTAACGTTGAATTTTTGTTAGTTTACAGACATCGTGTGGTACGTATTTTATTAAACTTTATATGTCACGTGAAGTATTCTTTTGTGCTCCCTTTTGAATTTTCGTAGTCTTTGTGCATCTACGAGTAGAGCGCTATGCGACGTCAAACCGCCACTTAGATCTATGTAGAAAACTGGCTTTGCAACTTGTATAGAGAAAGGCAAGTATTTCTGGTTGTGCTAGTGATTTCAATATAACTCCTACGTCTGGTAACTAAAATATGTTTTGTTCCTTTCACACATATATAAATATCAAAGTGACAGATAAGGATTAACCAGGTATTTTACTAATGTATCAATGTTGCTATGTATTCTTTTGTCATTTAACAATACTTCTGTAAATGTATTTGTAAAACTCTGACATATAAAAGAGCCCTTGAGGTTTACTTACAGAATAAATATTTGAATTTTGAAACGAACTTTAGCGGCAATTGAACTAAAATTGGTTTGATGGGGGTTTATACATAAGGGGTGAAAAGTTTGCGCTCTAGTGCGATTGGTTGAGCGGCTTCAACCGAATCTGAGATGTGAGTGGAATCGAGCTACGGGGAGTTTTGTCACTGGTTCAATAAACCTAGCCTAGCTGAGAAGAGTCCTACAGGAAACTCAGCTCGACGAATGTTGTGGCCACGTCGAGAAAGATCGCACCTGTCCTAAGCCCCTGGAATCGAGAGAAACCGTCCTGCAAGTACTCCGTGACGCGGTGCATTTGTTGTGGGCGCACGAGTGCGCGGATCTAAAGCCGAGCTCCTGGTCGATGATGACGTTATTCTCAGCCGTAAATCTGAGAATCCTAGTGAGAAGGATCCGCTCATGTAGCTTTTCTAAAAACTAACTAAGCTGATCTATATAAGAGGCAGGCGTGGTGCAGGATTTACCGGGCTTCGCTATCCCTATGGCGGCTGCACTTTTCCACGCGGTAAGTGGAAAAGTGAGCATTGGTCAGCACGGCATTGAAGATACCGACCGAAATTAGGAGGCTGGTATCAGGGAGAAGCCTAAGGATACGATTGGATACATCATCCACACCCAGAGCCTTCCTTACACTAAGACGCCTGACAAGGTCACTGAATTCCTTAACCGATACTGGTAAAACGGGTGAAGTTACGGGGAGACGCGATCACCTGTCCACCTCGCAATCGACCCATCTAATATGAGCTTCGTCGGTGTGCAGGAGACTAGGCGAACATTGAGACTCTACTCGCAAGGCAATCGGCTTTCTTACTATCCTTGAAAGCAGGGGTAGGGTGATTCGGGCGATGCAACGGGGGTATAAGTAGTCCAACATTAGTATTGTAAGCATTAGTGTTGTAAGCTGCATAGTTAAGTGTAGTGATTTGTAATTTTTACTTTATTTAAATACTAGAGGATAATTTGTTTTATGTATGACTATTATTTATAAATATTTCAAACACAATGTATATTGTTCATGAATAAAGAATTGAATTGAATTGAATTGAACAGGCGGCTCTTTCAGTAAGCCAGATGACTAGGCGCGATCTCATCCATCAGATTCCTGAACGAGTTCTCCCGAAACTTGGCAATTTTCTGTTCGGATTCATTAGACAAGCCCCTCGGGATTTGACGGTTTTCGGTAGAAGGATGGTTGGAGTAAGTCCTGAATAGTTCTGATTACACGATTTTTCCTAGTCACTAACTCTTTCAATTCCCTATGTCTAGGCGCGATCTCATCCATCAGATTCCTAAACGAGTTCTCCCGAAACTTGGCAATTTTCTGTTTGGATTCGTTAGACAAGCCCCTCCAGGATTTGACGGTTTTCGGGAGGGAGGAGTAAGTCCTGATTACACGATTTTTCCTAGTCACGTAACTCTTTCAATTCCCCATTTCAGTCGGTTTTGGATATCCTCCGCCGACACTTCCCCTGAGACCTTCGAACAGTGTTGATAAAATGTTTATTCGACGGTCCGTCTGTTATAGTCGGAAAGAATCAGATGGGTAAGTATATAGGTATATAATGTTTAAGTTGATTTGATCCTACTTCGGTAACCTAATCGTGTATATTTATTATCTGGATGGCCCTTATATTAAGGTAAACGTCTTAATGTTTGACACTTTAAAGGCCCACTGACATGATATAAGAACTGACATATGATTTTCATTACATTGCCGGGGTACGGGCTACCGAGGTATATGTATGTATGTATGTAAAATCCTTTATTGTACATGAGTAAAACATAACATAAATAACGGTATAATAACGGTCACACTTTTTAATCTATGACCAATATCGCAAATGTTTTCTTTGAATTCCTATAGTTTGACAATACTGTCAACCTTAAGAGGGGGTCCCAAATTAGTTCCAGTCCCAAGTTTGCATTATATGTAAACGGGCCTTAATTCGATAGGCATTGAATTGAGATTTAAGAAGTCACTTTAGTCCCATCTTGTAGCCAGATTTGGCAGCTGGCTTTCAAATGGGGGAAATCATCCCAATTCCAAGCTGGCTCCTTTAGTTCCATTCCATTTTTTCCTAATGTTACTTTTTAATATAATTACTGAAATATAATACACAGGTCACTCACGGTTTTATAGTCGAAAATCACTCGACATGTTTCGACCAATACGTGGTCCTTAAACATGAGAACCAGTCGCGACGGCAGCGCGTCTAGCGTGAGTGACCCGTTTAATAATAAACATGTCCAAATATAAATTTCGATATGTCAAAGACACACAGGAGTTTTGACCAATCAAATTAGCGAGACGGACATAATTCGCTAACCCGTTGTTTATATTATTTTAACGGATATTAATGTTCATTATAAAATATTAATTGGATATATTAAGTAAAAAATGCGTGATCGTAACGTATTAAAAAAAATCGTGAGTTATCGTACACTACCTAACTTTTTTCTAAAAGCAAAATAGGTAACCAAATACCATGTTAGTATAATTTTGAGGTGGATTCAAATGCGATCACTGAATAGCAAAATTAACCTGAAACCAAATTCGCAAGTACGTCTTTTTTCACAGTTTCCATCTGATCTCAATATAGCAAAAATGGTAACTATGATGCTTGTATCTGTTTAAGCTATATTGTGTCTTTTTAGACATTTGAGACAAAAATTAAACATTAATTTTTAACGTTTTAATAATAATGTATTTCTCAGTAGGCAAAAGTCGTAACTGTGATTTTTTTGTTTATTAATAGCTTTTTGTGTAGTATAATCATGTTTTCATCAGTATTAAACACGTTAATGTCACGCTTAAGAAATTGAAAATCAAATCGAAAATACGTGCGCACTTGTCGTGGAGCGGGATGCGTGCGGTGGGTGCAGGCTGGGGAGAGAGCGGAGCGCCAGCGGCGAGCGTGCGGCGGATCGAACCTGTCATAACGAGTGCGACATGAAGTACTCACCTCAATGCTCATGCGTTGACAAAAATGTCGTAAGCGCCGCAGGATTTCATACATCTTACGCGTTTACGTCACATGGTCAAATTTTTGTAACAAACGGAACGTTTACGAATCTTGTTACTTAATTTAATTTGGAACTCACAATATGACAATAAAGATTTCAAATTCAAATTCGAACTGCTGCCGTGGTGGGACATATCTAAATACAAGAAAGAAGAAACTGACTGATTGACGTATCAACGCACAGCCCAAACCGCTGGTTCTAGAGATTCGAAATTTGGCACGCAGGTTCCTTATAAGGCCTAAAGGTGCACTGACCCAGACGAATCACGAAACTTTATGTACATACTAACGCTAGATAGATTTTGAAGTATAAATGTATGAGCTGTCAATTTTTTACATTAATATCTACCTAACGGTAGTACAAAAGCTACGTGATTACCCCGTTGCCATATAAATGAGAATAACAGCGGCCTCTTGGTCATATATTTCTGGTCGGGCTTTAAATGAATGTTCTTTTTAAACTGCCTGTGGTTTCGTGCGACGTATTTTATATATCATCGTTATACGGAAATTGACGTTAGCCATTTACCAATGTCATATGAGTTTGTCATCATTTCTAATCTGAAAAATACATTAGGCCGGGTTTTAGAAAGATGCGTTAGATCAAATGTCAGATCACAATAACTCAGTACATTTTTTGACATAACAAACCGACATAAGGTCTAACGGATCTTTATAAAACCGAGCCTAAATGTATCGCGGAATTGAGAGTCCGACTACGAGACGAGAAGTCACATTTCCCATTTGGAAGCTAGCTACCAAATCCGCCTACGAGATGGGACTAAAAGACCCCGCCGATTGCCGTTGGGGCGGAAAGGTTCTCGAGTGGCGACCACGTACCGTGAGGCGGAGCGTGGGTAGACCCCCCCCTTGATATCTTTCACATGAAAATCATATTTATTGGAGAATATAAATATTTTATAGATTTCTGTGGGGATAAACTATATGTGAAACGGCTGTTAAAATAGACCAATATACGGGAAATGAGAATTGCTTTTATTAATTTCCTCCCGTCCTGATATCATCGCTATATAAACTCGGAAACAGGGCTATTCATAACTACCAACTTCACCTGCTAACCAGTATAAATCTCTCAGCATTCGTGTAGTTCTAACAACCTTTTCAGTCATTAAGCTAATAGTTTTAGCTAGTCTAGTTATTTCCTTCGAATACCGGAGTCAAGTTATAGTGGGCGTATGAGGTGAGGCGAAACAGATGGAGAATCGCATCTGATACTGTTTGCATGGCCGCAATAACATTAGCCGGCCCCACCTTTGTTTACACCCATTATCTCCCAAATAACGCCTATAAGACACCTATTTTCGTGTTTCTTTTGGTTGTATTCAGATACTGAGTATGATTCCAGTCGCGAACCGAGAATGTTCAGCCACTTGCCATTGTCCGTAACTTAGCCGTGTGAATGACAGATGTTACCCGATGTCGTGGCAGTCCCAATTTGCATTACACGACCATGTCTCGAAGATTGGCAACTGGCTTAACAATCCCTGTTCGCCATCGTACATTTTAACCTTCTAAATATTACTCAATCCACTAATTCTGCTTCTTACTAGGTACATACCTACGCATGTAAGACCGAAAACTAAATTACCGTATACCTACGGAGAACATCATTGTTCATAGAATAAGGTAAATTGTTGTTTTTGGTTTTATCTCATAATAATGAAGCCTTTATTGGTTGAATCTAGTGAAGGCGTTCTTGGAGAATGGATTATTCATAATATCGCATCCCGTAGAAGATCGGCCAAAACAGATGCATGGGTACCTAAACATCCGACTGCTCGACACTTACCCAATACATGGCACCTTCATGGCACTAATGGCATACATAATAAGAGAGGCAAGAGGTGACAATTATTGTTTGTTATAACTTCTGTTTGTTTTTCCTTATGGTCCCATTTGGATTTGTCAAATTACTTAAATATTGCCCATAACAGGCGTAGCATTTCCATTTGAGTAGGTAAGTAGCCATTAATATATACTTACTCGCATTTACGATTCAGCTTCGTAGGTCAGTATTTTGTAAATATTATTTTTAATCTTCCGGGTACTCACTGTTAGCAATTTTTATAATAAATGGGTTACCTATTTCTGAAATAGGTATGTTTTCATATTGTTGAGGGCTACACCGCCCCCATCAGCGTTCCCAAAATATCACCTATGGATTTTATGTGATTTTAGAAAAGCGTAAAAATCTGTATACATTACACTCCCTTATTCATAAAAAATAACAATCCTCCGCTATCTAAAATACGTTTTGTGACTTTTATACAAACACAAATATCAAAGTGACTGTTAAAAACAAATGATTTTTATCGGTATTGTAGCTAAATTGGGTTTGATGAACGTTTTTGAATAACGCCTATCCCCGACTAATTCATCACCGCAACCCCGAAACTATTTTAATGGAACTTGCGTATATAATGTAGGCAAGGGATAAGAAAGGATTATTGGAAATTCCACCCATGAAGAGGTTAAATAATTATTATAAAATATTGTGAACAAAAATTTCTATGCATTCATTAGCATCTGCTGTATTAGTTACAAAGGAAAAATCTACTTTTTGCAGGTAATCAAGGGCAGCATTGTAATTAATCCTATTAAAAAAATGTTAAATTCAAGGTATTAGGGCGGCTTGAAGCGAGGCTTAAAACGACTAATGCATGATCAGTTACAGTGGAGTCAGTTACAAAAACGGTGGCTGGCATGGCCGTTTTAAGTATGGCATGATCAAGGCAGACAGACTTGTAGGGAATGTATCCTCCTATCTTATACTTTGCTTTTAAGCTCATAATCCAAGCTATCAAGCAATCCAAGCTTAATTAATAAAGTCATTTTAGATATTTAGGTATGGTTGCGTTGTCATTATAACAAGATGCAATTCACATACATCTTATTCTTGTCTTAGCGACAATGCGCGTGACTAAATCAACTTGACGTGACCTGCGTTAAGTACGCATGCTAGATAAAATGGAATTTGCAATCGATTTCGCGCTAATTTATATCACGTAGTTATTGGAAGTGTTTACACCATTTTAATATTACAACTAAGTGAACTAAGTAAGGGAACGAAATAAACATTGTTTTAACTAATCAGGAAAAGAAAATTAATAATCGCATTCTCAATTAAATGCCGCTGACGTCTGTTATACTTGTACTATACATAAAGACTGAAACAAAATAGGGAAATTAAGTTACAGAAGCAAGTAAGCAATGATTTTTCCTCAGAGGAATTGTACGTGACAGACCAATTTACAGGCAATCATCCCAAACGACCTTCAGTAAAATATATCCACGTTAACGTAGCACTGCTAAATAGCACTAATAACAGTAATGTCACAAAAAGACAAACTTTAATCGAAATATTGCAGAAGATACGCCTTTCTTCGAACGAAACAAAATTGTGCTTTACATAAACGGAATATAAATAGAATGGGTTCGATTTGTGTAACGATTACTAATGATACAAACTAATAGGTCTAATTTTATGTTTTTGTGACTTTTGTTTTGTTACATTACGGGCGCTAGCAGTTTCCCAAAATTGTAATTATTGTTATCCGGATTATTACTGAATTTAGCCAATTTTCAGGCGTTGCAAACACATTTTTGCTGCAATGTAGTCTGTGATTTATCTATACTGTTAAAAAGTAGTACTTAAATATGACGCAAGGATATGACAATGTTCATTGCAACTTAGGTATAGTACAAGTAGTTATCTACGACTTTAATAGTTATAGTTATCTACGCTCCGGCCAGTAAACATAATCACCTTGTATTCACTTTCTGAAATTACTATGCCTGTCGATTTTAAAAGGAGTCTAAATTTTTTGCACTAACTTATGTTATTAATTTTAATAATATATGAAAATATTATTGAAAATTTGGTAATTAAAAAGTTTGGAATAACTACTTGAAGATGATATTACATATATTGGCTATGAGTTTCTTATGGCTAATGACTAATTCAATAATGAGTACCTATATAAATATTCCAAAAATACTTGACCGACAAAAGTTTACCAAAGTATGCAAGTTTAACTGCTAATGCTAACACATAACTTACCATGCATTATTTAGGAACATATAATCTTTTCTTCCGAATATTGTTATACTATAAATTGTAAAAGGAAATAAGTAGTTCTATATCAGTTATATCACGTAAACGCGCAAAGTTTCCCCAGCCTCCTCGGCGGCCGTCTGACTCGCTCGGGAAACCAATCTCGACTGAAAACGAAGCCTGAAAACCGAAAATGAAAACGGCAAACATTTTGACTGTACTGCCGCCCGCGAGGTAAATAGACGAAAAGTATATATCGGCAAGAAAAATAGTATATCTGTAGACAAAACTTCCTATAGCTCATCGTAATCTTTTGCTTAGATTTACTTAATTAGATTAGTCGATAACTGAAACACGACATTTTAGAGGATTGACAAGCTTATCAGGCTGCTTTTGCTGTAATGGAATATTCTCTTGGTCTTGTTACTGTAAAATCATCAACGAACAAAATAAATATATTTTACCTACTTATCCGCCCCACATCAGGGTTGTTAGAGGGCTCAATATGTCCTAGTAGGTGTCTACACAATCGCACCACCGAAGACGAGAATATAGCACCAGATATTTTCAACTAAATTATTTCAAACGCTGCGTAATCTGTTAGTAAAAGATGATCACAAGCCCTATGACTAATACCAATTACCCTATGATCCTGCCGTACCCTACCCTATGGCCCCAGCTTATGATCACATTATAGCCGAAAAACTACACTTTTTTAAAGAAAGAAATCTGCTTTGCAAAGTGGTAGTAGGATCAACCAAAAGAAATGATTTATTTTTGAGACAACCAAAGTTTCACCCCTTAGGTCACGCTACTTTAGATTTTAGAAAAGTGTCCTATATTTTGTAAATTGGCAATGTAAGTTACTGAGGCTATACTATTGTAAAGTAATATTGATCCCTATTGGCTACTGGCTACCACGATGAATATAGGTGAAGGACGACGTCAGAAACTGAAATGCAGTTAAATTTTCGTGCGAATCGCCCACCATTATGTTATATATTATTTACCGCCTCGCCTGATAGAATAAGCAGAGAGTAATTTGATCTTTGGGCTTAATTTAATGGCTTGAACTTAGTGAATTTAAGTATTTTAACTACGACCATTTTATCCACACCTGAGCTAATTAATATTTTCAAACATTTCTTAAATGCCAATCAAGTTAGGCGACTTTCTGCCTTGGCGGGGTGAGATCGATTTGTGGCATTTTGTTATTTGACTCGTATGTAGGTATGCATACATTTATATTCGGCACGAGTAGTACGGAACGTCGTGAAATTCGGACGGCGGATTAAAGAGCAATGAGTCAAAGGCGTGCCGAGTTAAATCTATATATATATAAAAGAAGAAGTCCCGAGTGATTGACTCATCAACGCATAGCCGAAACTACTAACGCTAGAAAGTTTATTTTTACAGTCGGTTACATTTGTAACGTAGGCTAGGGATAAGAAAGGATTTTGGACTAAGAAACTTGAAATTTTGTATATAGACTCTGTTTAAATATAACAAAATTAAATTCAGCGATTTTCTAAATTCATCGCCCTAAAGGGGTGAAAAGAGGGTTCAAAATTTGTACGGGGAGTAAATCTTTTTTGAAGTGAGAGATTTAAAACTTCGTATATAGACTCCCTGTTTAAATACCTACAACAAAACGCGTTTCAGGGTTTTTGAAATTGCTCCTCTAAAGGGGTGAAAAGGGGGTTCCAAGTTTGTACGGGAAGCAAATCTTTACTTTTTAGTAAAAATCTATATAGGTGTTCGAGGTTCCTCGGGGTGCCGATTACGAAAATGAGTTGCATTTGCAAATCCAAAATGGCGGACATTCATTTTTAGTCTACATATATAAAAGACTAGCGGCCGCACGAGACTTAGTCCGCGTAGATTTTAGATTGTAAGAAGGGTATATTTGAAGTTTATTTGTTTCTGTCAATAGTAGTTTACTGTTTCCACGGCAGGTGCGGCACCCCCCGCGGAGCGAGTTTTTTTTTTGCTCCTAGCACATTCTCTGTGGCATTTTTTGCGAGTGTATTTTTTCCTATTAATATGAAATGCGAGAATGTGATTTGCGGCCGCCCGATTTTTTTTTGTTTATGATAGGTGTGGCTCCGTTGATTTTTTTTTTAGAGAAGATTGCTTTTTTGCTGTGATTTACGTATTTCCTTAAATCGATTTATGTTATTAAGGGCAAACGTCTGTTTTGCGCTATTCCCACGCAAGGGTAGGTAATATATTTATATTCTGTGGATGGCGATATATTTCAAAATTTATGTTGACATCAGATAGCCGATCGTGAGAATTAAAATAATATACTTGGAGAAACCATAAAATATCATTGATTATTACGAAAATATCATGGTTTTTGTATTTTATTATGGTTTTGTATTTTATTGGGTATTATAGTAAAGAAAATTTAAAGCTAAGGACGTTCGCACACACATTCCATTTTTTTGGATAGTTCAGTAAAAAATAGATAGAACGTGTCGTATCATGCAAACACCAGATGTGTGTTTTTTTAACTAGGTAATGGATTTATTGTCTTACCTGCGACATGTGTGTGCGTGTATTATATTTGAAAAGCAATCAAATATCATAGATTATTACAAAATGTCATATTATTCGTATTTTTTTGGTCATTAAAAAACCCAAAGGACATTGAAGCGGAGCAGGTGGATACACGTTTCCATTTCTGTGGATGTTTCAGTAAAAATCTTTTTTTTTTTAAATCGATTTGGCTGTCATCTTTGAGGTTCCTCTGGGTGCCAATTATGAAAATGACATTCGTTTTCAAATCCACGATGGCGGACATTTATATTGCTTAAAAATCGATATGTGCGTCATTGTCGAGGTTTCTCGGGGTGCCGATTACGAAAATGACATTCATTTTCAAATCGAAGATGGCGGACATTTCTTTTTCTTATAAATCGATATGGATGTCATGTCTGTGGTTCCTCGGGGTGCCGATTACGAAAATGACATCCATTTTCAAATTCAAGATAGCGGACATTTCTTTTTTAAGTATTTTTCACAGAAGATTAACAGCATCATATAACTGACAGAAAAAATAGCAGCCAGTAAATTATGCATGTACGAATACCTACATTGATTTTACTATTGGGGGAACCGCTAATAGGTAGATACTTTACTTAAGTATTAAGTAGGTGTAGCGTGTGTGTTAGTTCACCTACGTCCGAGGGATTCAGTTTGATTTGACATGAAATGTTAAACGTATATAAAACAATTAATTATCTTAATTATGTAAGAGTTGAGAGCCTTTTCGCTTGTTGAAAATGAGATATATTCGTTTCGGTGACGTTAATTAATGTAAGGAACATTAAGTTATAAAAAAAAAGGAAATAAATAACTAACATAAAACTAACTTAACCAATAACTAAAATCAAAAACTACATGTCGAATTCTAAAATAGGCCCCTGTGGCATGGTATTACTAAGGATGCTGGCAGCGTTTCCTCGCCGAATCGCAATGCTTAAGCGTTGAGTGAGATAGCTAAGTCAGGTCCTTAAAAGAAACAAAATATAGGTAAGTGAAAGTATTTTTAAAGATCATTACATTAATTACAGTAAACAATAAAAATTGGCTTTGAATTACGTACATTGAAAATATAAAAGTAAATTAACAATGACAATAAATCTATTAATACGAGAAATACAGTTAAAACAGGATTTATTTTACAATAAATAGCAATTATCACAAAAATGTCTTATAAGAATACCTTCGTGAATCATGTTTAAAACTGTACCACTATAGTTTGTATATTAGTATCTTCTTTGACTAAAACGGGTAAAAGTCATGTACCCGTCGTCTACCGGTCCCTGGGATCCCAGGGATCGTAACAAAAGAATGATATTGTTTATTTTATTCGTCGGGTGACGACAGATTTTATCGCTCCGGGCGACTTGTTACGAACTGCTCAACTACTCGGGAGTTCTTCCTCAGTAACTCAATTCTTTTGTTACGGTCAGTCATTTCAAAGAGCCATGCCGCCATTGTACCCATCTGATGTTCTCCGAAATAGAGGTACCTGCCCAATAGCAATAAAACGCCAAGTAAGTAAAGGCCACTACCTACTTTATTCAGAATATTTGGTAAAACAATGCATAGAAATGGTTACACAAGGATGGTGTTTTTATGTCGATTTTGACCCTTGTGGTACTGATATTTAAAGGTTTATCGTTGAGCACATGTTGGGAGAAATCTATTCCCAAATCATAATGTTGTTTTGCATCGGCTTGCCTTTTTTAAGCTTTTGTTTCATTTTTCTTTTATCTACAGCTTTATTATGTAGTTATATTGTTTTCGGCGGTATCTGATGCTATCTATTTTGCTGACGATAATAATATACAACGTATCTTCTTTGACTAAAACGGGTAAAAGCCTACTACCCGTCATCTAACGGTCCCTGGGATCCCAGGGAGCATAACAAAAAAAAGCTATTGTTTAGTTTTTTCGCCGGGAGACGACAGCTTTTATCGCTCCGGGCGACTTGTTACGAACTCCTCAACTCCCCGGGAGTTCTTCCTCGGTAACTCAATTCTTTTGTTACGGCCAGTCATTTCAAAGTGCCATACTGCCACTACGCTTACTACGTAGGCGAAGCCGTGGGAAAAAGCTTGATGATATATATTATTGCTCTGTCTGTGACGGGCTTAAGGGACTCCTAGCTCCCACAATGACCTTCGATCTGTAACTCTCCGTTCTCTCGTGTTTTTCATGGTTGATTTTATTAAGAACAACGAGGTTTACGGAAATAGTATACCATATTTACTTCAAAACTCATTGTCTTCGAGATATACGGCATCAAACATGGCAATTTAAGGCCAAGAAACAGTTTTTTGGATGCAGAAAATGAGTAATATAAAAATCTATTTTCAAAAGACATCAATAAGGGACAGTTAAATGTAGATTTCATATATGTATGTAAGTGCATAAACAACATACTACTATCGAAAACAGAACTTTATAATGCATGTGCTCGAGAAGTGCGTTTTTACTTTCAATTTTTTTTTATTTTGTTCTTTGTCGTCAGTCCGACACAAACAGAATTAGTTATGTGAGAAAAGTTTTAGAAATTAGTCAATTGGGTAAGTAAAGTTATTTGAACAGGTGCAAATTATATTTTTATTCGAAAGTCCTCGTCTTAAAGACTGAGAAACTGCAGCTTTTACATTTTTATTCCCTATATTTTTTTAGAAATGTTTTTTTAAGTGGCCGACATGACATTTGTCTGATTTAACAGCTTAGTACAATTAGTACTTCAAGAAGTGCCAAATACGAAATAATTGAATTGAAATAATTAAAATAATTCCGACGATTATGATAGGTACTATTTCTTGCAATTTAAGTGTGATCAGTGTTTTTGGGCTAGGCATATTTTCAACGACCTCTGCACAAACTTCAGACTTGATATTTTCGCATTTCTTCACGACATTTGGACATCGATTTAATCTACTTTCAACAAAACGTGCCTAACACTGCTTGCTTCTTGGATAACGTTTTCGAGCTTTCACGATGACCCATACGTGTAATTTTGGCCTGCGATATAATGGATTCAGACCCCGAAAGCACTCTAGCGGACACATATTACCTACAAAAAATCTAACACAGACAAGTGAAACTTCTTCGGCCTCAAGTGGTTCATCAAAGGAAACGCCGGCCAAAATGGAGGTGATTCAAACCAAAGTCATCATGAGCTTGACATGGAACGTGTGATAATGATATTGAGAGAATTCGCGTTTTTGAAGCCTCACTCGGTCATAATCTATGACCATGTACCTACCGCACACATAGACAATGTGCATGTATTGCTCAACTTATAACAATGGCTCATCCGCGCTCGTGAGATAAAAGTAAGTACATTATGTCAACAAATTGTTTTAAGAGCATGTGCTTTTATTTAATTATCAGGATAATATAATAAAAATACAATAATTATAGTTTTGTCTTATTTTATAAATGCACACATGATTACTTCTAGGCCAACACTTTTTTAGGCCGGCAGTTGCAAAACAATATCAAAAATAAATCAAAACTGGTTAAATATTATTTATTGACAAACATGTTTTGCATTACTAGCTCTGTAGGTCCCAAAGATGTGCTGTATTGGCTGTGTGCAGTTGACATGTACGTACAAAGGTGAGCTTATCCGTGGAAGTTATTTCTTCCAGCTAACCTTAATATTGTCTTTGTTTTTGGTTATAGCACCATTTTTGATATAATTTTTAGAAGTTTTTACACTTGTTGGGCATTTGATTTCCTTCAAAATATATTTTATTGTGTATTTTCCATCTAATGAGCCCGCGATCATAAGAATCTCTTTTGAAATTAAAAGACCACATTTTGCAATTTTGTGGCCTAGTTTCTTTCCACTGCTTTGCTTACATTCTCTTCTAAAACTTGTCCTTTTCTCATGGCTGATATTAGTGGAGTCTTTGCCCCAAGAATAGCAGCTAACCAAGGTTCCATCAACCGTTTTTCAATTCAATTCAATTTATTTAATTCAGACAATGTCCATAAAAAATGTTAGTAAAAAGCCTTAATTACTATGTTAGTTTTACATATTATTCACAAAAAATTATAAGTACTCCTCCTTCTAGACTCCATGTGTATGGAGTCCCAATGCTTCCACATTGAGCTGGCCCGAAACTCCACCAGTAACTTCAGGAGGCTGTTGGGACTTTCACGCACGCGCCGCATCAGGGAGGCAGTTCTCTTGCGTATTATCGCGATAAAACTATCCACGCGAACCTCCGCGAACATGCCTGATGCGCTACAAAAGCGTGGTAGCCCCAACAGCATCCTGAACCCATTGCTCTACGCTCCCTTTCTATGTCAACATCATCGTGGAGATTTTCAGTGACCCAATGACCGAGGTACTTAAAGCGAGTAACCCTCCTAATAGAAGCTCCGCATAAGAGCACAGTCGGTAATGTCTCGAGAGTCTTATTGCCTGCTTTAAAGACTAACAACTCGCTCTTGCTAGTATTATACCTCAGTCTATGAGCCACCGCATACTCCTCACAAATCTTCAGCAGCTTTACAAGCGCACTGATTGATGGGCACAGTAGCACCATATCATCAGCATAACTAGTATTATTGACAGTTATTTCACCAATTGAGCAACCGGAACCAGTGCTACTGAGCCCAGCAATCAACTCGTCCACGTACAGGTTAAATAACCTGGGTGAGGTGAGAGGTGAGGCCACCCTGCCGCACGCCACATTTCAACCTGTACACGTCCGAGAGCGCCCCCGCCCATCTCACTTGATTGGTCTGATGACCATACCAATACCGGAACATGTCAATCACTTCCCTCGGCGTGCTTGTACACTTTTCCAATTTCTCCCAAAGAATATCATACGAAACTGTGTGTTTTATACCTACTCACTTCATAACATTTTGAGGCAGTAATCCATCCGTACCCGTAGCTCATACCACAATCCTGTTTTACGCTGATCTCTAGTCTCTTTCTGAACATTTTTAATATTAATATCACTATACATATCAGTGATGTGAGTTAAGGTGTTGCAAAACTTGCAATAATCCTTTATTAAACTTACAAATTAATTAAAGCAAAGAAAGCATGTTACTTTTTGTATAATCTACTTCATATTTAAGTACCTGGCATGAACTTATTTTTTCCTTTTACCTTCAGTAACAAAATCTTGCAGGACACTTATCATTATCAGTTGCTGTTGCAGCTGCACAGAATAAGTAATAATACAAGTACAGAAGTTTCACTTCCTAACAAAAACGGCGTTTAGGCATAAAAAACGTGCCTACTCTGTGCATCTCTGTCTATCGTATAACTTATCACACGCGGCACGTGTAGCGCTAGAGCTGTCACGCCAAAAATACATCGATGAAAAATGTTGTAACTCACCAGAGGTCGCTCGAGTACAGTACACCCTTATTAATTAAGTACCCACCTATGTGTTACTTCACATAATTGTGCCTGTCAGTATCATTGTCAATAACTCCACAAATGAAACAACACCGCCACAACTCTTAAAATTTTAATTCGTGACTAAGAATAGTTCATAAAGGATGTCTTTTTAGGGTTCCGTGGCTACTTTTATAGAAAATTGTTTTGAACAGCGTATATAGCTTTAAGCCTTTGACATTAAGTCCGCAATTTGTACACTGTATTTTAGTGCAATAAGTATAATAATATAATATAAGTATTAATAAAATAAGTAAGTAGTTTAAAAGATTACGTTATTACCGGAAAACGGCGGCGGCGGAACTTGAGACGACATGCATGTGCTCGCTCGCGCGGCGACGGCTACTGACGAGCGACCCCGGGGAGCGCAAGCATTATATCTTCGCGCGCCGCTCATTGCAAGCCCGCTGGCAGCTCTGTTTGTGTATTAAGCTTTTTTGTGATGTCTTTAGATAACATGTAATATTTTAATTGCTTTTGCAATTAATAATAAGATCCGATTTTAGATAGAGTGGATTTCCTCTAATAGCACTCAACAAGTTAACAGCAGTGCAAGATAGCTCTTCACTCTGTAAGCAACGACAAAAAGTTGTTAGAGATTGTACACATAACCTCAATACTTATATGTAAACTTATTTTCATCAGGGAATACACATGAAAGAGAATACCTACACTTACAAAGCTGTTTTGATGTTTACCCATTCAGCAGAAAAGTGTATTGAACGCAAAGAACTTTCACAGTTCCCATAACCGCGTCTATTTTTGGTAGATTTGTACTTGTCTTTTACAAATCCAACCTTTATTGTCGATCGGCTCGGCTCCAAAATAGCGGCATAAAAGTCCAAAAAACTGTAATTAACATGTACAAATCTACAATAATACCTATTTCAACTTTTACTTTTGTTTACTTTACGACCGAAAACTTAACTGTAATCCTGACGCAGTGTTGCGAGATGCCGAAATACAAAAATCGGAAGGTACGCTTTAAAACCGCGGAACTTTGAATGAAAACGCGGAATACATTAATTGTTAATAATTTACCGCCTTTTCACTGGGCAAATGCTAACATTTCAAAAATGGCTAAACGCGGATAGCGGGGTCAGTGGCAAAAATGAGGGGTATCTGGTAACACTGTCCTCACGTCACAAAATGGCGGTCTGCGTTTTCGGTCAAATGACATAAGGGAAAGTGTGTGGAATTCGTACACCGGCACCGGGAGCATTCATATAGTGGCCAATCACACTATCTAATGCCTTGATGTGTAGATCCGTATTTATATGCCTAACTCCCACTCATATCTACTACATATGAGTGGGAGTGCGGCTGCTGGCTTCTTAGGAAATCAATGAAATGTGTTTTTGCTACATCAAAGTAATTTTTCTACCCATACATTGACTGCTTTTATTTCTAATAAGTTTTATTAGTTTGTACAATTAATTAATTATAATTCATGCATGAGTAACTGTTGAAGAATATTATCAAAATTGCATAATCCGTAATTTTAAATTTTACTAAATCTTTTTTTTGGTTGTGCTGCTCCCCACCTCAGTTTAGGAAATTTATTCGTCGATATATAATTATTACAGGACTATGCTACAAATATACCTACCACAGACTAGTAAGTGCTCAGACCGCCGACTCGGGAACAAAAAATTTGACCGTAGCAAAGTATATTTAATCTGTACCGCTCGTCTTGACTGACATTTCTTTATTTTTTTTTTATTTTTCATTGAACCGTGGCAAAGGAGCGTAGGCTGTGCGTCCAACGGTAGCTCATTGAATTTAGTTTTGTGTACAAGTTCGCGGCATTTCGTTCGATTGAACACCAGTTTCCATTGAGATGAAACTGGTGTTCAATTGAAACACCGCGAACTTCGTAGTTCCGTATCTTAGTTGATTAATGAAATGAAACAACATTTTTCTTATTAAACAATTTATTTTGCATTTTTTTTTATAAGTATTTATCATTTGTTTTCTGCTACATTACAGAGTCCGGTTTTGTATACGCGCTATATCTGTGCCCTTAACCCTTTACCAGGTTAAGGGATATATGTCTCCCACATAGTATATCGCCCGCCATGGCCCAGCTTCAACCCCATCTCCTACAAAACATAATATCAATCCCTGAAAATATAATAATCCAATAATGTATTACCCCTACCCTACCAGAATTAGGATGTGGGATGACACTTTCCCATTGCCTTATTAATTATTACATAACATTGATATCAATGTATATTTTACAGGAAAAATATAACTGTGGCTCTATCTAGTTTTTCTTTCTTTTTTATCATCAAAAAACATTTCTATACTAAGTTTGTAATTTGTTTTATAAATTTGTATTTTTGTTTTATAAATTCCTACGAGATTATGCTGAAAGTACCTTTTTTCAAATAAAGAATATAAATTGAAATCGGTTTACGTGATAAAGAATTATCCTTGAAAAACTACCATACATACAAAGTTATTCAGTCGCTCAAATATGTAACAAAAGTCGCCGATAGATGGCGCTGTATCCATGGCGTCCAATTTCCATACCATGTTGTTGATATTTTCCTGATTTAATAGGATTGGAATTGTGTACCGGACACATCTGTATACGGGACCCTCGGTGCGCGAGTCCGACTCGCACTTGACCGGTTTTTTTAATATATGGCTACTAATTAAAACACATACCACTCACTATTTCTTTAGAGAATGTAAAAAGGTAAGTAAATATCCTTAAGAGAAAAAACTTCGTTCTTCAGAAGGCCGCAAACTGACGCAGGCCGCGTAACTGGCCTAGTAACCCTTTGTAGTGTTGTGTTCCTGTAGGTGAGGAAGGTTGCCAGAGCTCCCGAGGAGTGTGTGTTGAGAGCGAGGGACCTACATACATATGTCCCTTCTGTTGTCAACACAGTGCATCCTCAAATTTTTGTAAAGGGTCGGCAACGCGTACGTGACTAATTTGGAGTTGCGGGCGTCTATAGGCTGCGGTGGCCGCTTACCATCAGGTGGACCGTAAGCCTATTTGCCACCGGAGTTGTATTAAATATATATAGATATATCAGCATTACAGCATATGCCAAAGCGCTGGTGAATGTAAATTATCTAAGTAAACATAGAAAATTACACAAAACAAATATAAAGACTATACAAACAAATAACACCCAAAAATATATTTCTCGAAATAGCTTAAGTCTGGTCCACTTGTAGGCAAACAAGCCGCAATCTGATGCATATATGCAACTTCGTTAAGTAGTGCTTGCGCGACGACTGGTCGTGCGCCACCGTACTCGTCACTCGTGAGTCGTGACGATCAAAAATACTCGCTAATCGCTCGTGTTTTTGTTCACCGCCACTTGTTGGGAATTGCTTACTTTCCGAACTTGTATTGTAAATAACTAATTTTGGACCATGTTTCATTTCAATAAATCATAAAAAAATAGTTAGTCAGTTTTTTTCAAAATTTGGTACAAAAGTAGATAAAGGATTGAAAAACCAATATAACCGTTTATGCTATAAATATAGGGTCGGTAGGTGGGTTTACGGCCTGTTAATTTGATGCACCAGTTTGCGGCCACTTGGATGAGTTGATGAACTGAAAGGATATTTTCTTGCTTTTTTAATATGGGAATTCAATAGCTAATTACTAATTAATAATGGGAATTCAATAGCTAATTACTAATTAATAACTAATTAAAACGACTACGACTCACTATTTGTTTAGGGCATATAAAAGTATAAATATATTTAATTGAAAAAACTTCCTTCTTCAGAAGGCCGCAAACTGACACAGGCCGCGTAACTGGCCTAGCGACCCTATCTATATTTTTGACGGAGCATTATCAACTCAAAATTCGATGAATAGCGCGTGGAGCCCCTTAATATGTGTTATCTATTGGCCACTAAGGTGTCGAGCACTAGGACATTCAACTTATAATTAGTGTAATAAATAACGGCACTGAGAATATGACTTCCACGTCCACCACACAGTGCATTCCGTTCCGCAGACTCCAAAAAAACAACCTCTCACCCTAAACGCATATATCGTATGCCATACGAGTACAACCTGTTCATTCATTTCATTCATGCTTCTCGCTCGCTTAGCTCACTCATTTTGGATTCGTTGAAATTCGTTCAGTCAGTGCACCGCAGTGTTGCCAGATGGTTACATTTCTTACATTTTTCGTAACTTTTGACCAGCTCGAGTAACATGTAAGTAACTTCTGTTGTAGAGGAAATTTTCGTAACATTTAAGAACAATGAAACTCTATTTAAAAGAAAGGTTTTTTGTATCTAACCGGGACCAAGCGGGACAATTTATAACATCCATACAGGAAAGGTGACAAAAGAAACCACATGATACGACTCTGTCTGTTCGTCTGTTGCACGAGTAGGTAACTATGTATGACATTTGAGATATCCCCCATCAGCCCGGCGTAATTCTGTCGCCGAACTCGCCGAATTCTAGCTGCATGTGGCTACTAATTTCTTAAAATTGGCCGTTTTGATCAGTAAAATGTAACTTTTCAAGAAACGAAACGTAATTTACGTCCAAAGGACCCTGGCAACACTGGTGCACCGTGCACTGCAGTGAGCGCCCAGCGTTGGCGGGTTGCGGGTGTGATGTCATTCCCGGTTTTGTTTTGTTGTGTTGTTATTGTTTAAGCGATTTTAATAAATGCAACATGGACACGACACTGATCCAAGTTCGAGGTGTAAAATAACTGTGATAGTGATAATGTGTTGCGATTTTTGCATTGGATTTAAACTATTCGGTGTAAAACTTTGTTGCCTGTAAGTTTTCTCACAATTATAGGTTAGAATCGAAAGTTCGCACAATTTCCTTCGAGCTTCCCAATGGCGTCAGCAAAGAGAATGTTATAGGTATTCCTAATTCGTACGAAGGAGAAACTTTAAATACTTTTCAACTTTATATTGATGCAAGAACTTTTATTAGAACAGAAATCTGCATCCGCCACGCGACCCACGCCAAAATAGCGATCTGCAGACTTATTTTTTACGTACAACAACAGTACTGTTTTTATTGTTTTATTTATTTATTTATTTTAAGGAGTACCAACAGCTACTAGATTATGATAAGAGACTTAGATAATAATACAAAGCCAATTAAAGGAACTCACAGATTGATTGATTGTTTTGTAGTAAAGCTTACAACTTAAGTTTAAATTTTACTGAGGGGAACAACATAACATAATTTAGTTATTCGGTAGGTACTTACATCATTTATCATCATATAAAGTTCTGAATACCTACTTAGGTTCCGTAATATTATGTAGGTACCTACCTATTATTAAAAAAAGGTTGCAACGACGTTATGCGGAACTTCACGGTGTCAGGGTAGCGGGCCGATGGAAATTCATATGCCTACATTCTACAATGGGTCATGATAGCTCATCATACAGGACGCAGTGGCATGCGGTGCATTAACACTATAACTCGGTACTGTACCATGGCCCATCGAGACCCAGTGTGTGGTCCGGTCCGGCATAACAAAGATGTAGACAGAACGAGATAGGCCAAGGTAAAGAAATCAAGGTCATCCGATTCCCTATCTCGTTTTATCATTACAGTGTCGTACTGCTCATGCCGTTTTCGACGCGCTGCAGCACCAGGATGGATGGACCTAGGCTGGGTGCAGGCACACGGTTTCCTGATTCGGGTTCCTGATCGTGAAGTCAAGATTCGGAAACCTGAATGCACGCTTTTCATATAAATATTCAACAAGGCGGACACGCTCGAAAATTTTCACAAAGGATAAAACCGAAACCAAATGTATGCGCATGGATCACAGAATTCGGAATCTCATTTACTGATCATCAGGAATCCGTATCAGGAAACTGTCCGTCTACGCCCAGCCTAATAGTAATAGCCATCGGCCAAAATTCTTCCTTTGTGAAGGTCATTTCATTTTCTGTTGGTTATATACCTATTCTGTTCTGTATTGGTTTTGTTGAGGTGCGCATTATTTAATACATAGGTAGTACCTGTCGAGGCCGGGAAGGAGGTAATTGCAAGAGTCAGTTCACTTTGCGGGCCATTTATGAGAAAAGAGTACCTAATGTACCTATGTGTTTAATTGTATTATAATTACGGCAAGTTACATTATAAATAATTCATGTTCGATATTCATTAAAATAACAACAATGACTTGTCATTTTTAACCCATTTATTTTAACCACATAAAACATAACAGTGGTCTTATATAAAAAAATACAATAAGGAGTGTGAGAACCTCATAAATTGAAGGAGGCTAGATTGCTTAAGTTCCACTTCATAGAGGGGTTCAGCTGCAGGTCACAAACATTTGAGTAGTGCATCAGCCCAACCACGCCCAACTAGGTAGCAGAATACGAATGTACTAAAACTAAAACACAATAATAACCACTCGTCCCTTACAAGCAAATATGTACCTAAGTGCGACAGGGACGAATGCTGCACGTCTGACAAACGCGATCATATTTAGCTGACTCAGTATACATACAGCATAGACTTCGATCTGATTATTTTGATGACAATATTTAAAAAAATATTCATGTAACGCGATTTGCCACGTCTTTGCCAATGATGACTTTGCCTTGCGAATAAATTTAATGTTTTTATGGCAATCTGTGGTGTTTCTACCGTTATTAAATTATACCCCTGTGTTATTTAATGTGTGCCGTGCGAATTATTAGAAATTGATAATTGGGTGGATCAACTGTTGCTCGTTACCATGGTTACGTCTCCTGAGTCACTCTTTAAAACTGTGATTTTATAATGTTTAACCCGTCAAGCGATCCCCCCCCACAGGCTCAGAAGCGCAAAGTGACCCGGGAATTTCGAAAAAAAATAGATATGTCGACCTGCGTTAGAAAAGATGAAATTGTGCTAATATGTTATAATTATATTGTAAACATTATATACCGTTCGGAAGCAGATAAAATTGTCTATCCATTTATTAGGTGGACTACTTGACTGACCTGTTTCATTACCGCGAAAACATATCAGTTTGCCCGATTTTCATTTGTTTTCTGACACTTGTTGAAACATTTTGCTTGTTTACACTAAACTTTATCACATATTCCACACTGTTTTAGCACTATTGTGAACTTTATTAAACTATGCATCGATTAAAATAATCACTTCTCTATGATACGTATTATTCACAATAACTCAATTATTTATTTGCATAACCAAAAAGACTCGCTTACGCGCGCCATCTTGCCGGTCGGTCACTGACCAAAAGTAGCGTTGACAAAACAAGGACCGGTTGGCGAGTCCAAACAAAAATATTTTAAATTGCATTAATAAATTTATTCCTATAGTGTCAATCAATTGCAGTAAAATAAGGATAGTTATATTTTTAGTATTGTAGTTTTACGTAGGTAATAGTTTTCTTGAAAAGTTGAATTACAAAATTAGACATGTTATTTGACTATTACTAATAAGAATCTTAATAGTTTTGTCTCTATGTAGTATTCGTTATTTCTTAGAATTTTTGTGTTTTGTAATTGAGATTATTATAAAATAAAATTTCCTTATTTCTTTAAGTTTAGAATCAATACTTTTTACCCTTTCACTGCGTAATGTAATAAGCAGGTACTAGATCAGATGTAGAGGACTACGATCATTTTCTATTTGATTATCGTTATTGAAATAGCTAAATGGGGAAAAAAAGTGTATGTCTCTTTAGAGTTTCAGACATTGTATCATCATCATCCGCCTATCTATACATATGTATACGTCTAATGGGCACAGGCCTTATAGCTGAGAGGGAACGGGCAGACATTGCATTATGTTAAAAATGTATTAATTGTATAATGTATTAGAATAATCCAATAATTTAATATATATGTAATTGACGGTCCTGGGTTCGAATCCCGGTCAGGCCTAATATTTGGGTGATGAGCATGAATATTTGTTTCTGAGTCTTGGATGTTTTGTATGTATTTTAGTATTTGTATCTATAAAATATATCGTCGGCTAGTACCCAAACACAAGCCTTATTGAGCTTACTTTGGAGCTGGTTCGATTGTCCCCTAATATTTATTGATTTATTTATATGTGATAGGTAAAATTATTTTTAATTTATTCAATAAATTGATTATTAATTGTAATGTTAAAGTAAATATTTTGCTATACCCTATCAGGGTCCATGATATGCCTAAATAAATGTAACACCTGTGCTATACCATGGTTGCAATAAATGAAAAAAAATATGACTTTGTTACGTTATGCAAAATAGGTACGCCGATTCGAAGTCGTTTGAATGCGTATGAAAATACATGTAACAGGGTACTGGACTAGACTAAAAAGCAATTTTTTTTTGGTAATGTAGTTAACATAGATAACTACACTCGATGGGGCAAAAACAAATGTCCAGTAGTTTTAGAATTTAATGAATAGCTTTGAAAATGAAATACTTGCTCTATGTATGTATATGGCTATATATTTGACTGAAGTTGAATTACAGGTCTAATATTTGTCATGTTGAAGTCGATAAATGGACGACTTAATTTTCAAATCTTTTTTACCGTCTAAATTTGTGCCAGTTACTTTTAGGTCAGTTAGGGTAAGTGCACCAGCGGGATAATAGTGCGCCAATAATAAGAGACATTCTATAGTAGTTGCGGTTACGCTGGTTGTGCACTTGCCTCCAACTGAATACTTAATGGAAAATCGTAAAAAAACGCGATTTCGTATATTGGACGTGGTTAATACATACATAGGTCGTGATAATGATCGTATTAGGGATGTTAGTAGGGCTTGGAAGTGTTTTCTCACGATTTTAATGTTTATTCTCTATGATAAATATTAGGGTAAGATATTGAAAGTAAACGTAAATTTTATTATTTTATATTTGTAAAATAAAACATGGGCTACAAATTAAACAATTTTATATTGACCACCAAAATCGACAGAGTAAAAAATTCGAATCATTACAGAATTTGCTGATTGATTGAAGCAGATGGAGCACGCCTGAGCACATGGAGCCTCTGTGAAATAATATAAAAGTTTATTACATTTAAAACCAACATCTGTTATATATCAAAGATCGGATGTAAAATAATCATATATTTACATTAGTCATCCTGGACATGAAAAGGATAGGTAACTGAAATAGCATAATTCCCTACCAGTCAACTATATAACCAGAGAGTTTATTATATGAAGGAATCTGGAAAATATTAGTTAGTGATTAATTAGAAGGTTGATTATATTGCAACCTTAATAATATATACCTACCAGCCGACTATCGTTCTTATTTAGTAATTAATTATATAAATCAAATTTCAGTCTTGCAAATTCATTTAGTAATTAAATGTGATTTCACAATATCAAATAAAATTGTATTTACTGTTCTTCATTGATACAATATAAAATGAAATGGAAAAATAAGTTTTTATGCTGACAGTACTTCTTTACGCGCCATTTTAGTCATGGAAGTACTTATGTGTTTAGAAATTCGACTACAATATACTTCCACAATAATTGAATGATCTGATTATTAGATCAAATAACTGGATAAATTTACTACAAACTTATCTATATTTCACAACATTTGGAGTTAATTACACATAATTTAATACCTGAAATACTTTACCACTCAAACTTATAATTTACGTCTTTGTACTTTGAAACTTTTATCAACCCAGATATTTTTCGAAATCATTAAAACGAAAGCATAAAACACATTAATTATTTTATTATTCAGCATTTTAATCAATAATATAAATATAAAACACTCACCGTTTCATTTAAAACACTTATAAACACAAGCCACTCCGACCTTGAACCACTAAGTTTCCGACAAATGGCGCCCTAAGAAGGTTTATTTGGTACCATTGGGATAAAACCCGATTTGTTTTGCCGCGACTGCTAGTAATTTAGCCAGAATCGTTATTTTATGTTGGTATACTACATACGCAACCCTGGTTTATTTCATTTAGGATGGCAACTTAACAATATCGACGAAATAATCCAGCCAATGAGAGCGAAGTCGTTAGTATCACACGTGTGATACTAGGGCGCTAGGGTTCTAATTGCGTTAGTAACACACGTGTGATACTAGGGCGCTCCACGGGTTAAATCTATCAAACATGAGTTTTAGCGATGGGCTTAAATTCATTTGGACATGGATCATCTCTTGAGCACGCTTGAAGTCCATATTATAAACATTTTTCTAAGAAACTCGAATACTGATGTCTCCTCGCTGACGGGACAAAATAACAACAAGAGTTAATTGATTGGCCCAATTAAGTATGATTATACCAATATCAGCTGAGATATGGGGATTATTTAGGTAGGGTAGGTTAGGTTATAGGTACCTATCTTTCTTATTGGAGAAAAAACCCAAATTTAATACCTACTGGTTCCACACAGCACCGAGGTATAACACCTATCTTTCTTGTTAAGAGGGGGCATAACGCCAGGAAAAAACTAGAAATCACCCGCGCGTCCCGCGCCTGCCCCGCGCTGTGCCCGCTACGATGACGACTACTTTTGCACAGTATATGTCCATCCAGGCAAATGAAACATTATAATATTATAATATAAATGATATGAAAATTTATAAGGAGTTTAGTATCTCTGCTTAAATCATTTATTTACACTGTACATTAGTATAAACTTTCACACGTAAAATATATTCCAATGATAAGAAAATAGGACAGTGTCAGTTGGATATAAGAGAGTCCATATATGATCATATTATAATTTTATATTGTAATTTTTATCGTGAAATAGATGAATCTGAATCATAGTTATGTTATTCGAAAGATATGTTCGAAATGTGATAGCTGGTAGGTAGTCAACTAGATTTTTAATTTCCTCACAATAATATCGCTTTCTACAAAAAATGGTTAAAATTTGAACGATATTAACATTCGCGCCAAAATCGCAGCCGCCATTACGTCCGCCGTCGTAACGTCACGAGGGCAGAAAAGAAGAATGAGCTTCCAATAGTCCGTATCGTTGGTGCGTTCATGCAATCCTGACGTAAAAAATGACGACTCATGAGTAAAAAATTGCGGTCGGCGTTTTTACAGATAATGAAACTACCATTTTAGTTTTCAAATTTAAAACCAATCTTATGTTTTTATAACAAAATAGTGTTATATTCGTATTTCTTACGGTATATTACTAGGAGCATTCGTGGTCCAGTGCCATACGATAAATAAATATTATGGTAAAAACTATATAAAAATACTTTGTCAATTTAATTCTGATGGATGAAAATATCATAGTGTAGAAGACCACAGCCATAATAATATTATTTACTATACAAGTATGTAGTGTTGAGTTCCTGGAGGTGAGCTCCCGAGGATGCACTGTGTTGGGAGCGAGGGATCTAAATGTGTTCCTTCTGCTGTCAACACAGTGCGTCCTTAAATTTTATAAAGGGTCGGCAACGCGCACGTGACTCCTTTGGAGTTGCAGGCGTCTATAGGCTGCGGTGGCCGCTTACCACCAGGTGGACCGTACACTTTTTTTCCACCGGCGTTATATGAAAAAAAATTTACGAGGACCAGTAATTTTCATAGGTATAGAAATACTTAACGCATACGAGTGAAACCAAGCTACAACTACACGCCTAGTCCTGTATTTCATTAAAATACAAAAAAAAACCGGCCAAGTGCGTGTCGGACAACGCACAATAAAGGGTTCCGTACCTACACCTACTAGCCCACATTTAAAATCACTATCCAATACATTGAATCTAAAAAGTCGTATCTTCATAGGGAACTCACGGCACTAACGATCTTTTGTTTGGGCAAGACAGTTTTTAAGCGAAAGCTCAAAAACCGTAAAACCTATATTGTTCAAATCACTACTACGTACCTACTAATTACTTTCAACGATTTCACACCACCTCAATTTTTTCCGAATTTTAAACTTTATAGTTTGGAAATTAGAGGGCTCACTTTCTATGACTTTGACAGCTAATATCTCATCAACGGTTGATTTAAATGGACAAGTTTTTTAGAAACCTCCATATCATTTTTAAAGGCCTATCTATCAATACCCCACACGACTACGTGCGTTAATTTTTTTTTTTTCGGACGGACGGACGGACAGACATGACGAATCTATAAGGGTTCCGTTTTTGCCATTTTGGCTACGGAACCCTAAAAAAACGTTATTTTAAAGTATTTTACTGAAATGCAAACTCAAACAAAATAATATCTACGAATCTAGAATGTACGATAAGGACCTTTCTGTTATGGAACGATACAATTATTTGATCACCTTTTTTAATGACACGCGAAACACATTTTTTTTCAGTTTGGCCTGCCTTTGCTGCAGCAATACTGAAAATGAATATAGGTAGTGTAATAACTTGAGTTGCGGTAAGGACTCATACGTGAGAGAAAGTCATCGTCTATTATTGCATATACTACAAACATTAGTTCTACCGAGGTCGGCCGCCGCTCAATAATAACACTGTAATTTGAACTTTAAAGTTTGTTGAATAAGGTCGATATTAGATCTTTGTTAAAAAAGTTCTTGTCAAACATATACTTGCAATACGAGTAGGTTTCATTAACCATAGTGTAACTTTACGTTTAATTTGCGACACACCTTTTTTGATACGATTATATTCGTTTCGCATTCGTGAGCGCACAGAACATAGCCCTATCGTCTCAACGGAGCGGTCGCGACTGGCCGCGCCCGCCGACGGTAACAGCAGATATACCGCGGCGTGCGAAACTTGCGACGGAAGATAGGGTATCGCGCGGAATAAAAAGGGTCTATGTACCAAATTCGTTTTGCCTCAATAAATTAGAATAATGACCTTGTTTTGAGAAATCGCTAGTCACAATCATAGATTATATCAAAAGCTATAATACACCATTTTTTTACTTACATGGTATGCAAGGTAACGCCACACAATTGAAAATAGATGAAAATAAGACATGTTTTGGCGATTTTTTTCTATCGAGCCAACTTCATTCCAGTATGGTTTTGTTCAGACTCAAACACAGCAAATATGATCTAGTTTTCGTATGAATTTTTTCGTGGCATCTGCACTTGATTGTGATAGGTAAATATTCTATCTAAAAACTACAATTTGGCGTGGTACCCCCTCTTAAGGCCTCACTATACAATATTTTTCGGCGCAATTTATCGGGTACTCCTAGGTGCTTGCCGAGAACATCGAAAATCGAAACTAGTGGTGTTTCTCTCAATCGAATTTATTAAATTGAAATGATTTGTACATCTAATGATTTATTCCTATTTAAAAAACTAACTTCATATTTACCCGCTTGACGAGCCTATATGCATATATGTGAAATGACAAAAAAATGATGAAGCGAATCGATTTGCAATTAGCGATTTCGTTTTAACCAGAATCGATTAATGTATATGGTTACTGTATCATCAAAATTTATAACATATGACCGGTTTAGCCTAGTGGGTAGTGCACCTGCCTGTGAAGCTTACGGTCCTGGGTTCGAATCCCGGTCAGGGCAAATATTTGTGTGATGAGCATGAATATTTGTTTCTGAGTCTTGGATGTTATCTATCTATTTAAGTATTTATATCTATTAAATATATCGTCGTCTAGTACCCATAACACAAGCCTTCTTGAGCTTACTGTGGGGCTAGTTCGATTTGTGTAAGATTGTCCTCTAATATTTATTTATTATTTTATTATTTATATAACATATTTTTTCCTGTATCGATCTTTGGGTCTATCACAGTTTTATCATCGAACGATAGCACAGAAGCAATAGAGGAGACGTTCGAATTTCGTTCGTCGCAGCGTCGTATTCATTAACTGACATTTCATAATTTCCTTTTATTGTTACAGATAATGTCAACAAGCGTTGAAAGATCGACAATGGAAAATAGTAAGTAATATCATTTCATATATGTAACCTTGCATTTTCTCGTAAATATACGGAAGTCACAGAGCCCGATTCTCATATTTATCCTCCTTAAATACGCACTCTAAAAGCAAGTAGACGAGAGATTTTGAAACAGAACATCCCAACACGTTTGAGGTATATAAGACAAATATAAAACCAAATCTGTGTTGACGAAATTAAGCCCAAACCACCTGTGCTAAGATCTTGTCAGACTTTTCATGCAATCAGACTACTACCCCACATATGTACCATTCGTGCTTTCTAGCGTCATTTTGATTCTATTAAATGAATGATGAAATGCAGAAACTTAAGTTTGCTCTGCGGAAATGCCCCTGGATCATTACATGGTGTCTATTTATAAGTTCAAATACCAGCCGTTATCTGCCGTTTATATGCATATAAAATGATCTGTAAACTAATAGCATATTTTATTTTACAGGTACTATTTTGCGGGAATTAGCTGATTTTGATATTAACGCGCCAATCAGTGTTTCGATTTGCTTTGAAGACGACTCTGATGAAACGCCTATAAAAACGGAGATCGAGACAGACAATTCTCAGGAGAACCAACAAACAACAAACTCTGCTTTTGTTCCCATTTTGGAACCTAAAACAGACATTGAGGCTGATACATTTGCTCCTTGCATCACACAAAAAAATACGAGCGAATTTACTGCCAATAATATTTTTCAAGATTCATCGGCTCTACAAGTTGAAAGGCTCCGACACCAACTATCAACTGGTTATGGGACATTAAGAAAAAGAAAATCTGTAGACATACAAATGTGCAAACCAAAAAAAAGTAAAACTATCAGTGATACGGCGGGTGATAATAACTGTAATGGAGAAATCTCTCCCGAAACGTTTGCGAGTAATAACAAAGAAAATCATATTCATACTGTTCCTTGTCCTACCAGTGAAAATGCAAAAAATACTATTGATAATCAAACAGATCTAAATTTGAACGGTAGTGGATTGCAACAGACCGATATCGGCAAAGTAAAGGAGTTTGTTGTTAATTGCTTAGCTGCGGTATCGGAAAATATGCGACGTATTATGCAAGCTTATAGTGCTCGTAAACGACAACAAATGTCTATAGAAGATTTTATACAAGTAAAATTACAACATTTTAAATTATCTTACAAGACGATTGTAACAATATTCATACCAGAGGAGAACAATAACGGATTCATCAATACTTTTCTTAACGACACTATACAACGTGCTCGTGTAAAAAGTGGTTCTTACTTTATCCACACGTACCAAAATTATGCTAACCTCTTACACGAAATGATTATATGGTCGAAAAACCAGAAGCAACCAACTGAAAAAACGATTAAGAATACTAAGGAACCAATGCCTGTACGTAAAAGTGTAATAACTGAGCCTCAAGTTCCAACACAAAACAACTTTCAGTTTAGCAACTCAAATACAGAAAAAGACAGAGTTTGCAGATTTTCGTCAGGTCCGCCCGAAAGAGCCCTTCCCATTAATATTGATACACATTTAAATAAACATTTGCAAACAACTACCCAACACAGTATGAAGACAAATCAACTTTTACACGGTGCATTTGACAATGCCGATATGTCCCAGGGCAAGTCAACCGTTGAATGCCTTTCACAATTTGTGGCAAATAATAACAAACCTGCACATCAATCCGTTGTTCAACCGACATCATCGCAAAAACCTAATCCAGTTACAAATCATCAGCAATATCCTATGCCGCCAACAACCTCTCCGTCTTACTCGATGAAAACCATGTCAAATTATAGCATCCCATCGCAGCAAATGAGAGATACGACACCCGTTCTACGCTTGCAATTAGGGAAGGCTCCGTTACAAAGTCATTTAACACAACCAGTAAAATCGCAACAACCACCATTTGGCCACTCACGGCATTTTGCACCACAAACTCAACAACCAATGCCGCCGCCCCCGCTTTACGGTCAGTCTCATCACTTACAGGCGCAGTCCGGTCCTCAGCAGCAACTTCCGCCACAATATTGTGAAGTACCAGTTTTGCAAACGCAACAACACTCAACACCAACACAATATCAACAATCACAATACTTACAAGCTCAATTGGTACCGCAATATGTACAGCCACAGCAATTACAATCGCAGCTAAGCCAATCGCATCTACCAGTGCCTGAATATAGTCAAACAATACCGCAAGTCGGTCTACCGCAACAAGGACCACAGCAACCACACACAACGGAACACTGGCCTTCTCTGTTAGAACTGCTCGCAACGGAATCTACGCCGCCGCCTCCATATCCTAATGTACAAGTACAGAGTGCATTATCTGGACACTGGCAGTCACGAAATCAACAACAACAACTCAAGCCGTACCGAACAGACTGGCAACAAGGGCTGAACACCACTTTCCAAGTAGGGCAGGTTCCCCAACAGACCCAGAAAGGGTCACCTCGGTCCGCGTCTACGGATAGCGGTTTTATAAGCCCACTGAATTTCAACGTTTCCATGGACCAAACGGTAATTGACTTGCACGAGTACGGCATAACGCACATGGATAATTAGAAATACGGATAAATTGAGACAATCAACTATTTATATAAAATGAGGCACCGCTTCAATCGCTGATTACAGAAGAATGTGTCTTTTCTTATTATCCCTTAAACGAATGTCGTACTAACCATAGTTCTCGGGTTAGAACTTGTTTAGAATCATACGTTTAAAATTTGGTTTATATGTACATTACCCTCACATCATTGTACTATTTTGTACTGTGTGCACAGATGCCGACAATGCCTCAAGAGCCTGAATCCACCATGCCTATGATAGTACACGTCACGTCTCTCAGTGACAAAGCCTCCTACGTAGAATTAGGCAAATGTGAAGTATGCAAGAAGATCACTAAGCAAATGTGTATGGGGTGCATGAAAATTTACTACTGTAATTATGAATGCCAGGTAAGAACCTAAACTTTTACAATATTATTATTTAGAATATTTTTTTTCTAGAACACAATTTTGTCGGCAATGTAAAATATTTGCTTAGTAATTTATTCTGTTTTTTTCTTGATTAAAAAAAAACTTGTTTTGTTTTAGTCAGTTGACTGGGCAGCGCACGCACCGAACTGTACGCAGCAAAGTACTACAACTTAAATTATAGATCCTAGGTTAAAATAGAATTCTTAAGAAAGACTGTTATTCGTTAGAATACGAAGTTCGTTCATAATATCATACAAATACATAAACATTAAAATACATTATATTTTTGAGTTTACTACCGAAACCGAATATGTATAAGACAAGAAATACCTACTTAACACTTTGTACCCTACCCATTCTGCAGACGGGATCTACAGGTTTGAGCTAATAGTAAGTATACCTAGTAGAAGACACTCGTACAAAGCTAAGAGGCTTGTAACAAAAAAGCTAAGATTATGAGTTTCGCTAGTTTGTTCAAATTCAGCTAGTCATAGAATTATGAGAAAGAGTGTCTCGTTGCCATAAACACGCAAAAACAATTACTATATAGTTATAGGTCCTATAGTAAATAGGAATATATGAACAATTAATATTAATTATGCGTATAATTCCTCTTATTGACAAAAGAAAACCGGCCAAGTGCGTGTCGGACCACGCACAATTAAGGGTTCCGTACCAACACCTACTAGTCCGCATTTAAAACCACTAACCAATACATAGGTAACTCACGGCACTTACGACCTTTTGTTTAGGCAAGACAGTTTTTAAGCGAAAACCATAAAACCTATCTTGTTCAAACCAAAAATCGTTGAAAGTATTTATTAATGCACACCACCTCAATTTTTTCAGAATTTAAACTTCGTATTTGAAAATTAGAGCCCCCCATTCTTAATTTTTAAATATGAAGTTTTTATGACTGAAAGTTTTTTTAGAAACCTACATATCAGTTTAAAGGCCTATCCATCGATACCCCACGACTATGTGTGTTGAATTTTGTTTTTTATCCACCGATTATACATGTATAGAGTGCCCCCCCCCCTAATTTAATATTATTTTTGTAATTTCACATTACTTTTATGTAGCGGTTCATAGAATACACCTTCCTACCAAATTTCATAATTGTAGTGCTTATAGTCTCCGAGTAAATCGGCTGTGACATTTTCGCTACGGAACCCTAAAAAGCATTACTTTACGTCTGGGAATGTCAAATGCGCCACTGACACTCGCTATGCATCAAATATTATTTGTCTCAATCTGGGGCCTATTGCATGATGAATATTACAAGCGGCAGTCTCTTCAACCGAATTTGAGGGTGTAAGTGGAATCGAGCTACTGGGAGTTAAGTCAATACAATAGTGCTTATACCATGAGTTTACATGACAGTCCTCGCTAGCGACTGCGTAAAAATTTGTATGGGCAAAAGTGCAGCGCCTCTAGCGGTTACGCAATTAGAACTAAGAATCGGCATACTAAAATTACTAAATCGTTTACGCAGACGCTAGCGAGTACGGTCATGCAAACTCATGGTAAAGGCATAAGGCCCCGTTTAGAACATAAAATAGCTTGTCGCGCATAGGTAATGTACGACCACTCGACCACAGATAATTTTGTTATCTCCTTTGTGGTGCATAAGCCTTGAAAATAAAAATATTCCCACGTAAAATGATTGAATAAAATATTATAAAGTGGTATTATATGAAAGTATGTTAGATTTATTTATCTGTTCTGCTGTTTCTGCTTACCCGCTTGATTTATTTATTAAATAAGATTGAAAAAGAGAGACTTCGATAGCAGTGGGAGAAAGTGGAAACGATAGGAAAATTAAGTAAAACCAAACAGACGTCTCCATGAAGCGAGATATAATGACAAGTAAAATGTAAAATAAAATACAAAAAAATCAATAAAAAGGCAGATGACAGAAGTCTTCTAAAAAAAGGTTATAAAAAGGTTGCAACCGCAACATCCCGGCCCCTTGTGTGCGAAAGCACACAAACTAACCAGGTTAGCCAATAGGATGAAGCCTTACGCGTCTAACCTGACTATAAGCTTGTGGTTTTCTAAAATGTATAAGGCAGACTTGAATTCAATGTGTCCAAAATGTTTAGTATAGTGCACTAAACCCGATTTAACCATATACGTAGGTAGGCATTGTCTTTATATGCCTTAGAATTATAATTGTTTTTTAATTACATGTTGGGCTTTATTTTTTTTATCGTAAAAATCCTATCAGTAATCTTGACATTGTCACATATTTCGTACTAAAATCCTCCTCAAAACCAAACACAAAGCCCAGGTAGTGCTAAAGTGGCGAAGCAACTAAGAAGTAAGCAGGTACTCGTACGCCATGTTTTTTTACGGTGTAGGTAGATTCATGGGTAAGTGACTAAAAATATGCCCAGTCATATCTGTGAACTATTGTTTCAATAAAGTTACATTCAAATTCTTATTAGAATTCTGACTAAATGTCTGTCAGAGGAAACTTTTGCCCGATGTACAATTTTCAACGATCAAATGAAACAGTGTTAAAGTATTATCTTATCTCATATTTAATTTCCAGTAAGTAAATACTTCAGGTACATAATATGTTCTTTATTAATAGTTACAGTAGCACGTATGTGAATTATGCCATAATCATGCTATACACCTACTATACCTAGTAACATTAAGGCGGAAATTATAAAATTTAAAGGCGTGGACCTCGGTGATCGATCTACAACAGGAGAACAGGTGGGCTAGCGCAACTTCTGCCAAGTCGCATCTCGCACGGCTTCGCGATTAGAAATGATAGATACGAGTATAATATCTACTCGCGTCGCAGCGGCAATGTGCTAATCCGATAGCAGTTCTAACAAGTAGTAATTGTAAGTAAGCTTCCATTATTTCATGTTACCTGTTACATATAAGAAAAATGAATGTTAAGAGATTTTTATATATATATATAATATATATAAAATAAACGTTAAAACAATTAACTATGGTGTTTTAATTTGTTTATCACTGTAGTATGAACACTAGAGAGAAGGATCACACCTCATAAATTGCAACATGAGGAAACTACCCCATTCACCCATTGAATATTTTTTTCTAAGTACCCGCACTTGTTCTTATTCACTTCTACCAAACCATAAAATTATCACTACCGCGCCTTTGGAAGTGCCGCCTAGTAAAAATTATGTGTAAGTCTTGAATTTTTTAACAATATTGTATCTTTCTTATAAAAAATGGTCCTGAGGGCTATTAGGCGCTTACGACGTTATAAACTTTATCCCAATACAAAAGCGAGTAATTAAGTATTCGATTCTCATCCTTACGCTAAGGTAATACTGAAGTTTTGCTACTATTGAATAGCTGCTATTCAGATAACGGTGCCCCGTGGGAGCGCCAGGATTCTTGGAAATTGCATAAGCGACCGTCATAAATTCGGCGATATATTGCACGCCCTGACATGTGTACGGTGCAGTTCTGGTGGTTTTGTATTGTTATGGGTCATTCTACTTTTTCATGCCCTGACCATAAGGTTCGTCCACCACCTGTTAAAAAATCGTTACTAAATGGTTTTTGAGAAATATTTTACATTTATCGTATGGCAATTATTTCGAACCGTGGGATAATCGAGAAGACAGTACCTACGGTTGCCAGTTTATTGCACTTTTAGCCCCACCCAGGCGGCACGTATAGGGGTAACGGTGGGTACTCCCTACGGACGTGGTGCAACTTCTATCTTATGTTAGAAATAAGATGGAAATAAGCACATTCGAATGCATGACATGTATGAAAATTGGACAACACCAGGATAATGAACCACCTTATTATAATACGGCAACGCAGTGGCCATTTTTGCAGTAGGTACCTACCTAATTTCGATTACGTGCTGATATTTTTACCATTTATTAGTGCAAAGTTGATAATTTTACCATTTCTTAGTCTTATTGAAAACTAATGTAATTGAAAGAACTTGCAAGAAATTTCTACGAATTCGTCAAATCAATTTTTCATATTTGGTTCTATGTAGGTACATGCACGAAAAAGTAGCATGGCCTCGGTACATTTATTTGTGATCATAGTCACGTTTATCACGTGATAGATGACGAGATACAGCATCTGTCAGGGTCTAATACCACTCGGTAAAAAGTGACAGATGCTTTATCTTGTATCACGTACCTAATGACTGCGACGCCTGCGACCATAATACGGGGCCATATTATATATGTACAGGTAAATTGAATATGGCTTTTTTATTACAAGTATGGCAAAACTATGAATGCAATAAGTAATATCCCTTTCTTTCAAACACAGTTTAAGTAGTAGCAGTTACACTCGTCTGCGTCTCAAGCCCATCGGGGAGGCCGTATGCTTGTTTATCACCATTAGACTTCGTACTGCTCTGCGATTGGTCTGCCCTAAAGGCCACCTGTGCTGTGGGGCTAGCACAACTTGCTGACAAATCGTATCTCGCGCGACTCAGCGATTCCTGTCTCGCTCGAACTGTGCGGGTTAGAAAGAGGAGGGTAGATTTTTCTCTACTCGCGTCGCGTCGCAGCGGTAGTTGTGCTAGCCCCCCTGGTTTCGCTGACAAGGTGAAATGTGCCGCCGCCGACTCAATGTATGTGGCTGGGTGTCGTGTAGGTAGGTATAAGTATTACCACGTATTGTGTACCTTGTCGATTACGTCATGTTTAACTGTAATACTAAACTTCCTAAGGGTGATAGCGACAAAATAGTATACAGCTACATACTTTGTTAATACCTACCTATACGTACTTACTCAGCTTCCTTCAACTTCAAGCTTACAAACATAAAATACGAAATAATATGAACTAAGTTACAACCAGCTATTGAATTATAGACTTGTCGATAAAAAACACCATGTTATGGTTTTGCAAATGAACCACAACCAATTTGCGTCACCCGCGGCCAGAGCACGAAAGAACCATATACCTAAGGACCGACCTGTCACATAAAATGTCAGCTCTGTCCTTTTTTTTCATATGATATTAGAAAGTGACAGCGAAAATTTTTTACTGACGCATAATTTTATTGGCGTTGTGTTTATAAAGGGTGTTTGAATAATATCGGTCTAAAATCCTACAAGCAAAATTTACCCTCATGTATTTATTATTCGATAATGATACGTGATACGTACGAGTAGGTACATTATATGTTAGATAATATAAAGATGTACTGACCCTGTTAAAAAATTAAAATACTTAGGGATTAATATTAACATGTTATGGCTACCCTCATGTAATGTCATGTGTTATTCATAAAAATCGAGAAGTAGGTGAAAGAATATGACTTGAGGAATTTAAAAAAACCGACCAAGTGCGTGTAGCGTAGTCGCACAATTAAGGGTTCCGTACCGACACCTACTATTCCACATTTAAAACGACTATCCGATAGGTAATTTTGAATCAAAAAAGGTCATAGGTATCTTCATATTAAACTCGTGGCACTTGAGTCCTTTTGTTTGCGCAAAAAAGTATGTATGTATGTAAAATTCTTTATTGTACATGAGTAAAACAGACACGTAACGGTATTTGAGAGATTTCTCAAACACCGTTAGACCTATCGGGTTCAAATCGAAAATCGATGAGTACATATTTATTAATGTTTACCACCTCATTTTTTTTTAATTTAAACTTTATACGACATTGACAGCTAATATTTCACCAACGGAAAAGTTTTTTAGAAACCTCTATATCATTTCATCACGGCCTATTCAAATATTCCTCACACGAGTATGTGCATTGAATTTTTTTTTTTTCCCCCCGTTACTTATATGGAGTGCCCCCCTAATTTAATATGTTTTCGTAATTTAACATTAGTTTATATACCTAGCGGTTTATAGAATACACCTACCTACACAATTTCATAAGTTCTAATTTATAGTCTCCGAGTAAATCGGCTGTGACATACGGACGGACGGACAGACATGACGAAACTATAAGGGTACCGTTTTGGCCATTTTGACTACGGAACCCTAAAAATGGGGGTTACGAGAGTACCATGGACCCCATGGTGGTCTAGGTTGAGAAACCTAGACTACCATGGCCTCCATGGGGTTTCCTCTTCCTACGTCACATTTCTCAACCGGTTCTCGTGAAACGGGTTCGATAATTATATAAAACTTTTCTGTACTTAGTATATACTATACGCGAAGGACTTTTCTTTTAGATTTTTAAAATTGAGTACAAAAAATGTGATTCGTTTCAGAAATTTGGATGCCCGTATGGCTTATTATGATAACAATAGGAGCCGGGCCCATCGTTATCTTAATCAAAGAGAATATAACCACTACGTTGGTCAGAATATTAAGATGGAAGCTGAAGCGAAGCGTTCTTCTAACCTATCCAGGTCAGAAAATTAAGACGGGTGCTGAAAAAATGTTTTTCTTGGTAATAAGTTTTATATTAACTAAAGAAAATTCTGTGACATGAATATCGGAACATTAAATTTTCTTTACAAGAAATCTATGTAATGGGAAAATGAGTTCTGGAGTGGAGACTATGAACGATTCGGCCAGTGCTGTGGGACGACCCTCCGCCGGGTGGACCGACGACCTGAAAGCTACCGCGAACTGAAAACGAACGAAGTTCGAAAATCTCCCTCTCTGCCGCACGAAATAGCAAGTGCGACAGAGAGATATTCGAACTTCGTTCGTTTTCGGTTCGCGGTAGCCCCTCTGAAGAGAGTGGCGGGAGGGGATTGGATGCGGACACAAACATCAGAGTAGCAGACCGGCAGTATTAAGTCAAACGATTTTCCATATAGCTGTCTCTTGTAATCCTAATGGCACACCAACAAGATGAGTTAGAGTGGAATTGATAGTACGAACTTTTTCGGCTGTCCCCGAACTGTCCCCCTTTTTGAGAACACACCAAACTTGACAATACACCTCTTATGTTAAAATAAAACGGCACTAAAGGTGGTTTTTTGCATATAATATTAATATTTAAAAAAAAAATGTTTTGTGCAAGTGTTATTAATACTTCTATGTAGGCAGAATGTCGTGCGTAGTGCCATACTGCTGGAGCACTTTTAGATCGGCGAGGAAGTCCGAAGAAAGCACCACTTTTCATCGGTTAGAAGTTAATGCTATTATTTCATAAATTTCAAGTACATTGTGGAATATAATAGTCTCAGATAAACTGCACCTGCTTATTACTATAAAATAAGTAGCTTTTGCCTTTTGAGTTATTGTTAAAAATAAAACTGGTTAGGTTAGGCTAGTGTTGTAATTTAATGTACAAAAATATATATCGATATTTTATCGAAGTAAATTGTTTATGTATAGGCAGTTATATAAAATATTATTACATTTCTATTTACATGGTATAATGTGAATTTCAGATTTCCGGAAAACAAATTACATTAATAATGGATTGACTTGACGTAGTACAGCGAGCAATAACTGGCATCACTGAACAAGCAAATGTCAAAATGGGAAGGCTTCGTGTCCATTTAAATACGCAAATGTCAAAAGGGGAAGGCTTCGTGTCCATTTAAATACACAACTGTTTTATTCATGACCCAGTTTTATTTATTCTTGTACTTCCTGTGCCTGTCTCTCCTGTAGACAGGTATAAAACATGAACATAGACGAATGTTCGGTATATTATTTACTCTGTACTTAAATTAATGTACATTAATTTACACACTATTTGATATCTCATTTATTAACAATTGCCGATGGTAATATCTTTTCTAGTCATGAGAAATTATAATAATCAGACATGATGTTTTAAGAGTAATAACTGTTTTAAGGTACAGAACCCTAATAAGTATGGTTTATGATACAATAGGGATGTTGACACTAAGTAAGAAACTCAACTACTTCAAATTTTCTCGAAAAAGGATCAAATTCTCAACCAAATAGCGAAAAAAGTAACTCAAAAAAATAAATAATTACATAATTACAAGTCATCAAAGTTTTAAGTGGGGGCACGTTCTGTCCCTTTTTCGCAAAACGCACCTCTGTATGGAACGATCTTCATTTACTATGGCGCTTTAAGTCAGTGACGTCACTACAAATTAGTGCTTTCTCACTCTTATTAACAACATTCTAACGGTTGTAGCTTCGTTATTTTTTGAGATATTTTAATGGGATTTTCACCATTTGGCATAGTTTTATGTCTTCTTTCTTTTGGATATAATTTAGATACCAATAAATTTTGAGTCAACATCCCTATTACTTCTTAAGGGTGGTTGGGGGATGACTAAAGTTATTAATCGTTTTCACGTAAATTGCGATTACCTACTACAGTATTCATATGTATAACTTATATATGTACGGAATATTATAATCTTGAGTGCAGTTTATTATTGTCTTATCACATAAACATAACAGCTTATGTTTTTAATTAAGTGAAATCTTTAACATGCATAGTATTAATAGTACATTACTGCAGAGGCCGGGAAGCAAGGGGTTGCCGGCCGAGCGTAGCGAGGCCGGATAGTTACGAGATTGGCATCCCCTTTTCACGCCGAGGTAAGTATAGTGCTTTTCTTAAACATGCAATGAAATAAATTTAAAAAAAACTCCAAGAAATCAAACTTTCATTTCTAAAGAAACTAACAGTAAATAAGGCACGAAATATAACTAACACATATATTACTATTTATTCCGTTCAATTTCCAACTCGAATTGAATATAAAACACTACTACTACAAAATATACTAAAATGTACGAAAGCACGTTTCTAAACGAAACGTTAGGATCAACCTATCCTATGGAACGACACTACACTGACAGATTGTCACTTGTTAATTGTCAAAAACTATAACCTCTTTTCTTCATCGCTGAGGGGTTACCGAGGGGCTACCGCGATGAAAACGAACGAAGTTCGAATATCTCCCTCTCTGTGGAACGTATTAGCAAGTGCGACAGAGAGCGAGATATTCGAACTTCGTTCGTTTTCAGTCGCGGTAGCCCCTCCGGCTACCGCGATTCGAAAACGAACGCAGTTCGAATGTCTCCCTCTCTGTCACACGAATTCGCAAGTGCGACAGAGAGGGAGATTTCGAACTTCGTTCGTTTTCGTTTCGCGGTAGCCTCTCTGTTGTCATCGGCGTCGGAACTCATATTTAAATAGGTAAAAAGTCAACAACGCAAATCCAATTACAGAATGAAAAAAAAAAAACAATTTTGCCTCCAAAATGATTAAAAAATACCGTCACTGTTTGAGTACACATTTTAACCACTAATGTTTAGATGAAATATTTTAAATGTGTATTTTTGTAGTTAAATTTGCAATTAAAATTATTCGACTGTGTTAATAATGTGTTATTTATTATGTTCATGTCGATTTTATATAAATAAAACCGGCCAAGGGCGAGTTGGACTCGCGCACGAAGGGTTCCGTACTAGTATCTATAAAACAGCAAAAATAACTTAACCAAAATTACAGTTAAATCAACCTATCTCAAAAACTATAAGAGATACTTTGATCAAACCAAAAATCGTTGAAAGAGTTAATTAGCATGCATCACCTCTATTTTTTTTAGAATTTTATACCCCGTAGTTATAAAAATAGAGGGGGGGGGACATACTTTTTACGACTTTGAGAGCTGATATCTCAAAAACCGTTCACTTTAAGAAAAATGTTTTTTAGAAAACTTTATATCATTTTAAAAGACCTTTCCATTGATACCCCACACGGGTATGTACATCGAAAAAAAAATTTTCATCCCTCAGTTACATGTATGGGAGGCCCCACCCCCAATTCTTTTTTTTACTATTTAGTGTCATAATTTTGTAGCGGTTCATACAACACATATTCCCATCAAATTTCATCACTGTAGTACTTATAGTTTCCGAGTAAATCGGCTGTGACAGACGGACAGACGGACAGACGGACAGACGGACAGACGGACATGACGAAACTATAAGGGTTCCGTTTTTGCCATTTTGGCTACGGAACCCTAAAAACAGCAACATATAGCAAACATCGTTTATTTTATTTTTTTAATAATCGTAGCGGCAGAATGTCATGATGAACCAAAAAGCAAATAAAATAATTGCTTATGGCTGAACGCCGTAATGCTGTGTCACAAATAAATGTGGAATGGAAATTAAAAAAGAGCATCTTGCAGGGTCTCCAACTTTGTATGAAATTCAACATAACCTCAATATTTTATTGCATGTTTGAGAAAAATAAAATTAACTTACAAACTTCTTATTGTTACTCAAATATCGAGGTCGATATTTTGTAGAGAATTATCTTCCGCTGCCATTAACTCTCGCCACGAAGTGATCAAAAGCGGGGACAGTGACAGATAAGGCGTGTCCGATACCATGGTAACTATCTCCTTCTTACTTATTAAGAAGGACGTTAGGTGAGAATAAATCGGAAGTATAGAAAACGTTGAACTTAATAGCGCTCATCTGCTTTACTCTGATATCTGTGGGTGTGGATGCGGAGCTGAGGACCGGATGTGGTGTTGTGAATTAGGGAAGGAAGGCCTTTGTCCAGCAGTGGACGACTGCAGGCTGAGCATAATGATGATATGATCGGATCTTAGTGGCTTGAAGGACTACCACGCTAGACTGTGTATTTTATATGATATTAATTTGTCCCCTTGCAACACTTCTTCCTTATTGTCAATTGTCAGTGTCACTGTCACTAATGAATACGTCAGTTAATCAGTTTATTTTTTGTACACAACTTGCGAAACAGATAAAAAGCCTATACATATATATATTAATCACGAAAGCAAAGAGTTAAATAAGAAAACAACAATGACGAATTTAGAGAGAGCGTTAAAATCTATAAATCGCATTCTATCGTGATAATTTTAAAAATGATATTGCGGATGATTCCGCAGGTATCTCATTACACATTTTATTTAGAAGATTTAAGATGTGGTACGCCGCTGTAGTGAGGTTTATCCGAAGAAGGCTCGTCTTGGGAATAATATTTGCGTCGTCCCTGACTTATTGCATAGTCAGTTTCTTAAGAGAGGTTAGCCATTTATATTCAATAATTGCACTTACATTATTTGCATTCATTTAATTTATGTTACGACTCTACTTTCTTTTCGCCGTTCCTTACTCTGTACTAATATTTATTCATGGAGAAAGTTACTAAAAAACTCTATTTAGTCCTTCAGTTAGATTATCAAAAAATATTGGACACATATTGTATTTGTTAGTCAATTATCAAAAAATTATGAAGATACTGCCTGTTATCACAATTTTTAATGACATTCTCCATTGTTTCTATTTTTTGATGAATAATTATGTACATAAATTGTTTACAGGGTGGAAGCAGGAACATGGTGTACCAAGACATCATGATAGAAAGGAAGCCGTTTGTGTGGAGAACACTTCAGGAACACAATGACACAGCAGATAACATTGTTTGTCGGAATTCGGTGCAGGGCAAAACATTTATAGTTGATGATAGAGGTAAGTCTATTAATATGAATAGATTTATTTTAATCAGTATGATCATTAAACTGCCTTAGATGTTAGCCTACCACTGCTGAGTGTGGTACCTCTCCGATGGATGAATGTGGTTGCTCCATATTTGCAGGTTTCTTGTGGTGGCAGTTTCAAATAATGCCATCCCCTTTCTTCCAGTGGGTTGTATAAGAGAGGGCTGTGGAATCCAGGTTCAAATTTGCTATAGGCAATTGGCTAGCAGCACTGCAATATCATATTTTCTCCATCTTTAAACCTACAATTGCTAAGAGTGGTGCTGGAATCCTTTTTATACATATGTAAACGAAGTGTCAGATGTGACATTGTCTTCTTAAACAACCTTGATATTGGCACATGACTCCTAAAAGGAATTTGGTTGACTTCCAGATATATGTCTGCGTTCTGCTTGACACATCTCTATACATAAACAGTTCATAAAAGATTAGAGACCTGGTAATTCTAGACTACTGGAGATCGATTATGTAACATTTCTTATGTAGTTAGAGGTAGACCTAAAATGTATTTTTTTGTAACAGCAGTTTTTTCAGTGTAAATTTTTTGTTCTCTCACTTGTACAAAAATTTACACAATAACCCCTCAGCAGGTTGACAACTAACTGACATATCCTTACTTTTATTTCATATCATACATTATTGTAAATTACAGGCTATGTATGTAGGAGGAACCACATGAACAAGAATGGGTGCTGCGAGCCAGATGCGGACTCAACCAAGAGATATGGTTGTGACAGCTGCAAGGAGAACCATTGCTGCGTCATTTACGAGTTCTGCGTGTCGTGCTGCTTAGACCCGGGCAAGGTAGTCTAGTTGCAAAATTGATGTCATGTACAGTGTCAAAGAAATGCCTACATTTTTGCCTTATGACTTAAGCAGTAAGGTAAAAATATATACCTGTGTTTGATATCGACCATACAGTCCAACATCCAATACATCTTAAGCCTTGGGTATATTATGCACTGCAGGTATGGCAGCCCCATGCAATAAACACTATATGAATATAAATGGCTATCTATATACATCCCACTTCTGGGCACAGGTCTTCTCATAGATGAGAGAGAATGGGCAATAGTCCCCACCCTGGCTCAGTAAAACCGTATTAGCAAATTTAATTTTTCCTTTTCCAGAGAGACATGTTAGAATTGGTGCTGTCCAAACTATCAGCTGAAGAGAATGTATTGTTCCGATCACTATCGGACGACTACGAGCTGTGCTTAACTAAATGCCGCACCAGCTCCCACAGTGTCCAGCATGAGAACTCCTACAAGGACCCAACTCATAAACACTGCTTTGGAGACGAGCCACCAGGCACTGATCATCCTGATTAACCGACCCTATGCTGAACATTGTCGAGAGATCCTTGAAGAAAAACAAACAGAGTATGTTTGATATTGATACTGCAATTCCTTGTTATTTCATTAGATGGACAGCAAAAAGAAATTTGTAGAGTTACCGTTAATATTTAAAAATATATATGAACCGGTGTTTAAAACTCAGGTTCTGAAAACTGAGTTTCAGGGCAGAAATGAAGGTTAGCATTCATATTAGAATATATAATGTTAAAACATAATTTAAATGAAGAAAACACTTAATTATCATCCTTGCCAAAGTTGGACTATGGGCTGCATTTGACTAGTAAAAGTGCAGTGTAAAATACTTAACTCATAGTGTCTAAGATTTAAATTTTAATTCCTAAGTTAAGGTTAGTTTAACGTTTTCACTTGATTTCTCTGGCGCGCTCTAAACACTGGCTAAGTCCAGGAAGTTCTAATAGCTTTATCTTTCCAAGGTACACTTGCCTACTATTTGAGCAATGGATATGGAAATGTTCGAGCTATCGCCTCGTTAGTTCAATAATTACCTAACCTAACACATTGAGCGACTGGGTGATTCTCATCGTTAAAGTCAATTGATGTCCTTGAGTGCTGCTCATTCAGAAACGTACCGTGCGTGCGATGATCGGAGCAAACTCGAGGATTTCGTGTAGAGGACTTATGACACACTACTCACTTTACGTTGAAATTATAATGTTCGTAAGGAACAATATATCTAATGTTCATGAAGTAATTTGTTATTGGCAAAACATTCCGCCACACTGGGTGTTTGAGAACAGTTCCCCGTCGCACGGCACTTGCAGGCAAGAAACCGCGTGTCATTGGGCCTACCTACTACGAACGACTGCCCGCCGACCTCAGACTAGAACCCTCTGACGAAGCATTTCGACGCCGCCTGAAAAGCCCTTTATTGAAACACATGCATTATATTCAGTTAAAGAGTATCTTGAACTTGACATGTAAATAATTATTATTCCTAAATTGTGTACCTGTTTAATTTGTTTTTATTCGTATTTGAAATGGACATTAATTATTAAGTAAATGACGATTCCTAGTGGGAGATACCTATATTGAAATTTGATTTTCTTTATTTATTGACATTGTATTTTTATTGTTTTAACGATCATAATAACTATTCTTATAATTTTGACATATATATGCAAATTTATAATGTATTTTTCACGGAATTAAGAATCTAATCTAATCTACCGGCCCGAACGTGATAGTTAAGGAAACCAGAGTGTAATTCAAACTTATTGTTTGAGATTTACCTTTTGTAATTATTGGAAATAACAATACATATTTGATTGACATATAGTTCCACGTGTTAGACACATTAGAGCAATTTATTTATTTATTGTAAATATTATATTATATATTACGGCATAACAGTATTATATACAATACACCGAAAACTAGACTATTACATAAAAAAACATATCAACTACAGCTACTAGGTTTCTTATCATCCACCATCTCACAGAACCTCAGACATTCACAGCACGCAGACACCCATCTCCATGCAAACAAATCACATTGAGGTTCTGCTGCCAGGAGCGCGTTAAGCAGCGTAAGGACGCGGGGCAGAGGCGAGTCTCTACGCGACACCGGAACCGCCAGCATCTGGCGCACGCGCGGTCTCAAGCTATCACGGTTCATGAGATACAGCCTGGTGACAGGCGAACAGATGGACGGACAGCGGAGTCTTAGTAATAGAGTCCCGTTTTACCCTTTGGGTACGGAACACTAAAAAGGTACAAATTACACAATGCTAGCTATGCTTTGTTGCAATGGTTGAAGTTGTATGTAAATACGCTACTGTTAACTAGATAGGTAACTACTTACTAAATTCTGTGTTTACTGTAGGAACCGGAAAGCGCCAGAGGAATCAAGAATATCCCTTCTTACTAGGATTCGTCCAAAGCGCGTCTCTCATCTATAATAAACCAGACTAGATGATCTGACGCTAATTTACCACGTGAAGATCAGACTCCAGACTAGTTAATACGATCCCGTTTATGTCCGACATAATGCGTCCGTCCCTTACTGGTAAATAGTCTAGTGCGAGAGGGACGAATGCTTTATGTCGGTCACAAACGCGGTCATGTTAGGTTATAACATGAATGTGTATAATTGTATGAGTCTTAGATTTAAGTGTCTATTTGCTTTGTCCATAAAGTAGGTATATTAACGAGTTTTTATACAAGAAAGTTTATGTTTTAGTACGTTGTAATATTTACGTTATAATGCATTTTCATTTTCAATTAGTTAAATAATACATTGTCTACGTTGATAATGGGGCTAGTATAAACATTGGCACGTTGTGCATACTATACAAGAGAGAACTCTGGGTTACGCAGGGAACGCTGACGCTATGAATCTTCGCATTTGTTTACCAATACTGCGAAGACTGAGATTTTGACACTGACAGCTGATGTGAATCGAATTAATATTTTGTAGATTGTCCACAAATATTTATTTATTTATTCTGTCATTAACATAATAAGGTATTTATTACAAACATACGATTTTTTTGAGTGTGTATGTAATAGAAACTATTACATTATTGTTAAAGTAGAATATCAAATGGAGTAAGAGCATAATGTCATTGTCAAACTTAATAGCACATTACTGCAGAGGCCGCGAAATGGCGGATTGTTGGCCGAGTAGTTACAGATCTAGAGATAAGACACCTACAATCCGTGTTCGCGCCGAGATTTGTATTGTGCTTTTCTCAAAAAATACAATGCAATTTAAAAGTATACTTAAACTCGAAATGAAATTCTAAGAACTAAGTAATTATAACATGCACTGCGGTAACGGGCGGCCGGTGCCGTGTTTTGTTTTCGGGACGCGCCGGCGCGGCGGCGGGCGCGCGCCCCTGAAACATAAGAGGATCACTTTGCCGGCAGGTCTTCAATGTTGCATGAAATTCCACTATGGGCCGCTCGTTGCGCCGTACCCGTGATACTTCGGAGCCTGTTATAAGGATCACAACATCAATATTTCATTGCATGTTTGAGAAAAGTATTGTATCTATCATCATCATCATCATCATTTCAGCCGAAAGACGTCCACTGCTGAACATAGGCCTCCCCCCAAGGCTCGCCATTTAGACCGGTCCTGTGCCGTTCGTTTCCACCGGATTCCCGCGACCTTCACCAGGTCATCACTCCACCTCGTCGGAGGCCTACCGACAGCTCGTCTTCCGGTGCGTGGACGCCACTCAAGCAGTTTCTGACCCCATCGACCGTCAGTCCTGCGAGCAATGTGCCCTGCCCACTGCCACTTAAGTCTCGCAATTTTGAAGGCTATGTCGGTGACCCCAGTTCTGCTACGGATAGCTTCATTCCTAATTCTATCACGCAGAGAAACCCCGAGCATAGCTCTTTCCATTGCTCTTTGGGTGACCTTGAGCTTTCTTATGAGGCCCATCGTTAGCGCCCATGTCTCGGATCCATATGTCATCACTGGCAACACACACTGGTCAAAGACTTTTGACTTGAGGCACTGCGGTAAATTGGACGAGAATACACTGCGAAGCTTCCCGAACGCTGCCCAGCCGAGTCGGATTCGACGAGTGATCTCTTTCTCGAAGTTGGACCTTCCTAACTGGACTGTTTGTCCCAGGTATACGTACTCGTCCACAACTTCGAGCGCAGAGCCGCCGATTATTACGGGAGTTGGTACAACATGGGCATTAGACATGACCTTCGTCTTGTCCATGTTCATTTTCAGACCAACTCGATCGGAAACTCTGCTGAGATCAATGAGCATTGTACTGAGGTCCTCCATGGTCTCAGCCATGACTACAATGTCGTCAGCAAATCGAAGGTGAGTGATGTACTCGCCATTTACGTTGATGCCTCGTCCTTCCCAGTCCAGAAATTTGAAAGCATCCTCCAGTGCAGCGGTGAAGAGCTTCGGAGAGATCACATCTCCTTGTCTGACTCCCCGCTGCAGTGGAACAGGCTTTGTTTCCTGGTCCTGTATTGTATCTATAGGAGCGTCGTTAATAGTTGCATACATAAGGGCCAATTGCCTTAAGGTATTTTTCTCTGTGAAAGGCATATATCATTGAAAAAGTTTCTGTAAATAAAATGGTTCGCGCCAACAGACGGACATGGCGATACTATAAGGGTTTCTGGTGTACTACGAAACGGTTCGTTAAAATTTGATTTTATCGAAAGGATCACGTGTTTGTACGGGAAGACAGTTGCCGGCGCCATATTTAAATCGGTCTGTCATCGTAACTTGGTCAGTATAGCACCATTAACCAAATTTATTACGCTTCAAAATCGTGAAGATATGAATTTAAGATATTCTACAATAAGTAATCCAGTAACCTTGTCGCCTGAAAATACGGGTTGGTTTGCTTCAAATCCGGTTCTTCTAATTTTTTGTAGAATTGTTTATGATGTTGGCCCAATGAATAATCTAAGTTTGTGACTTCGAGCGCCGAACGCAACTTTGTCAAAAATCGATAAACCGATTATAACCCTAAACGACTAGTTGCCGATAGTACTTTCTTAGGACGTTTTTAATAAAGAAGACTAAATTTGCTACAATATTAGACTAAAATTGTCTCTGTAGACTCAATAGATTCCGAGATAGTCTTATTGTTTATTATTTTTTCGAACTTAGCAAACTTTTATTGAATTCTTATCTCCCTTTCAAGAGGCTCTTTCCCGACAGATTGAAAAACACTGCGTTAGATCGGGGTTTCTAAAGTGCAAACCGCTAGGCGTAACCCACCACTGTAGGTACATATAAATCAATTTAGCATGCATATACCTGTTTTTTTTTTTATAATCACATCACAAATATACTTAACGAAGCTCATGCTTACAATGTTAAATCTTGTGAAATGATTAAATATGATGATCGGAATGAAAATAATGTAATTACGAAAATAAATTATATGAATTTGTTAATGAATCAAACTTTGATTCACTTTTATTGTATCGTTTCCACAGTAGGCAAGCCCATAACCCATCCCACTCTCATTTTGAAATGCTAAAATAATTTCATTCTGTGATAACCATTTCTCAAGTTAGTGTTGCGCGACTTCAAACTCTCATTTTGAAATACTAAAATAATTTCATTCTGTGATAACCATTTCTCAAGTTAGTGTTGCGCGACTTCGAATGATTTGCCTATTCGAATGATTAGTGATTACTAATGTCAACATTAAAATTCGTTTAATCCCTATAGGGATATTCGTCCCGGTACCGCCGCACACCGGGTAGAGTCAGTCCGACCCAGGTGCGTTTCTTGCTAGACTCTTAGCTGCTAGGCTAAGTTTAATGAACCAGCGACAAAACTCAGTAGCCCGATTCCACTCACACCTCAGATTCGGTTGAAACCGCTCAACCAATCTCACTAGAACGCAAACTCTAGAGTATTCCAGTGTTCCAAACCACACGCGTGGTTCTGTAGGCGGTTTTCCCCTAGATTTTCCCCAGGCTAGTCTCCAACCGCGCACTTCTATCGCTTTATTGGGCCCGGCCTATAAAGCCACAGTCAAGTTCAAAAAAAAATCGAATTGGAAATGAGTAGTATACTAATGCTAATAATCGAATACTAATTAGTAGTTACTCGTGACTTGAGTGGGTGCCGATTAGTAGTATTACCAATGATCAAATGATTTTCAAATTAGTCGACTTATTCGAATAATCACTACGCGGATGTACCGTCAAGTACAAAATTACTTTCTACTTTATTACCTTATTCCACTGTAATAAGGTCCAAAAGTGAGTACATCTCGTTGTAGTCGACTGTACCTAGAGCTCGACTGTATTTTCTAAACAATAAAGCTTATTAGAGCTCTGTTTTCTGCCTCTTAGCGCTGTCTGCTGCTGTTATTTATTGAATGTAATATATTACCAAAAAATTCGATTTATAATCGCATATTCAAAAAATTCTGACTGCACCTCAAAAAAAAAATTGGCACAGCTAAAACATTAATTGCAAATCAAACCCCCGTTATGGTATAATGCTAAACTAAACCCCCGGCACATAATAATCTGTATCTAGAAGTACCGTCAAATGGGTTTGTTTGGGCTTTGCATATGAACGCTAATACCGTCAAATGGGGTAAAATGGGACGTTCAAGGGTTACTTGAGACACCCGTTGTTACCAGGAACTGGTATATTCTGACATATACCATCTATAGGTATGACTTCTACCGTTAATCCAACATATAAGCTGAATATTGGGATTATTCCTACCGACAAACACATACTTAGTGCCTGGTTAGTCCTTTGAATGTCCCATTTTATCCCGTTTGACGGTATTCGCGTTCATACACAACACCCAAACAACTTAATAATAATAATAATAAATCTTTATTGCCACGTAAAAACAGAAAAGTACATTACAAAAGTACTTCTTTATCAAATCAGAGCTAAGTCTCGTTACGAGTATGTCACGATCTTTGAAATAACTAAAGTGGAAATACGAGTATTCTTCAGTAGGTATAATCTTTGTCTAATGCTATAGTTCAGGTAACCGCAAAAAATTACCAAGTTGCAAAAAGTCGTAACAACCACCTCGAATGTTCAATTGGTTATAGACTCTTATCTCCGTAAGCAAAATATTACGAGTGCACTAATAGAAAAATGGCGGTCCAAATGCTTTCTATTCGTACCATTCTCGGGTATTCAGGTAAACGCCGCCGGGTGTATGCGGGGCCATGCGTGTAACGTCGCATTTCTACTAAAGCAATTTAAACCTTTTGCAAAGGCCCTAGAGTTGATAATCCGGTAAAGTGTTAGAAGTATGCTTATCATTTATGACGGACGATAATGTGGTAGCAAACCGCACAATAGGAGAATGAATTGGACACGAGAAAAACACAAACACTATACAATTCGCTTCAAAAGTAGCTACGCATATGAAGACGTCAAGTCTTTATTTTAAGGGAATAAGAGCTAATGCTTCATTATTTTTAATGCTGACTGTTACATTTGAAGGATATGTATATTTATATCTATCAACTTGCAAGTAATTAAGAATCGTATAAATTAATTATACCTACCTCTAACTTGAAATTTATTATAGAAAACGTTTTCCATTTTCTGAAAACTCCTTTTCAGTTGCTTTAAATTTGCTACGAAAGCAAAGGCAAACCGTAATGGCTTATTATCTATCGTTCGCGTAAAAACTTATCTAATTCTCATGGTTAGATAAACGATAATGATTACACATAGATACTTAAGCAAATTAAACGTCACGTATATTATAGTTAAAGATGGTTAAAGCAATGACGCGTATAGTTGCAATATACAAGAAGCAACCGAGTGGCTCACGATATTTGATCTCCCGAAGTGATGTGGAAGGCCACCATTTCTGTTAAAACAAAGAAAGGAGACATTAAAACTCATTATCTTTATGTAATCACTTGAATCCAAAAATATTTCATCATAAAACAAAACTGCGGAGACAGTATCACTCAGTTTAGGTACGGCAATAAATTAACATTATTAAGATGTTCATCCAAAATAGATACTTACTGCTGCATATTTAATTAACCAGTAACTGGAATTACGTGGCACTTGTACGCATTTTTATAAATCATAACCTCAGACCATAACAAAAACAAGACTCTCATCTCCGGGTTATTTCTACATTTAGTATATTTTTAAAAGGGAAGGATGCTTAGAAACTTAGATTTTTGCCTAGTATCGTCCGTGCTCTGTCTTTTTAGTAAAGTTAGAAAGAGAGATAACTTTGTTTGCTGTGAAGATAGGCACGTCACTCGTCGTAACGTTTACTACACGATGGATCGAGCTAACGTTAGCGAGCGTAGTAAACGTCTAATGGGGGCTATCGCGTATGAATTCGCCGCTAGAGGCGCTAGTGTAGCGTGGGGTCCTCCGAAACGTCAAATGTCACTCTTTTTGGTTGCGCTACGCGGGTTAATATCTAATTGGAACAATATGGTCACTATTTTGCAATACCTGAGCTTGATTATGGCAAATATGAATTAAGGGTCAATGACTGTCAGGGCCTTGAGACAGATTTGTCTTTCGGAAAATTATTTCCTCCTTTTTTCCGAACAAAACGGGACCACGCTACAATGCGGTATATTCGATATTTTTACGGTACGGTTTTAAGGTATTGAATATGATTTAAATGTAAACTTCGTTCTCATGTCCATAATAACCAATAACAATTTTTGACAGCTGGACCTTAGTCGACAGTGGCGCCAACTGGTGAGCACAAAAACGATAGCCCCCATTGTCTCATGGTACCAGGGGCGCTACCGCGACAGCAAACGAAGTTTTCGCTCTCTGTCGCAATTGCACGTTCGGACGTATGTGCGACAGAGAGGGAAAACTTCGTTTGCTGTTCGCGGTAGCGCCCCAGTTCAATCGAAATCTATTCGAACCGCGTTTACACACTAGCGACTGTAGTAAAATAATGTCATTTTTTGATAGCAAGTCAACAGAGACGGAGATATTCGAACTTCGTTCGTTTCCGGTTCGCGGTAGCCCCTCTGTGGGCAGCCGAATGAATTAAAGTGGGTGACAGACCAGAGGGGCTACTCAGAACTTCGTATCGTGCCGTCCCTATCACTCGACAACATGCCCGAATCACCGAACATTACATCGTATTCTATTCCGCATCTTTATCTCGTAACACTGTTTTTTATTCGCTCACACAAACGTACTCCACACATACTTCTAACGCTCTCATTTCTACCGCATTTACTCTACTCTCGTGCTTTTTCTGCAACTTCCATACGTCAACGTAGGAACAAGCACTCCATTATAAACTGCGAGACTACCTAGCGTTTTTTAATATATTTTGGCTGCATACAAATTCGTGCAATGGTCGATTGGTCTGACTTGATCTTCGGTTTTTTTCTGTTCTAACTCATTCTTTTAGGTAAGTTTTATAGAATAGTTTTTGTTTAATGTTTTTATTTCATAATCTCCTGTTTTTTATCTTCTGGTTTTTTCAGATTAGTACTAAGAGTTTACTACTACTACTACTACTACTAAGTAGTAGTAGTAGTAGTAAACTCTTTATTGTACACAATAACAAAAATTACAAATACAAAAACAAATGGTATGTACAAAGGCAACAAGCAGCAAGGGGCAGGCAAGGGGTGGATTAGATCTGGCAACCCTGCTTTGTTAGCTGTGAAGTTAGGCACGTCACTCCGTGACGTAATGATTACTACACGATGGATCGAGTTAACGTTAGCGAGTATAGTAAACGTGTCACCGACTCATGGTACGAGTTCAATCGAAATCTATTCGAAGCGCATTTACTCGCTAGCGACTGTAGTAACGTAACAAGAGTTTTCGATAGCAACTCATGCAACCCGAACTCAGCCAACTTAGGCCAGGCAACGAAAAGGATGTAAGTGGGTGGATTTCAAAATCCGGCGTTAAGTTACGTTTCGGTCATTATAAAAAAAAACTATCATGTTTCAAGAGTAGAAACTCTGTTAGTCATTGGCTAGTACTTATATATTAATAGTGAAGTAGTTCAATCAAAATCACCAATAAATTAAATAATTTTCTTGTAAGAAAATGGTTTATGTGTTAAAAATCATCACCGTCTTGTAAAAAAATCCAAACCTTTATATTTGTTGTCAAAAATATCGCATTCACAACGTACGATACCGATATTTATATGAGTTAAAGTTATCCCACGTTGTCTTTATACATATAAAAAAATATTAAATTTTCCTTCAACAAATAAGTACAAATAAAAATATATAAAAATTTAGTACCAATATTCGTCAACACTGTCAGAGTCCCGAGTTGTCTTGGCTCGAGCCGTGAGGCGAGGGACAAAACTCGGGACGAGTGAAAATGACATCTCCGCGCGTATATCAAACGACGTTTTTTAATAGTTGTGAAAAAATATCAAAGAAACAAAACTAAATAAAACAGTAATTAAAAGAGAGACAAAACAAAATGTATTTACATGCCATTGAGGGCTTTGCAACTTCCCGGTCTACATCTGGCGTAGTTTACACACATTTTATTTAACAATCATATAAATCGCACATTTTGCAAAAATATTTTTAAAACAATACGTCATTACAAAATTAATTCGTGAAATTATGAATGTAAGAGGCGGGAATTAAAAAATCGGTTTAACTTTTAATTGATAGACTTTCTTCAACAAGTCATGGTTGTCAGCATTCAGCCAAAACGAAAACTATTTTGCGAGACATTTTATGTCACGTGGTAGTTAATTTCATTTAAACATGAAAAAAAGTTATTTTTAATTTTATAATTAATTTCTATTTGATTTTTTGGTAAATATGTATGTTTTGGAGAAAAAAAAACAAGTGTTCGATCATCCGGCGCGGCGGTCCTGCATCCTCTATTAATCTTAGGTCTTGCGTAATATTCGTTTCCGGTCATTAGTCTACTCAATCAGATAACTTTTTGAAAACAGTTTTAGATTTTTTAGTATATGATAGCCTGTTTAATATGCAATTTCTAGGTTTAAAATATAACAGAAGTATAGTTTTAATGCCAAATGCTTTATTAAATAAATGAGTAATCTGATTGAACCCTTAAACTCTTCTGTTGGATGTTTGGATTGGACCCACAGTAAATTTAAAAAAAATGGAAAAGTAAAAAGCACTAGTGCGCGAAATCGAACTTTGCGCACGATATACGGCTACATAGAGTACCACTTTTTGAGCAACTGCATTAAAAAAGTAAGTACTTACATGATATTGAATCTAATTACCTAAAGAAACGTAACTACAATTGAAGATGTTGGGTTGGCAGTGTCTTTGCTATAATACTCAGCGTTCTAGAATAATCTTTAAAAAGTTAGCAAATAGTCAGCACCATACCCGTCATCACCGGTTTTCAAGCAAAGGACGGTTATGATTCCATATGTATGGTGATGACGATTATCTTAATTTTGCATATGTACTAGGAATTGTAAAATGTTTAACAAATTAATAAACTTTTTGCTTATATTCTATGACATGAGTTCGAAAAATACGTAATTTTCCTGTTGGCATTAAGTTTTGTAACGTTTTAAATGGTAGTTTTGCCGTATTTTAGATCTGGGCTTATAATATCGTTATTCTTCTTTTCAGATTATCGGAGTGAGAAGTAAATATAATACATTAAATATGAAACTAATGTATTACGTCCTAGACATAGATACAAATCGCTACATGTATAATAAGACCGCAGAGGGGAAGTCATAAGTGTGATTAAGCAATAATCTGATTTTGTGAGGATAAAATCATAATTTATATGATTAAGTTTAATGTGTACTTGATGCAGACGAATAAAAAAATAAAATGTAATATTAGTACCTATAATTTAAAAAGTATGTATCAGACAAATAGAAAAAGAATCAAGAAGTGATAAATGGATAACAAAGCGAAATACTAAAAAAAGTTCTGTAGTTTAAGTTTCGTATTAATAATAAAGGTTATTTATTTTATTGTCCCATAAATGAACTGTGTAAAATATCTTTGCTTGTATTGTGTTATGTCTTAGAATGAAATATGTTTTATTATCCAAAGGAAAAAGATGCTTTCTTGGGACACATGTTTATTCAATGAAAGTTAGGTATCGTAATACATTTTTGTATATGGAAACGGAATCGAGCAATAGACAATTAAACCATAAACTAATCCGGCCAGTATGTAACAAAATGTAGGTAGGTTAAGTAAATGTAAAATCTTAGTTTAGACACTATGACATTAAGTATATATTTATTTTATGAATGCCAAGGCATTAACAAGGATTATTAGACAAAAAGAAGTGCAAGGCAAAGCGAAATATACAAAACCAAAAAAATCTTGTTATAAACTAACCTGTGTCAGTAATATGAGGCTGATTAAACTAAATAGACTATTATTTCATTATGTTATAAATGCCTAAGGCATTGACAAACATATTTTAAAAAACAAATGAGAAAAGATCAAAAGTGAGTGAAAAAAATGAGACATTCTGGCTGTCAAATGTGACAAAATATATGAGATAAATAAAAAGTGGTAAAATTATTATTGATTATTCAAATAAAAAAATATGACGATTTTCAGTGTTGTTCATACCTTTATACCATTAACTAGTCATTACCATGCCAAAGATATCATCACCACCCATTGAAAAATCATTACCAGACCACATTCTTCAACACCATCTCATGGTTTAATGTTACGGATGTAATAACTTCGAATAAACTCATTAAATGTTTGGCTAAATATAATTAAAATACTCAGCAAACATCCCTACATCGTTTTGAATTGTTTTTCTCGCATTTGAAAGAAATAAAAAAACAAATTGTTTTTTGTATGGTGAAAAATTTCTCGTTGAAATCCACCCAAGTATAGTCCGGGCAACGAATGATTGTATTCGCTTTATTGGGCCTGGCCTATAAAGCCACAGTCTGGTTCAAAAGAATGATTGTGGATGGAATGAAAGCAGAAAGTTTGACTTCGGGATTTTGTTTGGACTAGTTAGGAGACAAACACATCCCTCCCGTGTGTCGCTTTCGTAAAACTAGTTCCTACGCCAAAGATAGAACACAGCTATTTAATTACTTTATCTAGTTATTGTACATTATACTAGACAAAATAACTAGCAAATGGAATGTGCATTCTATTCTGCAGGCAGGCGGATAAACAAAAGTAGCCATTTCACAACATGCCATTACAGGCTGTCGAAATTGCAATAGAGATAAGTATCCTTCATCCTTGTATCGCGATCTAACGTCATTACGTCAGTCGCAGTCAGCACGCCGGCGCGCGACAACCCTGACGTTTCGTTATTCGCGCATGTGCCACGATGGTTAGGTGAGACGACTTGTTGTTTTTATTTGTTTTGTGTTTGAGAGTTATGAAAAAGTTGTTCATAATTTTTCTTCCATAAGGTTTAATTAAATATTATGTGCATATGTCCGCGAGTGTGTAGTACAAATGAATCATTGAGCTAGTTATATTAAAGTGTTACAAACTATGTAAAATAGTTTTACCGTTTAGAACTGTAAAAATTCACTTATATTTCACTAGGTATTGTGATTTAACAGCATTCTGTAGATTAATGTTGCGTCGATAAGTTACGATATCAACCAAATCGCTTTATTTTTTGAGATAATTAACTACGTAGTTTTGGTATATGGTTCACTTGTATTTAATATGTTTACTTGTGTGTACCTACTTTTAAGATAATTTTCGCATAAATTTATTTACAAAATCGAAATAACAGGATTATTACAATTCGTCCTTCAAATGTTTTTTTTATTATTTCGCAAAGAAAATACTGAAATGTTACAGTTAAGTATCAGTGGGTATTAACGGTATTGTAATAGGTCAGTTACACATATACCTGGCCTGCAACTTCGTACGCGTGGAATTGTTTCTGAGGGAAGAGCGTTAAAAAGGAGTCATTTTATCGTTGAATTTTAGCCAAACACAAAACGAAATATTTACTTAGCCATTCCTCATTATACATTCCGTCCCTTGGTGAAAATCGGATGAAAATTTTCATCCGATGAATCCGTTCGGCAGTTTTTGAGTTTATTTAACGCGTACAATACAAACATAAGTACAGACGCACGGAGACGTGGCGGGAGATTTTCTTTTATGTATAATCTATAGTAGTTTTATAACGAGAAATTGAGATTCACAGCAATAGGTAATCAGAATTTAATAACAAGTTGCACCAAAAAGTTAAACCTACCTTAAGTGCTTAAGTCTACCAACTCTACTAGACTTAGCGAATACTACCAGGGATATAAATATAAGGATTTAAGGAATAAAAATATAAGTTAAATCGATTTTTAAACTATGTTCAAATTATTGGTACTTGGCTGGTACAACTGATTCACAAATCGTCAATTGAACAATCGGAAATAAAATAAAACACCTTATATCTTAAGTATAATCATATAGGTACTAATCAACGTGGAAAAAATCCCTTTTTGTGGTTTGTACGATAATTTGTTATAAGTACCTAAGAAGAAAATATAACATCCCATAAAAAACATTCCATGTAAAAACAAGCCAAGTCTCGAAACTCTTGCACCATAAAAAGTTGTGAGATATTACGTAGAGCCATCTAAGTCATATATATTATGTGCCCTATATGTTACTGAAAATTCAGGGTTCTAGCTTTAGCCAGCAGCAAATGACGATACAATACGTCTGTCATTACCTGTAAATTGTAAACATTGCAAAAAGATCGTTTATTTTGTATTTTGTTAATTTTCTTGGGGTTGTGGATATATGTCGCCGACACAAAACGTATATTTTCTCATGCTGAAGAACTTACTACAGGTTTGAGTTCAGTTATTGTTTATTTTTTTACTGTGTCATGTCAATTCAAAACAGGAGCCACGACGCGTGACGTCACGCGGCCAAAGTCAGCGCACAGTAGTTTTTTAAAATCATATTTTTAGTCCTTTTTCTTAAAAAATATAAAATTATAAGAGTTTTATGCAACTCTCCAGTATGAGACGAATATTATGACATATCATTTATTAAAATCGGACCATAACTGTAGATCTGATGGCGTGTACAAAAATTGGCCTCGCGTAATATAGATATAGATAAATCAGATTTTTTCTTTGAAGTTTCATTATTTTTTCTATTAAAACCAATTTAATTACCTCTACTTTGAGCCTAATGTACCCTGTGTTATTTTTAGGGTTCCGTACCAATATGGTAAACAAGGAACCCTTACGGTTTCACTTTGTCTGTCTGTCTGTCACATCGCTAAATATCTCAAGAACTACTTATGCTATCCATTTGAAATTTGGAATCATTGTAAAGAGTATTAACCTAGATGCATAGAACGTGGATTTTTTTATTATTTCTTTTTAAAATTTCAAAGTCTAGTGAATATGTCAAGTGGGGTGTCATATGAAAGGGCTCGAGTTACACATTATGAACAATATTTAATTTAAAAAATATATATCGTATCCAAGGGGGATCTCCGAAGTTAACCAAGAAAATATGGAATTTTTACATAACATTAATATCAACGTATATTTGACAGCGATAGATTACCAGCGAAATGAGCGAAAGCCAAAAGGCATATAGTCTCATATAGATAATATTGTAAAGAAAAAAAAAATGTAATAAACAGACAACAAACCTAGATATAAGAACCTTCAGTGTTACCAGTCATACACACTCTTATTAGTTCAATGAAATTAGCTGAAAATTTGGCAAAATTAATGGAGAACTTTTATCTATCAGGATATGTAGGTTATAGGACAAAGTTCAATTTCATCTACTCTCGGACTCGACTAATTCGACTGTGTGTGTATCCGTCCGTTTATCACAGTCAATTTTCTCCAAAACTACTGGACTGATTGAGTTGAAATTTGGCACACATATGTAAATCGGTGTCCCAAATACGAATGTGTTACGTAAATAAATAAATTTTTAAACATGGGAGGTACTTGTGGGGTGAAAATAATATTTAAAAAAAAAATTGCGAACTATATCGTGTGACATATTAAATGAAAGGGATTTTATGAGGGACATTATGAGGATATCAAATATATTTTTTTCATAATTTTAAGATAAACATTTTTGAAATTATTTAAGAAAATAGGCGAAAACTGACCATTTCTCCGCCCCCCTCTTATCTCCCAAAGTACTGGCCATAAAAATATATAAAAAATACAGAAAATAGTCCTATACCTACAGATTACAGGAAAACGTATAAGAAGAATATGGTATTTTAGTACCACCGTTGAACTAGTATGAATATTTATATTTCTCTGTATGGCCGAATGAATTAAATTTAAAAAATAGCACAGCAACGGTAAATGAAAGTGCTTAGAAATGAATTATACCTTTTTATAAAGAGCATATTCTATTCTTTACTTTAGTCATACATATTTTGGCGGTAATGTGTGAAGTTTTTGAGAAAACTAAACTTACAGCAAAAAATATCGATAATTTTTTGAAAACGTTCGTATTTGGTGGCAGATTGCGCTGAAACTATGAGTGATATGGCTTTTGTATGTAGTAGAGGTTTATAGCTAATTTATCAAGGATTATTTCGTTCCTGTACACTTTTTATGTATCGTGTACGGTTTTCTTTTAAAATGGAAAATACCGCGCTCCGGGACACTTTCACGGGCGGGGGGTGACGCTCGCCCCGGGGGGGGAGAGTAGATAAAATTGAACTTTGTCCTATAACCTACATATCCTGATAGATAAAAGTTCTCCATTAATTTTTCCAAATTTTCCATACATTTGAATCTAATTTTCTTGAGCTATATCTGGGCTTCAGTGGCAGGGGGCTTGCAATGGGCGGCGCGCGAAGCTTTAAATACCTAACGCTCGCGCGCCCCGGGGTCGCTCTTCAGTGGAGGGCCGTCGCCGCGCGAGCGAGCACATGCATTTCGTCTCAAGTTCCGCCGCCGCCGTTTTCCGGTGATAACGTAATATTTTGAACTTTTTATTTTATTAATTTAAACTTTATTTCACAAAAATACAGTGTACAAATGGCGGACTTAATGCCAAAGACAAAGTTATATACGCTGTTCAAAACATTTTTCTATAAAAGTAGCCACGGAACCCTAAAAAGGCATGCTTTATGAACTATTCTTACTTACGAATTAAAATGTCAAGAGTTGTGGCGGTGGTGTATTATTTGTGGCGTTATTCACACTGATACTCTCATACATAGGCACAATTATGTGAAGTAACACATAGGTTCACTGTACTCGAGTGACCTCTGGTGAGTTAGAACATTTTTCATCGATGTATTTTTGGCGTGACAGCCCTAGCGCTACACGTGCCGCGGGTGTATGAATACAAGTTATACGATAGACAGAGATGCACAGAGTAGGCACGTTTTTTATGCCTAAACGCCGTTTTTGTTAGGAAGTGAAACTTATGTACTTGTACTATTACTTATTCTGTGTCAGTGGCACGAATAAAATTGTTCCTACTAAGGACTTCTCAACTATAATCAATAGGTACCATTCAATCCAGTAACATTAAAAGGAACCTGTTTGTGTAAGAAACTTTAATAATAAAATTTTAGTTGTAAAAATTGATGGTTGTTTAATTTTGACTAAGTTAAGTATCTTATGAAATAGGTAGCAAATCTTAAATACATACCTACAAGAAAAATGGGCAGATATTGCCATAATATGTATATACATAATTCTCAGGCGCGTATTTATAATAGGCAGCTCATATGGCGGTTAATTATAATTACGCACTGTTCGTATAATTTGATAGTTTATACCGATAGAAAGTCATTAATGAACAAAAGAAAATAGTATGTAGACCAATCACTGAAGACCGCTTAGCCCGTTTTAATAACGGACTAAGTAGCTGTCTTAATTCATTACCTTTTGCGCCGGATGATCCAAATGAAATGTATTCTTCTCTATTTAATTGCATAGAGAAAGAGTTTACTTCCAGTTTTAAAATAAAAGTATTCAGGGGAAAAGAAAGGATAATTTTTAGTGATTGGGCAACACCCGGTATTTACAAAAGTAGAAACCATATGTACGAACTATATAGTATGAGAAGTGTAAACAAGGATCCTCAATATTTAGATTATGTTCGCAACTATTCAAAAACATTCAAACAAGTTTGTAAAATTGCGAAGTCAATATTTATTTCGAAGAAAATTAAAGGCTCTTTTGATAAGATAAAAGCAGTATGGAAAATTATAAACGGTGAAACTGGAAGAATAAAGAAGAGAGAGCCTCAAGGAGCCCTTCAAATCGGGGACAACATCATAAACACTGATCTAGAAATAGCACAGGAATTTGAATCATTCTTTACAAATATTCCCCTAGAAACAACGAGATCCTTAAATTTGTCTCCTGACGTATCTGAATCACTTTTAAAAAGCTGTTTAAATGAAAGTGACAATATATTTAAATTTACTCATGTTACTCCAAGTCAGATCATTAGGACGTTTAATTCACTTAAAGTTAAAAAAACTGAAGATCTCTGGGGTCTTTCCGTTAAGGCTCTGAAATCAGTGATTGTCTTAATAGCACCATATCTAGCTGTGATATTTAACGCCTGCGTTGATGATGGAATATTCCCAGACTGGATGAAACTCAGCAAAATTATACCATTATTCAAATCGGGGTCAAGAACTGACCCCACTAATTTTAGACCGATCTCGATACTTCCCGCACTAAGTAAAATCTTTGAAAAAATATTATTAGAACAACTCTTGTCCCATTTTAACCTAAATAAACTTCTGCATGAAAACCAATTTGGGTTCACTAAAGGCCGATCTACAACAGATGCAGGAGTAACACTAATACGAGCCATTTTTAGTGCATGGGAAATGTCAATGGATGCCATTGGCATTTTCTGTGATCTTTCAAAGGCGTTTGATTGTGTACACCATGTCATATTAATCAGAAAGCTTAGATTTTACGGGATAAGGAACAATGCTCTATCTCTTATCACATCTTACTTTCTAATAGAAAGCAACTAGTGGAGGTAAACAGAGTACAATCATCTGGGTCTAACGTCACGATAGGAGTCCCTCAAGGTTCAATTCTCGGTCCGTTCCTATTTCTAGTGTATATTAATGATTTGCCCTATCATATAAGCAAAAACCATGACATCATACTATTTGCTGATGACACATCATTAATTTTTAAAGTGAGTCGAAAACAAAAGAATTTAGATGAGGTGAATGCAGTATTGAGCTCAGTTGCTAACTGGTTCACAGCCAACAACCTAGTTTTGAACAGTAAAAAAACGAAATGTATCAAATTCACGCTTCCTAATGTTAAGGTATGTTGCAGTGACCAGGTGAAGTTGAAGGATGAAACACTAGAATTCGCCCATAGTACGGTTTTTCTAGGTGTGACCATAGATTATAAACTGCAATGGGGTCCACATATAGTCATGTTAGCGAATAGGCTTAGTTCGGCAGCATGTTACGCGGTTAAATGAATGAGACAACTCACTGATGTTGAGACGGCCCGGCTTGTTTACTTTTCCTACTTCCATAGTGTAATGTCTTATGGCATATTGCTCTGGGGAAAAGCCGCTGACATTGAAACCATATTTATCTTACAAAAGAGGGCAATAAGATCAATTTATCTGTTGGGATCTCGTGTCTCTTTAAGAGAAAAGTTCAAACACATTAATATTCTCACAGTAGCGTCCCAATACATTTTTGAAAATATAATGTATGTTAAAAGAAATCAACATCTGTTTAAATTAAATCACGAAGTGCACTCTTTTAATACAAGAAGTAAGGACAAACTTGCTGTGCCTCGATTCCGTCTTCAAAAAATGAACTCATCTTTTATGGGAAATTGTGTGCGCTTCTACAATAAAATCCCTAAGGATGTTTTGATCCTATCGCTTACCAAATTTAAGAAAATTATAAAACACCGCTTAGTATGTAAGGCCTATTATAGTGTTAAGGAATTTATAGAAGACAATAACTTCTTTTAAGTCATTGCTCAGTGTTATTCTATTTATACGATTATTTTTCAATTATTTTAAAGCGACATGTTATTTATTTGACCTAATTATTTTGATGTGTATTGTTTTTGTTTCTATTGTGGTTATAATTTTGTGTGTAATGTTAGTTGTTGACGTCAAATTATTTTTGAAATTGTAATGTGTTTTTTATATGGTTGACATTTCTGTATTTTATTGTAATTTTTTCCGTGTAGTCAATTTTAATTTTCTGTTTATTATTGTGTATGTATGATTTTTTATGACATTTCTCAAGCACTCTTTGAGTCTATTTGAAATAAAATTATTTTGATTTTGATTGATTTTGATTTTGATAAAATTTATTATTTCCTAAAATACCCGTATATTTATTTGTCAAACCCTAAAGGCGCATAAACCTTTTTAAATCCTTAACATGCGAACGGATTTTTTTTAATGTCTTTATTGGAGTTTTGTTACTTATTGAAGTTACTATAGAATTCCGTTAACTTAGCCTAACCTGTCAAAGTAACACCAATATCAGTATAAAGTTAATCACCAATTTTTTTTAAGAGATGCATTATTAAAACAATTTTTAATAGGTGAAATCGATAGAGGAACAAAAACCGGCCAAGGGCGAGTTGGACTCGCGCACGAAGGGTTCCGTACTAGTATCTATAAAACAGCAAAAATAACTTAACCAAAATTACAGTTAAATCAACCTATCTCAAAAACTATAAGAGATACTTTGATCAAACCAAAAATCGTTGAAAGAGTTAATTAGCATGCATCACCTCTATTTTTTTTAGAATTTTATACCCCGTAGTTATAAAAATAGAGGGGGGGGGACATACTTTTTACGACTTTGAGAGCTGATATCTCAAAAACCGTTCACTTTAAGAAAAATGTTTTTTAGAAAACTTTATATCATTTTAAAAGACCTTTCCATTGATACCCCACACGGGTATGTACATCGAAAAAAAAATTTTCATCCCTCAGTTACATGTATGGGGGGCCCCACCCCCAATTCTTTTTTTTACTATTTAGTGTCATAATTTTGTAGCGGTTCATACAACACATATTCCCATCAAATTTCATCACTGTAGTACTTATAGTTTCCGAGTAAATCGGCTGTGACAGACGGACAGACGGACAGACGGACAGACGGACATGACGAAACTATAAGGGTTCCGTTTTTGCCATTTTGGCTACGGAACCCTAAAAACCGATATGGGCATATTTTTCTTTATTGGTTTTAAGCACGTTCGGGGAGGTAAACACTATAATTTTGAAATTGACCGAAGTAACCCAATGAGGGCTATCGTTTTTGTGCTCACCAGTTGGCGCCACTGTCGAGTAAGGTCCAGCTGTCAAAAATTGTTTTTGGCTATTATGGACATGAGAACGAAGTATACATTTAAATTATATTCAATACCTTAAAACCGTACCGTAAAAATATCGAACATACCGCATTGTAGCGCGGTCCCGTTTTGTTCGGAAAAAAGGAGGAAATAAGTTACCGAAAGACAAATTTGTCTCAAAGCCCTGACAGTCATTGACCCTTAACTCATATTCGCCATAATCAAGCTCAGGTATTGCAAAACATAGGCGTAGCGCAACCAGAAACAGTGACATTTGACGTTTCGGAGACCCCACGCAACACTAGCGCCTCTAGCGGCGAATCCATACGCGATAGCCCTCATTCCACAGTATTCATAAGACGTGCACCATACAAGTATTTTCTCACCTCATCAACTTCACAACAGTTGTTTACTAACTGTTACTTCCTTAAGGACCCCTCTATCTAGGTAGGTACATAATTCCAAGCATTAGAGTAGAATTACTTTTTGGGGAAGATCTTGCTATCTGACCTCCCAAAACTCCCAATCCAAAGAGGAACTAAACATTTTTGGGATTAGACAGTGTGAAATCTCAAGAAGGGAATGACTATATGTTCAGGTTCATTAACTCGTTTTCCTGTGTTCATAGAAAATAATTGCGATGCCAGAACACGGTAGCAATTAGTAATAGGTACCTAACTGCTGCGGCCACCCAACCCTAAGTGACCATCCGTAGCCAATAAACGGGCTTTGTTACTCAACGACTGATTTATTATTTGAAAAACATTCGTCCGTTTCTAATTTACGTACTTATTAAAGAGATTCGAGTACATAATATTTATTTTTACACCATGATGTACGAGTAAATACGTTTAACAATGCAAAACATTGGAGCTGCGTAGTAAACTTAGTAAGTACCTACTCATAATACAGTAATATAATGTTAGCGATTAAGTATTATGGCGTGGGATTTACTTTATGTACTGACTTTACCTATCACATGAACGTGAATGAATGAATTGCGATAAAATACTTCAAGGTGTAGCACGTGCTAGAAAATGGTTCACGCTGTCGTAAGGCTCAGACCATTTCTGAGATTTTGAATTTGGGAGAGTCCGATCCTAAAACTACTAGTCCTTGTATTCGAAGGCCCCGACCTTGATACGTCATATTCTAAAGAATGAGTAGTTTTGTGAGTGTTTATGCATTAAAATTTAATATTATAATACCAAAAAAACAATGTAAAGCGTCATACATAATCTGAAGAATATAAAGAGTAATGAGGTTTCCTCAGAACCCATGTTAATAAAAAGACATTAGAGAAATTATCATTTTACTCGCTGTTCTGATGTCGCCATAATTTTGTCTGCACTCTGCAGCATTTAGAATACGCCATTCGAGATCCGCGACGGCGAAGACAGAAGTGGAAGGGATACCGAGTAGTTCGAGCGTCTGCTTGTTTACTTTGGTGGTAAAATGTTTATACCTACTGAATCAAGATATACTGATTACATTAGTTTCATGTCTCTTAATTACCAGGGAAAGCCAAAAGGCATATAGATAATATTCTAAACAAATAAAAAATGTAATAAACAGATATAGAACCTTCAGTGGCACGTATAAAATTGTACCTACTAGGGACTTCTCAACTATAATCAATAGACGTACCTTATCATTCAATCAAATAACATTAAAAGGAACCTCTTTGTATAAGAAACTTTAATAATAAAATTTCAGTTGTAAAAATTTATGTTTGTTTAATTTTGACAAAGTTAAGTATATTATGAAATAGGTAGCATTGCATTATTATTATTATTATTGCCATGATATGTATGTACATAATTCTCAGGCGCATATTTATATTAGGCAACTCATATGGCTCTATTTTCTTCAGAATTTTAAACTTCATGGTTTGGAAATTAGAGGGAGGTGGGAAACTTCTGGGTACTTTTCACCAGTTTGACAGCTAATATCTCACGAAGGGTAGTCGTAAATGGAAAAGTTTTTTTAGAAACCTCTATATCATTTTTAACAGACTTCACAAAAAGGAGGAGGTTCTCAATTCGGTTGTCTTCTTTTTTTTAAATATGTGTTACCTCAGAACTCCGCTCCGTGGTTAATGAACCGATTTGGATTTTTTTTCTTTGTTTGAAAGCATATACTTCAAGGTTGGTCCCATTGTTACCAGAATCTAGTTCTGACGATGGGATCCATGAGGAATTGAGTAACTCCTCAAAAATTCAAGGGAAACATATAGCGATTTTCGGTAATAAATCGAACATTTGCATTCAGAAAGTAGAATTTGGTGAATAGGAACTGTAAAGAAGACCACGGATGGTCATCCAAAACTCCTAGTGTTTCATGGGTGGCATTAAGATATTTCGATCAAGATACTGAAGCGACTATATATGACGTAGTCAATTTAAATAGTCTTGATATTACATCAACCTGATCTAGTAATTGAAGCCGGAAGGTAGGCAGCGGAACTCCGTAATAAGATAGTGTAGCAAAGCCGTGTTTTAGCTTATTGAAATCGTTGAGATGCTCTCTGGTGATTCACTAAAAACTGTTAAATAAAAAAAAATTATAAAACTTAAAACCATCTCCAAAAAAAACACTATTTTTGACTTACTTACTTCTGATATGAGACTTTACGCTTCTTATTGAGCAATGTAGACGCACGTATTTTAATTTTTATAATCGGTGCCATTTTGTCAACGTTCGACAATTTCTTTGGATGGCACCGACTGAAAAATTAAAATAATGTATAATTTATCGTGTAAGTGCTTTGGTGTTATTTTATGCTGTAAACTTACATTGTATTTAATTGAATAAATGAATGTAAAATAGGTATGTACGTCTACATTGTTCAATAAGAAGCGTAAAGTCTCATATTAGAAGTAAGGCAAAAAAATTTTCCCAACGTTGCCCCCAACGGCCATCGGCGAAGAATCTTGTATTAATTAGCTATTTTTTTTTTGTTTTTTTTTTTGCTATTTGCCTTTGCTATATAGTTAAACGAACTCCGTGTAAACTGGTGCTCAACCTGCAATTGCCTCAATCCGGGCCTCGTCAATAATGTACCTACCTCTATTATTAATTTCTGTTTCTTTTAGTTTGTTGCTTTTATTTTGTGTAATTTCTTTCTGGTGACAATAAATCTCTTTTTTTTTTAATTAAAGGCCTATCCATAAATACCCAACACGCCTATGTACATTGAAATATTTTTTATTGTTATATATGTAAATATATTTACTTTATTATAATCAACAATTAATGTTAATATGCAAATTCATGACACATCTGTTTTTCCGATCTCCCTGGTAACCCAAGGTCTAACACTCTCCCTCGTTATTAAATGCTTCGTTACAGGTCTAACCGTATTGGTGCTCGTCTGTTCCTCATACTACGTCGCGGTGCAGTAGTAGGGTTATCAGATGAAACAGGTACATTAGGTTCTGTAACTCGAGGTTCCTGTGGATCTTCCGTAGGTGCAAGTATGTTATCAGGCGAAATACTCTGCTTTTTACTCGGGCTAGGATCATTCAGGGTAATCCTTACTTTTTCAGGGCTAGTTTGAGTAGTTGACTCTACATTAGGATGACGTGGCGTGGTTAAAACATCTCGCTCTCGCTCTTTTTGAGAATAAGTTGGTCTAAGTAGGTGAGTGTAGGGTAAATCACCACTGCAAGTTGTCTTCATAATTTGATCCACATGTCTATGGTGAATTCTTCCTTCTACCTCTACCTCGTAGTGTAATTTTCCTCGCCTTTCAGTAATCTTCCCGAACTTCCATTTATTGCTGTCATACATTCTAATCTGTACTTTATCGCCTCTTTTAAATTCTTTTTTTACAATAATATCTTCATTTTCATTTTTTGTGTTTGACTCTGGTCCCCTTTTTACTAAGTCAATTCTTGTTCTATATAATCTCTTGAACATCATTTCTGCTGGACTTAAGCCCGTAGCGCTGTTCGGCGTTTTTCTGTACATCATAAGAAATTTTAGTAATTTGTCTTGTATCGAACCTTCTTCAGTGTTCATTGCTTTTAACTTGCGTTTTACCGTCTGTACATATCTCTCTGCTTGGCCATTTGTAGAGGGATGAAATGGAGCTGTAAATTTTGCCTGAATTCCATTCTTTTTCAAAAAATAAATCATCTCTCCCGATCTGAACTGTCTGCCATTGTCTGAAACTTGGGTAATTGGCAATCCAAATGTGGTATATAGCTTTTTAAGTATGTTTATCGTTGCCGTAGATGTTATAGATTTTGTCGGTACGACTTCTAACCACTTTGTATATGCATCCACCACAATAAGGAAATATTGGTTCATGAATGGTCCCGCGTAGTCAATATGGACTCGACTCCAAGGCTCTTTTGGAGATTCCCAGCAATGTACGGGTACTTTTGTAGGATTCTTTTGTATTTCACAACATTTTTTACATTTCTTTACCAAGTTTTCAATATCTGAGTCAATATGTTTCCACCAAAAATAGCTTCTGGCCAATGCTTTCATTTTGACAATACCGGTGTGAGCCGTGTGTAGTTCTTCTAACATCTTAGATTGTAACTTTTTCGGTATGACAATTCTAATTCCATAGAAAATGCAGCCATTTTGTAGCGAGAACTCATGAAGTCTATTCGGGTCCTCTTTCCCCGATTGTATGTCCAAATATAGCTTCTGAAGATCTGGATCTCTCAATGTGGCTTCTTTTATGTTTTGTAGTGTCACTGGCATTTCTGAAATCTGATTAAGGTAGAATGTATCATCATCAGTTAGTGTATCTTTACCAGGTTCTGTCGAATTTTGTAATCTTGAAAAATAGTCTGCATTTGCATGTTCAGTCGTCTTCCTCAGCTTTATTTTGTAATCAAAGCCCGCTAAAAAGTTTGCGTAGTGTACTAGCCTTATAGCTGTAGTAGCAGGTATCGCTTTTTCCGGGTGTAATATTCTTGCTAATGGTTGATTGTCAATAATCAATGTAATTTTCCGTCCATAGCAGTATTGGAAAAACTTTTTAAGGCCCCATATCAGTGCAGCAGCTTCTTTATCGAGTTGACTGTACCCTTTTTCGGCTTTAGATAGGGATTTCGATGCAAATGCTATTGGTCGTTCAGTCTTGTCTGGCATAATGTGTGATAACACCGCTCCAAATCCGGTAGGCGATGCGTCTGTGGCCAGCGTTACCGGTAAGTTCCCATGAAATGGTATAAGAACTTTTTCTCCGCAAATCTCTTCCTTTAGTTCTTTGAAAATCTTCTCACACTCTTCTGACCATTCAAATTTTGTATCTTTCTGTAATAGTTTGTAAAGAGGGCTTAGCCTCGATGCAAGATTTGGAATAAACTGTTGGTAATAATTTATCATTCCCAGAAAAGTACGTAATGATGAAATGTCTGTAGGTCGTATACTATTCTTTATAGCATTCACTTTGTCTTGCATTGGGTGTAAACCTTTATCATTTATCATGTGTCCCAGATATGTAATAGACTTCTGGAAAAATTGGCATTTCTTTTGATTAACATGTAGTCCGCATTCTTGTAATTTCTTGAATACCTTTCTAATCCTTTGAAGAAGTTCAACGTACGTACGCCCTTGTATAGCAATATCATCGAAAAAACAGGCTGTACCTTCCATTCCTTGTAGGGTCTGGTCCATGTAGCGTTGCCAGATATTCGGCGCAATCTTCACTCCGAACATTAATCTTTTCACTTTGTAAGTACCTTTGCTTGTACTGATTGCTTGCATTGCAGCTGTCTCTTCATTGGTCGTAAGATATAAGTATGCTTGATTTATGTCTAGGGTGCAGAAGTATTTGCCACCGCTTAGTTTCGAAAATATTTCTTCCACTCTTGGAATAGGGTAATTGTCATCTTCTAGGTTCTTGTTTAACGTAGCTCTAAAATCGGCACATAGACGTACCTTACCAGTGGGCTTAATTACGGGAACTACAGGTGTACCCCATTGGGAATATGTCACTTTTTCTATGATTTCCTCTTGTTCCAATCTGTCTATTTCAGCTTCCACTTTATCTTTGAGTGCAAATGGTACAGGCCGTGGTTTCAGAAATATGGGCACTGCTCCCTCTTTCAATTTAAATGCAGCTTGATAGTTTTTTATTTCTCCTATTTTTTCTGAAAACAATTCTTTGTATTCTCCTATTAAATTCTGTAATTTGCTTTTAAAATCTTTTTCTGTAATATCTTTTTCTTCCTTTTGTATTGCGTTAATATCAAACTGTATATTTAGCTCTCTTAGCCATTCTCTTCCAACAACAGGGTCTACTTTTGCATTTATTACGAAGATTCTTCCTTTTATTTCGTTGTTTTTGTACATTATATCCACTTTGCAGGTACCAATTGGTTTTATAATTTCTCCTGTATAGGTTCGTAATTTTACTAGCGTATTTTTTAGTTTCAGGTCTCCAAAATGATTATTAAAGTATTCTGCGGAACATGTTGTAACCGCCGCTCCTGTATCCATTTCTAGGGTGTGTATTTTCCCATTTATTTGTAATGTAATATTGAATTTATCTCGTTTTGTATTGGTATTTATAGGTATTTTATGTATTTCGTATATTTCTTCTTCATTTTCGTAAGCTGAATCACTTTCTGTCTCAAAATCTAGTTGTCTTTGGTCTTTGAAACAAACTGACTGTACATGTCCCTTCGTGTTGCATTTCTTACAGTATAACTTGTTCTTCAATTTGCATTGTGTAGCTTTGTGATTGTTTTTGCCACATCGAAAACATGTTATTTGTTTTTCCTTTGCATCGTTTTTATCAGTATATGTAGAATTTTTATTTCTATTGTATTTTTTTACCGTAATTTTGTTTATATTCGGTTGTGCTTCGTATGCCATTTCTTTAGTCTCGTATTTAGATGTTTCAATAGCCATTGCAATTCTGACTATGTCATCAAATTTCGTAGTTGGCGATTCTTGTAAGAGTCTTTCCTTAATCTCAGTATTTCTCAAACCGCGTATGAACTGTACACGTAAGTGTGTCTCGAATGTCGTCTCCTTACAATTTGCATATATGAAATTGCATTTACCTCCAAGTTCTTTCAATCCGGCTACGTAATTAGCAATACTTTCCCCTTCGTGTTGGGATCGCAAGCAGAATTTATGCTGTTGCGCTACTTCGCCGGGTTCAGGCGCAATATGATTGCCAAGGATCTTCACCAACTCATCGTATGATTTTGACTCGGGTGTATTGGGTGCCGTTAAGTTTTTTAACACTTGGTAGTATTTAGGTCCAATGCAGTTAAGGAATATTTGTAGTTTTGTATTTGCTTCTGTAACGCCCTTTAGAGTAATGTAATTCTGTAGCCTTTGTAAGTAGCTATCAAAGGATTCGTTGTCCTCGTCATAGGGTTGTAGAGATATTCCACTTACTGGTTGTGAACCTTGGTGACTGCCGTAGGAATGCGTTTTGTAAAATCGCTTGTTGGCTTTGCATGCCGCGCATAGTCTCCATCATTTGACTAAGGACTTGTGCTAACTCGTCCATTGTAAAAAAATCGGTTGCCGTTCTTACTTATATATTCTCTTTACTTTCGTGTGGATTATTTTACAGTCACGATCCTCGTCGCCATTCTGTTATATATGTAAATATATTTACTTTATTATAATCAACAATTAATGTTAATATGCAAATTCATGACACATCTGTTTTTCCGATCTCCCTGGTAACCCAAGGTCTAACATTTATCATGGTAAATTGTTAAATTGTATGGAGTGCTCCCCTAATTATTTTTCGTAAATTTACATCACTTTTATGTAGCGATTCATAGAATACACCTTCCTGCCAAATTTCATAATTGTAGTACTTATAGTCTCCAAGTAAATTGTCTGTGACATACGGACGGGCAGACATAGCGAAACTATAAGGGTTCCGTTTTTGCTATTTTGGCTACGGAACTCTAAAAACGACGGTGGTAAACAAGCTTACGGCCTGTCTGATGGTAGGTAAGCAGAAACCGTAGCCTATGGATGCTTGCGAGTCCAGAAGAACTATAAGCGCATTGCCGACCCTGTATTGACATGCGGACTGTCGACAGCACCACGCGTTTCTATGATACTGTCGTCAGTTATCTTAAGATGAGCCGTAGAGCAACACAATGATTTGCTTTTAAATAAACTGTTTACATAAAATATGATTAAGTTTACAAGCAAACCCGCATACCATTACTGAGGCACTCGAACATTCATTATATTTATACTTATGTCACGTCTCAGACATTTTCCGATCGATATTCATTTATACGCTCCCAAGCATAAAAATAGGTGGGTACAATACATTTTTCAATATTTTGTCTGTAAAATTTCGCACATTGACCTTTGTTGTCACACACACTTAACTATCTATGTGACGTTTGATAAAATACAATCTACGAGGGGTGTTCAATAAGTAATGAGAATGATGATGAGGGTCTATCCTAGAAGTTCCATATTTTCTAGTTCCATTTGGAACAATCGGTACATTTGTAAATGTCAAATAAATGATCCCAATAGTTCCATATGGAACTACATACTAGGCTTTACACCTGGTTTTGTTTTTATTTTAGTTTTAAATCAGTTGTGTCCCTACCTATCTTCGGAGACGTGCTCTAGGGTGAATCAACTCATTTGAATGATAATAATAATAATAATAAAGTGCTTAATAGTCTTTTGTCGGGCGGCAACAAGGTGCGCGCCTTCAACGCCTGGGTGATGCCCTTGCTCACATACTCCTTTGGCATACTAAGATGGACTCAGACTGAGCTGGATGCCCTGGACCGAAGGGTGCGTGTACTGCTCACTGCGCACCGCATGCTACACCCACGCTCGTCTGTTATGAGACTGTACATCCCACGGAAGTGTGGAGGTCGCGGCTTTCTAAATGCCAAAGACTTCCACAACCGTGAGGTGTGCAGTCTCAGGGATTATTTCCTTAACAGCGAGTGTGTGATGCATCGGGACGTAGTAGCAGTAGACGCATCTTTCACCCCGCTTTCCATGGCAAAGGAGAACTGGCGCAGACTTAAAGTATGGAGCACCGAGGAACGCAGGGCGGTATGGAAGAGTAAGGAGCTACACGGGCGGTTCTACAGGGCCCTCACAGGGCCCGACGTAGACCTGCTCGCGTCGGTGAACTGGCTACGTTTCGGGGATCTCTTCGGGGAAACTGAAGGTTTTGTCTGTGCAATTGCGGACGAAGTTATCATGACGAACAACTACCGGAAGTATATCCTGAAGGACGGTACGGTCGACATTTGTCGGGCATGCCGCCGTCCCGGAGAATCACTCAGGCATATCATTTCCGGTTGTGGTCATCTTGCTAACGGCGAGTACTTGCACAGACATAACTTAGTAGCCAGGATCATTCACCAGCAACTTGCTCTTTTATACGGTCTTGTGGACTTCGAAGTGCCGTACTATAAGTATACACCTGCACCAGTTCTCGAAAATGGTCGTGCCACGCTCTATTGGGATCGATCTGTCATCACGGACAGGACTATTGTAGCCAATAAACCTGATATCGTGCTGACAGATCGATCGAAACGCCAGGCAGTGCTCGTTGACATCACCATCCCCCATGACGAGAACCTCGTGAAGGCCGAGAAGGACAAAGTCAGCAAGTACCTAGACTTGGCACACGAGGTGACCGCCATGTGGGATGTTGATTCAACGATCATTGTCCCGATAGTCGTCTCTGCGAACGGTCTAATAGCGAAGAGTCTCGACCAACACCTCAAGAGACTCTCGCTAGATGGCTGGGTCAAGGGTCAGATACAGAAGGCGGTACTCCTGGACACGGCGCGGATAGTCAGGAGGTTCCTCTCTCTGTCGCCCTAACCACCGGTAGCTTAGGCCCTGCCTCGATACCGGCGGCACACTAGGTTAGGTTTTTATAATGATTTTATGTTTTGTAAATATTGATTTATATTTTACTTTTTATATAATTATTATAAAATCTAGCCTAAGTCTTAAAGAAAATAAAGAGAATAATAATAATAAGTGCCCGAGATGTTGTAACACGCCGTGCTACCTCGGCCGCGTTTTACTATTGTAAAACATATTTTTTACTGAAGGATGAACACACGATCCCTTGTATAAGAAACAGACTACTTAGGAGATAAGAAACAACGTAAAACCTGAAGTGTCATATAGGTACTTGATAGTGTCAACTGAAGTATGTAGATAATCAATGTGTAGTAGTGGCCAATTATGTAAACTATATATATATAGACAAAGGTTGTACTTTATTAGCAGAGGTAGACGTTTGATATGAAAAAAAACTCCATGCATCCCTACCAGTGGAGACAACCCGGTAGGGATAGGTGGAAAAGGGGAATATGTACCATTAGTTGCATATGGTACTTCTGGGAAATTTCCTTCAATATTAATATCCCGGTAGAGACATGGATCTAGAAAATATGGTACTTCTGGGATAGACCCGATGATGACACAGGTATTTTTTTTAAAAAAAAATTAATTTTTAATATTGGCAATACTGGCCAGTATTTTTTACATTTTCCCACTAAAGAGTTTATATATCATTCTCATTACATATCGAACAACCCTCGTATACATATAAAACAAGAAGGCCTGATTGACTGACTGACTGACTCATCAACGCTCAACCGAAACTGCTAATGCTAGAGAGTTCGTTTTTGCACAGTCGATTACATTTATAGCGTAGGCTAGGGATAAGAAAGGTTTTTCGAAATTCATTCCCTAAAGGGGTAAAACAAGAGATGAAAGTTTGTATGAAAACACGTTTTTATTGAAGTGAGAGATTTGAAACTTTGTATTATAGACTCCCTATTTAATTATATTAATGGCGTATTTCAGCGTTTTTCTAAATTGCTCCCCTAAAGGGCTGAAAAGGGGGTTCAAAGTTTGTACAGGGAGCAAATCTTTTTTGAAATGAGAGACTTGAAACTTCGTATATAGACTCTCTGTTTAAATACAACAGAACATATTCCAGCATTTTTCGAATTTGCTTCCCTAAAGGGGTGAAAAGGGGGTTCCGAGTTTGTGCAGGGAGTCAATCTTTTTTGAAGTGAGAGATTTAAAACTTCGTACATAGACTCTCTGTTTAAATACAACAAATCGTATTTCAGTGTTTTTCGAAATCGCTCCCCTAAAGGGGTGAAAAGGGGGTTCCATGTTTGTGCGGGGAGCAAATCTTTGCTTTTCTTAAAAATCGATATGGGTGTCATCTTCGAGGTTTCTCGGGGTGCCGATTACGATAATGACACGCAGTTTCAAATCCAAGATGGCGGACATTTTATTTTCCTTAAAAATCGATGTGGGTTTTATTTTTTTTGTGGTTCCTCGGGGTGCCGATTACGAAAATGACACCCATTTTCAAATCCAAGATGATGGACATTTATTTTTCTTAAAAATCGATATGGGTGACATATATCTTTATGGTTCCGTGGGGTGCCGATTACGAAACAAACATCCATTTTCAAATTCAAGATAGCGAACATTTATTTTTCCTAAAAATCGATATGGGTGTTATCTTTGTGGTTCCGTGGGGTGCCGATTACGAAAATAACATCCATTTTCAAGTTCAAGATGGCGAACATTTATTTTTCTTAAAATCGATGTGGGTGACTGTCGAGTTTCCTCGGGGTGCCGATTACGAAAATGACATTCATACACACCTACACACGACGGTACATACAAAAATACGGATTAAACTGAGAACCTCCTTTTTTGTAGACGGTTAAAAGTTACACTTAGTACGCGAGCGAAGCCGCGGGAAAAACTAGTATATAATAGTCTAAACGCCCGACTTTAAATTGTACGGCGCGGCAATGTAGGGAGGTATCTATAGTTTACACGTCATCGATTTGACGTAGACTAATAAAGTCTATAAATAAGAGTGTGTATGACTTGCAGTATTAAAACGACATTTAACTGACCGTCGTCGTTTAAATTGTCTCTTTCCAAAGACCTATGTACAATATTTATCGGTGGGTACTGTACTGTACTTGCTAATAAGGGACGGATACTATACATATGTACGAAAACGCGATCATGCGCCGCTAGTTAGACAGGGGTAGACAGACTTACCACAAGCCGTCGTCTCCCGGCGAAAAAAATAAACAATAGCATTCTTTTGTTATGATCCTGGAGAACCCAAAAAAAAGAGCCTTCCACAATAGTTTCACTGTATTGTAATGTTAATCAAATGGTTTATTTTTAGAGAGCTTGCTTGTGATCTGTAAGTTCGTTAATTGCCTAGATAGGTCATGATTTGCAGTTGAAGCGCTTATCATATCGTTTATTCATATCGAAATACTTATCATACTTATCCTTTGTGTATAAAAATCGAATTGTAATTAACATTCCTACAAATTTTAAATCATGATCTCCAATTTGAATGCAGATCAAGGTATTTCTATGTAGACTTAGGTACAGGGTACAGTCATGCAATATTCTAACATGGAATCCTATGCGTAGTTAGGGATTCAAACAGGCCCGAATTAGAAATAATTTTGCTGCCGTATAATATAAGATATAAGAAAAACTGAATAGTTTTTCTCATAGGAAAAGAATATAGATAGATAGATGAATATTTAAAAATGAACAATGGATACCTACTTGATCAAAAGAATCCATTTATTTAAAAAAAATACAGAAGTTAAAATTTATCGTATATATACATATCGACTGTAGCGATGAAAATCGTTATAAAGATGAATAAATTTTGCTCCATGTAAAATTTAAAAATATATGTGACGATACAGCAAACACGAGTTTTTTTCCCTCAACGGTCTAGAAAGGCCTTTTTTCGTAGAGGAGAAGTGAAATAGTACATTACTGCAGACGCCGGGAAAGGAGGGCTTGCCGGGTGAGTAGGTATAGACGGATAGTGATACGAAGCCGGCAAGCCCTTTTTTGTATAGGTATGCGAAGTTAAGCTACGTGTTACTAACTGAGCGATCCCGTGCTTTGGAAGACACGTTAAGCCGTTGATCACGGCTCCTGTTTATATACAACAATCGTTAAGCCAAGTTAGAGGCCTTCGGGCGGCTTCAGAACTTCTAACAGTCAAGTGGCCCTCTCGCTTGACGAGGAGGGTCGAAGTTGCAAGCACGTCCGTAGGGTGCCCACAACCCACCGCTATCCTACACGTGACAGCGAGGGTAAGATGATCGCTTATATGTCGGACATAATAGCATTCGTCCCTTACTGTCAAGTACGTAAGTGCGAGAGGGCCGAATGCAGACATAAAGCATTCGTCCCTCTCGCACTTATATACTTGACAGTAAGGGACGAATGCTATATGTCTGACATATAGGCGATCATCTTAAAAGCCCCTCTGGGTGTTGATATAAGTGCAACAAACTGGCAACCGGACTGTCTTCTCGGAGATCTCACGGTTCTAAAATATTGCCATGCGATAAATAAAATAATATATAAGCAAATAATCCATATACACAATAGGCTAACACCTTTAATAAACCGGAAAAGTATCGTAACCACAACATAAACTTTTCATAGAACTGGCATAAATAGCCATTCAAGTTGACAGTACTAACTTGTCCAACTTGTCTAGTTCAAATTATTGGAATTATGTCATTGATATAAAAATTAGTAAAATTACCTTTGCAACAGGAAATGAAACAAAAATTTGGTGTAAATCCAGTGAATGATATGAGCAGCTGACGCTGTATTTAGTAATAAATACTGCGATTTATAATACACGTAAGTATTCAACTCTGTTTCCTTGGGTCACTTGTTTATGTAAATTTCGGTAGAAATTTAGTAGGATTGTATTCATTTGCCATAACTTGTTTTCACTTGCCAAACTTGTTCTTAATATGTTCTGTATGTTCGTTTGAATGTTTTGGAGACTCAATAAATTTGGTTTAGATAACCAATTGTGTGTATATTTAACTCATAGGCGCGAAATAAATACGTCTGTCCGCAAAATAGGTACATAATCTCAATTGGTCCTTAATACGTTCTCAAATTGAGCCCTGTTGGTCATTCTATATTGTAACATCTACATAAGTAGATACCTACGTATCATTATTAGTACGTAATCCGTGACTCGGTTTATGTGAAGGCTCACCGAGTTCCTAAACCAGTCACATGATGTAGTCATGTATCGGACTTCACCATTACGTTATTGCTGAAAACCTCCAGTTTATGACAATAGTAGTAGTAACCCCTATTAGGAAACCCCTAGTCACTGACGCACTTACCTACCTTAGTCAGAACAAAATGAAAAGCACGCAGACAATATTATCACGTTCATTTAGTGCATACAGCCATAACAGCATTACGTCTTCGAGAGAACTCTCGTTTGTTGTAACTCAAATTATTACGCCGCAGAATGTGTTTGATTAAATTTTTAATTTGCGTTTAGCGAATCCAAACATTCTTTGGTGTTCGTTGAGTGTGTTTATAAGTGAAGTAAAGTTGTGGTGTATGTGATTGACTAGGTTAATAAGTGATAAATCAAATCAAAATGTTGTTTGGCAATCTACGGAACAGGTAAATTTGCACTTTAATACCTCAGCCTTGGCCTCGGTTTACCTGTTTTTTGTCCACCACTGTACACTCGTCCACTGTTCACTCGTGAGGAATAAATAGTAAGGAGATTTAAATAAACAAGAATGCTTAATTCATGTTTTAACAGAACAAGGCCTTTAAAAAATGTCCGACACGACATTATTCTTAGAGCCGTTAGCGCCATTGTAATAGTTATTTGTTATACTAGGGTGAAAACTTGTATTTTAACCGCGAGTGTGGAATTGAAACACGAGCTAGCGAATGGATTTTAGGGTTGAACTACGAGCCAGCGAATGCATTCTATGGTTTGAAAATAGAATTCTGAGTGAAGCGAGTGGTTCAAAAATAGAATCCTGAGCGTAGCGCGTGTTCCAACACACGAAGCGTAAAATATCTTTGCCCCCGTGTGTAACACCACTTCTCACCGCTTATTTTCCTCGCTTTAGTGATAAAGCGCGGAAAATACTACACATGTAAAATCTGCCTTTTTTTTAATTCACTATGTTTTTTAATTGAATGCAATGGATTATCTATATTTCTTTATTGACCCAGCCAGCGAAGCGTCTCTGCTTCAGCTTGAATGAAAAATCTTTCGTATGTCCGGATTTCGCATTTCTCTATACTGATACTCAGGAATTTTTGTGAGTAGGTTCGATTACCTATATGGATATTTTTTGGTGAGATACTTTTTCGAAATTTTAAATGTAAATTGAAAGTTACCAATAAAATTCTCGTGTTTTTCACAAAATAAACTAAATAAATAACGCAAATCACTCGTTTTTCCATACAATGGGATTACGAGGCCATTGCACTGTCACGTCACATTTCACTGCCTCTCAGTATGGAGCGTTTTCAGCGCTCTTCACAGTCGTCACCTATGCTGTACTTAACGCTCGTCTTTTTTGTTGTAGTTCGTCCCGTACAAACATTTGACAGTTTCTAAAAACTGGTTTGAATGGCACCATTAAACATTTTTTTAGTCAAATAGCCAATTCGCCTACTTTCCTGTCCCTGACAAACTAAAGCTTAGGTAATCAACCTACCTCTCCGTTGAATCTCAATTCGCCTACTTTGCGCTCACAGACTAAAGCATAATCAACCTAAATACCTCACCCTTGAACTAAATACGCCTGAAACGTGCACTAAAACTAAACCTAAATCCCAATTCGCCTACTTCGCACATGACATGAACTAATACGCAATGGGTGGTCTAGGCATAACGCGAAATTGGCAGACTGCGTTTTAGGTACAGAGCGACTAAAGGATTTTTTTGTAATTTCTCATCAATTTTATGTAGCGGTTCATAGAATACACTTTCCTACCAAATTTCGTAATATATAGTGTTTATAGTCTCCGACACGAACACGCGGGCGGTTTAAAGGAATACTAATCTAAGAGTTTGCGCTCCAGTGAGATTGGTTGAGCGGATTCAACCAAATCTGAGGTGTGAGTACTACAACTAGCCTAGCTGAGAAGAGTCCAGCAAGAAACTCAGCTACGCCCGACCTGGGTCGGACTGACTCTACCCAATATGCGGCGGTACCGGGACGAATAGGGACTATATATATGTCTGTGTTGTCGCGATCGTGCGGTGGACGTCCCCGCCGGCGGGAATGCCTAAGTGTACGCGTCGTGTCTGAGTTGGACGCCGTAAGCGCAGCGTTCCATCTTTCGATGGACGCTGTGATTACGTTGTCCGGGTCCGTGAGGGTGTGCCTCGTCCGGGTCCGTGAGTGTGTCGCTTATAAGGGTTCCGTTTTCGCCATTTTGGCTAGCTAGTGAGGTGAAAACAAAATTACCCCTTTGTTAGAATGTTTATATTTCTATAGTTAGGTATAAATATTGTTGGAAGTTTGTCCGTGTGACTGTGTGACAAAATATCATATCAGCCGAAGGACCTCCACATCGCTGGATGTGGGTGGCGTCGGACCGGTCATTGTGGCACCCTTTGATCCTCCAATGCCTTTAGATATAACATAATTCAAAGTTCAGTGGTGACGTTTCCCCTATTCTGGCCCTTGAGGCCGCATAGGGAACCAAACAGGTCTAAAAAAAGTAGACGCGAGTTTATATTTCTTTCTGGTAATCGATACTATTCGTGCGCAGTTGTCGGAAGCCGCGCTGTTGGATTAGCGTCGTGATCGCGGCGGTGGTAGTGGCCGCGCTGGTGGCCGTGTTGGTGGTCCAGCCGTGGGCAGAGGACGGCAGCCACGCACGGTTCGCGCGCGCCGCCGTCGCCGCTAATGGCTACGAGTGCGCCTCTATTGGACGGTGAGTCTCTCTGTGGCCGTGGTTTGATGTGATTTATTACGGTTGGCACGCGCCGCCGTCGCCGCTAATGACTACTATCGGACGGTAACAGCCTCTGCTGCATTTTAAGCAGTCCTGCGTGATGGGTCCACCTTGTAGTGCGCAGCTATTGGATGTCGAGTGTTGGCTTGGGTTGCTGGTAGCTAATGCAGTGAGAGGACCGCGACCACAAACGTTTTTAAATCGTTTATTGACAGCAAGTGCGCTGCTATCGAACGGTAGGTGGTGACATTAGGAGAGGCTGGCAGCCACAGGCGGCTCATGCTGCGGTTTCTAATGGCCAGGATTGCGCCCCTGTCGACTGGTGTCTATTCACTTGTCATGGTAGTCGTGGCCGGTTGGTGATGCAGGTAAGGTATAGGTAGGTAAAGGATGGCAGCCGTAACCTTCAGTCTGCTAATCGTAACTGCACCGTCACCGACGATGTTAATTTAATAAGTTAGTAATTTTACCACGCCTAGGATAGTGACCTAGTATGCATAAGGAAAAACAGCAACGAGAATTGACAAAAGAAAATTAATTATAAAGAAATTTTTATGACTTATTTTCGGACGATGCGAGAAATGTTTAACAATATTTTCATAGCCATAAAACAAGACTATCGTGCCCAGAGTAGAACATAATCAGGAATTCACTCTATCTTGGAAAATATACATGTTGACACTGTCGCACCTCGCAGCGATTGGTTGCCTGCGGTGCTGCGGTGTGCGGGATGCCCGCCCGTTACAGACGGTTCGCGCGCGCCTTGGTCGTCGCCGCTGTTGGCTGCGATTGTGCCGGTATTGGGCGGTAAGTCGTCCTCGTCCCAATGTTAACCGCCCGCGTGGTTTTGCCGGAGGTTTCCCCTGCCGCTACGCACTATTATTGTTTAAATGGGCCCGGCCTACAAAGCCACAGTCAAGTAATTGCTACCTACTCGTAATCCCTAATAGTCTTGAGGTAGGCACCAGTGTTTTCGGAAGACGACTCCATCTGACCTTCCAACCCAAAGGTGAAACTTAACTTTAAACTTCCTATCGGTAAGTATCTCTCTTATTTTAGCGATATTCCCGATTCATCCTCAACAGTAACAACAGCACAGTCGCTTCGTAGCCCGGAGCTTGTTTTCCCACTTCGCATGGTTTGCCTTACGTGGGTTACATTTTTAGAAGGCCAAGTTGTATTAACTATATATCGTTAACTACTTATTATCCAACCTCCCACACAATCTTCGAGACAGAATCATTTATTAATGAAGCCGACAGATTGATGGTGTTTGTAATCTTTTTGTCACTTGTAGTTTTCTCTAAAAGCACCAGGCGTCCATAATAGCAAGCCAATGAACAACTGTAGAACGCAATTTAAATCACGTTTTATTTCTAGCTCAATACTCGAGAAAAATGGCAGCGCCGTCGATGCAGCAATCGCCACGCTTTTCTGCGAGGGGCTGGGCTGCGCGCAGTGCATGGGGCTGGGCGGGGGCTTCCTCGCCACGGTGTACGACGCGGGCACACGCGAAGTCCGCGTGTTGAACGCGCGTGAACGCGCTCCCGCCGCCACCACCGTCGACATGTTCAACAACCAGTCTTCTACTGTCGGCGGGCTTGCCATCGCCGTGCCGGGAGAGCTCAGAGGGTAAGAGGAATGCCGAGCTACTCATGGAAACCAATGATCTGCAATGAGCGTTGCGTCGGGCTCTACAAAAACACTCTCTATTTATACATAAGGCATGTAACACTTGGCATTTTTCCCCGAAATTCAAGGTAATGCAGAAGATTTACGTAGTCAACGTAAATTAAACCCGTTTAGAGCCGCTGCGTGTGCTGGTTCGAATTAGAATTAACAGCGGCATTGAGACATTTTAAGACGACTGTTCGAGCTTAGTCATAAATGGATTTGGGTATTATACATAGGTACATAGCCACCATGAAAATCGTAAATTGTTAATAAACTTTATGGTGGGAAAAATAAATACAAAAAATGCATATCAAAAAAAAATCAAACATTTATTCTGGAAATAAGCCACAAGGGCACTTTTACATGTCAAAATATTAATTTACAGTTCAAGAAGGAATAATAATTTCGAGTTTACAATTATAACAAAATTAATGTCATACAGTGAAGATAAACTTGCAAAGTTATTTTAAGTTTATATAGCTACCTAATGAAAAAAAAAGTGAAGAGAATTTATTTGAGGTATTCTGACCGAAAGCCGGAATAGCTGATGGAGCATATACCTACAGACTACAGCGTCAATTGTTTTTCTGCTTATGGCAAGAGTCAGACACCGTCCGGTCTATTATTTTTTACCGAACATCGAAACAACCGAATTTGAATAAGTTAAACCTAAGGTTAAGTCTTTGGTTCTAAAACATAGATCAATGTTTGTTTTCAGATACGGCGAAATGTATCGACTTTACGGAAAGTTGCCCTGGGCAGAGCTGGTGCAGCCGACGGTTGACCTTTGTCGGAAGGGGCATCGCGTCAGCGATTACATGGGCCGGGTGCTGCAGTCATACAGCGACCGCATCAAGGCGGAGCCCTCTATGAGGTGAGGAGCAACTTAATACCCGTCATATACTCAGATTTCCCCTGGCATAGCATAGAGCCAGTTTTTTTTTCTCCGTTGATCCTCGTAGCTCTGTCTATCTTTACTTTTCACTGAGATATAAAATAGGCAAATAGTCTCTTCTATTTTAAACTGAACTGGGACAGGAATAACGCCGTGCAACCGTTTTAGATTATTATTGAAGGCGATCTCTATGACTCTCTATCACAAGATTTCATATACAATAGTTTCTTGTAATCTGGAATCGTGATAATCGTGGTAACGCGAGCATTGAATGGTAGGTGTGCCTAACTTTGACGGTGACTGAGAAGTTGGATATCTTCTTCAAAAGCTGGGCTATCCTTAATCACAGTTATTTCCTCTCAGCGAGCTATACATAAACCCAGAAACGAACGAGGTGTACAAAGCGGGCGACACGATCGTGGAGCCGACACTGGCGCGCACGCTGGAGGTGATCGCGGCGGAGGGGCCTGAGGCGATGCACAACGGATCGCTCACCGCCGCACTCGTCAGGGACATCCAGGGATTCGGCGGCATAATCACGGAAGAAGATATGCGGGAATACAGGTACGCTCCTAACCCTTTGAAATATCGCACATGGCAACATTTTGCAAATACTTATGCTTTTGCTTTTTACTGTAGTCGCAATATGTGCAATCGATGTAATCGTCCAAAAGACTCACGCTTGTATCGAAATAAAAAAGATAGGTACCTACTACAGGGGCGCGTTGAAAAAAAATGTATGTCCCACGTTTAGTGATTGAAACCATGGGATGATTTATTACGAACAAAAGAGTGCGTCTTCATACTTAGCTTATTTTATTTTGGTTGTCCGTAGAGTCGAGTGGCAGAAGCCCATATCCGTGAAACTATCAGACGAACACACGCTCTACTCCGTCCCACTGCCCGGCTCAGGCTCAGTATTAGCCTTCATGCTCAACATGCTAGCCGGGTGGGTCAGCAACGGCAACGAGCCAGCCTCCGGCCTCTATTGGCACCGCATCGTCGAAACCTTCAAGTACGCTTACGCTAAGCGTACAGGGTTGGGAGATGCCTCACGGACTGGTCTTGACTACTCCATCACTGAGGTATGGATCGACTTTGTTGATTCCACGGTGTTCACTTAGCAGTTTAGCAATAGACCCTTGAGTAAGCCATTGAATATTCTCTAAAATTGTTTGGTAGTTCAGTCGGACATACGTGGTCTGATGATTCAGCGGTAACTTGGCTGACTTAACATTTGTTTCTGTTCTTGGTCTCCCATCCCATCCTATCAGAGTTCATTAGCACAACAACCAACAAATCACGAAATCAAGTTTATAGCTCCTTTGTTCCCTTTTACTTGTTGTTACTTTTTATATATTTTTAAAGTAGTTTTATTCACTCGGAGATGTTGGTTGTGAATTGGTTGTATCTAATTATCGTCACCTAAACTCGTGCCTATTTCAGCTCGAGCGCAACCTGTCCGACCCAGCTTGGGCTCGCGCCTATCGCGCCGAAGTTGACGACACTCGCACCTTCAACGACTGGCGGCACTACGGGGCGCTATTCCAGGGCGCCGACGACCACGGCACCGCGCAGATCATCGTCGTGGCCCCTGACGGGAGCGCCGTGTCTGCTACGAGCACTATCAATTACATGTAAGTTACCATGCCATTCGCAAGAGGACGATGGACAACAATCACTACTTAAAAAACTGGCGCCACTGGCACTGCCACGGGGCTGATAATGATAACTAAGGCACGGCACGCATTCATCATCGTGGCGTCTGACGGGAGCACACACACGCGAGTTGCAAATGTTAAGAAGAGTAGATACGCCATTCGATTTCACCCCGACTTCTCCCCTTGTCGCGTTTCCCCCCATGTAAAATTAGCGGTAACTCGCTGGTCGACTTTTCTTAGTTGGATATAGCGTGAGGTCCTAACGTCGCATGCAAAAGTGGACGATAATCTGAGTCCTATTAGAAGAGTTCAATTCAAATTCGAGAGATGGTTTCATTACTTTACTTAATTTTTTAGATAATCAGGAAATATTACCCACATTCTTTGGCGTAGTTATTTTTTATGTAGGTACCTATTCAGAAAAACAACAATACATTTATACGACAGTTTATATTATATCAAATGCATAACAAAGGTAAACTAGACAATCGCATTAGGTACTTATAGATAATGTTTTTCATGCACAGTTGGGGCAGCCAGCGCCGCTCGCGAAGCCTCGGCATAATGCTGAACAACGAGATGGACGACTTCGCGATCCCTAACCGCGAATCCGCGTACGGCTTGCCACCTTCCCCCGCAAACATGCTGGGTCCAGGCCTCCAGCCTCTCAGTTCTATGGTGCCAACCATCGTCGTGAACAAACGTGGTGAAGTCGATCTGGTGCTGGGAGCCGCTGGCGGGACAAAAATCACGACACAAGTTGCTCTGGTGAGTTCATTGCTAATCCGAACAGCGCCTCCCCGTCGCTGACCATCATGCTGACTTCAGGCCTGTCAAGTCGACCGTTATTTTTCGGGGTTCCGGCTTCTGCGACCGACCGCCAATACAAAACCAAAAGGGACCCGGTTGACCGACTTAAAAGGGCCTATTGCATAATTAGACTAACAATATTATAAATAATACAAGTTACTAGTTAACAACTTACTAGTCGCGTAATTTTGTGTAGCGTAATTCTTTTAGGTTCAATCATTAAAATTACAAGACAAAAAATAATTATTAACAAGCATTAACAAGTACTAATAAATTTTGTTGCATATTTAAAGAAACTTGTACTAAGAATACTAATTTTATTAGCAAAACATACAAAATTACAAGTAACTAAGTTGGCTGATTGGGTCAAAACCTTTGACTAACTGTGGTTTTTAGGGTTCCGTAGCCAAAATGGGGAAAACGGAATCCTTATAGTTTCGTCATATCTGTCCGTCCGTTTGTCCGTCCGTAAGTATGTCACAGCCGATTTACTCAGAGACTATTTAAGCACTACAAGTATGAAATTTGGTAGGAAGGTGTATTCTGTGAAAATTACAAAAAAATATTAATTTAGGGGGGGGGAGCACTCCGTGGATGAAAAAAGAAATTTCAACGCACATAATCGTATGGGGATCCATGGATAGGCCTTTAAGAATGATATGGAGTTTTCTAAAAAACTTTTCCATTTAAGTCAACCGTTTTTGAGATATAAGCTTCCAAAGAAACAAAAGTGTACCTACTTATCTACTTGTATATATATTTGCCCCTTATATTTAATTATGCAACCGAATAGTACAAGTTACAACCAAAACCACGTCTAGTATTAGCTTGTAATTACTTTATTATCAGAGCTCGGAATAGGTAGTGCCTATTTACCTAAACTTTGCGGGAGGACGTAACTAAGAGTGGTTACAAACACCAAAAATAATTACTTCTTTTTATTGAATGTGGGGTTTCCCGGGATTTACTGTATTATTCTAGAGGCTTAGTACAATTCTCTTTACTTATAAATCTTGTTATATTGCATATCATTTGTTTATTTACCTTTAAATAATAATCAGTTTCTGTCTAAGTCAACTAAAAAGTATCAAATTTCGGAATCCTTTTGATTCAATTTGATCCTATTTTTAATTAAAGGTAATTAAACAAATGACATGCGATATAACAAGATTTAGAAGTAAAGCCAAATGTATTAAGCCTCTAGAATAATACAGTAAATCCCGGGAAATCCCGCATTCATTAAAAAGAAATAATTATTTTTGGTGCTTGTAACCACTCTTAGTTACGTCCTCCCGCGAAGTTTAGGTAAATAGGCACTACCTATTCCGAGCTCTGTTTATTATGCAATAAGCCCCGATATCATGAAAATACTTGTAGGTAAGTATGTGTATTTGAGCATGAAGATATTGAAAATACTTGTATCACTATTTGGGCATTTTTATATTTGTAAATTGTTGAACACAATGTAGCGGCGTAAAGGAGAACAATGCTCTTCTCAGCCTTAGGGTGCACAATAAAGCTAGACGTGTCACGACTGACAATTCACAGATGAATGAAACAATTTTTACGGACATCGGTCATGCCATTTTTTTCTCAACATGTTGGTATATCACCACCACTCGTTACGAACTTGTTTTGAATGATGTTATTGTATCTCTTATTAGGTACCCATAGAATTGGCAAGTTTCGAAATAAAAGTTGTACCTAGTCCTCCTAGTATAAATAGTCGGAACGGGGCCTAATACCTTTTTGTAATGGTACTTAGGTACTTTATTATGCCATAGAAAATATATTTAGAAAACTTATTTACATACCATCTCCTTTTTTTTAAACTGACTGTCGCTTTATAGGCCGGGCCGAATAAAGCGATAGGAGTGCGTGGTTGGAGAGCAGCCTGGGGAAATCCCTTTAAAAATAACTCAGCTATAACCGTTAGAATGTTTTCAATTAGAGAGAGAAAGCGCTACAAATCAGTGACGTCACAGACCTAAAGCGCCATAATAAATGACGATCGTTCAATACAGAGGTGCGTTTCGCGAAAAAGGAACAGAACATGCCCCCACTTAACTTTGAAGACTTATAATTACGTAACTTTTTATTCTTTTGAGTTACTTTTTTCGCCATTTGATTGAGAATTAATCCTGTTTCGAGAAAATTGAAGTTATTGATTTTCTTACCTGGAGTCAACATCCCTATTCTCGACAATGTATGAATGCAGTGGCTCTTCTACCACATAGGTTGTAGATCCGAGTGGCTCTAGAAGTGGAGCAGATTTGACAAATATTTTTGAAGAGCGCCTTGTTGTGACAGATATTGATGCTCGTGACTGTACTTTTTTCCAACCATCGTGGCTTTAATGAAGCCTTGCGGTCTTTTGTACGCCACTCACACCGCTGTGGTAAGCGTCACCATACAGTATCTATGCGTAAATTATAACGCAGGCTTTATGGTGACGCTTACCGCAGAGGTGTGCGATCAAGAGACCGAGGATTAAGCCTTCTGTACACACGTACGAGACTATCATGCGAGTTTGAAGGAGTTTCTTACAAAGCTATCGGTCAAGCCGCGCCATGTAGTGAGCTAAGCTGACATAATTCCATTTCAGACGGTGATGAACACGATCCTGGAGGGCAGCTCGCTGCTCGAGGTGATGGACCGGCCGCGACTGCACCACCAGCTCGTGCCGATGGAGGTGGAGCACGAGGCAGACTTCAGCCCGGTAATTATTTTATTCCAAAATCGTTTGTCACTTGTCGCTGTCACATGTCTGTCAAAAATGGATGGGGAGTGCCCGCATGTTATACATCGATAAACGTCGTGGATAAATCGATAAATTTACCGCTTATCGAGCTATTATCGACTGTTCATCGTCATAGCCCATCTGGGTTGTTTGTTCGTCTTAGGTGGTGTGTTCCTGGTGGTTAGTAACGTTGCCAGAGTTCTCGAGGATGCACTGTGTTGAGACCGAGGAACCTGAATATAATATTTACTAGTAACGCAACCACAACCAACCTTCAAGTCAAAAAGGGCAGGCAACGCGTTTGTGATTCTTCTGTAATCGCAACATTTTTCTACAAAAAAAAGTACCGGGGATCCGTCACTATCTTCAAACCACTCAACAGGGGGCGTTCCAGTTACCATTATGCGAGTACATAGGTAGAGTCGCTAGGCCAGTTACGCGGCCTGCGTCAGTTTGCGGCCTTCTGAAGAACGAAGTTTTTTCAATTAAAGATATTTATATTTTTACATGCCCTAAAGAAATAGTGAGTCCTATGCGTTTTAATTAGTAGCTATTGAATCAGAATATATTAAAGAAGCAAGAAAATATCCTTTCAGTTCATCAACTCATCCAAGTGGCCGCAAACTGGCGTATCAAATTAACAGGCCGTAAACCCACCCACCGACCCTATATACTTACTGATGCGACCGATTACTGCAACGATCAAGGTCGCGCGCCATGACATTAATTCTTTTTTTTAACAAGTATGCCTGGGTCGGGACCTTTTAACAACCAAGGTTCGTCTATGACTCACTTGTCCCCGTTGCTATTGCTATTACAATAATGGTTATCTACATAAAGTTGAGGTAAAGAGGTCATAAGGGACTTTATTGTCACATCTATTACGACCTTCTGCACTTTACGATATAGTTGGGATTGGATAGTAAAACTGCACAATTCGATTCACGAGCTGCCTCGACTCACCTTACCACTTATCCCTAATATAACTTGACTCCGACATCCGTAATAACCATGCGTAAATTGAGATCGGATTTATGTTAGTTTACTTTAGTTCTGACTGTAAGCCTGTGGTAGTAACGTGTTCAAAGATATTTTTTTTAAAAATACCTTATAACTGTAGAATAAGGTGCAAAATCGTAAACATACGTCGGCTGTATCTATCACACGTGTGTCGTGACGACAATTGCGATATGCAACAATACATCATTGTTACGGCGTGAATAGGAAAACCGCATTGTAATTTCATGTTTTCACAATAAGTTGGTGATAAAATGTTAAATTTATAAGGCCATTAGTGTAATACCTACAGTACTCAGCGTTAAATATTGCACATATTATCGGTCTGTGAAAAGAGACCATTTATATTAACGACGATTTCCGAACACTAGTGACCGTCCATCAATCATCGTATATATATTACCCAAGTGTTCGTTTCATGTCAAATAAATACCTACTACTAGTTTATGTCAAATGTAAACTTTGGATATCTTTATAGAGAGCTGTTGCAACTACTAGACGGAACCTAAAAAATGATAGTAAAACAATTAGTTAGGTCAGGCGTCAAGGAAGGGGATTTTTTGTCATTATTAACAGAAATCATTATTTTCGCAGGACGTAATAAAGTATCTCCGAACGAAGCAGCACTCTACGACTGAGCTGGGCCCGACGGCTGGCTTCGCCGCCATGGTGGGCGCGCAGCGCGACGCGGAAGGGTACCTTTTGCCCAAGACCGACAAGCGGCGCATTGGAAGCATCGACGGCATCTAACCACTCCTCGCTTTTGGCAATTGTCACCCTTATTATAAAGGAATAGAGTTCAACCCAAAATTTAAAGCAAGCGCACGAGTAGTAAAATATACACCATCCCACTTTACTGCAATGGTAATGACCCACCGCGAAAATCTGTAGAATATCGCCAGTCTCTATAGCACTTGTCATATTCAACTGATAAAGATACAGAAATACGAATTGTCATATTCGTGCGTTCAGATAGTTTAAGCAGCTCTGGGCAAGTTGCTGCCTCGAACTCCAGCCAGTTTAGGTACTACCGATTTTTAGTGGTTGCGGATCATACTATCAATGGCTGTACATAGATTAGCCACTCTAAGCAATTACAAGAGCATAGCCAGAGGCATACGGGCCAAGGTGGGCAGCTAGCCCTCCCTAGAAGAGCTCCCGTGCGGAAGAAATCCGTCCGTCCGGCTTCCTTGCACAAGAGTTTCTTTACCTGCCTCTTCTAAAGAAAATTAGCTTTCTGACTATTGCCAGCTCACAGACTTTACTAGCACGAGCCATGCAAGCAATATGTTAACGATGGCTCTGGTCAACAAACGTAACATTTTAAATTATAACAGTTGTCGAACTCGGCAAGTTTAATTGCTTCAAACAGTTCGAACTTTTTTTAAATCTGAGGGTCTACTCCGAACTTCGGATCGTGCCGTCCCTTTCACTCTCGTGTTATGCATTATATGAGTGAAAGGGACGGTACGATATGAAGTTCGGATTTCGATGTTCGTAGTAGCCCCTTTGTGAATTATAGTTGCCGCATGGCGGAGTCAAGATACTCGAGCATTTAATGGATTATTTCTTAATGTACACTGTTAGATTTTCTCCTTCTTCTACCCATTTAACTAACACTACGTATACAATTCAATGTGCGCATATTCAGATTACAAATAATTAACTGGAGCAATATTTTCGTTGTTGCGACACCGACATACATGAAACTCAAAATTACATTGTGTTGAGTAGGTATAGCAAATAAATTCATATACTTATAAAGTGATATGTATTGCCGTAGATTTAAATTATTATCATTGTTAATAATGTAAGAATTTATATTTTATTTTATTTTTGTTATTAGTGTTATATTGTCTACTGTACATAATAGTCGATCGAATGAATCTTGAAAGGGTTGACATACGTACTTACTTAATCCTCATTTCCTTGAGGCTCAATTTTTCTACCGAGTTTTGGCGTTAACTATAAACAGTGTAATTACTTACCTAGCCGCGATTAAGATGGGATTAGAGGCAACAGTTTTTTTCCATACAAGGTGACAAAAGTCGTGATACAAAATATAATAAAAATAATTCGGTCCCATAGTAAAAGCGGCTCGGAATCAGTCACCTTGTAGGTAGCTATACCTACTTATTCAAAAGCTGTTCCATTCCGAGCCAAACTAATCGCGGTCTACTGCCCTCTTCATTCATTCATCCATAGAAGGTATGTAATATTCGCGCCAAACTGTGTAATTCGAGATGTGAAGTAAAACCTAAAAGCCTTACTATCTAGTTACTTGCTAATTCATAAATATCTTAAGAAGTTCAAAAATATCTGACTCTCTGAAATAGTCGTAACAGATAATTTTGAGCTCCTTGTCCTACATCAACATGATAAAATTGCGAATGACTGTATATTTATGTATGTAATAGGGTAGGTACGTAACTTGCTGTGATGTGGTATATAATTTTATTGACTAATTATCGTAATACTTATTGTTAATAAATATGTTTTAAATCAAACCATGACTCATAGTTTGTGTTGCCGAACATGTATTATATCCATGACATCATTACTCAGAGTACATCTGAATGTCTGTCAAATTAGGCCAGCTTGACAGGACTGGCTTCCCACGAGGAGACTTGACCCAGTTTGTGTTGAAAGAAGAAAGAAAGAAAGAAAAATGTTTATTTGCATTGGCACACAATTCAGAATTAAAAAAAAAAACAAACAGAAACAGAAACAAAAATATATACCTAAGTCCTGTGCCAGCAAAAAGGATCAAGCTCAGCATGATGCTACAGCCTGGAGGCTGCAGCGCTGATTTTCAGCCTAAGCCTTGTGGGTGGCATACAACCACTCAAACAGAATATACTCACTACATAGTATAAAAGAAATTCGCTTTCTCTGTCCCTATATCCCTATGTATGCTTAAATCTTTAAAACTACGCAACGGGTTTTGATGCGGTTTTTTTTAATAGATAGTGATTGAAGAGGAAGGTTTATATGTATAATAACATCCATTATATAGTGCACCCGTGCGAAGCCGGGGCGGGTCGCTAGTCCTATATAAAAAATTAAAATTAAAATGTTGCTTGCCCCAATGACAATGTCCGACATAAACGCGATCATCAAACCTAATTAGGGCTAGCTAGAGCATTTTACACGGGAGACACCATGGAGACCAAAGAGAATATAACCACTACGTTCTAATGGAGACCTTCGGGGTTTGATTCCGAATTCCTATCAATAAGTTGGTAAAGGTAACGTTTTGTTGTCTATGGGCTGTTTAAGCCTTTGAACGCCAAGAACACCTAAAGGTGTCGCGTCTTGCCGGGCCTACGGTGCTTATAACGCCTGTACATTGTCTAAGTCACCTTCGGGCTTAACACCAAAGTTCGTATTCAATCGGGCGTGCTGTAGGTAGGTGAAACTGCCATTAAAAATGGCGTTCAAAGGGTTAAGATAACATGTGCATATTACGAATTTATGACATACAATTTGCGGTTTATTTATCGTATGGCAATTATTTCGAACCTTGAGATCTTCGAGAAGGCGTTGCCAGTTTTGTTGCACGCCTAGATTAGTGTGTGTATGTGGTTGCACGTGTTGCACTTTTAGCACCACCCAGGAGTCACGTGTAGGGTAGCAGTGGGTAGGTAGGGTGTAGGTAGGAAATTTACATTCTCTTTGGGTACTCCCTACGGACGTGGTACAACTCGACCCCCCACCTTTGTCAAATGAATGGGCAAGTTGAGTGTTAGAAGTTCACAAGCCGCCCGAAGGCCTCAAACTTGGCTTAACGACTACAGACAGCAGCCGGGATCAACGGCTTAAAGTGCCTTCCAAAGCACGGGAGCGCTCAGCTAGTAAAAACTCAAAGCGGTCACCCATTCAAGAACTGCCCCGGCCCATGTTGCTTAACTCGCATACCGATAGAGGATTTACTTTTTTTTAATTAAGAGTCTTTAAGATTGGCCTCCAATGCAGCCAGTTTCTTTTAATAGAGGATTTACTATACAGGGGGGCTAAGATGATCGCGTATATGTCCGACCATATAGCATTCGTCCCTCTCGCACTTACATACTGACAGTAAGGGACGAATGCTATATGGTTGGACATATACGCGATCATCTTAGCCCCTCAGATGTTGATAAATATATTATAGTAACAATTTCTGAACGAAACATAACGTACAAAATCGCATGTAAGGGCGTGTCCAGACTATCCGATCCGATATCGGTGTAGGATCCTACACCGATATTGCTGTTCACATTATTCGATAATATTGGATCGATATCACCATTTTGTTGCCAGTTTCGGTCGTAATGGTTATTAAAATAGGGCCGTAATGGTTATATGGTGATTATTTTCACAATACTGACCGCAGTATATGTTTCAGCTTAGATTTTGCTTCAATTCATTATACATCAATACCCACGAGACACGTAGTGCGATGTGAATAGGGTATAGACATTATAGACCAGTGTAACTGTAAGGCCGAATATCTCCCTCTCTGTCGCACTTGCTTATTCGTGCGGCAGAGAGGGAGGTATTCGAACTTCGTTTGTTTTCAGTCGCGGTAGGCCCTCTGGCACAGCGATCACGCACACTACGAAATAACGAATACTCGTACAGCATACAAAGAAACGCCACCGATATCGCTCGCATATCCGATCCTACACCGAAACCAGATCGGATAGTGGGAATATTAAGCAGTTTATTTTTCGATATCGGATCGATAGTCTGGACACGTTCTGAGGGGCTACCGCGAACTGAAAACGAACGAAGTTCGAATATCTCCCTCTCTGCCGCACGAATCAGCAAGTGCGACAGAGAGGGAGATATTCGAACTTCGTTCGTTTTCGGTCACGGTAGCCCCTCTGACATGACAGCAGCAGAGCAGCTGTCACAGCGTGACCACTTTTAGTAGTTTCCTACTTTTTTGGTAGTTTTGAGGGAATTTTTTCAAGCTTTTAGTAGGAGAAAATAAGTTAGTAGTTTTTAGTAGTTTATAGCAATCCACAATTGGCTACTTGACAATTTTTGAAAATCAGTTTCAATATGTTAAAAATGTTGTAAATTAAACATTTCAGCTTTTAACATATTTTTGTTTACTTATTATGAAATCCATACTTTGAAAATTTCATTTAAATTTTCGCGCTAAAACGCGATCCAGTGCTGTAGTATGACGTCACACTGTTATAAATGAACTAACCTCTTCGCGTGACACTTCAAAGAATAATATGGCGGTTGTCACTGATGCGTTTTCCGAACGGTTTTCGCAGTGCGAGCGGGACACCGCTATAAATTTGCATAGCGCTGTCTCGCTCGCACACCATACCGTCATGCGGAAACTGCGTCAGTGTGGCAACCGCCTATATTACATCTGTCAAGTACACACCTTTGATGTACTGACAACCGACCGACCGATTACACTTTATCACGGGCAATGATGGCCACTCACAGGCGATTACACCGTCTATATAATGGCCAGTGCCTGTAAGGGCCCTTTCTGTCATCCGGCTTTAAGCTTATCTGTGGTGACTCTCTTGTTTTGTTTTCAATAAAAGTTTTACGTTGTCTTGTCTTCAGTTTTGAGTTTCGAGTAAAGATGAATGCAATATGCCCCACATATACGCGTTCATCCTAGCTAGGCAGCTAGCACTATAGGGTACCTATAACGACACATTTTATGGCCAAAATTTACTAGCTATAATCTACTACCCATACATTATTTTTAATTTTCTATACGGCGACAATTGTACCTGAAGGCGCATCTCTATGGGGTCGGTTACACAGTGATCATTATCACGCGATATATTCATATCACAATACGTATTGATCGTGTATTTATGAATATTAAAGCAAAATGCATACATATTTAAATACCACGATAATATTAACACCCCAGTATTTTAATAATAATAACCCTGTAACTGACCCCTATGGGAGATCATAGCAATACTGCAAGTTATAAGATTTGCAAGATAGGGATATGATGACCTTGGTTGTCTCGCTCTATCTCGAGGCATGTGGATGCACCTTCACCAAGCTATGCAGAAGTGAGTGTTTTACTGACATTTTCTCCCTCTCGGACTCACTAACTCTCTGGCAAAGGACGATTGCTTGTTCCGAACTACGATATAGGAGATTTATACACAAATAATTGCGATTTAAACACAATCAAGCTTGATTTAGTTCGTCTAGTAGTTTCTAGTAGATTATGAAATTCATTTGGTATTTTTTAGTACTTTTATGACCACTTTTTTAGTAGGAACGCCAATTATAAAGTGGTCACGCTGAGCTGTCATTATTGTCAAAATCGGCGCGAAGTGTTGTTGAAAAGATATCAATTATCAAGCGGCGGTAGATTATTTTTGATAAAAACAAAATTATTATGTTATTACGCTATATATCTGTTCAATCGTTTGTTCAGTTGTTGTAAAATCAAATCAGTGTTTTGATAAATCTACTAAATACCTTGGATTCTTCGGTACATCATTATAGCAGTTAATTCTTGAACAATGAGTAACCAACTGTCGCAAGGATCCCTTGAGGTATTTACCAACCGACACGGTATATTACTCTATTCTATTTTATTTTAATAAATTCTAATCTAAGACAATGCTGATCTCACTAATATGAATGCTTGTAAAGAGACGTTTTCTCAAATCGGAATTCAGTAATTCAGTCAGTCTTGCTCCTTGTAAAGCGATAGCAATCGTTATGAAGAAACCGTCGATCAAGCCGGTAACGGGCTTATTAGCTATTTAAACTTCAATTTTTTTTATCGTCAATAGGTTATCATGAATGGTGGTCACTATGACAAGCCAATAATGCAAGTACTAGGCAGCAAGAAGATTCAAGGAAGTGGAGCAAATGAGAGGTTCCGGCTGCTTGTGTCTGATGGCAAGCATTCACACAGCTTTGCCATGCTGGCGACACAGTTGAATGATAAACTGATCACTGGTGAGCTCTCTGACTACTCGGTGGTGCAGATTGACAGATTTGTTACATCTCTGCTGAAGAATACAGGAAAAGGAGAAAAGTAAGCAAGATTCATGGCACTATAACTGTTTAGGTTTACAGTATTTGATTATTAAACATTTTGTGCTAAGCTTAATATGACTCATATTATGGGAGACAAGTTCTGACATGTGCCTACAGTGACTTGTACATGTAGTATTATCACTTCCCAAAGGCTTAAAAGGCTGTGGCATATGAAGGGAGAAGACCGTACCTTGTAATCTACCTTTCCTGACTTATTTATTGTTTTGTTTCTGTGTGTAAATTATTAGTTTTTGAGAGAATGTTGTATGATAGCAACATAGACCCAGTATTACATGTTCATATTTTTATTTTTTACTTAATTCCAGGAGAGTAATGATTATCCTAGACCTAACAATACTAACTCCAGGCTCAGAAGTGGGTAAGAAGCTTGGCAACCCTCAGACATGGACAGAAGACAGCACAGTATCAGCACCGCAACCAGCCATGCAGCCCGCGCCGCACCCAGCAGCCTCTCCCTCCCCCATGGCCTTGTCCAAACCCACAACTGCTCCGTCCATGGACTCCAGCATGTTGTCCACGCAAATGACCCATCCCATTGCAAGTTTAAGCCCATATCAGAACAAGTAAGTATTATAAGTACTTCAATTAAAAGTTTCTGTGTGTATGATGATTTATTGAAAATAATTAACTTTAACTTACATGGTTGATGAAATACAATTAAAGAACATAATACAACTAAATGATGATTGTATTTATTACTTTAGGAGAAGAAAAAAATGTTTATATCACACCTGGCCATAAAGTGGCAATACCGCACGCTCCGCGCGCGGAAAATCCCACTTCCTGGCCAGAGGGTGACATAAAATTTTGTACTTACCTCGGGCGGTAATTAAGAAAGCCTCAGATCGCATAATTATCGCCCTTGCCTTCGGCTCGGGCGTCAAATGCCTGCGATCTGAGACATTCTTTGTTTTACCGCCCTTGGTAAGTAATGTACTATTATTCATTAGATGATGTTTCAATTGCTGTGTACCAAAAAATCTAATGATTTAATAACAGTTTTAATTAAAAAGTAAAAAATAATAATATAGGGTGTCAACGAAAATGAGTTTACATCCATCAACTTCCAATTTTATTTGGCTTGTGTGTATTTGAGACATGTTTAATGTAATTTTATATTAAATAGGTCATCACCATAATTTTTATGAGCAATGATCACTTCCCTAGTAATCTTTGCGGTATCTACGGGCCTACCAATGTTGCTTACACTCACACCTACATTGTTAATTCTAAAACTTCTATATCTAGATGGGTGATAAAGGCGCGAGTGATGAGCAAATCGCCGATCCGCACGTGGAGCAACGCCAAGGGCGAGGGCAAGTTGTTCAGCATGGATCTGTGCGACGAGAGCGGCGAGATCCGCGCCACCGCCTTCCGGAACGAAGTGGACCGGTTCTACGATATGCTACAGGTAATGTCGCGTGAAACTAGAGGCCAAGCTGTTCATAGATCTGTGCGACGATAGCAGCGAGATACGCGCCACCGCCTTCAGGAACGAGCCCGACCGGTTCTACGACATACTACAGGTAATGTCGCGTGAAACTAGAGGGCAAGCTGTCCATGAATCTGTGCGACGGAGCGTTGAGATCCACGCCACCGCCTTCCGGAACAAGGTGGACCGGTTCTATGACATGCTACAGGTAATATCGCGTAAAACTAGAGGGCAAGCTGTCCAGATCCATATCTGTGTGACAAGTTCATTGACTTTGAAATACTGCTTTATTTGAGTAAAATACCTCCTCAAGTCTACCCCCTGTCTGACAGACTGTTAAGAGAATCAGCACATGGGAGGAAACTTAAACTTTATTGTACAATTGAAAAATAAGTACAAATGTCGGACTTAATGATGTAAGGCATTCATACCAGTAAACGATGAATCATAATGGAGTGGAAGTGATGAAACACGATGAGTAAAATACCACAATGTTTCAGGTGGACAAAGTATATTACATCAGCCGCTGTCAACTGAAGACTGCTAACAAACAGTACACAAGCCTAAAGAACGACTACGAGATGACGTTCTCCGCCGACACGGTGGTGTCCGAGTGCACGGACGACGCGTCCTCCGTGCCCACCGTCAAGTACGACTTCGTGCCCATTAATGAGATTGGGAATAAGAACACGGATTCCTTACTTGGTAATTAATCTTTGATTTTTGTATTAACCATACTACATCAATGTGTACTAACATCAGCCGCTGCCAGCTGAAGTCATCATTTGTTTGCCTTTATCCCATTTACTTAAGGTCAGCGCAGCATGCTTTTTGCTCCCATACCTCTTTATCTAAAAACGTGCGCCTACGCCAAATCTTGGATTTTTGCGATACCTCGCTCCGTTAACATTTTTTCTTTTCTTGGGTTTTTAGAAGTCCGATTTAAACCTGGAAACGTAAATTTTTTAACTGTAATTTTTGAAGGGTAGATGTAAAATTAAATAAAGATCACGACAGGATTAAAAACTCTCCAACTTTGCACTATTTTAATAAATATAACTGTATTTTATCGACCCGTATTCTTTGTCCACGAGTGTAGCTTGACAGTCCCAATTGAAAAAGGGTTGAGTTGCGATGCAGTTCTGTCTATCTATTTATTAAGACTTTTTATGATGAATTAGAGTATTTTTATTAATTCAGCCGCTTGGCAAATGCCTGCTCTAGATCTTTCTAATGCCATGGGCTACTCCTCCAGTCCAGGCCCGCTGTAAGTTTAAGTTCGTCCTCCCATCAGCTATGCAGTTCAATGTATTAATATTATCAACTTTTACAGACGTAATCGGAGTGTGCCGCGCCGCGTCTGACGTACAGGAGCTCACGGCCAGAAGCACGGGCAAGCTTCTCAAGAAGAGAGAAGTGACCCTTGTCGATTCTACCGGTGGCGCGGTAAGTACAATACATTTTTTTTATTAACCAAATTTAAAAAAATATTCTTAGTCTAGAACATTTCCCTGCAAAACTGTTTTAACAATTTGTCAGCAGACCATACATCAGAATCTAGCCTATCTTACGTATTCTCCGACGCGTAGGTATATTATGTGGTGCATCACTAGTGTTTGCAGAAGATATTTTAGTGCTTTTTTTTGGCTCATGTACGGGACAGAAGTACCGAATTATTTTGGCTAGAGTACGGTATATCGCGCCTGTGTTATCGAAAGGGGTAGGCACGGGTCATGAAAATTAGTGCCAGTTTTAGCTTTAGACACGGAGAAAATATGACATACACCAGGTTGCTAGTATGTCGCCCATAACGCACTTCAACCCTAGTCCCATTACTCTTACGACACTCATGACAAGAGAAGGGGTGGGAGTAAAATACATCACTATGAGATCCGATGATTGCATTTGAATTGGTGCAAATTGCTTGTGCAGTGAGGCTATAGTAATATGAAATTGTCCACTTGCCATCTCTGTTGGGAAATATTTAAATTTAATAATACTTACATGGATGGTCCCAAGCAGTCCTGCTTCAGCCATGGGGCCCCAATATCAGCTGCAATGAGTGCGTAAATTGTTTATAATTTGTTATTTCCATCGTGTATTTCAGGTTGTACTGACGTTGTGGGGCGGCGAAGCAGAAAACTTTGATGGCAGCACTAATCCTGTAGTGTCTGCAAAGGTAAAGTAGAATTCCCTTACCATATTTTTTTCTTATATTCTTTTGTAATGTTAATGAATAATAAGAATGACTAAAGTTCCTTTCTCATTTGTCAGTCATTTCATGCTTTCTTTTTTGCTAGCATACAACTGTAATCTATTAAAATTATAATTACGCATCTAGTTTTCTTTGCTATAAAGTCTAACATGGAACGCAATGGGCTCTAAATAAGCAGTAAGAACGTTTGGAATTTATATGGTTAGCCAATTTAATTTCTGGGACCTTGTCACAGACTCACAGTGACGTTAATATTAGATCTCAAGCGACTTTCATATTGATTTTCACTGTGACAAGGTACGAATTGGCCTAGAAATTAAATTGGTTGAATGTACATAATGTACACAATAAAGAGTTATTTAACATTGCAGGGGACTCGATTGGCGGAATTCAACGGCAGTAAATCCCTGTCTTGCCTGGCTAGTACCATGATCCGACTCAACCCTGACCTGCCGGAGGCGCACAAGCTGCGCGGCTGGTACGACAACGGCGGCGCCAATATGGACATCGTCAACATCTCCGCCAGGTGCAGTATTGATAAATAAATATTTAACTATATTTTATTAAACAGTTAAAATTCACGTATTAATGTTTCGAACAAGAGTTCTCCCGAAGACGGGAGTGTGCGTTTTAACGTTTAATAAAATATAGTTTTAACATGACTCACGAAAGTTTAAATTTAAGTAAATATTTGTAGACAATCTTACAGAAATCGACCTAGTCCCAAACTAAACAAACTTGTACTAGCTTGTACAACACAGTTAACTGAACATTCATTGTAACGAGATGAGGTCTACTAATCATTAGTGTAGCGTATTGCTTTTTGTACATTCTCAACACCAAGGTGCTGCCATAGATATCGTTGAATCACTAATTCGGCTGAACCGTCTCCAAATATCCCAGCTTCCAGGTAAGTTAAGGTAATACTGAGTCGGCAACGCGCTTGTGATTCTTCTAGATTGCATGCACGCGTCCATAGGCCACGGTGTCTGCTTACCATCAGACCGTAGGCACCGTGACGTAAGTAAGCGTGTTTGCCACCGTGGTTGCATAAAAAAAGGTATCTTCTTAATTAAGACATTCAACCGTGGTCCGAAAGTTTGAACGTAATCGTGCGATAGACATTTCACGTGATGGCGAACGTGACGAATCAGAAGTATGATAAAGACCAATTTATAATTAGACAAATAAATGGACAGATGACTGTGTGAATATTTAGTTATTTAGACATTATGTCATAAGATTATGAAAGTGCTGTACTTTAACCATTCTAGAATCCGATGTGCGCCCGTAAACGTCAGTTTAAAAGTAAACTAAAAAGACTACTAATAAACTAAGTAGAAAAAAGTATATTTAAAAAATCTACTTTAGTTTTCCTATCTAATATTTTGAAACTTAACATATATGGTATTTAACCCAGGAGTGGCGGATACGGCGGCGGCAGCGGCGAATGGATCACGTTCTCCGAAGCGGAAGCGAAACAGCTCGGGTCGGGAGATAAAGGCGATTACTACAGGTATTCATTAAACAAAGACTATCCACCCACAATCCTAATAATATTATAAACGTGAAAGTTTGTGCGGATGGATGTACGTTCCGCTTAATCTCAAAAACTACTGAACGGATCTCTATGAAACTTTCCAGTATTGTAGCTTAGACATCAGAATGGGACATAGGCTACCTTTTATCCGCGGGTAGCACCGCAGGACGCTGCTAGTTAATAATAAATTACAATGAGTATATGGCGGCAACTCTTTTTTTACTGTTTTGACTCAGATACATTGTAGTTGAATTAGAGACGAAATACGTAACTTTAAAAAGATCTAATGTTTTTAATAGTTAAATTAGTTGAACAAAGTATGTACCAACAAGAACCCAACGTTTCGATTGGCTGTCGATGTATTTTCTTCGGTTTCAAACACCCTAAATTATTCTTTGTTTTCCCGCCCTATTTAATTAATGTACTATTACTAACTTGTCTTATATATCCAGCTTGGTCGGAGTGCTAACGTTCACATTTGCGGACAACGCGGTATACAAGGCGTGTCCACAGGAACAATGCAATAAGAAGCTCGTTGACCAGGAGAACGGGTTGTTCAGATGCGAGAAGTGCAACCGGGAGTATCCCAACTACAAATACCGGCTGCTTTTGGGGGTGAGATTTTTTAAGCCGTCGTCTAACGTGGTATTTTTTTATGAATGGATATGCCGTCGGGAATCTCCGGGTCGGTGAATGAGGAGTTTGGTCAATATTATTTACCCTAAAATTTACTGACATCAATCCTGAATTTACACATCTATGTCCTTGTATCTCTCGAGTAAGGCAGTACGGTATCTATTTATTTATTTTAAAAAGTCACTTACAAGCTTCAAAGTTAAGCATAAGTTTAAACATCCTATGGCGTGACAGTCAATAGCACAATTACAACTATACACAACATCAGAAAGTATCTGAAAAATACACGGCGACTACTTATAAAAACATGCGTGTATGTATAGATGGAGATAAATGAATCTTCAATGTCAATTTAATGAATTTCTGAGCCGTAATAACCAGTTAAAATATTGTTAAACTAGCTTTTTCCCGCTACTTCGTACGCGCATGAATGGTAGTTTACATGTTATTTTTATCTATAAGCTACTGCAATTAGATTAAAACTGTTGTAGCTTTGTTATTTTTCGAGATATTTGAATAGGAGTTTCATTATTTGACATATTTTTTGAATAATTTCAAATTTAGAGTCAACTATTGTACAGGCCAACGTATCCGATCCGACTGGCGACCAGCGCATCACGGCCTTCAACGAGGCGGCCGAGGCGATGATCGGCAAGAGCGCGGCCGACATCGGCAGGATGTTCGAGTACGACAAGGCGGGGTACGCGGCCGTGTTCGAGGACATCAAGTTCAGAACATTCGTGTTCAAGTTCCGCACCAAGATGGAGACATACAGTGTATGTACTCATATAGGGTATAATACCCTATATTAGTATACCATCCTATACTAATATAGGGTGACGCCTGTGTTGGACACTTCATTCTTAAATTCAAAGATCATACTGATATAAATTGATTGTTGTTATAAAAAGTGAAAGACTTAATTTTCTTTTAAATAAAAAGTTAATGTTCATCATTTTTGCTTGTCCATTACTGGTGTTGTCACCCTATTTGTATATTTATTTGTTTGTACATATAGATCTGAATATTTCCATTGTTTTAACGATACGGAGTTTTACGGGGTCGAAAAATCCAATTCTCCTGCCTGACACTCTTGGCAGGCCTCTCCCTGCCAACCGCCGCGTCAGATGACCCCTTGCTTTCCGGATCGTGGTAATAATGTACTATTTCCTCATACACGATGTGAAAAGCAGTATTTGTCACAAGGTAGCAAAATTATTTCCGTCTTGGGCGTAAACACTTGAATCCCTCGCTACTTTATATTCCATCGCTACGCTCAGGATTCTATAGTAGAATCTTTCGCTTCACTCAGGATTCAATATACCGCCCTCGCCGTAAATATGTAATTTTGCTCCCTTGAGACACAATCTACTATTTAACGTCGATTTTATGCACTATCTATTCAACCTCGCACCTCCGGTAAAAAACTACCATAATAAATCTCCTGTTTCGTATCGTCCACAGGATGAAGCTCGTCTGAAGACCACAGTGATGAACGCCCAGCCGGTGGACTACAAGGACGGCAACGCCAGGCTTCTCAAGAGCATTAAAGCGATCACGGGAGTCGAAGTTTAACTCTAGACTTATTACCATTAAATTTCATGTTTTATCAATGTATTTACTAAGACATGTTCTCTTTCTGAAATTGTGTTTTGTAATACAATGTTTTTGAGAGAGTATTTGATTATAAACTCTTCTTAGAAAGTGAAGAATTGTTTTTTAGTGAATACTTGTGATAATAGCTTTTGATATAACTTGTCCGACATGAACCTTGCATACATATAATTATCTTTTTTAATTACCGTTGATGAGAGGATAATGGGCATCTGTTATAATTATGATATGTCATTGTACAGTCGCCATCAGATATATCTGTACTCTTCAGGGTGACCAAATATATCTGAACGTGCCCTCTAACGCCTTGGTAATAATGTTCAGATATTTATGGATTTCGCTTCGATATATCTGATTGCGACTGTACTAACTGATCATTATATTACCCTAATGCGGGTTTTCCAGCGGAGGCTAGGCAAATGAAGAATTTTCATACTGCCGGCGATGTTTGTGCCATTTGTTTAATCGCTGATTGTAAGAAGCTTCAATACATTCCTCGCTTCAACTGCTTGGTTGGTGGAAAACCACCAACATAATGAGAAATAATTCTGTGCATAGCAGGAAGAACTTGACAATTCGATGTGAAAAATTGAATAAATTTGAACCTTATGCAATGTAATCTACGTTCAAAGTTCGACAAAAAAACATCTACAGTTGCCAACTTCTTCCCGCCACACACGATGGACATGTTTATCTCAAACGAAAAGTATAATGCTATTTCTAACTACTCTGTATACACGTTTTTTTATTAAGTCGTAACCATAAATAAGTTTGATGATAAAAAATATAATAATGATTCACTTTTAATTCTTAATCATTAGTAGGTATATACACTTGGAAAAATTTAGACCGCGGCAGTCGCGCGGTAAATGAATGGAATCCCGGCATTAGAGATATGTGAACACAACTTATGCCAAAGGCTCTAAGTAGTGTTTTCATATTAATGACCCTGGTTTTGTTCAGATTTAAATGTTTCCCACAGTACCCGATTGATTTATTTCCGTGAAACGAAAAATTTGTTGTAAGGTGTCCAACACGGAGAGACTAGTATTAAATAATGTAACAAGTATTTTTTAACCAATGCTGGCATTGCTGTTGGAATAAAATTATGCAAGTGATAATATTACCAATTCCACTAATTAAAATATTTTTATACTATTACTCGTTTTATTAGTATCAACATCAACATCAAACACTGCATCGTAAATCTAAGGAGGTATTAAATAAAAACATCCCATTCTTCACTAGGTACTTTATTCAATCTCATTGATATGACTTTTAATTTGGCTAAGAAAATGGACAATTTATGATCGTACATGGGCAATTTAGTTAGAGTATGTGTGCAATAGACATGTGAAGGTATTAGCGGAAGCCCATATATTCTACAAGTAGCTACGCAAATGATGACTTCAATAGCTCTCTTATTTCCTTATGACAAAGACTTTTGGTTCTACATAAGCGTAGCTACTGCTGATAAATTTACGCCAATAAATTTACTTCTTCAGAGACCAATATCGCCTTACTAATGAGCAAATTTTTTCTGTGTTTATTTGATATCATGTTATTAAGGACAATGAATTAGGTTTTCGCCACGGTCTTCCGACTAATTCCTTATTTTGATGAATATTTACTTAACACGCAATGGTTAATATCCAGTCATATTACATATCAGACATGTCCAAAGTTAACACGTTCATTGTTAAAATGTGGGGTCATGAACCTTTTTTCAGGGGTCCATGCTTCCGCTGTGGAGTCACATCCCCATACTGAATGCACAGGTGGGCTTGTGACGTAGTCAGATCGTTTTGTATGGGGACAGTGAACGTGTTAAGCACAGGTAATTCTAAATATGATAACTTCGATAGTACAATTTTATACGATACTGGTTTAGAAAAACGAGCATATAATGCTTAATAGTTTTACTCATTTAATAGAACTTGTAAGGTAGCTAAAGATTCCAGACGGAACGGAAGTTAAATAAACCGTATGTTTTAAAAACGAAGTTATTACTTCATGCGTTACTCGTAAAGTCAACTTCGTCATTTAACAAATTAACGATCTTGTACCTCACTATGGAAATCATACACTAAATACCATTTTTTTTACTAGTATTATATTATAAAATGGACAATCGAGATTTCCTTTTTTCTTGCCAGTGGAGTAATTAACTTGGTCAATATTGGATACTGATCGCGTTATAGATAATTAACTCCTGTCCTACCAAGTCACATATTACACAGTTAGGGTTTTGAGATTCAAACCTTCATAATTAAATACACCGTCTACGTGCACATACACCAAGGTAGGTGTCAGTGGCGGAGCGTCCATACAACTCGATTCCCACCGGTTTGCCTAATTTTCAGCCAGTCCAGTTTTTTTACTACGGCTCATGAAGAATATGAGGCAAATTAATTGCGGGTTCCCTAATAATATTTTTGACGCGCCGCCACTGGTAGGTGTAGACAATTTTTGCAGCTGCTCTAGCAAATTGCCCAAGTACAAAGCAGTCACGAAAACAACTGGTTATTTACTTGACGTTATAAGAGGAATAAGGTTAGCATATTATGTAAAATGTACAATTACAGTAAATACAATAATTTATCACACTAATATAATTAAAATGACTTGGGGAAAAAAAATAATTTAAGTTAAATGGCAGTGTGGATATAAAATATATCGATAGTATCGAGTGAGTGTTAGAACAGATCTTATCAAGTCTAAGTTAAAAAATATGATTAAATTTAATTGGCCTTATACAAAATAGAATCATACTAAGAATCTACATAAATAAAATGCAAATTGACAATTTTTCAACGGGCCGTTTGTTACGTCATATACCTATTCCGTTAAGGCCTCATGAAAAGCTACAAAATTATCACAAATAAAAGTTACTTCATGGAATTAAAGCCACAACCAAGGACTACAAATCAGCGTACGAAGTGACGCAGTCACCTCTAGTAAATTCATCGCCAGACCGAAATGACCTCTAACAATGCTCTTACTCTTACAACTAGATTACACTTAAATATACATGTTACACTAGTTACAAATAACACTTTAGTAAGATGTATTTGATAATTATTTTGTTAAACATTCCTTTATAAACGTTAATAAAAAAATATTATGTTTTTTAAAAATAATCTTCAATTCCAAAAAAGCTTGAGTAAATATTGCAAATTCAGATCAAATAACCCATTGAGATTCTAAATTTTAAGATCTAAACGAATAGAAATCAACTGGTACATACATCGGGACAAATACTATGATGTATAAACATTAATAAAATAGATTTTACACAACAGCGAGTATATATCGTACTAAAAGGTAACTATAATCAAAACATACATTGAATTCCTTTAGATATCTCAGTAGTTGCATCATAGCCGGTTTCCCATACCCGGTTAAGGCTCATTTTCATTAGATTTCGTTACAGCCCGCATCCTTGTTTATGTTAAATGAGAAAACAAAACAACACGATCCATGGAAATGAGCCTTTAGGGACCCTGGGTACAGTTTCACACTGTACTCGTTTCTGGAATAAAATACTAACAGTATGCGAATGCCGTCAGGGGCATCGCCCAAAAGTCCATCCGTCACTAGAGTTACTTCACTACACTAGTTGTGCACTAACACTAAGTAGTCCGTTATAAAACGCGCATGCGTGATATACAGTATAAATAGTCTAGGTCCGTCGCCTGTCGCCTCCCGGCGCCTGCCCTGTCGCCGCCCTCCGCGCACGCCAGAACCGAGTCACACTCGAACACGCGCCACACTAAACTAAATCTAAACTTAAACCATTTATGAGCGTTTTTCAAAAAAGTACTCGACTATTCTGGTGGGCTAGCACAACTTGCTGCCAATTCGTATCTCGCGCGACTCGGCGATTCCTGTCTCGCTCGAACTATGCTAATTAGAAACATGGGTAGATATTTCTCTACCCGCATCGCAGCGGCAAATGTTCTAACCCCGCTGAGTAAGAAGAACAAAAACATATGTGAAAAAAGTTAATGTTTTTTTTTTTCAAAAACGCTCATCTACGACCGCAACTCAGGACGAATAAATTAAAGCCAATAAATAACTGAACGCTCTTTGGAACGGATAAGTTGTACCTAGGTGCCGGAGCGGAGAATCCGCCCGTCGCAATACGCGGCACCCTACACCGAACCTTACAACTAAAAACTTACCAACAAACATATGGCTAACACAATACGCGGTAAAAACGCGAATTACAATAATTTAATGGAATATATTTAATCGCATATCAATAATTCTGATTTGCGCAGCTAAAATATTAATTGCACATCAAAATCAGTTTTAGTGTGCAATAGGGATGTTGACACCAAATAAGAAAAACAATAAATTCGAATTATCTCGAAAGAGGATCCAATTCTTAATCAAATGCCGAAAAAAATTCAAAAGAATAAATAATTACATAATTATAAGTCTTCAAAGATTTAAGATGGGGCATATTCTGTCCCTTTTCCCCAAAACGCGCCTTTGTATTGGAACGATCGTCATTTACTATGGCGCTCGTGGTCAATGACGTCACTGATCTGTCGCGTTTTCTCTCTATAACCAGCAACATTAGAACGGTTGTAGCGTCGTAATTTTTTCAAGATTTGACTTATTTTTTGCCTTGTTTCTTTTGGAGCAGTAAAATTTCGTGTCAACAACCCTATTACTATGTGAGCTGTACAAATAAGAAGTTTAAGGTTGTTAGGTTTTTTTGATGTGCCTTTAAATACTAGCCATTAAAAAATGTTTGATTTGACAAAATTATTAAGCTATGTAAGCTTGACTATTTATAATACATAAATACTCCAAACCCAATTAAAAATAACCGTTCAAATCAATGTAAATACATAGAAATAATATAACTTAATACAATCATAGCACTTACACTGAATATGGTCCAAAATAGCCTAAGCTAACTTTCAGATTCATTGCAATATCATCTTTATTTCAATAATTGAGATACAATACAGATCCTAATTCTTATATATAATTTTGTATCAGCGCAAGTACTACGAAATGACCCTAACAAAATATGACGCGAGTCATCGAGGGCTATCAATGCAGTGCTAAGTAGACCTTGTCACCACACATTAGGGTCTACATCTGCATGACAGTACATTTACTCCGGTAAACACTTCTGTACCGATAGAATATATTGAACCACATTAACGGCGTACAGCTGTCTCGAAACAAGTCATCACTCATTGTAAAATAAACTCGACCGATTAGAGATCAAATATTTAGCATTTGTCTGTCAATGTGGTCAATATATTGTACACCGCGCTCGTAATAATTCATAGCCAAAAGTAGACTTACGTTACGAAAGGTCACAGTGCCACGTAAATGAAATATATTTTTGTCTAGAATTATTACGGCTTTCATTGACAACGTGATTAAAATTGTTATAACTGTACGACATATTCAAAGGGGGCCTCTTTTTGCGGAACTAGTTTCATGCTCGATTTTTCCATTATATTGGATCACATATACTGGTATTACAAGTTTGAAATTACAACATAAGGGCCAATGGTGTTATACAAATTATTACTTTCGTAAAAGATCAGGAGTAAAATAGTGACTTGGTTTGAAATCAAAAATTAAACAGCCTAGTTCAATATCTCCAAAACTAAATCTGCATAAAAAAATCTTCCTATTTACAAAGAGTAATTCAACGAAGAATTATAATTATTGGCAGTGGTTAAATCAGCCATTTAAGTATGTGTTTTATAAATCGCTGTATACAGGACATCAAAAATGGAAGGAATTTTCTACGCCTAAAAAATATTTTATGCATATAATGTCAATTATGTAGACAGAACATCTTTATGGCTTGAAATTGAAGTTTTACGATGGAGCACAATGCTAGTTCGCGTTATTATCAAAAGCGTAGCCAGATAGGGCCAAAACAGTAGCGTATCTGTAGTCGCTAAACGTTCACATGTTTTTGGAAAAACGCTGAGTTGATCTTAGGACATCGTCACAATACAAATACTCTTTACTGCACACCTCAAAAAAGAACCCAGTACAATACTACGTACATTAGGCTTAGAGAGTAGCGTTCGGCTAATTTTGGAAAAGCGTTCTGCAAATCTTGGGAGTGCGGTCGGATAGTCTTGGAAAATCGCTCAGATAATCTTAGAAAAGCGCTTGACTGATCTTGAGTAAGCGCGTGGCCTCCCAAGTCCACAAGCCTGCTCCAATCTGCACACAATTCTGACTCCGCTTTTGCCTCTTCAGCGAAACTACCAGAGCATAGAGTGAAACACGTTTCGCAATTTTAGTCCATTTTATGTCAGAGGGATTTCGCCCTAGGTAACAGTTTTTGTTTCATACTTCGGTCACTCAGATAATCGGATTCTAAAAGACAGACACGAAAGGGAAATCCTCGAAACGTCACATTCGAATTTCGAATCAGACCTGAAATGAGTTAAGACAGGTATCTCGTACAATCTAGGCTCGGTCTTATAAAGAACCGTTAGACGTTATGTCGGTAAGTTATGTCAACAAATGTTCTGGGTTACCAAAATTTGATTTGACATTTGGTCTAACGGATCTCGAACGTCTCCCTAAGGTATCGCTTTTGTTTCACAACCTCTGGCACTCAAAGTGACAGTCTGATTTTAAAACACGAAGGGGAATGAATGCTCGGAACGTCACATTCGAATTTCAAATCGGGCCTGAAAAAAGTTACATAAGTATTACCTAGGCGCGATTAGAATACGATTAGAGGAGACAATATTTCCATATACTTACGTCAAAATGTATATGAAATGACAGCTATTCCGATCGTAAAGTAATATCGGTCTTTTAATATGTCGTCCAGTTAATTATCTCGTTGTCACTTGGTGTGGTGTGTACATTGTTACCGTGTGTTCAGACCCAGCGGGCGTGCGTGTTGGTGCTAGCGAGGCGGTGCTCACGGCACCAGGTCGGGCAGGCGCGGGCGGCCCTAGGGGCGCCCCACGCGCTCCGTGCTCACCACCTGATACAATACACACCGTTAACACATCTTTATAATGTAAGTACCTAAGTGACTTCCAGGGCCAGCCCTAAGGTAAAGTGGACGGAAACAGTAGCATAAGTCTTACAATTTGACTTGAGAATTAACAAGTCTAATAGCCCCCCGTTAAAATTAAAATGTACATACTTTTCGTTCCTTGTAGTAGAGCTCCTCACTCTCCTTGTCGCACAACAGCAGCACGACGGCACCGAAGAGGAAGATGGCTGCGCCCCAGCCCACGCCGTACGCCCAGCCGAACTCCCATACCGACCGGTTGCCTGCACAAAAACAAGTCTCTGTCACATTCACATAAGATTCAATTTTGTTAGGCTCCAGTGACTTCTGCATCAAACTATTGACAGCACGTTTTCTGAAAACGTTTCTGACGTTTAAATGACGACGCGTCATTTACTATGCGAACGGCAAATGGGTTTAAAAATCATAACTTTACACCGAATAAAATACTGATATTTGTAATTAATAGTTATGTGTTAACGCATGTATAAATAAATTACTTAGATCAACGCAAAAATAAGCGATAACTTCGCGAACTAAACTTTGAGGACCTGGGCAATGAGTTGACACATGACACACGAAGTCTATTGAAAAAATTGTTCAACTATCTCACCTAAATTCAGTTCTGCGGCGAAGCACACCGGATAGATGACTAGGGCTATTAAGATGCACATCACTGTAAAGAAATAAGGCACATAACATATAATTAAATTAATTAATGAACGTGGAGTCCCCAACCCGAACTGGGCGAGCGCGGGACTGCAAATTCGCTCTCACTTATCTGTGTCCGACTTAACAGAGAAGGCCTTTGCCAAGAACATTGAACGTACAGGTTCATGATCAAAAAAAATTCTAAGACCTTCTATAGATTCCAACTACGTGGCAACTGGCAACTACTTTAGTTAAAGAGTCGTTACGATCGAAAGTAGGATAAAGTATAAAGAATTCAGGGAACGTGAGAGGCCACGGCTCCTGCTGTATGAAGAAATTAAGTTGGAAAGTTTTGCATAATATGTTAATTTGTAAGAATGCGCGAATGGTCGAGGAAGAGGAGAGAATCCCCATTGTATGGAACTCGAGGGTTGTTCGAGTGGTTGAAACCGTGTACAGAAAACTCCGTGTTTTGCCCGTACAGTCAGTATCAGGACCAGGAGTAGGTCTACTCATATCAAGCGCTCAAAAGTCGTTATTATGGAATAATTGCTTTGGCCATGTTCATAAATATATTATTTTTTTATATTTTTTTTTCTTTTTCTTATTTGTGCATGTAACTATATTAGTCTTATTTTTCTATATTATCATCTTTTTCATGATTTATTTATTTAATTTTTTATTTATTTATTTATTTTTGATTTTTTTTTATTACACGAATGAACAGAGTAGTTAAACTGACATTAAGTATAACAATTTGATTTATTTATAAAACAAATAAGGTTATACTTACTCAAAAGATTCAGTAAAAAGCGTAGAGCTCCTTTTACACTAAAGTCATACTAATAATATACAAATATGGTCTCGCCGGAAGACCAGCGTTGGCATGTCAGTCAGCATTATGTGGCAATTTTATTAGTTAGTTAGTAGCACAATATATACTATCTTGTTCTATGTAATGTCACGAATAAATTATTTTCATTTAATTACAATTCATACCAATCAGTATCATTTATTGTGCATGGCTCGGTTAACACTGATGGGAACGGTTAGGCTTTCGCGTAGTTTGAATTTTGACTAAGCCGTCGCCTCCCGGTGAAAAAAATAAACAATAGCATTCTTTTGTTATGATCCCGGGGATCCCAGGGACCCACCGGTAGACGACAGGCTAATGGACATGTGCGGTGGAAAAGCACCAATAAGTAAGAGTATATCTGGTAAACTAATGTGCGATGTGTAGTGTAGTGTACATACGTGCGAGCGACATGGCGAGCACGGCGAACCGGTAGTAGCGGAACTTGGTGCGGTGGTCGGCGGCGCGCAGCCCCAGCCCCGTGAGCAGCGCGCCGCACACGTCCGCCGCCAGCGTCGCCACGCACAGCCCCGCCGACGCCCTGCGATAAACATTATTAAAGCTCGAAACGCACTAAGGCAAGTAATAGTAAAACCTAGTCATCACTATCGGAGGAGAGCATTTTATTCGGGTGAAACTACCGACGGTCCATTACCGCTTGATATGTCACACACGCCGCCTCCGCCCCGTTAACCCGCGCTAATACACGTGCGGTTCTTTGGTGCGACGTCCAGACTGCATTCGCTATATTACCGCAAAACCGCCTCCGCACCGGATCGCGCTGTGCGTGTCGAGCGACATCGGATCATACACAACTGCATAATTGCATAAGCACATGCATATCTCTCAGGGTTCTCAAATTTTATTGCATATTTCGGGCCTTTTTCCCAAATTCCATAATTTGGACAAATTATTCCGTTTTATGCAATATTTAATTTAACAGTGTCAATTGAAGTTAACACTATTATAATAAATTAATTATTACTTTTATTATTATTTTGTTTCTCGGTTTCTTTTATTATGTATTTGTAACTAACCCTAGCTGATAAGTGTTTTGTACTGTGTACAATACTAACAACCTATGGATGTAACGTTCGAAATTAATAATAATTATTATTTATTACGTAATAATTTACTATTCTCTGAAACAGACACATATTCGTGTGTCTAGGAATGAAATATCCATGGCTGTCAACCCTTTGTCGACCGAATAACCCGACCAATATACATAGCTGCAAGGAAGTCGTCATGATTTGATAGATACACGGATAGGTCGGTTTATAACTACATAGGTAGAATGCACAGAAGATAAACTTGTGTTCATTGCATATTTTAACTTTGATAATGCATATTTCAGCTTTTTTTAATGTGACATTATCTAAGGCTTGGTAACACAACGCGCGACGCAAGCGAGACGTCCACAGGTAAGCGACGCCATACAGGCACGGCGCACATCCTGTGTAGCGTCATTAGCCTGTTACCGTAAGTACAATCCGGTGCGCAGCGGTAGCGCTGCATGGACGTCCCTCTTGCGCTGCGCACGCTATGTGACCAAGACTTTAGCCTAGTTTAGTTTCTCAACTTATAATCACACATACAATAACTATCAGAAGTAGCTACGCATATGAGTAAGTCAAGTCTTCGTTGTACCGGAATAGAACCTCTTCATATGCGTAACTTCTAAAGCTGACTGAACTTCTGCGAAACTACAATAAGCCAAGACCGTGCAAGAATACCCAATATTGATACTCAATAGATGGATAAACCTCAAACTTTTGTCAAAACTTTACTAATCTCAAGGACGAACTAAAACTGTATGAGGTGAGCCACCGTCGGGCACCCTCGCAAAGTTCGCACAATCAAATTTTCGGAACCCTTGTTTATTTGCAGGGGTTACGCCCTTATATCATAGAGTCTAAGGCTTAGACTATACTCCAAACTTTACGTAGATATAGCTAAATGAACGATGTAAGGATTATTAGCTCAGTTGTCGGTGTCAAATCCATTTATTAGAAAATGAAAACAGTTTGAACCCTCGCAGCCAAGTTAGTCCTTGACATAACCTGAGAGAATTTGTGGATTTTTCAGTCATGCATATTGTATGAACAATACATGACATACATCAGTTAGATCCACAATCAAGTAATATTTACTGTACATCATACATCAATTTTACCACTAAGAAGATACCGCTGGACGCAGCCCTCAAAGACCTAGCCATCCTCGAAGTTGGGGTGAGTTGGCGCAGAATAACGAGGACCGGCGTTATCTTGTGTCAGAGGTAAGGATCATGTTTGGGTCATCAAGCCAGCGTAGTCAGTAATTTTCTTAAGAATACACTCACTTAATATAAGAGGTAGGCCTGGCAGCGTAGCATCCGGGCTGCGCAGTAATGTCAAACGGCAGCGGCGTGGGGGCTTCTGGGTCTATGCAGTGCATAAAAAGCCCCTGCCGCCATCCCGCCGCCATCAACCAGTCTGCCGACGCCAGGCCCAGCACCATCAGGATCACCACTAACAGCCCGCATATCAGGGCTATCACCTGGAATGGAGGGGAGAATGAGTTAGTTTTACTAAAATAGCCAATATAAATTCAATTTGTTTGTATTTTAGGACAATTTGAAAACCAGCGCTGATTGTTTCTGGCCAGCACATGCTGAGATTGGGACCCATTGCCTCTATAATTGTAATGTGTATTAGTTTTTAGCCAAGGATATGGCAATACGGTTTTTTCTTTCTTCCTTTCACAAGGTAGGCAACCTGGCGAAAACTTGTGACTACATATACATGTCGTTCCAAGCGTCTGTGCTACCATACTCAAGAGTCAGTATCACTTACGAGAGAATCTTCTAAAGTATCTTTAGTCTTTGGTGAGCAAGTGACAACTGGCACGTTGGTAAATTGGGAGCCAGATGGATTCCAATGAAATTGCAACGAAACATTATATTACATAAAGAAGGCCTTAACTCTACCCAATCGGTATAATCACGGTCTTACATGTCTCATTATTTGCACAATTTTATAAGTGTAGATACAGACAAGATCAACTAGTTATATTGATAAAAGTGTTCAGACAATTACTTATTATCTCAAGCATAAGCTACCTATTTACGAGGTTGACAATACTGCAGCTACCTAAAACGGAACTATATTTTCTTTATCGCCATTTCATGTGCAATTAGCACGTATTGTATGCATTCCATGCGTTATTATTCTGGGAACTCTCAATATCACTCAACAGCGAGGTCTTTGACGTCGATAACAGCGCCCCATTGTTACGGTCAAAGCGGACCAAGTATGGTTTACTTTAAACTAATTTTGGTGATACTCTTAACAGCGGATCACTACTGCTGAATAAAATAATTGGCAACAGAAATTTATCGATTCGATCTGATACGGAGATTATAGCTATAGGGGTTAATACCTAGTCTTCTTAGAAGAAAACAACTATTTGTGTCAACTTGACACAGGATTTCCACCCGCGCGCTCTATGTCGATTGATATTATTGGGAACGTAAGAACTCTCTACGTCAGTATTGTGAGAAGAGTGGCATGTTCTTTTTTACAAAAGTACTAGCATCCAGGACAAAAATTGATGGTAAAGACAAAAAAAATGTGAGATAACATATTATGCTATATAATATATGTTTCTTCCTCCAGTCTTCAACAACTAGTTAACTACCTATTTTAAGGAATTTAACGATTATGTTTTATAATAATATCTGTTTCTTCCTCCAGACTTCAACTAACTAGTTAACTACCTATCTTAAGTATTTTAAAACCCATTCATACTTTTATTAGCGTACACACCATTTTACACAAGCGGCTTGTATCTCTCGAACTTCATTGGTAACATATACCCTTACCCATATGGACTAGTTGTAAAGTCTTGAAAACGACGAACACAACACGACAAGCACGTCATGTGCACGATGCACTTCTTGGAGCCTTATTTCTACAAGTAAGTTTATCTAATGTACAAAGGCATGTAATTACATACATATGTGAGTGTATCAATTTTATTAGATTTGTAACTTACAATATTACTTTTCACACCTGCTATTCAGAAAAGAGTTATTGTTGCCTTCGAATGAGGGATCAAAGTTGTACTTTTCTTCCCTCATTTGAGGGCAACAATGACTCTTTTCTGAATAGCAGGTGTGAAAAGCAGTATGTGACACTGTAGTACAATCATTTGTAAGATATTTCATGTTTTTAGCAGCGGGCCTCATAGACGGTGTGAAAAGCAGTATGTGTCACACGGTAGCAAAATTATTTCCGTCTTGGGCGTAAACACTTGAATCCCTCGCTACGCTCAAGATTCTACTTTAGAATCCCTCGCTACGCTCAGGATTCTATTGTAGAATCTTTCGCTTCACTCAGAATTCAATATACCGCCCTCGCCGTAAATATATCATTTTGCTCCCTTGAGACACAATCTACTATTTCAATAAGGTCAAAACAGTCAACATTTTTGTTAAATGCTCACAAGGCCTTAATGAAAATAAATATAAAATAGCGTTACAAGTAAAACTTGTTTAAAATCGTTAAAGAAGGTAATAAAGATAAGATATTTATCTTAATTGCTTGACCTTAACCTCATTTTTTAATCCCCCAGCTGCCCCATGGCGTGACTTCACTTCAGGGCAATCCATTTTAGACCTACAGTGAAAGTTCAATTTTGTACAGTGCTTCTATAGTAAATTGTGTCTCAAGGGAGCAAAACGATATATTTACGGCGAGGGCGGTATATTGAATTCTGAGTGAAGCGAAAGATTCTACAATAGAATCCTGAGCGTAGCGAGGGATTCTAAAGTAGAATCTTGAGCGTAGCGAGGGATTCAAGTGTTTACGCCCAAGACGGAAATAATTTTGCTACCGTGTGACACATACTGCTTTTCACACCGTCTATGAGGCCCGCTGCTAAAACATGAAATATCTTACAAATGATTGTACTACAGTGTCACATACTGCTTTTCACACCTGCTATTCAGAAAAGAGTCATTGTTGCCCTCAAATGAGGGAAGAAAAGTACAACTTTGATCCCTCATTCGAAGGCAACAATAACTCTTTTCTGAATAGCAGGTGTGAAAAGTTCATTTTCGTTTTTACCGATAAATATGCTGTCGGTTGCAAAAGTGAGTGTTACATCGTGGTTACATCCCGACTTCATTAGTAAACAACTTTATGATAGCCAAATGTTGTATAGGTTTCTGAACGCAACTTGTCTTTGGGCTGTCATCGTAATGTCAGGACGCAGGTGCATTGAATTTGTTCCCACAAGCTACAACCTAGAATCAAGTTTCCCTCTGTCACGAAAGTCGTGAGTGATTTACGCCCTAATGAACGATCGCGAATCGTTTTGTAGTGTGAACAGATAACCTTTTGTATTAAGTTCGGGCGGAGATCGTGGTTGGGTGGTTTTGTGGGGAGCACTGCGATTCGCTTCAGGCCCCGAGGCCTTAGAGCGGCCTGCGACAGGACAGGTATCTGACTAATTCGTGTTCCCAGGGCCGGAGTTGGTACCCACTGCTGGGCCCTGCTCCGAAGAAAGAAGTCCAGCGTATTTGTACGTGCTAGTCTTTAGTTTAGCGGTGCGCCACGCACCCAGTTGTTCTCCTCAGGATAAACCTAGCTTTGGATGAGGCCATCTATGGGCCCGTGGCCTTCGAGTTGTCCTGGAGCGAACAATAGGAAGCCGATAACTGTTAAAAAGGTGGTTTTCGTGTGTGGCACCCCTAACACTTAATATAAAGATACTTAAAGCCTTTTATCACCAGTGGACCGTTGTTCGGAAACCAATTCTCATATATTCCCAATCGGATACGCTTGGACAAGTGTCTGAAGTCTCGTGTGTGAAGTCGCGTGCCTGTCCATAGAATATCCAATATCAATCCGCGAAGCTATAACGCATTATGAAAGCTCGTAATATCAATAGCTATAACGCATTACGAAAGCTCGTATCGCAATATATCGAAACGTTAGAATTTGTTAAGATAACTGAATTCTTAGGTACATTGGTCTCAAAATTGCAGTCGGGTTCCCACATAACCGCTGTAGGAAGTAGATTGAGCTCTGCTGCTTTTGCAGTCAGGAGCATAAGGCAGCTTACCAATGTGGCAACGGTTCGGTTAGTTTACTTCGCTTACTTTAATAGTATAATTAGTTAAGGTCTGATCTTATGGGGATCAGCTGCAAATATCGAAACTGTGTTTATATTCCAAAAAACCGGCCAAGTGCGTATCAGACCACGCACAATGAAGGGTTCCTTATCAAAACATACTAGTCGACATTTAAAAATCACGGCACTTACGACCTTTTGTTTGGGCAAGACAGTTTTTAAGCGAAAACCCAAAAACCGTAAAACCTATATTGTTCAAACCAAAAATCGTTGAATGTATTTACTAATTACTTTCAACTTTTGGAACGTTTGGAAATTAGAGAATAAATGATTCCATTTAATTTCATTTCAATTTAACGTATTATACCATTACAAAATGAACTTTGTATAGTACTAAATATGATTCTAAACAATAAGCAACAAAAATAAGTAAGCAAAGTGAACGAAGGCAATTTGCAGCAACAATAGCCTATTGTAATGGGGTTCAGTCGTGTCTCCAGTGAGTGTCGCACCCTAATATTTGGATAGGATCTAACAAACTCCCTTATGGGTGTAACTCAACTCAATCAAGTGAGGCGCACTGAGGCGTACGAAACCTACCTCATTTTTATACTTGCTATTTGCTCATGTAATAACATAGAAGCTTTCACAAAGCATTTTGGAATGAATTTACTCGTACTGAACCAATGAATGGTTTCGTGGTAAAAAAATGCTTTCGAGTTTACGACCACCTCTTAAATTTAAGATGCGCCTAACGTCAAATAAAATATCTTCTAATAGGTCAATATAAAACTACTATTCTTATTGAACAATGTAGGTATTATAATTTTTGAAGTCGGTGCCATCCAAAGAAATTACTGAAGTTGACGAAATGGCACCGACTACAAAAACTACAATACCTACATTGTTCAATAAGAAGCGTAAAGTTTCATATTGATCTATAGAGGTTAGGCAATTATGTTTTACTTTTTAGTCGGTTTTAATTTTATTAATTACATTTTTATTTCACAGCTCAAACACGGCTAAGCTACACTGTTTTATTACGGGGTTCCGTTGCCTACCTTCCGGCTTCGATTACCATATCAGGTTGATGGTAACATTACATAAGGACCATTTAAATTGGCTTCGTCATAGTCGCTTCAGTATCATGATCGAAAGTTTTGGATGACTATCCGTGATTTTCTTCATCAGTTCCCGACTCCCGTTTACCAAATGCTACTTTCTGAATGCAAATACATCATCGCTATACGTTTCCCTTGAATTTTTGAGAAGTTCCCTCAATTCCTCATAGTTCCCATCATCAGAAGTGAACTTTGAATGCTACGAGACCAATCTGGAAGCATATGCTTTCAAAAAAAGGAATAATATTCCAAATCTGTTCATAAATGGCGTAGTAATCCAGGCCCTTATCATGAGTTTGCATGACCGTACTCGCTAGCGCTGTTTATTTACAATACGTTTTTGTATTTCTCGCACTAAAGCTAAATTTGTTATTTTCATAAATTTGAACTGATATTGAATATATAAAGTATATATAGTATCTATGTAATATTGTTTTTCCGCAATAATTCGCAAACGAGTCGCCTCCCTGATGCACAGTGTGTGGAACAACACCAACAGCTTCCTGAAAGTCATTTCTGAAAGATGGGACAACTCTATCCTTATCTTTTGGGTAAAAATGCATTCGGGATGCTTTATCCCGAAAATTCTGTTATATACTTAAGCATATATTTTTAAATTGTCTACTAACAAAAATATACCTACTGTGTAACTACTAACAAAAATATGGATTTTAATCTGAATTCAATGTTATTCATTCATTCAATATCGTTCAATATGAACTTATTAACATAAAGTTTTGGCACACGCGGAGGCAGAGTATGCATCATTACCCGATGCCAACATTTCACGTCAAAGCATTGTTATAAATGGACCCAGCGCTAACCGAGCGTGCCACAGTTCCTAGTTTAATACGGGCGTGTTACAAAGCACCATTCACGAGCATTATATACTATCAGTATGAAATATGTCCAACTGTATTGCAGTTTATTGTTTATAATTGTAGCAAAGACCGTTAACCGCGTACGCACGTATTAAAACGGTCATATCAACGCTGGCTGGGTCTGAGCACTCATTTCATATTGTATACGGCTTTATGATAGGCAGCGTGCACCGTAAAAATAAAATAACAATAAAGCAAAGGTTATTACAGGCTTTGTCTATCGTGTAATTTATGAGTCTGTAAATAGCAAGAACGATTTGGTCAATGCAGGACGACAACGTACAAACCCCAACCCTAGACCCTTATTACAACACCCATAAAGTGCACGAACGGTCAGTTACATGTGTTGACGATGGTACCTACTAGTGGCTCTGTGATCTGTAGACCTAGCGAGTACTGTTCAAAAAGATTCTATATAATTACCGAATCTGCTCACAAAATTTCACTAGAATCGATTGAGAAATGCGACCTGTAGAGGAGAATGACCGGAAATCTGGAAATCCGACATACGAAAGCATTTTTGTCGAAGCTGAAGGAGAGACCTTCGTTTCACTCGGTCAAATGTAAAATTATATCGGTAAGAACTTAAAACCAAACATATCGATTAACCGTAGCGGATGACTAAAGTCAAACACTCAAATTTCAATTTGCAAGACACTAACGATTTTAATTGATTACGTTCCTCGTTCCTGTGATAAAATTTCACTGTGTCAGGAGTTAGGTTCCCTTGTACGAGAATGATGTCCGCGTTTATGTAATTTATCGATGTGGATAAAACATCCGCCACGTTATGATAAAGACGTAAGGTGTCAAATGTAGGCCTTAGCGATCGGTAGCTAAGATTACTTCTCTTTAACTCTAGAGCTTAGAGACTCGAGACTTGAACACTTAGAGCCCGAGCTATGAAGCTTATTGTGAGCCTTTAGGGCTTGGATCGGTTCCAGAGCACACCTTGAGCCTTTAAATCTTAAAAGCCTTCAAGGCTAATAACCTTCTCGCAACGTTACCCGAACTACTATCGGTAGCGAACGTCCTGACGATATTTTCTCAAATGGGACACAGGAATTTCGTCGCCTGCACACAATATCACATATTCTTAGCGTGAAATATTTTAGGCACCATTTCAATAAAACCCTCTAACAAGGTTAGCGCTGACTTTTACTGCATTGCATTATAAAAATAATAAACTTGCTGCAGAGTTTCAACTAGTGAACTTAACAGATCTGTTTCCATTATTCCGTGGGGTTACACCTTAAAGCTGCAGAGGCCCTTGTGTTGAAATACCCTTTGGGTTCAGGTATACATATACGTATTGACATAAATAGGGACACTTTTTATAACAGAAGCCAAGAAGAAACCCGAAAAACACAAAACATTCATAATCATAAGAATTGCAATGTCTCGTCATCTCTGCGAACCGTTCAACTTCTGGGGATTGATAATATACCATGTACTCTTTTAGTACTATAGGTATTTAAACGGTCGTGTTCGGCTTCGGCTTCTGGGCCCACAAAATTTTTCGGGGTGCTAGTAGGGTCATTTGTTACCTTTCCACCCTTGGACCCTGGGTCATCGTTTTAGGGTTCCGTACCAAAATGGTAAAAAGGAACCCTTTTAGTTTCACTTTGTCTGTTTGTCTGTCACATCGCTAAATATCTGAAGAACTACTTATGCTATCGATTTGAAATTTGGAATAGTTATAAAGAAGGGTAACCCAGATGCATAGAACATGGTTTTTTTATCATTTTTTTTTGTGAAAAATGACAGATAAAAGCTTGTTCAAAATTTCTAAGGCTAGTGAATATGTCAAGTGGGGTGTTATATGAAAGGGCTTGAGTTACACGTTCTGAAACGTTTTTAAGTCGAGCAATTTTCGATTTATGAGGGAAAATGTAAAAAAAACCGGCCAAGTGCATGTCGGACCACGCGCAATGAAGGGTTCCGTACCAACACCTACTAATAGTCCACATTTAAACCACTATCCAATACATTGAATCTAAAAAAGTCGTATCTTCATAGGGAACTCACGGCTCTTACGACCTTTTGTTTGGGCAAGGCAGTTTTTAGGCGAAAACTCTAAAACCGTAAAACCTATATTGTTCAAACCAAAAATCGTTGAAAGTATTTACTAATGTACACCATCTCATTTTTTTTTAGAATTTTAAACTTTATAGTTTGGAAATTAGAGGGGGAGGGACACACTTTTTATGACTTTGACAGCTAATATCTCACCAACGGTTGACTAAAATGGAAAAGTTTTTTAGAAACCTCCATATCATTTTTAACCTATCCATCGATACCCCGGTTACATGTATGGAGTGCCCCCCCTAATTTAATATTTTTTTGTAATTTCACATCACTTTTATGTAGCGGTTCATAGAATACACCTTCGTACCAAATTTCATAATTGTAGTGCTTATACACCCTGTATTATAAGCAGATAACATGATCATATTGATCACCTGGACGCAAGGTCGGCGGTGCGCATGAATAAGTTCGATGGAAATCCAATACAAAGATCATTCTTGATTTCGCTTTTTGGTGATGAATTTCTAATAATTCTATAAACGTTATTTTACTAAGTATCTGAACAAACTACCGAATACTAATTCCGAAAATAACTATATCCGACGTTGACTCAACAAATAACATTGACTTTTGATAAATAAATACACAAAATTCATAACACGACAGTTTTTATTGCCTCTATATTTTTCAGGACAGTTTACTTCATGTTTCATGAGGGTTAGGTTAGTTGAAAGCTAAATCTAATTGAGAATCTTAAAATTTCTACGAAATCGGTTGACATTAGCTGGCAGACATTGAACACCTCGCAATTCCTATTTTTTATTGTAATTTAGTCGTCACTTGGCCAGACAAAGGGTATTTTCATTATATAAGACGCTAAGCAGAAATACTATCCGCGATGAATTATTACTCAAATATCAAAAGGGGAACGGAGACAAAAGGAAACCTTCATCGCAAAGTAATGAACGTCATCAAAGAGAAAGGAGTAGTGTTTCTGTGACGTCGCATAAGACTCGTCATCCATCACGGGCGGGGTGCAAATAATAAAACGCAAGTACAAATCCTAACAAGCACCGAGGGAAAGAAAGCGGGGAAAGTGAGGGTGTCTCGGGCGGAGGGCGGGGGTAAGGGGAGAGATCATCGATCGGGAGCGCCCGCCGCCCGTCGGGCCGGGGGTCGGCATCAGCTGTTAGCGAACACTCGAGCCGACGTCTCTTGGTCTCCCAAAAGGGTATCTGTCGTCTCACGAAAGATCCTTATTTGACACCTCCAACAAAGTTAACAATGATGCGATAACTGCATTAGCCTCGTTTCATTCGAGTTTAGTGCAGGCGCTTCCTAAAACTATAACGTTCATTAATTTAATTTCACAGCTTAGCTTAGCTGGTTGATTGGAGGAAGGGTGATGTAGACTATTAATAAAGCATTATAGTGGAATCACAATACAACAATCAGCCGGAAACGTCTGAGATTAGGAGTGATTTTATTCATTGGACTATAAAAGAATCATCGACGTACAGACTTCCTGGCAGGGAAGGGTCAGACGGCGACAAATAAACACTGCATGACTATAAGATATGATATATGAAGCTAAGGTCGGGTGAAGGTACTTCGCCGTATATTTCAATTAAGGGCATATGCATTGCTGACTACAACGCATATCATGGCCTATACATCAAATCGTGTGAACTTAGAGAAAGTGATCGTGGAAAATGGGCAACCTGAAGCATAGAATAGAATAGAAACATCTGAACAAGACTCTATTATCACTTAAAAATATAAGGCCGTTTCCAGATATGTTTTCATTTTTGTATCTATTTACGTTACTGTGACTCAGTTCAGTTCGTTACTGTACAGTCAGTAGCCGTATAATAAAACATATGTGAAAATATGTACCATAAAAATCGTCCGCTTGTAAATATTTAGCTTGTCAAAAACATAAATCTACATACATTCAATTTCCTCCTCCATGTGAAGCCGAGCGAGCTTTCGGCGCCCTAAATTTTGGCACATATGACTCAATTTACTTTGGACGTCCTATTTCAAAGCGGATATTAGGCCCTCTTTTGATGCTTAATTACGTTTCATTTACATTACCAAAAGCTAGGCACTACACGTGACGTGATTAAATGCGTAGGTGCTATCAATATTGAAAAAGCGATTAGGTAGCAACTACATCTATATTACGGCAATTTATTTTGAGGGATTAAAATACACAATAAAAATAATGAATTTTGAAATGTACAATTTGTATCCATTAAATTTTCATTTAAATTCGTCAATTCGTTCGTTCATTAACAAATGAAGCCCACAGACAAAAAAGTCCGACTATATTTGAAGTTCAAATCAAGCGTGAAATATTCTGTGCTTTGTTCCATTATTAATGCAAATTGTGCAGGTTGCTGGGGCGCCCGCGATTTTTCTAGGTTAATGTATTCTCATAAAATTTTAAAGCGCTTCATTCGGCCGTGGATTTAAGAACTGCTAATAAATAAAAGGAACATAGTAGCTTCGCCACTGACAGCATTAATAATTAATTATTCAACGTTATTTTGTGTTAGTGTGAACTTGTGAAGTACAGATTCAAACATATACTAGTTTCGACATAAGATATATGAAATCTATCATTTACTTCACATAGTGTACCCCCGCTGTGAATCAACCGTAGAGGTAGTTAGATCGAGTGGAAGGAACAACGGTATCATTGACAATAAAATCCAAAATCCATACATTTCTCTGCGCTACGATACAAATTTCTATCACACAATTGAGAACATACTAAATACTCGTTGATATTGACATACATCTCGACAACATCAACTGAGTTTCAGACACATAAATTGTGTGGCTATATAAGTCGCTGATATTTTCCAAGCGTCAAAAATATTACAACTCCCACAATACAAATCCTGAGGAATAGACATCACATCACATAATAGATAAAGCAACACAAAGCTACACTAGAAACAAACGGTTCTTTGTCTTTATAAAGCTCGGAAAAATCCAATTCCGCCACGTCCATTCCGCAGCTTGAAACAATGTCTGCAATCCTTAAGTCGGAAACCGCAGCTTTAAATTCAAGTTACTGCGCTCTAAATCTCAGTAAATAATAGCAAGATACATTTGGGTCACACTAGCCCTGGAAAACAAAGGTAAGTTAAAGGAATAGGCACAAACTCACGGTAAACTACCAATGCTCGCGAGGTTTCGCGCATAGCAACTTCCTTCTAAGACATGCTAGGTACTTACCGACTTATGTTGTAGCATGCATAAGTATGCATGCTACAACATAAGTCGGTATACTTAATATGTCATTATTTTATTCTATGCTTCACCTACTTTTACGAAAGGCTGTGTGTATTTCTATTTTCCTTTGTGAGGCAGCGCGTGTAGCTATGTTTTTACGAAGAGAATAAGAGCGCTGTTTCTTACATCTCAGTAAACTCGCAGAAACATAATAAAGGAGGCAGCGGCGTAGCCAATTAATTAATGTAATGTAATGAATGGAACATTAGCAGAGAGGCCTTAACAAAGAATTATTTATCACACAAAAATAGATAACCATCTAAATGAATTTTAGATACCATTCCATATAATTATGGCTAGGTATCATTCGGGTGTCAACAATGAAATCAAGAGAACTTTTCAATTTGTAACTTGCTTTACACTTTAATAATATTCGTCGTATTCATAAACTACAGTCAAAGGCTAAAGGGAAGTAAGATTTTATTAGTTATTACATAAGAATGGCATCATTATTGAGTGCCGTGTAATAATAATCTGTTACTGTACATATGTCAAGTTAATTATCTAATAAGTGACTCTACTGTCACTATGTAACATTCATATTTATGCGGCTCAGACACAGAGTTTATATTATATATCTATATTTAGTGGCAATTAAAACTGGTCAATTTGTAAGGAAAATCGATACAGTGTACTCATTTCATTTGTTCTTATTCTTTGGCCATAGGTAACATTCATACTTGACTAGTTTATATAGAAGATTTTTTAACGTATAAATAGAGATAGATACTACATTAGAATATCGGCTTGTTAGAATAAGAGTTACGACGAAACATCAGTTCATACGTATTATATTAAATTAATTACCCGGCGATTTCATTTCCTTAGCTCCGTTTCTGTGCATAGAAACCTATGTCGGCTACCCTAGCCCGAAAAAATATGTACCTACATTCTCTCAAGGATAGAATGTAACATGTAACCTTAAGTTTAACAAATGAATATAAAAAGTGGGATCCATACTCTGTCTCACTAAATATGTAGAAGAGAAAAAAATAGAACTGAAATTCTTGAAAAAGAAATCATAAAGGAGACTAAAAATGTATGCAATTATAGAGCTAAAACTTTTTAATTACTTATCAAGTCATCATTTTTACATATTGAGCCGAGCTATCTGTATCATAAATGGTATGCGGTTTTAATTTTACTTGTCTGTAACAGGGAATTGTGGCTTTAATCATCCAACACAGGCCTGATGATTAAAGCCATAGTTTGAATAAAGGTCAAACGAACGCTGGGAACGCTATAATTCTTCAGACATATTTTTCAATCCGAGTATGATCAATTTTTACCAGCTAGCTCCGAGAGCTGATTCTTCCTAAACCTAGACATTCTGTGCTGTCCTGTTTTAGTAGACAGTAGACACCTGTGCTATCTGATTAGCAGGCATCTCGTACTGGTCGGTGGCGAACTGGGTCGGTGGTGGCATCACCAACGGAAGGTCGCGTGTACCCTACATTAATTTTGGACGAATTTGGACCCTAAACAAAGAAGGTCAAAATGGCGGCCACTTTTCCCACTTATGTCTAAGGCTGTCTTAATAGTGACTAAGTGCACCTGTGCTATCTGGTTGGCGGGCATCTCGTCTTGGTCAGTGGCGAACTGGGGCGGCGGCGGCAGCACCGGCGGGAGGGCGCGCGGGTTGGAGCGGAGCCCGCCCGGGCCTGCGCCCGCGCGCCCCTGCATGCGCGCGCTACCGACCCGCCACTCCGACACACCGCGGCAGTCTCAACAGCTCAACACATCACACACTCAAACTTAAGAGTCACTTCTGAACGGGCAATATTTGCAAGATTACCTCAACTTTGGAATTGATTTACTAGCCACAAATTAGGGAAGGGGTATCTGTAAAGCAAGAGGAGGTCTCGTAACATTGTTTCATTGTTTATACATTGATTTAGGGATTGGTGGTTAGGGAAATTATGGGAACGTCTGGAATCGACACTAACTCAATGTGTAATCTAAACTGTAACAAATGTGGTGGTTTCTAGAATATATGGGTATTTACTGAATAATGACAGGTGATGGCGCACTTGAAGCAGTATCATTTTTAGGGTTCCGTACCAAAATGGTAAAAAAGGAACCCTTTATGGTTTCACTTTGTCTGTCTATCGCTAAATATCTCAAGAACTATTTATGCTATCGATTTGAAATTTATAAGGAAGGGTAACCTAGATGCATAGAACAAGTTTTTATTTAAATATATTTTTTATTTTCTATGAAAAATGAAATGACAGATAATAAGTGGTTCAATATTTAAGTCTAGTGAATATGTCAAGTGGGGTGTCAATAGAAAGGGCTTGAGTTGCACATTCTGAAACATTTATTTTATGCTGTCATTTTTTATTTATGAGGGAAATGTAATAAAAAACCGTTTCCCCCCTTATTTCAGAAGTTTACCAAGGAAAAAATATGAAATTATTACATAACATTGATATCAATGTATATTTTATAGGAAAAATATAACTATAGCTCTATCTAGTTATTCTTTTTAAGTGTAATTTAATCAGCTTCGCACGTATTTTTGTTTTATAAATTCCTACGCGATTATGCTGAAAGTATCTTCTTTCAAATAATGAAACAAAAATTTAAATCGGTTCACGTAATAAAGAATTATCCTTGAAAAACCACCATACATACTAAGTTATTCAGTCGCACAAATTTGTAACAAAATTCGCCGAAAAATGGCTCTGTGCCCATGGCGTTTAATTTTTATACCATGTTGTTGAGATTTTCCTGAATAAATAGGGTTGGAACCAATACACATCGATTTCTTTAATTATAATTTAAAAAAACCGGTCAAGTGCGAGCCCAACTCGCGCACCGTCCAGGCGTCTAGGAATCTTTCAACAACAATTTAATTATCCAAATCATTACATAATATTGTTTTCAAATAAACAAATTGACATCACCCTAATAACATACGATTGATTGCAGATGTTATTAAACAACCCGCTCCTAAACAACAACAATAAAACTCACATCCCATAAATCAAACCAAGTTCGAATCTGATCGATCACCTAAACTTATTCACTCGTCGTTTATAGCGATAATTTAGGATTATGCTAATCTAAAGGGACAATGAAGACCATTAGGCCTTCCCTATCACAACTTCTTTGCAATTCACAACCTGTGTCAACTAACCTCAATTACCCCTAGTATACGTTGGCCAGGTTACCCGTAAGAACTACGCGTAATCGAAGGTCAGATTTACATTGGGCGTTGTTGAGAATTTAGAATACGGGCCCTCAAGAGCCGGTGAGTGATAGAACTTCATTTGTAACTGTCGGTGAGCAGCACAACAGAAAAATGCGGCTTCGGTTAAGTAAATCACTGATTGAAAGGTGATTGATGACATCAATAAAGAAAAACCAGGAAGCTCTGTAAAACGGCTTCACTAATAGATGTTCAACATCGGTTTGTTGAGTAAGTTATGTAATGTGTAGTTTCTTATTTTTCTTATAAGCAGAAGTGTTGCCTTTTTTAATATTGGCTACTAGAAAATACTTTGTACGTCTCACTATCACGATTTTAATGTTTTAAGGTGCAATACTCCTTTATTCCAGATCCTACTAGACAAAGATCGACCAAGTAAGCTTTTTTAAAACCCGACTGTGGCGTTATAGGCCGGACTCAATAAAGCGATAGGAGTGCGCGGTTGGAGAGTGGTCTGGGGAAAATCTAGAGGAAGCCTCCGATACGACTACGCGAGCGGTTTGAACACTGGAATACCCTAAGAGTTTGCGCTCCAGTGAGATTGATTGAGCGGTTTCAACCAAATCTGAAATGTGAGTGGAATCGAGCTACTGGGAGTTTTGTCGCTTCACTAAACCAAGCCTAGCTGAGAAGAGTTCAGCGAGAAACTTAGGTAGGCCCGACCTGGGTCGGACTGACTCTACCCGGTATGCGGCGGTACCGGGACGAATAGAGGCTATATGTGTCTGTGTTGTCGCGACCGTCCAGTGGACGTCCCCGGCGGCGGGAATGCCTAAGTATACGCATCGTGTCTGAGTTGGACGCCATAAGCGCAGCGTTCCATCTTTCGATGGACGCTGTGACTACGTCATCCGGGCCCGTGAGTGTGTGCCTAGGACGCCAGACCGTGCAGCCCCTGCCAGTGACCGCCGAGTTACGACAGAGGGTAGCAACTAAGCAATAATCAATGCGGTCAACTTCGGTCAAGTGGTTCTACGAATTTCGTCATGTTTTAGCGATCTATAAACGTGATCCGTTTATAGATCGCTAAAACATATAACTCTGTAGCTCATCGAATGAGAATACGAAGTTACTAAAGATACTCTGCTTTGACTGGATGACTTACAGGTTAACTGCTTAATTCGTAAATCCATCATGCTGCCATGAATAGGCGATAAGAAATGCAGGTTCAAATCCTAGGTATAGCTAAGTCCAGTAGGTCGAATATTATTTTTAAAAATTTCCGATATTTATTCGATAAACAGACATTCAGAATAATTAAAACATAAATTGCACATAACTACGCGTATCTCGAATTAGCCTATTGGTCTAAAATAAAAACAATTTCTAAATTAATTTACTTCTAAAAATTTGATAAAGATTTTTAAACCCATTGGGCAGAATTTAACTTTGATATAAAACATATCAAGCGTTAATCAGGTGTGAGATTACAAATCAGCGCAGCGTCACCCTTGTTGACTGCCGTTTACATAGGTTAAATTACTGGTTAAGCCACCCCTTCCGACTTTCCTAGTATTTAGGTCACAGAAAGCAGCACACGTGTTGTGGGGGCTGCCCACGCCGAATGAGGTCGCTCGTGGCGTCACAGCGCCGCACCGCTGGACAGAAATTACTGGGTATCGGATTTTTTGTAGATACATAAGACTTCAGTGGAGATGTTGTTTGAATTTTATTAATAGATAAATAGTTATCTGAATTATATTTCGAGCGTCAACGTGTCAAACGTCACCGATGTAGGTACTAGTAGGAATTTAAAAAAAAAACTTCGGGTTTAGTGGTCCTATTAGCATTAGGAAGCGGATCAGCATCTGTATAATGTAACGAATGGAATGATAGGAGAATCTAGACCGGACATAGACCTTATACCATTCATGTATAAAGGAAGTTTTCAAACGATTTTCTACCTCCGAGTTTTTTATTATTAGTTATATGGATGGAGAGAATAATATATCTGTTATCAAAAGGTAAGCAAGTTTTAATTATGTACCTAAATAACACGGAGGTTGACAGCATTGTTACATAAATAATTATGATGTTAATAGCTCTCGAAGTAGGCACATTTGATAATTGGACTCATATATATGTAGGCTCAAGTTACGCAAAATTAGTATACCTGCATCCCTACGACCGAAATCAAGAGAAAAAATGTTTCAACAAAAGCAACCAGCGATTTGACTGAAATTCTATACAGGGTGACCACTATTTACTACAACCAAAAATTCCCTGACTTTTCCCGGTTTTCCAGGCGTTTTTTCAAGTTTTTCCCTGACCATAATCTTAAATGTAATAAATATAAAATATATAATTTGAATACGTTTCAGAATTATCTCCTACCAAATTACAATTTATAAATACAATGAAATAATACAAAAACGGAAATAATAAGAAGTAGTATCTGAATAGCTCAGTTGGTAAGAGCGAAAGCATTTTTAGACGGAAGTCGTGGGTTCACTCAATAATCATATTTTTGGAGAAAATGACTGACTAGAGTTTGACTTGCAAAAGTGCCATTGCGCCCTACTTGCAGAATAAAGTTCATTTATTTCATTTACATAAAGAGACATTTTTATTCCCTGACCTCCAATAAATTTCCCTGACAATTCCCTGACTTTTCCATGACTAGCGAAATTCCCTGACTTTTCCCGGTTTTCCCGGTTTTCCAGAAAGTGGCCACCCTGTCTATATTCAATTTGCCATGAAAACTCCATACTCTGGAAATTACTATACCGAGACCAACATTGAAATGAAACACGCAATGAAAAAAAGAACGCGCGTGACTAACAAATTTTATGTTGAATTGCGTTGCCAAAATGTATTCGGTTCGTTCTACAGGCGTTTCTTTTCTATATTGTTTGATGACACTTTCCGCTGCGAGTAAATTGTGTTACAGTAGTTCAACTTCGTCGTTTTTGGTTATTCATTATACCTAATAACTCACGCTGTCTCAACATGTATCTAAATTGGGAATTTAAAAAGTAACCTACTGTAAAAACCGTTGAACCCAGCTCAGCTAAATCAACAAGCTACAGTCCTATTCCAAGCATTCATTTGTTTGAAGTACTTAATACAATTAAACGATTTCTTTGCTACCAATGTTTGCTTAAAAGCGTTTATGTATGCAATGCGCTTCCGATCCGGATGTTATACGACCAAACTGGAAAGTCACGAGGAAAGTTGGCAGTTCTACATTATTTAGACTTTTAATTTACACTGCTATGAAGCATTTGAGAAGAAAGCTCGATACGGTGCGAATGACGCGTCGCAATGTGCGTACGTTGTACTGTCTCCGCAGAGTTCGTTGATGAAAGTGAAATGATGCCGTCTCGTGTGTATTTACCGTTTCGCTTTCTTCGTTTATAAAGGCTATCGTTAGGATAACTGTTCTTTATTGAGTTACATGTAGTTGATCACTGTCAACATTAGAACGAAATTTAAGCATCGATATCTTATAGGATTAGGTAGCGACTCTTACTGTAGAAGCCTTAGGTTCAAATAGTTTATTTTACCAATGTAAAATAAAATATCAAGCCTCTGCCTGTAGAATGCAGACTAAGAATTCGATAGAACCTAGCTGTGTGAGAATCGAATCCACGATCTCTCTAACAGTCATGAGGTTTTTCAGTACCGAGACCTAGAAACATTTTTAGGGTTTCGTACTAAAAAGGTAACAAGAACCTCTATCGATTTCTCATCGCTTTGAAATTTGGAATACATACATAGATGTAAACAGGGCATAGACTACAAATATATTGTATTGTAAATGAAAAAACTACACATACATTTTAATTTTTTTACGAAAAATTATTAATATGACGGGAAGCAAGAATTCAAAGGAAAGTCTAGATCAAGTGAGGTATCATATAAAATGGCTTATTCTAAAACGTGAAGATAGACCATTCTCCTATTTCAAGTTTACCAAGCGAAAATGTTGAAATTATTACAAATATCATTAAGAATATTTAGAGAGGTAGGGGGACAGCGGAACATCAGCTTGCTCATATTTGGAGCAACCCAAATGGGGAAGTAACTCCCACCTTGCAGATGACGCCAGGCATAATAACATCAGATCATTACTTTAGGTTTGTGGTGTTGTGTTCCTGGCGGTGAGTACGATCCGCAGGGCTAATACCGAGGAAACGCTGCGTTGAGTTGAGATTGAGGGACCTACATGTCTCTAGGTGTCGGCACAACGAATCCTCAAATTAATAAAGAGTATCAACGCGCTTGCGATTCTCTTGGAGTCCCGAGTGTCCATAGGCCGTAACCTATGAGGTGCCTGGCGGTAGTTGAGCTTGCGGCCTAGTAGCAGGCAGATACTACGATATCTGTTTGACACCGTCGTTGATGTTATATAAAAAAAGAATGTAAATATTAAAGGAAAAACATTTGTATTATAACCCTCTTTCTAGGCTTTTAATCATCAAAAATTCTCCATACACTAAGCTTGTACGGAACCCTCGGCGCTCGAGGCAGACTCGTACTTGACTGTTTTTTTATCCTGCATTCGAGTCAAGAGACTAGTTTGCGATCGATTAATTACATTAATTGATGATTTGATTACATAAAGGTTTACGTAAAGGTTTCTAAAAGAATTGCAAGTAAAATCGAATGAATCCGTCCATGGGGCGACAGTCCTTCTCTTTAGTAATTTTGTCAAATTAGCTAATAATACGTTTATCGGCTAATTTTTACAATATTATTAGATAGTCAACAAATACTAAACGATGTTATTTTGTAGTAATAACATAAGTTAAAACAAAACCCAGCAATGATTCAATGTGTAAATTAGTCCAATAAACGATGAAAAAATCCACCAGAAAATTCCGAGTTGTCGTCAGATTTGCGCATTGGATGGCGCGGCTTCAGTGATTCTACACTAAAAATCACCTTTTCCACACAGATAACTTAACAACGCTACATGTATAACCGTGCAGTTTTCGATGCAGTATGTTTATGACGGGATATAAGGAAGGGGTGTCTGTGGGACTCGGCTTTCTGTGGGTACTAGGTTCGCAGTAGGGCGGCTCTCGGCGCTGGGCGAGCGGACCGGGCGACTCGACGCCTGACACGGGACTGCCGCCCGCCCTCGTGCGCCTGCACCCGCCCGCCCCGAGCCCCACCCGCGCCAACAAAACACAGATTACCGCGACACATTTATTAGCCAAAACGCTACTAAACTTCAATCACGCTACAACACACTGTTTAGCCATAAACTGCTATGGTAACAAATAGCGAGAGACACTTTTACCGCACACTTTACAAAAGTCCTAGGCGATTGCAGTTCCGATCAGCTTCAGACCTGGGTGATCTGCAGTCGAGGCGGATGCGACTCGCGGCGCGGCGGGCGGCGCGGCCGGCGCGAGCACCAGTCTCCTATGGTGCGAAGCCGCCTCCGGCAGCCAGCTCCGGAGGGCAGCTTGCACCAACTTCGCGACTCCCGCGCTCCGAAGGTTGTCTTCATCCTATCCCCTGGTTTCGGCATCTCGTACGATATTTTAGGGCTCTCTACAGGTTCAGAGCCAGGTGCTATCTTATATTTTGCTCCAGAAAGCGCCTTTTTGAGACCGTTGAACGCTCTTCTAGCAGCGTTTTCCTCATCTTTTCCGTCTATAGCGGTTTCCCGGACGGCAGTGAGGCGACCTGGTTCCGCTACTACGACATTGTCGTAATTGCGTTTGAACAGGAGCCTCAGCCGGTCGAATATGTTCGGTGGGGGTTCCGTGTTAGTGCCGATACTGCAAACCCGGGGTCCGTGTCCGTACTCGACAGGAACCGTGGTGGGGACGTAGGGCTGCGGAGGGAGGGTTGATGCGCGTCTCGAGTAAGGTTCATCCTGGAGGTAGGCGACGTGGAGAGTACTGATGCTGAAGGGCTGCTGGGGCGGCGGCCAAAGGTCTCGCGTAGGAGGTACGGGAGAAGGCCGCTCGCCTAGCATACGGCGCGCGAACTCCCCGGGTTGCCACAGGTAGCTCGCAGTCAAGTTGCCGTGCGTCTGCATCACGCCTCCTAGCTCCACTAAAGGCGCGCCACTGTTACTAATCCAATACTACAATGGGCTTCTCACTTGACGGTTTTCTCGGAGATTGCACGCGTAAAAGGCTTTTTTAATTGGATCAAGGAGAGGCAATATTAAATAAATAAGCCACCCTCGCAACTAATCCATTTGTTATCTAAGTACCTGCTCTAGTACTTCAGTGCGCAATATGAGTAAGGCAAGGTACTCCGTGTGTGGGACGTGACATAATTAATTTACTGGTAAGGAAGGGGAGACGGAAGACATAAAATATGAACACATTGAATTAATTATGCAGTCAGATAAGTCCTATTAAATGAAGCCTGTATATATTTATTTTATTGCTATAACTATGTTACAATAGGCTTTTATCGCAAAATGATATGAATTTTAAAATTTGGAAAAAAATTGTAAATAATATGCGACGTTGCTGATATTTTAAAATACAGGTTGTACAATTTTAATATTGGTGGATAATTTTACACAAATCAACGTAATTCCAAACTAAGCAAAGCTTGTACTATGTGTACTAGGCGATATAAATACTTATATAGATACATAAATACATAGAAAACATCCAAGACTCGGGAAGAAAAATTCGTGCTCATCACACAAATAAATACCCTGACTGAGATTCGAACCCGGGACCTACAGTTTCATAAGTAGGGTCACTACCAACTAGGCTACAGCAGTCGTTGATATGTTTGTGACTAAATGCATACCGCATGGTATAAACGAGCAGCCCACGCGCGTTCTCCACTACCATGGTTACAGTAGCAGGTTGTAGTAGAACTAGTAGCGGAACGCCGTCGACAGCATGATTAAAAAACGCAGTGTGCATTGTGCATAGGTGCTAATAGGAAATTAGTCTAATTATAATAAATACCCATTCCAATTGCTGATGAAAACAAACCAAACACTAAACACTGAATTTTCTATTTTCTGTTATTATTTATGTCCAATCCTACCTTAAGTGGTCTTGTGATGGTCACAGTCTCGATCATTGTAGTTGACGCCATTTTCGTATCCTGCACAAAAATAAAAACATTAATTAATTCAGTATCTATAATTATTGAAATTGTCACACTATAAGCCGCTCCCAGCAAGAAATATAAACAATAGCATTCTTTTCTAATGAGCCCTGGGATCCCAGGGTCCGATAGATGACGGGTCAGTGTTAAAATAATTTGTAGTCCTATTCTGGTTTCCCCTCGGGTTGGAAGGTCAGATGGCAGTCGCTTCCGTAAAAACTAGTGCCTACGCCAAATCTTGAGATTAGGAAGCGGACCCCGGGCATCCTTCAGGATGCAACTGTACCGGGATAACGCTAGGAGGATGATGATGACTTAAATACAT